>CM019063.1:280343318-281034566 GCA_009667805.1 Leptobrachium leishanense
GGTGCTTTGTGTATAAACAATTTTTAAGTAACGCTCTTTGTAATAAGTGTTTCATTGTTTATTTTCAATACAGTTTTCTCTAAATCGTATTGAATGTATGTTTTGAGAGGTATTGTAATGTAGCTGATGGTATACATTGTTTTTCATCTTGTCATCTTCTTGTGTATTAATTTTTAAATATATTTCAGCATTCATGTGCAGGATTTTTTACCTGGAGGAAAACAGATGAATTTTTGCTTCCTGCTGTTTTTTCCCAACCTTCTTTACAAGATGAACACCAGAGAATAGCTCTGAACTCCATTCCCTCTTTCATTCATAAATAATGCATGCTATATAAAACAACATCTTCAGGTACGAAGCAACTATATACAATTTGCCAAGATTGTTACACAAGTCATATATTATTGGGTGCAAGGTACCTTCCTGGAAAGAATGAGATAATATGTAACTAGTTACTTACAATGTGTTTTTTGATAACCTTTTTATCGACTCTTGAATATATTTATCTGTCTCTATTTGGCTAGCCAGAGCAGCAATATAATAGGCTACATATAAATACAGTTACATATAAATCAGTGAACAGTATGTATAGTATTCAAAGTAGCTGTTGACCGTTCCAAACTATACATTTAGCCCTCGGAACCGTTTGTACATTACAGAGGGTTGCATACCTCTGCAAGAAATGTATTAAGGACTATATTTTATTTTTATTTTTTTTTATTTTTTTTGTCCAACTGTTCTGTTACTGGTGGCTCAAAAATGGAAAAATCTTGCACGAGCCTTTTTCCGTTTGTGGCATGTCATATTGTTCCAACCACATCAGCAGCTCGAGTCGGATTATTTGTGAGCCAATGATTTAAACTGGCAACACTGCTGGGAGGCACCACTGATATCGGCATTTTAATTCCATAGGAGTCCATAGAATTCAGCACAACCAACCCTGCACGACATTGCAAGTGGAAACGAGCAAGAGGTAAGTTTGGGATTTTTCAAGCCCTTTAGAATGAAGACTTAAGTGATTTTATCAAAGTTTCTGAAAGCCGGTTGTTATTTTTTTTTTTACAATGGATAGAGAGGAGAGGACAAGCTACCATACAATAGCTTGTACTTTTCAGTCTAGCCAGAAATTAATGGCTTTCACAGAAATTAGAGGAGCCATTAGTTTCCTGTAAACTGCCACAACATTCGAGCCACAAACAAAGCTACTGTAATACTGGCTTGAGACCAGGGCCGGCGCTAGCGTAAGGCAGCACAGGCGGCCGCCTTACTATCAGGCTTCCTGCCAGTTTGTGGGGGTGGAATTCCCCGGCCCGAGCGCCACCCTCTTGGTCGGCCGGGGAGACCCGGTGCAGCGCTAGGGGCCAAACCACCTGACCAGCGCCGCGTGCGATCTCACGAGAACGCGGCTGCGCTGGTCATGTGGTTCCCGCCCGGCGAGCGGCAAAGCTGCATCATGTCAGCGGCCGCTCGCCACCATGAGGAACGCCGGCGGAGCCTGGGGGGCCTGGCAGCAGGTGAGAGCTGGGGGCAGATATATCCATATGTGATCTGGGGGCAAATATATATATATCCATGAGCTGGGGCAAATATATATATATATCCATGAGCTGGGGGCAAATATATCCACATGTGATCTGGGGGCAAATATATCCATGAGTTGGGGGCAAATATATATATATCTATCCATGAGCTGGGGGCAAATATATCCATGAGTTGGGGGCAAATATATATATATCCATGAGCTGGGGCAAATATATCCACGAGCTGGGGGCAAATATATCCATGAGCTGGGGCAAAATATATATATATATCCATGAGCTGGGGGCAAATATTTCCATGAGTTGGGGGCAAATATATCTATATCCATGAGCTGGGGCAAATATATCCATGAGCTGGGGCAAATATATCCATGAGTTGGGGGAAAATATATCCATGAGTTGGGGGCAAATATACCCATATGAGCTGGGGGCAAATATTTCCATATGAGCTGGGGCAATATCTCTATATGAGCTGGGGCAATATATACCCATGTAATCTGGGGGCAAATATATCTACATGTGATCAGGGGGCAAATATATCTACATGCGATCTGGGGGCAAATATATCCACATGTGATCTGGGGACAAATATACTTAGATGAGCAACCCTAGTGTGTGTATATATATATATATATTATATATATGTGTATATATAGAGATTATCATGGCACCTCTATCCTGATTGGCTTGACATGACATGGATGGGGGGGCACCAAAATGCACCTTCGTCTGACTAGATAAAAATGCTTGCACCGGCCCTGCTTGAGAACTTATGCTAAAGGCTGGAGCCATTGTATTTGATATTGAAATCTAGCCCCAAAATCCTTTTTGACCAATGTAGCAAGTGCTTATCCAGATAGAATCATTTGATTATGGAGGTGAACATCTTCTTTGATCCCAGAGACATATTATAAAAGGGTCAATTTGCACTTGACACTAATTTGCCCTTTTATTGAAAAGAACTTGTGTGATGTAGATTGGTATTTGGACATTTTTTTTCCAGATACTACTCCTTGTATTATTTCTCTTTATCCATTTTTGTCTAGTGGACTCATCCAGGTACATTTTCAATAAATTATGGTATAACAAAAGATATGTTTCAATAACTGTGTGTGTTGTTTCCCATATACCTTATATTTGGAGCCTGCTAGAGATCTCTATAGTTTTTCTTATCTGATTTTGGCATACAATCTGTAAAGGACTTTTGAATGTGTACGTTATGTATCTGTAGCAGTTTCATCTGTTTGAGTCATTAAAATTTACAACTGCCATTTGAAGTCAGTGAATGGTTTTATGCAGCTCTGGGAAGATACCGAGTATGGGGCACACTAGAAATCTAGTGGTAAGTATCCTGTTTCAAAGGTCACTTGTTATTCTCTCATGCAGTAAAAAAGTACTGGCTGACGGAACCTGAAGCAAAATCACTAAACAGACAAAATAAAATCTGTAAAAAATGTAATACCTACCCCCAGGACTAGCTCTAATGTATCTGGGGTAAGGTGCAAGGCACAATCAAATTAATCAAATAATCATTCCTTTTATTAGTATATACATACACATAGTATATAAATCTGAAATGTGGAAGTGTGCTGCATTGTTTGTAATGGGAGTGAATGTGGCTAAGAAAGGTGAAAATGAGTGGCTGAGTGGGCCCAATGTAGGCATTGTGATTGGATAAATAAGATAGGAGTACATATGTGGTTTACTGAGTGAGATGGGAGTCAGTATGATTATGTGGTTAACTAAGTGAAGTAGGGATAAATGTGCGATCGGTTGAAGAGCATGATAGTGTAAAAAGAGTGGCCATATGAGCATGTGGTTGGCTGCTTGAGTTAGAAGCTAGTGTGCAACTGCACCCATAAAGAGCCAGCCCTGCTTATCCCTCATCTATTAACAAAGGGATGATGTGATCAAATGGCCTCCTTTTGCTGACAACAAAAGGACACTGAGACAAAATACTTTTCCAGTGTCGTTCTGCCGAACCTTTCACAATAGACTCCATGGAGTCCCCTGTACTCTAATAGGGAACACCTGCAATTGCTCTTGGAGGCACTGGCAGTAGCCATTAGTGACTCCAAAATATTACAAGCTCAACCAATTAGTGGTTACTGGCCAAGTGCCTTGCAGCCATGCAAGTGTCTTTCAGATTTCTTTTAACTTTTTTCCCTCTGGCTATTGAATATCTTCTTGTTGTTACAGCTATTTTAGGCTAGGGTGAGATGAAAGCATTTTTCCCGCGAATGTGAAAAAGTGCGTCCGAACGCATTGACTTATTTTTTCACTGAATGCGCAAAAACGGTCAGACGACGCGCATTTTCGGGCATGATTTTGTATGGATCGTCAATAAAACTCTTTTTGCGTCTGGACGTTATGTTGGCTGGACATTAGCAGCGTCTGACATCTTCTAATCACGCAAACATGCCGCTATGCCGCAGCTGCGCACTCAGTACGTCAGTACTAGTGCAGTGGACAATGTAGTCCTTCCTCGGATGCCAGTCTCTGTTCTAATTCGGTGGAGAAATCAGATATATGTGCGCATAAAGAAATCACACAGACAAGGAATACGTCTATGTGGCTTTCAAGCCAATGACTTCTCTGCCCTTTATTGACAATTTACAAGGCTTTTTATGCTACTTCGCATGTAACGAAAACAGGCTGTTGCCCAACATTCTATTCGTCATTAATATTGTGAGATTACAGACTTAGTTTAATAACAGTTAAAGAAAAATAAAACATCAGCGTCTCCGGTTGTCCCTTTAGCCGTCAAGGACGTTTGTTACAGGACATTCCAAGATGTTCCAAAACATTCTCCAAGATGTTCCAAAACATTCTCTTCTTGATACTTGGAAAAGAAACTACATGTGCGTACAAAACAATCAGCTAAGATAGCGTGTTAAACAATAATATGCATTTGATTCTTAAATCCTGATTAACCACTTAAACTACTCAAATGAGCATTTTTCTAGGCCTCTTTCTAAGCCTTTGAATATTATAAAAGCAAATATATACATTTTTGTCCACAACACTAGCGGTTCAGCGTTCTCAGAAAAATGCGTTCAAATTCCACTTGCGTTGCACGGCCGGACTTTTGTGCGGCCGTACATCGTATATTGGCCGTCATTGCCCGTCATCTGCTGCTAGTGCGGCCATAATTATGTGCGCCAGAACACACGTTAAAAGTGCGCTGGTCTGACCCCAGCCTTAAAGTTGTAACATTGTTTTGTCAAGATTTCTTGGGGCCTTTTCTGAAAAGTAATCTGTAAACTACCTGCGACGGTAGCCACCTTGGACTTGAGATGCATGGACTGGGGGATGCGTTTGGGAGATACAGGTCTGGTGTTTTATGATATTTCCTTGCCATCTCTTATGTTGAATTCACCCTGTGAAAGGTATGTGTGTGCCATCTGTACCCTATTCCCTGATGGCTGTGAGTCATGCAACCCCATGCACAGAGACTGTGGACTGTACTAAAACCCTTGTTCCTCCTCTATTCTCTTCATTTAGGCTATTGGTCTGTTTATGTTTGCATGTTAAAATTGGTGTTTTGTGACTTTTCCCCCATCATAACATAATCCAAATAACTTTAAGTCTGTCCCTCCTGTTCCCTGTGTTCCCTGATGGCCGGGAGCCTGGTTATAAACTCCAGCCAATCACCATCCAGGAGCCAGATGTCCCAACCAATCCCCATCAAGGACCACACGGCATTCACTTTAATGGAAACATCTGCAAAAACTTTTAGCCACCAGCACCCCAAAAGCTCTTAGCCCCAGCAGGGCACTCTTTTGGGGTAGGGTCTCTCTCTCATGGAAGATGCAGTTAGGTGATTTTCAGGTGGGAGCTCCATCGGGAACCCAAGGTTTTGCGCCTTTCTTGGCCCCAGGAGCTCACACAGCAGGGGCCATGAGGCAGGAGTAACTGGCCCCTACCCACAGATCTGAGCGCTTTTTGGACTGTGACATCATAGTGGCCTGAGCAATCAAACAGTTTCCCTGGATTGCCACCACTCCCTCTCAGTCACCCCAAAAATGGGCCATCTTTGGGACCTGCAGATGTATACTAAAAAGGCCGCTGATGGAGGTGCCAGGCGGGGCACCAGTGAATCCGTCCCAGTAATGTTATTTTATATACCATGTTGCCATGATCGCCACTGTTCCCCTGACATCCCCCAAACAAGACCCTTGCTCTGTATGACTACAGTGACTGTGTGAAGTGAACATGATGGAGACCAGGTTGGACTGTGGCACCGAGATGTCTGGGTGGGCTTGGATGTTAACTGTTGTTATCTGATTCTGTACCAAATAAAAGGAGGCCAGCTAAAATGGCCAGCGAGTCTGCTTAACCCAATATGACAAGTGTCTTGTGCTTTATTGGGAGAAATTAAGAACTGACATTAATTCAGCGCTGCTGGCTGAGAAAAGAATCCAGGGACTAGTCGAGGGAAAAAATAATACGACCACCAAGGGACAAACTGAGACTTTGGTTTTCGGAACACTAGTAAATCACATACTATGATAAGTTAAGCACTAGACATTAAATGCCAAGTGCTAATACCTCAAGTGGTGATGAGCATAGGTATCTTCTGGCAATGTTGTCATCTCATGGTCATGGATAAAAATGTTGTGGTTTCAATAATGAAGTGTTTTATATGAAATTATAATTTTTAATTTATGTGTTTTTTGAGAGGGAGATTTGAGTGACTCACTTGCTTCCTAGCACTATCAGGCGTGACACTTGCTCCAAGGCAGCACAGACAGCTGCCTTACAGCGCAAGCATGAGGGGTGCAAAAAATCCAAATTCCCAGTCACTGCCCAAAGATTAGAATCTCTGCCCTGTGTGCTTCCTCCCTCTCTCACTCTATGAGCAGACAGATAGGAGCCTGAGAGGCCACCTTCACAGCCAATCATCTGCAGCAATGAAGGCAGGCCACCCATTCACCTGCAGCCGTGTGTCTTATCCTCTGATCAGATGGTCAGCAGGGAAGAGAGAGAGACAGGTGGAGCTGGCAGTGTGTATGGGGAGGAGGAGCTGGCAGTGTGTGTGTATGGGGAAGGGAGACTGGCAGTGTGAGTGTGTGTATGGGGGACAGGCAGTGTGAGTGTGTGTATGGGGAGGGAGCAGATAGTATGTGTGTGAATAGGGAGGGTCACAGGCAGTGTTAGTGTGTGTATGAGGAAGATCAAAGGCATTGTGTGTATAGGGATGCAGGCCGACTGTGTGAGTTTGTTTGTATGGGAAGGGAGTAGGCAGTGTGTTTGTATGGGGAGGAGGGCAGGCAGTGCGAGTGTGTGTATGGGGAGGAGGGCAGGGTGTGTGTGTGTGTGTGTTAATAATTCATGTCAATAATTGATGATTCCGGATAGGTGTTTTGGAAGTTGTACCCCACACTATCTCAGTGGAAGCAGCAGACACAAGACAAGTGATACCAGCTGAAGAAGCTCTGAGGAGCGAAACGCGTTCTGGTAATATTAATTTTATGTATTAAATTTATTTTATATTACTGCTGCTTCCTGGAACTCAATTTTAAAGTTTTTTTTAAAGGTTGAAGGTTTCCGGAATTCCCTTACAATTCTTATACGTCATCTTGGAGCCAATTGCGGCTCATCGATATGTGAGTGTGAAATTTACATAGATCCACTTCCATTATACCTTAACGGTGTTGCACTAGGGGAGCGCGCTGGTATTTTTTCTGTGATTTACTGCAGGGTAAAAGCGGTTGGAGACAGCAACTATATCGGGGGTCTATGGGCACCTGAACACGATTGAAGACCCATAATCGCTATTCATCCTAGAGCTAGGTTAGGCTCAGGAATGTGTGAGTAGGACAATCGTTTTATATTCCCTCTACACATTTGGATCTACGTATTGTGCTATTTGTGTTTTTTTTTCCTCTTTTATAGAGACGTTTACCCATCTTAAAGAGTGAACTCTGGGAGAATTTAGAAGACACACCGATGGACATGTATAGTGTTTAATCATATATACCAGTCCTAGACTGGCGCTCCGTTGATTGCTCATTTTGTCCATGCTCAGCCGGCACCCGGTAGTCCCAATGGCCAGTACATGCCTGGTAGTGTGTTTGAAAAAAATGATACCCTCAGGCTCGGGCCAGCAGGCAGGCCCAGGCGATCCCCAGGCTTGGTGGTGCCAAAACCCAGGTGATCGCCAGGCTCAGCTGGTGGCCAAGCCCAGGCAATCCCCAGGCACGGCCGGCGGCCAGGCCCAGGCACGGCCGGCACCCCGGTCCACTGAGAATCTCCTGGTAGTCCCAATGGCCAGTACATGCCTGGTTGTGGTACAATATATGGTGAAAACCGAACCTTTAGGATGCAGTTCCTGCAGAGCTAAGTTTTCAAACAAGGTTGGCAAGACAGGACTGCCTCTTAAATATAGAGCAAGTTGGCAAAGTACTGAATCTGTAGGTATCTAACTATATCCTGTGGCAGCCCTCTCTGGCAGTGCAGAAAAAAACATGAAAAAGGAAACACTTTGAGTAAAGTATGCATGTACATTATCTAGCAAGGATTTATGTCAGACATTTCTCACTAAACGTTTGAAGGCAACAATTTCAAAGTGAAATATAAAATGTACCTCACCCCTGATGATATAGCTATGGTTAGGAGTATAAAGATACACTATATTGCCAAAAGTTTTCCCTCCCGGCCTTGACTCGCATATGGATGATTGAGCGAATGATTTTGGCAATATAGTGTATGTTGCTACTGCTTATTTTTAAAGCAAAGGTGTCTGTGCCTGATTTTTGGGTGTGTAGGAGTTAACTGAAACCCCTGACATCAACCAACCCAGGTTTTCCTGTGTATTATCTAACTTATACATATGTTAATTTAGTCCAGCATTTCATTTTGCATTGGGTCTTGGCAAAAAGACAAGAAGGAAGCTGTTTCTGTAATAACAACAAAAACTGGGATATTTAAACCAGAGAAATTGTTTATGTGTGGCATACAAATGGAAAATCTCAAAGGCATTTTAGATGGAATGTATTATCAATTTATCAGCCAAAAACCTGTCAGCAGCTAAAAGAGAGACTGCAATGTGATGTAAAAACTGTCAAAGATTTTCTAATTACCACAGAGTTTGTCAACCTTGGAAGAAGTTGATGACAATGCCTTTGAAGGCACTCCATATGCTTCAATACCAGTGGAAATGCATTAACTAATAGAAAACTATGCCTGGAATGTGGAGCTATAAGAAATTATTTTCTGCAAACAATAGGGACGTTTATCTCTGGTTTTATGTATACTTTATAACTTAGAAACAAACTGGCATAAGAATTAACTAGTCACAATGTGCGTATACTTAGCAGTATAAAAATGTTATGAAATAAAATTATTGTTTAGTTCATATTTGTGTCCTGCAAAAACTACAATTCACGCTTCTGAAACTTGTATTTTTGTAGTGTCAATAAACGTCTGTTAGGTGTCCTCTTAGGCCCATGTCAAACGAACGCAGTGATCACGTCCATGTTGCCGCACAGTTTAACGTCCGTCGTAGCATAGAATAATAATCAATAGAGACCCAAACACGAAGTACGTGCGCACCGAACTGCGCACGCACAACGCACGTGGCAAACGGATGCAAGTTAGGCAAGAACGTAAAACCGCTACCACGGACGCACAGAGTCCAAATTATTATTTAAATTTTTTTTGTCGTTTGTGTCAATTCCCATTCGTTAACTGCTAGATTCCACGAATACCTGGGGATAACGGCTCATAGTGGTTTATTCTCCAGTTTTTCAATAGAATAAATGATGCCTATCCTATTTAGGGAAACATTCCTATTTAGGGAAGCCTATCCCCCAACTCACTGACGCAACCATCAATCACTCTCACCTTACAGTCCTCTCCTCCTGTTTCCAACCCCAACCCTCCTAGATTGTGAGTTCCTACGGGAATAGGGCCCTCATCTCCTCCTGTACTGTTTGTCAAATGTTGTTCAATATATTGTAACCCTGTCTATACTGTGCTTATTGTACAGCGCTGCGGAATATGCTGGCGCTTTATAAATAAAGAATAATAATAATAATAAATAATAATGTCGGCGTAGCATTCTGTGTGAGTGATGAGATGTCGGACGCAGTGCATTTGTGACGTCCAGCACCTTGACGCACAAAATGGCTTTTCATATCCTTTTCAAATTATTATCATTTTTCATATTCATTTTGTTTTCCATAATTCCTTTTTTTTCCTACGTCCGTCAACAAAAATGGACCGTGTGGTGTCTACAGTATCTTCCGTCAGTACGTCTGTCCGTTATGCATGCACATAGAGTGCACTCAAACTGCGTTCGTCTGACTCTAGCCTTACTCAACAGATAATTAAACTCATCTCACATCCTTATTAGGGAATGAATTTGGAGCTCAGTATAGAATGGCAATGACCCATCCAAACTATCATCATGCCACCATAAGATATGACAAACAGGGTTATTCAGAGAAAGGTGAAACTCTGGAGAACTTTTGGAGAAGTGAAAATTCTAGGTCAAGATAGCCGATTTGGAAGATGAGATAAATGGGAGAATTTTTCTGGTTTGGCTATTTTGACCTAGAATTTTCACTTCTCCAAAAGTTCTCCAGTGTTTCACCTTTCTCTGAATAACCCTGAAAGTGTAGACACAGCAATGTCGCAAGAAGTCAGATAGATTTTCTTCAAGCAAAGAAAATATTTTTTTAGAACAGCTAAAAGAAGGATATACCAGAATATTCAGAAGCATCTGGGTTTTAAATGTAACATAATTCTCAGAAACAAATATAAAAACTAAAACCACACAAAAAAGTAGCTCCTTTCTCTCTCTCTTCACCTTAGGGCCCATGACTAGCTTAGCCCCTATTTTTGATCCATGGGTCCCACACCTTTTAAAATGACTTGGAGGTTTATATACTAGAAGTCAGTTCACTAGTTAGCTTTGCGTTTCTTTGTTCTTGAGATATGGTTGGAAATATGTCAGACGTCCCCCTGCCTCTACCATTCTGTCAGGGCATACAAGTGTGTTTAAAGCGCAATTTATTTCTGTAACTGTGAAGGAATAAAGGGTAAAAGGGCACATGGATCCAGGGATAAATATTTTTGAAAAAAACTGGAAAACTTAGCTTAGAAGACTGCCTCCAGCATTGTCGAGACTTTGGAAAATCAGATTCCCTTATGACAAGCCAGTTGTTAGACTCAAGATTTCACTCATTCCCATACACAGAAGTATAGTAATACTTTCAAGTCAACCTCAGAGGGCAAAGTTGCTTAGAGTAGTGAGATAAGTCCTTAAGGCAAACAGACTTAGTTGGGATTTTCTGGCCTGTGTAGCTCCCTGATTGCAGGGGTATTTATGTAGCTCTACAGGTTGTAAATATTTTTAAAATCTCTTGAAGTAAGGGAGCAAAGTCCACCAGGGTGTCAAATAAGATACTTTCTTTGTTTTCTTAAAGATGTGATAAAAAATCTATATCAGCGAGATTAGAGAAAAGTTGAGTGGCCAAGAAGGAAGATTTTGTTACCAAATATTGGTGTCAGAGATGACAGATAATAATATATGTTAAAGTGTGCTGTATTGAGGCTTAGTGCTGCATTACGGGGCAAAACAAGATTGGGAAACAACTATATGAAATTAAAACAAAAAGGTATCATAGCGCAACACAGATTATAATCATGGATAAAAATTGGCCTCTTTAAACCGCACTAACGTGATTAATATATTATATGGGCACGTAGTATATGGAGGTGTTATCACTCCATATGTTATCACTCCATACTCTTGTTGCACCACGGTGCAAGCTGGTTTCTATTGAGGTGTTATCACTCATCTGATATACTTGACTCCCCATTATGGTCACTTTCTGTGGATGAGGATTCTCCAGCTTTTAACCAGAGGTGATTCTCTCCTCAGTCCGTCATACAAACTGCTTCAGGAACAAGTTATCGCCAAGAGAATGTGAGCCTCCAACTACGACTGTGATATTTAAAAGGGTATTTGTTAACATCCAAATTCAAACATATTGAATGTTAATAAATACCCTTTTAGGTATTTCCCCAACACTTCGGTGCAGCTCTCCATTCTGTGACTAAATGAACCATTACTTCTCTATGGGACAAATTCACTGCCACTGATGATCGCCAATCTGCACTGTATTTTGCCTTCAATTCACCTAAATTAGTGAATAGACAAACTGCCCAGAAATTACAACGAATAGTGAAATCCAAATTCGATGGCTAGTAATGAATAACCTCTTATATTTTAAGGTAATCCAGAAAGTATTATTAATACTAAGTCACGCTAAAGAAATAATTATACCAATAAAAAGGAATGCACTCTGAGCATATAAAAAATCATGTGGGAGATATTATGTTTTCTCACATTACTTTAAAATTTTGCCTTTATTCTCATTTCTACATTTCAAGAATACTTTTACTGAGCTAGTTAACATGCAGTAGATAGCCTGTAAGAAACACCAGAGGGAATATACGTAATGAAAAAAAGAAGGAAAAATCAACCTCTGAGTGAGGACCAGAGAATAAAAGGAATGAAGCAAAAGGAATATTTTGCAAACTAAAGCTCTAATGTTACATTATAAGATTTCTCATACAATCATTTCAATATCTTTCAACTAAAACTTGTGCATTTCTGGTCAGTAAAAACCTATTGATGCCATGCAACCATCCCACGGGCAGTATTGTTTGATAGACTGTATCTGCTCTCAGAATCTCTAATAGAGACACAACTGAGTAATGCAATTTAAAACAAAACGGGCCAGCGCCACAAATCACATCCACCACCAATCACCCAAATGCTTGATCAGACACAGTGGTCTTTCCTATACCAGGTGAATTGAAAAAACATATATATATCTTGATCAGCGCAATAAAATTGCTATCAGGATCTTGGTGTCCCTCATAGATCAGCGGACCATATTTTGGTACATAAAACAAAATATAAAAGTACACAATGGTGAAGTATATCAAATATAAATCACAAATATATTGCAATGGATGATGTTTCACTCACAAACATAGAGCCTGGCACTGGCTCTAAGTGGAACTGCACGTTTTGGATTGTTTTTTTCTGTATAGTTCACAGGTGACCCACACCATACACAACTGTTTTCTTTCACGTCTCAGAGGACCATAGAAAACAAAAGAAGACAGCACGACTCTCCTTGTGCAGATCACAAATCTAAATGTGCATATGCTTTTCAGCCAATTTTACACTTACACTTGTTGGAGCTTCAATAGCTCTAAGGTCTGCGCATATGGATTTTTTCAGGCTCGGGCAAATCCACAAACCACCAAAGAGACACAAGCTGGATCTTCCTTTTTAAAAGATTTAATAAAATCAATACATATAAAATAAAATAAAACAGGTACCCAGGACGCGTTTCGTCACTCTAGGCGACTTCCTCAGCTGGTTAAGGATCAGTGTCCCCTGTATGGCATTTTATAGTCCTCTAAATTACATTAATCACATGCATGTGTCTCCAAATGTCTTCTGGCGTGCGTTCCACACCTATATTCAACGATCCGCCGGTGTGCGTGGGTCCCGCCATCTTAGATGATCGATGCGGTTTGGCTTGCGTTCCACGCCTCCATTTGGAGATCCGCTAGACGAATTGGAGTTCCACCATCTTGCGCCTGCGTTCAGATGTTAGATACCGAGTCTGGAGATGAGCGGGAACAATGTCTCCACATATCCATATTAGGAATAGCTTTCACTTTCTCTACACACAGTAGAGATGTGTTATCTGTAACATATATTTTAATGAGTCTCTTGATTATAGGGAATAATATACTGAATATATAGAAACAAATCTACCTCAAACTTGTTTGTTAAGGCAACAGAGTGAGCTCTAAGGCATCGCAGCATAGAATTGTGTATCTCATTATTTTCCTCCCATAACTTCCCTAAAGACAGTACATAGTAGAGATGTTTTATCTACAACATATACTATAATGAATCTCTTGCTTGTAAGGAATAATATACTAAATGTATAGAAACAGATCTACCTTAAACATAACTTTTTTAGAAGCAAAATACATCGCAGCATAGAAATGTGTATCTCATTACCTTCCTCCCATAACTTCCCTATAACAATTATAAATATATACTTTATGCTATTTCAAATGAAAAGTGCTAAAACATTGAAGATAATGCAGAGTTTGTATGTGTTCATATTATATCCAATCATAGGACTTGGATTGTGCAATTGTTATCTAAACTAGTGACTAATATTTATATAATTCAACTTGTATAAAAGACGATTGAGAAAGTTATCAATCTATTCAATTATACTTTAGTATTAAGTATAAGTAAAATGTGCTAATATTTCTTTAAACTACAAACTACATAAATGTATAGAATGTGGTCTGTATGTCTTTTTTTATTATAATTTATTACAAAAACAACATGTTTTAACGTGTTGCAATATTACCGATAAAAACGGATGTTAGGAGAGGAAAGGAAATGGTTACATTATAAAAAGTGAGACACCTCAAAATCATTGTTCAGTCCACCCGGTGTCACTGTGCCCATTTCAAAAATACTTCTCATTTCCTCCTGTCCCAACTTTTTCATTAAATCATCTTCCATGTCTATCATAGCTACTGAGCTAGTTAACATGCCTGTAAGAAACACCAGAGGGAATATACGTAATTAAAAAAAGAAGGAAAAATCAACCAGTGAATGAGGACCAGAGTGTGACGGAACCGTTCTCTTCCGCCTGTCCTGACTCTCCGGACACCCCTTCGTTGCGGTCATCCCGGCTACTGGGAGCGCTGTCCTCAGTGCCTCGAGCAGCTTGACCCGCCTGCTTCTGTTTCTCTGCCCTGGAGCCGTTAGGAATTTCAAGAAGGCCGCTCTGTGCCTTCTGATGTTGAGTGTGTAGTGTAGCGTAGTTGAAGGAGACACCAGACGCGGCTGTATGTTCCAACAGGATTCTCTCTCTCTCTGAGATCTTTAATGAACAAAAACGCCACAATTTATGCTGAGATCCAACAGCCATAATTTGCATAAATGACCCACATTGACCTACTAAAATGCTAATTACATTATCTCAGATATTTACAATAAACATTCCTCTTTCTTCATATCACACATCATTTACATAATCTATTGTAAAGGAAATCAGTTAGGTTTCGGCTGAGACAATGGTGACTCCCAACCTCTGAGACATGTAAACAGATAGCAGATGAGCAAAGAGAAAACCCTTTTGCCTAATCACAAATTACTCAAACCTATTTTACAATCTATTGGAAAAAACAAGGAAAAAAGAAAAGGGGAACCCCTATCCTATGGGATTCACCCCAATGAAAATGAATGCCTGAAAAACAGTTAATACTTTATTGGTATAAATAAGAGACATTCACCTGAAAACCAAAAAAAAAACATAAAACCTAAAGACAAAAGACACATGGGGAAATTACTTTGTCAAACTTAATGAGAGACATAGGTCAAAATGTTATCATCGTTAGAACATCTTGAAAATCAGTGCATGCACTCGCTGAAGCATGTCAGGGGTCTAAAATTATCACCATGATTACTGCTATGCCACCGCACATACAGGCGCACTAACAGAGAGCATGTACATAAATAGAAAGACAAAGACTGACCCTTATAGTCTCAAGATTTCTACACTTTCCCTTACAAAAACACAAAGGACCAACACATAATTAAAAGCAAGTACAGCCCACGCTCGACACGCCGGCTTCAACTGGGGCAAAATTGTGACTGAAACCATCCTATTGTTAACCCCCTATAAAGGGAAGACAAAAACGTCCCTGCTCCAATGCTGAATTCACCGCAGAGTGGGGAACTTTGATTCCCCGAAGTGCGGGGAATGAGAGAGCACCAAAATGTCTGAGACATTTTGGTGCTCTCTGAATAACCCCCAAAGTGTGCTTTTCCTTCAGCCGGGAATGGAGGGAGCTAAAAAGGACATCAACGGAGCTGGAAAGGGGACAGTTGTAGCTGCATAAGGTTCATGGAGAGCTAAAAAGAGGAAAGCTGGATTTGGATAGGGTTAAGGAGGGAGATCGGTCAGTCCGTCAGAAAGGGTTAGAAAGGGTCCTGGAGCCCTGCATCAGAAACGTGTGTATGCGTTTTGTGATGGATTTGGGATTCCGGTTGTTTATCATTTTTATCGAGTCTAGACTTACAAAAGGGTTTATCTCCCAAGGATGGTTGCACCTGGTTACATTTATGGAAACTTTATTTTATTGTACAAATTTCCTGCTATGAGGGAAGATGCAGGTTTCCTCGCATAAATTATTGTTTGGATTGTCTTTTTGTGTTAGGTTAGGTTTATGTGATAATCACTCCCTGGTGTGAGTTATCAATCAGATACTGTAAAATCTGAATCTATTGTGCTATTATTCCATTGTTCTCCTGGATTGTGTAGACCTTGTCCTTCAAGTCATTTGTTTGTTATTTGTTGATAGGATTTTCTCTGGGGTCCTGTACTGTGTGGTGGTTCAATATAAATATGTGTGGACTCATCTTTAATACTAGTGATATTTCTCTCTATGGAGTCTATTTCACGTCTATGGAGCCAAAAACAGGAAAGCAAACTGTGGAGGGGCAGCTATAGCGAACCAGCCAAGTCGCAAAAGGATACGCTCCTTCACCAAGGAGCAAAACCAGCAAAGGAGACAAACAAGTCCAACAACAGCTACCTGCTGCCCGGTATAAATGCTTTCTGATGCAGACCGCTCTATTGCTTTCGTGACTCGACTGAACAACAGTGCGAGACAGCGACAAAGCATTTTTCACCTAATGCAGGTGCAGAGAACTCTGTATCACCAAAGAATGCATTCATAACAGGGGTCCGGCTGCCGAGTGCCACCAGGTTTGGCAGGACCCTTGGCCTCCTGGAGTTGCAAGGCCCAGTACATCATTATCCCCTGTACCCGCCTGATGGTGGTCCTGCTTCTCATGTAAAGGCTGAGAAGAACTGATGTAAAACATTGAAAGGTTCCTGTTGATTGCTTGCTGTTTATATGTAATCTCCCATGTAATCAGGGCTGGATTAAGTTCTTTGTGGGCCTGGAGTTGAAGATTTTGTTGGGCTTTTTTTCAGAATTTAATGAAATTAAAACATATTTTAGGTTATTTAACCCCTTAAGGACCGCTGACATACCCTGTACGTCCTGCCCACGGGTCTCCCTTCGACCCGCGGACGTACAGGGTACGTCAGCGGCACCTAACCCCCCTCCCACCCGATACTTACCTCCCTCGCTGGATCCCACTCAGATCTGGCAGGGAGGAAGCCTTCCCTCCTCATTTGCATGGGCCGGCGAGCTTGATGACATCACCACGCTGCGTGGTGACGTCATCAGCAGGTGCCCCCATTGAACTCAATGGAGGGGAGGGGGGCTCCTTCGGAGCCCTCTATCTCCCCAACCATTGAAGCTAGGGAGATGCTTTTTGCACCGCTGAAAAGGGTATAGCATTATCTATTTCGCTGCTGGATCGCGTTTTGGTGCTAATTGGCCCCAAAACACGATTCGACCCTGGAGGGGGGCTGACATCTTGGATGTCAGCCAAGCCTCCAGGTCCCCCCCACCCACTGACAACCTTACCATATGTGTGAGGATGTCAGTGGGCCAGTTAACCCTCTAGCTGCCACGTAGAGATAAGGGGATCCTAAGGATCCCCCTATCTCCCGATCCTTGGCAGTTAGATGGTCATTGGCCTGATCCTGGCCTTTCCAATGATACCAAACATGACCAGGTTTGGTTTAAAAATAAAATTTTAACAAGTTTTTTTATCTGGGGGGGTTTAGTTAAATAGGACCTAGGCTGTCATCTCAAAATAATTAGCACAAAATGGTCAGAATGAGCGCAGCGCACATAGGTGACCTGGCTCAGCAGTGAAGGGGTTAAAAAGCAAAAACATGTAAAAATTGGGTATTTCTAGTCTCGGGACAAAATTTTGAACCTATTTAGCCGGGGTCTTTTTTGGTGGTTGTAGATTTTGGGGATTAAATTACGAAAAAGTGTGTTTTTACCATTTTTTCATCATATTTCTTTTTTTTTTTATAGTAAATTATTCGATATGATGGAAATAATGGTATTTCTAGAAAGTCCATTTAATGGCGGGAAAAACGGTGTATAATATGTGTGGGTTGAATAAACGAGTAAGAGGAAAATTTGACCTAAACACTAACATCGCAGAAACGTAAAAACAACAGCGGTCACTAAAGGACGGATTTGTGTAACTCCGCCCAGTCACTAAGGGGTTAACAGTGCAAATACGGTATATCTAACCAGGCAGATACGGATATATTTAACCAGGCAGATACAGGTATATCTAACCAGGCAGATACTGTGAGCGTAAATTTCCATTCAGATTTCAATCATTTACAGCGTGTAAAATTATCAGAAACGAGGCATCCCTAGTTTTGGAGGATTGTTTCTTGTGAATAATATGACTATGTTTAAAATACTGAACTTGAGGGCTTGGTCTGGACGCCAACAAACATGGCCACATAAGCAGAGAGCTCCTGTAACCCTGACTGCCATTCACCTTCCACAGAGCACTCTTGGATACAGGCAGAGGCAGAAAGCTTTCCATTAACACCCCTTCCTTAGAATCAAAAGAATAGTGAGCGACTCGGATTTATGCGAACAAAGGTTGGGATTAATGGCAGCAAGATTTAGGGAAAGAGGTTATCCCCAAAAACTTCTCCATAGAGAATTAACTTATGTAAAAAACAAATCTACAACAACGATTAGTCGGAGGATGAAACAAAATATATTAGCATTTATGTCTAAATTTGGAACTCATTCGAGAGCCTTGAGACATACAGTATATTTTGTAAGAATTGGCATATTTTGAGAGATTCATATCCCATGATTCAGGAATTTATAGTACCCCCACTAATGTCCTACAAAAGAGGACGATCCCTGAGAGAGACATTGGTACAAGCAGAATTCCGTGACACTGGTGATACTACACCATTTTATGGCAGCCCTAAACAAGGAACTTTTCCTTGTTTAAATTGCTCTTGCTGTAATGCTGTAATTAAAGGTGATTCATTTGTACACCCACATTCTGGTCGAAGATTCACAATTGGACAATACTTTACATGCAATTCCCACTAGTGTATATGGATTTCTAAAATGACAAGATACGGTATCAACAATAACAAATTGAATAATAAATCACACATAGGGTGATACCCCTAACAATACAGCACAATACAGAATAAATTGGTGCAATGTATTCTTAGATATAACCACTCACAGGCTGCTGGTACTGGGAAGACACATAGCAGGTTCTTGAATGTCTCCAGGCCAAGATGATAGCCAGCTGTCTCTAACTAGAAACTTTTTTTTTATTAAAGTCATTTTGCCCTATGAATTTAGACCCCCAAGGGAACTGCTGTATGTGCAAGAGGCGCTGCAGGAGCTGCTTCTTCTCAGTCCTAGCCTGAGGCACCAAACTAGCTGAAGTGCCCGGCGCCATTACAGGCCTGGTGGAGAGGATCGGATCGCTAGAAACCCAGGCCCCTGCCTGCACGCACAGTGTAGGCCTTTCCAATTTCCGGCGCAGAGTGGACAATTTGGAGAATCCCTTTACTCCAACCTCGTTTTTACTTTTGAAACCGGAGGTGTCAGTCAAGGAACTCAAACGATCTCTGTTGCTTCGGATTTTGCTCTATCCTAGACTTTTGATCCCGCCGCTGTGGCAGTCTGCGGTGATTCCATCCTAGAGAGACCTGATCGATAACATTGAATGGCTGCGCAATGTTGAGGATACTTTGGTGGACTCGGGTACAGACCGCGAGCGGTTCATGGATACTTGGTACTATTGGCTGAGATTCCTGGGGGGCCTGCTGGCATCCGCTGGGGGTGCCTCTCCCTTACGAGATTAATTCTTTCCATGTTTCTGGATGATTGGGCACAGAGGGCTTGGTATGCTTCCCGGGGGTCCTTACTACTCTCCCTGCTTTCTCCTCCCTACCGCCTCGTCTCCCCTGTGCCTTGACCCATCCCCTCGCTCTTCCTTTTTTTTTTCTCCGTTCTCTTTTTTCCAACGTTTTCTTTGTTCTTTCTTTTTCTCGTCACTTCCTCCCTTGTTTTTGTTACCATTTATGATATTTAATTACACTCTACCATTGATTGGGAGTTCCGATGGACATGGCCCCTCTGGAAATTGATTTACCCATCTGACTTCAGTCATGCGTCAATGCTCTACTCTCTTCTTATGGTTTGAACCTGTATCTATTGAAACTGCGTTTATTTTATTGTGTATCTTGTTTTGTAAAAACCTAAAAATTTGTGAATAAAAAAAAATACTGAACTTGCTCTCAGCGTGGGAAATTAGAAGGTGAATAATAGCCTTGTTATAGTATTGTTCATTTTATATGTGACAAATGGACAATGCCTTTGCTTTGGAACTAAAAATAAATACATTTTAAAGTGTTTTATTTTCTTCTTTTAGGTTTTACATGGCCATGTTTGGTATCAATGGAAAGGCCAGACTCTGAACTGTGTATATATTAGAGATGCAGAGTTCCAAAGTACTGCGCTCCTCGCTGCAATACGGCAGTTTAGGTTTTTGATGAAACAATACATAATAACGGATTGTCACACCACCTCCACACTTGTTGGTGACATGCGAAATGAGATGTTGAGTTAGTGCAGCATCAATGTTCACTTTATAATTCAAAAGTGAACAATATTGCATTGTTAGAAAGAAAATAATATTCTCGTTTTAATCTATTATCTAATAAACCGTTTATTATTTTATTCTGCAGTAAAAAGGCTCTTTATTTATGACATTTTTAGGATCTTTTAGGCATTTTTCAGGCTTTTTTTGGCAAACTTTTTTCTTTTCTTTTTTTCTTAAATCGTATTTTCTTTTTTCTGTAACAGACCTGTTAATTATCAATCATTCGATCTTTTATGTAAATTCCAGGCATTTTCGTACAGTAGTTGTTTTGCAAACAGCGTCTCAATTTTGAAACCTTCAAGTGTACCGGTTTTTTTTTCACCACGTTTCTCTGCCTGTCGGCTTTTCCCGGCGGCTGCTCTGCGCTGTGATCAGCGCCTCCTCGGATTTTTCCGGCGTGTTCGGCGTGGTTTTTGCAGCGGTTTCTGCGGGTTTTCGGTGAGTGTTTGGCGGGTTTGCGGTGAGTGTTCAGCAGATTTACGGTGAGGTTTCCCTGCACTAAAGGGACCCTGCGGTGCATGCTGAATGCAGGGTTGGCGAACTAGAATCGCCGAATCGCCCTGAAGTGCGGGGAACGAAACGGTACCGAACATGCGGTGAGATTTCAAATCTCTCTGAATAACCCCTTAAGGTATCCTTTCTCTGGGCCTATTATGGGGCATGGGCCTGGAGCAACTGCTCCAATAGCCCCAATGGTAATCCAGCCCTGCATGTGATGAGATATTAATGTCTCGCTCAAACCGATATTAACAATTTTTGAGTTACCTTTCAACTATGAAGTAAATGGATGGATAGTATTCTATGGTATTTGTTTGCGATTTAAAATGAGACTGATTCTTTTGACGGTAGGAAATATACAGGAATGGTTTTAAATTCATCCTAGTGGTGTGTTTGCACAACCTTCAGCATATTCTGTTACGTATTAAATCATTGTGAAAGACGATCTGTAAACATAGGCTGACAGTTAATACAAAATGCTGTTTAAAAATAAGGTATTCTGAGGTGAATTGAGGTGAATTTAGGTTTAAAAAATGAGATTCTGGCATTTACAACATTTCTATCATCTGCTTTTTTAATTAAGTCAATGTTTTCTTTTCCAACTCCGCTGACATTGAAGATCATGACGAGATAGGAAATGGGATCAGTAGGTAATTTCAATGATGAAATTCTGACCCGTAGTAAGTTTAAAAAAATATTCTAATATTTGTTTTAAGATTATTATCTATCTCCTAAGTTTTCAGTCCTTATCAGTTTTTGTCTCTCTGAAAGTTTATATCTTTATGTCCCTTTAAAACAATACTTTTAAAACTTTATTCAGGAATATGTCGTAATGGTGTATTAAATCAGCATAAAAATAATTATTCAATGATGTAATAATTCAACAAATTGATTCTGAAAAAAAATCTAATTCAAATGATTACAAAATTTTCTTCAACATCTATAATATATATCCCAAACAAGTACTTTTAGCACATCGCTATTATAGTCCTCTAATATTTTACATTTTGAGATACATGTGTAGCATAAAAAAAATTCATTTGTACATAGCGGTTTAGGAATAGCAACAATAAATACAAAATTTTAACTTTTAAAACATTTGGAGAATAGCTACTAATTAAACACATCGGAGCTCTGCTCGACTTTAAAAATACAAAAAATGGACAGTGTGTTTCCCATGGTAGCTTTTTAGTTTTCTAGTTTCATAGGATGTTCATATACGCATAATATTACCTGCAATGTCACATATACTTGAGGATACCTTCAATACCCTTCCTCCAATCTTCTGCTTCCAGAGCATCACTGACA
Organism: Leptobrachium leishanense; assembly: GCA_009667805.1. NCBI lineage: Eukaryota > Metazoa > Chordata > Amphibia > Anura > Megophryidae > Leptobrachium > Leptobrachium leishanense. The sequence goes on from CM019063.1 coordinate 280,365,333, forward strand.
TCTCTCAACTTTAAAAACAGTTCTATTTAAATAATAAAATATACTTGTATTTGTACAGAGCACAGCTTTAAAAACAGTCATCAGAAAATTACAATAAGGCTTATACAATAGGAAATGTCTAAATACAGTAAGCTTGCATACCTAGCATATGGACATTACAAAATATTTCATGCTGTTACTTCTGCTTACAAAAAGGCACTATTTTGCAACCAGGGCCTCACTTTCTATGAGATTATATATATATAGTGTGTTTAATATTGCAGAAGCCACCTGCACATCATAGCAATTCAAAGAATTGCATCCCAGAGCTCCTGTGCCACATTCCCCATATGCAGCAAGGAATTCTGGGTAGGATATGCAAATGACCTCTGTCTCACTTTTATGCATCCTGGATCTGTTATTACACAGAACCCTAAAATCAATGCTATGCCACACTGTGGCTTTGTAGCAAAGATAAGGTTATGCATGTATGTGTATATATATATATATATACACACACCACAGGAAGGTTGCACTCAACCTAAACTAGCAACAACAGCGGGTGCATCTAAGACATTAAAAGGCCTGCCGGGGAGCTCCAGGGTGAGTTGATCCTGTAAGTGCAGATTCGGTCAAGTTAGACAGGACCTGTCAAAGATGGGGTACATTGGCGACTGTGACAGGCTTAAGCAAATTATAATCATAACTTGTGAACTGAATCCCCATCATTTTACCTCAGTCAGGATTTTTGAACATTTTAAAACTGTGTTTTTTTTTGTCACAGAAAATGATGTAAGAAGGTGGTCTATAGTATGGAGTGCTCTTTCTTGGTGTTATATATATATATATATATATATATATATAATTAGACCAGATAGGCCGTGTTAGTCCAGATGCCAAAATCACAAGTATAGCAGTACGTGGTGATACCTTTTTTATTTGACTAATGTTACATTTAAAAGACAAGCTTTCGAGAGTGTGACCTCTCTTCCTCAGTTTGGGAAGCTTACTGATCAGTATCTTAGAATTGAACATTAAGGGGCACATGAGTGAGGGTAGGTGCCATAAATGGTGAGAGTCAATTGGTATAGTCAAAATGGGAAAATAACCACATGAGTGATCTTAGGTCCATGAAAAACAGTGATATAAAGCAACAGTGATAAGATCATGACAACTTAAAAGGGGGGGGACACAAGTCAGTGAAGGGTGAAAAAGACACAAAAAGAAAAGGAACAGAAAAGAAAAACAGAAAAAAGAACCAAACACCAGACAGAATTCTGAATGTTACGTGACATTATGATAAAGGGTTAGAAAGGCAGAATCCACATTGAGCTCTTTTTTTATAGTGTTAAAATTTGTTAGCATTTTCATTTAAAATGTCTTGCGTTCACAATCACCTTTAAAATTTCCTTTGAGGATTTTAATTCTGAGGTTTGGATGGAGTGGCCTGTTAGATTGAAATGATGTCCCACCTGGTACAATATGTATTTTCCTGATGATTCTTGATGGAGTGTCTGTGCAGGTTCATCCTGAGACTTAGTTTAAGGCTAGTTTCACCAATATAGCAGCCCTTTTCACAGGCCGTGCACTGGATCATGTATACACAGACGTGCAGAGGTACCAGCCCTTGATGTTGTATGTGGTGCTGTTGTGCCGGGCAGTGCTGCTGTCACATATATGTTGGCACATTCTGCAGCGGGATTTGTTGCAGCGTGTGCTCCCATTCTGTATGTCATCCTGTTCCTGAGTGAGTTTGCCACGGACCAGTCTTTGCCTCAGGTTTGAGGGTTGCTTGTATGCCAGTAAGGAGGGCTGTGGGAATATTTCTTTATATATATATGACACAGGCTACTATTCAAAACCTGAACTAAGCACAATGGGCGGGTGCTTGTCATGACAAATAGACAGAACAAGCCAGGGGAAGAACGCTCTAGTAAATAAATTACACCATCGCAAAGCTCACAAAATTTAAAGACCTTACAGGTTTTTGAATATTTAGCAAGAATTTGCATTTTTTGCAGATTTTTCCACAAAATAGCTTAGATTATAAATATTGGTTATTTAGTTCACAAAATATGGCCATAAATTGCTTAAGCCTGTCACAGCGGTAATGTATACCATCCAGACAGATCCTAGTCTAAAATACTTGCAGGGTTATTCAGAGAAAGGTGAAACCAGGAGAACTGGCAGGAGAAGAGAACAATCTAGACCAAATAGCCGATATGGAAAGTGAGATAATGGGCGAATTTTTCTGGTTTGGCTATTTCGACCTAGAATCTTCACTTCGACAGTCATACTCCTGAATATCACCTTTCTTTGAATAGACCTGCTAATGACCACATTTATGGGATTAACTCACTGAGGACAGAATTCTCTCTCGGGCTCCCAGCTATTCAAGGTGTTCTCCCATTGGTCTGAGGTCTCGATTTATAGATCTAGAGCTGACTTGCGCGCTGTGCCCCATTCCCTGCTGCAGGAAGGCCCCCCACAGCCAATGACATGTGATGCGTGTCCGGTGCATAGGCAGGCCAAATGAGGGGGCCACCACAGCAGCCAGCTAGCGGACATACTAGTACGCGCCAGGCACTCGGCATGCAGGACACTGAATATCCTGCCCGCTGGGAACCAATTTGGGGATTGATAGTGTCAGCACACTTCATACATTCTGAAATCTGGTCCATCTGTTCAAATTCAAATTCAGAGCAGCAAAATCTTTCCACGACTGAACGCTCAGTCAATGCAGTGATTTAGATCGAATCACACATTTTTAAGGCTGAAAAGTCCTACAGAGACATCTCAGGTCTATTCTAGATATATCAAAGAGTATTAATGAATCCTCCCCAATGACTTTCACAGTTTCAATGTGTGCAAATTAAGATGTGGAACATTCCTAAAGCACTGAACCAATCCATAGATTCCATCTATTTTATATCCTTTCATCTAGCTTATCTAAAAATAATATTTTCCTTATATTTTGAGTCAATATTCTTTTTATGTTTATATTGGAGAGTTCTTTTATTGTCAAATTGAATTCACAAAATTGTGAAAAGAACAACGCAGCAGGGTAATGATTTGTCACTATAATAGTTCAGTTTCAGCATTGCATTGTTTCTGCTTCTTTTGTAATCACACAGAATGTTTGATTACGTTGATCACTGCAGGTAAGGAAAATACAGTTCCAGCGCCTTTAATGCATATAAAAAATACAGAGAGACCTTGGAATAAATTATTGAAATTTGCTGATTAAAACAGAACATTGTTCTAGAGAACTCCACTGAGCCATTATTTTACTCCGTTGTTTATGTCATTATTTATAGAATGGAGAAAGTGACTAGTAACATAAGAACTAAAAGCAGACAAACATATCAAACTGGTGTTTGGTAAAAGTAGTCTAATAACATACATAAGACATGACACGTTGAATTAATGAAGATGTATGCATTCAATTAGGAGGGTTTTAGACTAAATCCAAAATGATAGCACAACATAAGACCTGCAAGTAAGGATATCAATGTTAAAATGCTTATAGGGGATAACTATCGTGCATTCATATCAATCCTCTGCCCACTAGTTCCTCTTCTTATATATTGTCAGGATCCCCATCGCTGACCACCCCAGGATCACATTCCTTGCTCAGGCAGCACATGTAAAGTGCTGCCCCCGTTCCAATCCAGCAAGGAGAGGGGTTAAACAGTAAAAGCACAAGCACCACACACACCACCCCCTCCTGCTTGCAAATAAAGAGACACTCCCACCTTTCTACCATGGCTTCGCATTGCAAGTCTATCCTGCAAACATCGCTGAACTATTGTTAAAGACTTACTGTGTATCAGACCCCCGCTTGCTTCAACGACTATCCCGCTGTACCAGTCCCTCGACCTAGGATCACCTGCTGACAATTCTCTTGGATAAACCCCATTGTACCACGCCTCGGATCATAACATCAGCCTAACCAAGGTACCTTCAGAGCATCCCTGCATCCTGGGCTTAGACTCCCTGAACCTGCGGTGCCACCCCGTGCCATTCCTGCCAAAATGCGAAGCCCTCCAACTAAGCCCGCGGGGATACTGCAAGCCCTGGACCGTATGGACTATCAGCTGTGTGGGGTGTTGGAGGAATTATGGGAACTGAAGGACTCCCTCAAAAACTGCAATAATAAGGTGTGTGTTCCTCCTGTGAAAAAGGTCAAAGGCCCACTAACTCCTGAGGAGCGATTCAGAAGACAGACCCAGAATCTCTGCTGGTACTGTGCCTCTCCAAATCACTGGGTCTCTGAATGCCCAGAAAGGCCCATCAGACCGCAAATCCCGGTGGCAAGCCCTTCCAGGGAACCCCAGCCCATGTATGACACCAGAAGGGCTCCTGCTCCCAAGGCGGAACCCCAGCCCAAGCGTGGAACTAGAAGGGCTCCAGCTCCCAAGGCTAAACCCTGGCCCAAGCATGAGAACAGAAGTAATCCGGTTCCCAAAGCTGAATCCTGGTCCAAGTCTAGACCCAGAGGAGATCTGCCCTCTTTACTTGCTAAACCTGGGAGCATAGAATTTCAATCTGCCAGGTGTAGAGAGGAGGAAGACCCTGTGGAAATGGAGGTAACCACAGAGAACGACCTGGAAACCCCCATGGACATCGCCAGCACCATACCCTGGGCGGTGACACCTACAACCTCCAGACCTTGTATCATGACGTGCGTTCCTTCCACCCCGGAACCTGCATGCATGAAAACTACTGCTTCAACCACAGGTGCTCCAGATCCAGGTCCTCCCAGTCATATATATGCCTCTAGTGGAACCAGGGTTTGCAGAGAGGACCTAAAAGTATTTGAAGAAGCATTAATGATGAGGAAAGCTGCAAAACAAATCGTGGACTCTATTCACATATTGACTGCAACTCCCATCACCCTTGCAGATCGTTGCATCTCCTCCCCTACTCCAGTCCTCGGACAGTCTGCAAGAAGAGAGCCAGCTATGCCCACTTCTGCCAGGAAGTACCACATGCCATGGGAAGACCTACCACCGCCTTCACCGTGTCTCTCTCGACAGGACTCAGAGTCTGACGGCGAATGGGAGTCCCTGGAGTCAGACAGTGAGGGGTTGGCAGCCCAAGACCTTCTGTGCCTTCCAACGAATCCGCTACAGACAGCACGGTGCTCTCGAGGGTCTCCTTGTGGCTATGCCAGGTATATTAGCACTACCGCTTCATATCCTGCTACCTACCCAAGCGGTACCACTCCTTTCAAACATACAGAGTACACTGTTGCTTCCAATGGTTTTTTGGTCGAAAAAGCCAACATTGACACCTATGAGAGGACATTGGTGAATAAAAGAAAGATCAAGTCTCCAAGGATCTCTGCTGTCCCCAGCCGGGCTGACATGGAGAAAGAGCAACTCCTTGACCTTGTACTACCAGACGCGATCACCAGAAGTGCCATATATACTACGGTGAACACCCCGCTGCATCAAGATTCTCTGGATCCCTATGTTGCTCCCACAGACAATGCTGGCCTGGCTCCTTTCATGATAACTGAGGAAGCTGATGAATCCATGTGCGCTTCCCTGCAGCCTGAGGAATCCATGTGCGCTTCCCTGCAGCCTGAGGAATCCATGTGCGCTTCCCTGCAGCCTGGTGAATCCATGTGCGCTTCCCTGCAGCCTGGTGAATCCATGTGCGCTTCCCTGCAGCCTGGTGAATCCATGTGCGCTTCCCTGCAGCCTGGTGAATCCATGTGCGCTTCCTTGCAGCCTGAGGAATCCATGTGCGCTTCCCTGCAGCCTGGTGAATCCAAGTGTGCTTCCCTACCGCTTGAGGAATCCAAATCCATGCCTGCTTTGCCTAATGAAGAGGTACATGTCAAACCCACTTCAATGCCAGCTTGTGTGGTTTTTGACAAGGCCCCAGAAATATCAGTGCTTACTTCTACTGTTGTTACCCTGGCAAGCCAGGTTGATTCCCTCTCCAACATCCTACAGAATCTCCAGAAAAACCCCGCTTTCCTGCTGAAACAACTGGCTAAAATAAGCACCACTGCCGAAATGCCACCATCTGCTGCAGTTGTACCACCTACCTTTGATCCATCCTCAGAGACGGGGCTTGACTTTATTGATTTAAATGGTGAGTCACCGCTGCAGACTGCACAGAGTGACCAAGAAGGGGCATTCCTGGGCACTACCCTCACCACGTCTATGACATCCAGCAAAGAGGAAGAGATACCCATCATGGAGGAGATTGGTCCAAGTGTGGCTCCGGTTCCTTCCTTGTGTGCAACCATCCTGGCCAAATCCTCCAAATCAAGGGCAAGGAGGTGTCAGAGAAAGAATCATCTCCAAGCTAATGCTGCCCCCTGTGCCCAGAATTCTGCCTGCTGCGGGGCGATCCTCCTCGCTTCCGACACCTACCAGAGTGGTCCTATATCTTGTGATGCACAGTCCAGAAACTCTACTGAAGATCAAGATTCTTATTGTGTGCAGGGAATATTTTCCTATGTGTCTCCTGCAGCTGAACCCAGCCTACAAGCATATCTGGGCCGCACGGGGTTCGGCCTTGAGGGAGGGGCTATGTCAGGATCCCCATCGCTGACCACCCCAGGATCACATTCCTTGCTCAGGCAGCACATGTAAAGTGCTGCCCCCGTTCCAATCCAGCAAGGAGAGGGGTTAAACAGTAAAAGCACAAGCACCACACACACCACCCCCTCCTGCTTGCAAATAAAGAGACACTCCCACCTTTCTACCATGGCTTCGCATTGCAAGTCTATCCTGCAAACATCGCTGAACTATTGTTAAAGACTTACTGTGTATCAGACCCCCGCTTGCTTCAACGACTATCCCGCTGTACCAGTCCCTCGACCTAGGATCACCTGCTGACAATTCTCTTGGATAAACCCCATTGTACCACGCCTCGGATCATAACATCAGCCTAACCAAGGTACCTTCAGAGCATCCCTGCATCCTGGGCTTAGACTCCCTGAACCTGCGGTGCCACCCCGGTGCCATTCCTGACATATATGTACACAAGGTTGTATTTACATCTCAGGAGCCTGTAGGCAAAGAAATCTGGAGAGCCCAACCCCCACCGCTGCCAAAAAGAAATATGCAAAACTTAGGGGGAGATACTATATTTAATTTCTACTTTGGGTGTCACACTACACATTCTTAAAAAAATTTGAGAAAGCAGTTTCTCCATGAGTTTCATATCCTTCCTCCATGCACAGGATGCATGGAAGAAGGATATGAAAAAGCTAAGGACGAGTAGCTGGAGAGCTGGCTGCTCAATCTGCTTCTTCACGACAGACTATTCTACCTTGCTCGACACAACTCCTTGATGAAGATTGTACATCCCCGCCACCTCTAAGACAAGCAGGGCCACACTTAGCATTTATGGGTCCATCTCAAAACATGTTTATGAACCATTCTGTTAAACACAGCAAATATGGAGCTATCATACATTAATAATCACCAAGATAACTGCCTTCTCTCTTCTTTTGGCCAGGTATGAAAGAGGCCCTTGAGTATGGCAGACATTGTCCTACTTTTAATAATGAGACACCCATCTCCCATCACAAAGACTACTACACCCACTACCTACACCTTCTATACCCTAGAGAGACATTGCCATGGACTTCATTATAGACCAGCCCAACTCCTCCGGCTATTATATTATAATGGTTATTATTGATAAAATCTCCAAAATGGCCCATTTCATTCCTACTAAAGGCTTACCTACTGCACCAGATACACCCGCCTATTTATCAAACACATCTTCCAGTTACATGGACTCCCAAGACCATTACCACAATTTACTTTTACTTTTTGTAAAGGTTTAAGTATAAAAAGCAATCGCTCAACAGCATTCCATCCATAGACTAACGGTCCAATGTTAAGCGTCAATGGCATGCTCAAATAATATCTGAGTCATCTGCAAGATGACTGGGTCCAGTACATACCGTTGTCAATGACGTAAATCAAAAGCGCCACGTCCAACCATAGATGGGAGCCAGTGGCCTGCTCACCCTGCGAGGTCACCACCAGGAGAAAGGGCACTGCAGCACCAGACAACTGAAATATAGCAATAAACTTTACCAGCACCATTCTGTGCTTGAGGCTCCTGCTACATTTGCTATATTTCAGTACATACCGTTGGCTGAATTTGCGTACAACAATCAAAAACAAGCATCTATAGTTATGCCTCCCTTTTTTTCAATTGTGGGTCACACCCTTGGTTATTGGCTAGTTCACCCATCTTGAGTACCGATCCTACTACCAATCAAAATCTAAAAGACATAATACTAAACTACAAGATTGTACGCTCTGCTCTCCTAAGAGCACAATTTAGTTACAAGGCCTATGCAAATAGGCATTGTATACCATTTCCTATTTATCATGTAGGGGACAAAGTCTGGCTTTCCAGAAGACAACTTAAGCTACGATGTCTTATCTACGATGAATTATCACCTATATTCCTTGGTCCATTACTAATCAAGAAAATTGTCTCTCCATTTGCAATGAAACTTAAACTACCTCCTTCATATTCCATCCATCCATTGTTCTACATATTCCTCTTAATTTGGTAGTAGAAGATACGTTCAGGGAAGAGCACCTTCATATGTACAGAAAAACTGTTTTGCGCCTATTCCCTATCAGGGCGGCTGCATGGACCAGAAGTATTCAGCCTGTTCCATGTATAAAATAAAACAGAACAAGAAAAGTTGTCATTTACATTCACTTCTGTGGCTCATGACTGAAAGCAGCATGAGCATATTAAGTTGCTTAAAAAACAGCTTGGTTTCATTAGGTAGGAACTCACCTGAGCAGAGGTGCCGTGACGTGGCAGGTGAGCTTACACTTTCATGGCCATTCAAGCAAACTAAAACCTCTGATTGTGTTTTGTTTCGCTTGGAGCCACAGGAGTAAGAGCACCTTCCTGCCTAGGTCGTGTCCCTGCTGAAGAAGACGATAACTATGAAGTACAGGAAATCCTGGATTCACAAAGAAAATTATTTATTTATTTATTTATAAAGGATTTTACCAGGAAGGATACATTGAGATTTCTCTCGTTTTCAAAATGACAATCTCTTGACTATCTTGTCAGATGGAAGGGTTACATGTCCTGAGGAAGACTACTGGGTTCCTGCAGAAGAGGTCAGTGCTCCTAACCTCATCTTCAGATTCTTTATTTTATATTACAGTTCTTTATTTTTGAATTTTGAAGTCAATGGTGGAAAATGGCCGTGCAGGGTCAAAAGACATCTAAGCCATCAGTAAGAAAATGCCACACAAGGCCTTAAAAAGCCATCTTAAAAGCAAGACAATAATAAAACAATTAAAGATAAGAAACTCAGCAGAAAATTAGAGGTGTCTTTGGGAAACGTCATAAAAAGTGAGGAATAGGAAAAACCAACTATGTAATAGTCCTCGGAAATAAAACAAAACGTGTGTGGATAAAAAAAAAGCCGAACAACTGGGAAAGGGCCCAACTCAAGTCTGGAACACAAAATCCTCATGAACCCATGTCTAATAAAAAGGCTGGGTCAGCAATCCCGTCAGGCCGAAATTCCATCAACGGGACACATCGGGCAGGCCTCTTCCAGGTCCCCCCATTTACAGCCGGGGCCAGGGTCGACGTCTCAGCCTGCCGGCAGGTAACCTCCCAGAGCGCTGCTTCATCTTCTGTATACCTTGCACGGGGGGTCCACAGAATGCAGCACCGGCAGCTCCACGGTAGGTCCCCTTTGCGCCGCTCCGTATCCGAGAGTGGAGGCTTGACTAGCGGTACCGCACCCAGATCTCTGCTACCGCTCAGCTGGCCATCATCAGTGTCCTCTAAATCTTCCGCTCCTCTGGCACACAGGGTCTCTGCCATATGGGGAGCCGGCGCTCCACCGCAACCGCATAGAATGGCCATCATCTGGCGCCATGTCCCTCTCGTGACCAGGGCCAGGTCGTCCCCGTCCAGCAACGCCATACAGGCCTCCAGGCTTGCCATCACAGACAGTTTCACAACAGGGGGAGGAGGGGGGCGGCTCGACGCCGGACCACAGCAGCTCCCTCCGTCAACCGCGATCCACCTCCAGCAGCAAGCAGGAGGCGGGTCCCTCCGTCTCCGCAGCACACTGCATGGGCCAAGCCGTGGAGATATCCACAGGGAGATGGACCACAAAGTCGGCAGCAGCTAAGGGGTAGGCCCCAAGATGGCCACCGACAACGTCTGTCAGCAGTGAAACGGCCGGCGGCCGGTAGTCTCTGGTCCAGTGGAGGGGGGGCAGAACGGGCCCAGACAACTCACCCCTAGTGGCCGGCTACTCTGGGAGCCCAGGCATGGAAAACTCTTCAGTATAAAACAGTCAGGGACCCCCAAAAGAGATGGACGTGCTGGAGCTCCTAAAACCACGTCCTTCCTTGTTTGCAGCCGGCCATGCCCCCCCTCATCATCAGATTCTACCTTTAGCCCATGGAGGTCATCTTTATGGGGGGCATTGTAACGTTCCCCCCTCCCGGGCTGTGTCCTCTTAATAGGTTTCTATGCAGCACAGGGGGTCAGTTTCATTACCGCCCCCCTCCAGCCCAGCTCCGCTCTCACATCCCTCAGGCTGGGTCTTCCAGAGCTCCTCTTCCTGTCCAGCCGGCAGACCGAATGATAAGAGCTTGCGTGAAGGCCAGCACCCCTTTATGACATCACATGGGATGCGTTGACGCCGGGGAATGCTTCAGGAAGCCAAATCTCACGTCTACTGAAAGGACGCCACCTTAATTACTAACCTATGAAACTCCCAGGAGTCAGGTGAGTCATTGCTCGGTAATTTTACCCAAAAGAGCTCTCATTACCCTTTACCTGCTACCTGTTACTTTCTGCTCGCTACCTGTTACTACTGTCTACACATTGCAGACTTTTACCTGTTACTTCTCTGCTTGCCATCTGACATTATGACCTTCTGTTATTGATCCTGACTATGTTGTTTGCCATTTGCCCTTGACCTACTGCTTGCCATAAGGATTACACTGTTTTGCTGCCTGCCATTGTGACCTCTGCCATGTTTCTCGACTATCCTTCCGTTTATTGTATCCTGTGCCTCCTGTTCTTGCCACAAACCTACTGAAGACCTTTCTAAGCCTGGCGCCACATCCACTGGTGATAAAGAGTCCAGTGGCTGTATTGTACATGTCTCTTATTCATTTGTTACATTGACGTATGCCTGACATCAGGAGGGAGAACTTCTCAGATGTTATATTGAATTTTTTTAAAATATTTACCTGTTTTACAGGGAAAATATTTCTGAATTATCAAATGATACCTGTGTAAAGAACATATAGTGCAACTGTTTAGAACAGGGATGTCAAACTCCAGCCACCAGATGTACCAAATGTGTTTATAAAGACTGCAAAGTTGTTTAATTGTATATGCTGCGGTTATCCAGAACTTCATGGAGAAGTCAGATGATGGCGAAAGTGTCGGAGGGGAACAACATAGTACAGATTGACTATGGGGGTTATTCAGAGAGCACCGAAATGTCGGCGACATGCACAAACTCAACTATAACAACAGATTCTGCCACTTGTTTTGATTTGAGCACATAGAGAAACTGGTTTTCAATTTTTTTTATTTTTTTTTATTATTATTATTATTTTGCCCCAAAACGAAAATTTAAAAAGTCATTTTGGCATGTGTTTTTTTTAGGGGTTTTTGGGAGGGGGGCGCTCAACATTTCTGTGCCTACAGGCTCCTCAGATGTAAATCTGGCCCTGGGTTCTCCTGAATAAACCTGCCGAATGAAAACACCGAACAGCAGGGCACTTTGGCAACTTTTCACTGCTATTCGGTGTTCTTCTAAAAGTGCCCCCCCTTGCCCCATGCTGCAGTTGCCCATGGCTAGGTGTCTCTGTAATTAGGCTTAATGTTGCTGTGCGCATCTGGACATGTAGAAAATGTCCACTTTAACCCTTTCACTGCGGAGGACACGCTCAGCTCGGCCACCCGCAGTGCTGTCCTCCCTTTGCGGCCAGCGATCGGCCGGATTCCGGCCGATCGCTGTGCCCCCCGGTGCGGGCTGACATCCTCGATGTCAGCCCAGCACTCGGGGACCCCGGCGGGCCATTAGATGTCATTGAGGCGGCGTGATGACATCTAATTCAGGCGCCCCCCCCCACGTGTGCGGAGTAGGCACCTGAAAGGGAGGGGACACAGGGTTAATCCAGGCACCATTTGGAAGGGCACAGCCTGCCCTTCCAAACGGTGGCTGTCATTAACCCCTGGGGAGCCGGATCACGATTCGGCGCTGAAAAGCGCCGGATCGTGATCCTCTCCCGGAGCTGGCCGACATCCAAGATGTCGGCCAAGCCTCCGGGAACTCCCCCTGAGGACTGGCGTCATCGTGCATAGCACGATGACTCCAGTCCTGGAGTTAACCCCTAGCTGCCAGCAATGGTGGAGATAGGGGGTTCCAATGAACCCCCTAACTCCCGATCCGTGACAGCTAGGAGTTAATGTTTGATATCGTTGGATCGGCCAGAGCATGGCCTTTCCAACGATACCAAACATGACCATGAAATTAGTTTTTTAAAAAAATAAAAAAATATTTAAATTCTAAACGAAAATAAACAATTTTTTTTTTGTTTTTGTTTTGTTAATGCAGCAATATTGTTCCCATTTCAATTATAATGTGAACAATGATGCTGCACTAACGATTTTTGTATGCGGTGCGTTTGTTAAAAAATAGTGACATTTTCCCCCAAAAAAATTTAACGAGTCCCCATTTCTAATTTTTTTAACAAGCGCACCCCATAGAAAATATAACGGCAAACGATCGCATGTTAAAATGTGAAAAAAAACACTTTACACATAATAAATTATTGAAAATTCAATTTTTTTTACATTTTTTGTTATAATATACAGACAGGACATGACGTATACATATAATAATGACATATTATGAATCTGCCAAGTCTGCCGGAAAGAACGATATATAATATGTATGGGTCATATATCAAAATATGGCTTCAAAACGCGGTTAAACGTGATGAGCGAAAGCGGTAAAAATGACCTCAGCACAGAGGTGTGAAAAGCCTCAGCAGCGAAAGGGTTAAAATGCAGACCTTAAAAAAATTGTAAATTAGAAATCTTAGAAACCTGGAATTACTACCACTCTGTGTTGGAAATGACCAGTTGGACAAAACAGTATAAGGAGATTGCAAACTGGTTTAATAAAAAAGTTAAAAAAGAGCACAGAATTTTCTATAACACATCTCTCAATGTATAAGTGCATTGCAAGATCCATAGCTGTAGTTGGTATACCAAGCAACTCTTTCAAGGCATGGTTGCCAGGCAGATCTCTAGCCCCCTGTGACTGTACAGTAACAGCTTACAGAAGGAAAAACCTGCCTCCTCTGCCTGACTGTAGCTTCATTGTGTTTAAAAAAGTAATTTAGCAGGTTTTACTGACCTGGGGTATCTGAAATAAACGTGCATTGAGGATATCATCCACAATCTGTTGTTTATTATTTACCACTAAAAGCATTATGTGAATGCTTTGTATTTGAAAAAAAAAATCCATTCATATTTTATTAGAGAGCATCATTGCCAAATATCATTTAGACAGAATCATTTTAGTTCTAATTTTGAGATCTTTATCTTGAATTATTAAATTGTTTGATTCTGAAATCCATTTATAATGCATACATAAAGTGCATTGTAAAATTTAAGTATGTAATTATTTACCGGGGCCTAAAATAAATTTATGAGAGCACCAGAAACGAGCAACAGCATATGTGTCCTGCCCTACGGTGTGTTCCCGCTAAGGTCTCATAAGGTTTTAGCTTGAGGATGCCATTACAGAGAGGACTATACCCTATGCAAATATGACTGGCAATATCCAGAAATGTTGACCAGAAAAGAAATGCCAAGGAAGTCCTTTTTTTTAAGCTTGATTCACCTCGTGGTAAACTTCGGCATTTTTTGCATACTTATGCTTATATTGTTTGCTTATTTTTTGCTTTTCTATGCACAACACAAGTTTCAAGTGGACGCTCTGTCATTTTAGGAACTGGAATAAAACCCTTGAAATAGCATTTTTTTTCCAATATACCAACCACATGATCTGCGAGTGACCTGGTTATTTTTTTAAAAAAGTTGCATTCAGTTACATAAAGTTATGGTTTCTTTATCGTTTAATTTTTTATGTTAACAGGTAAACATACTTTAGGCCATGTGCTTTTGCATACTTAAATGCAAGATATGTTTTCATTCCCACTACAATGAATTTGCACAATTGCTGCATTTACAGGGTTATTCAGAGAGCACCCAAATGTCACAGACATTTGGGTGCTCTCCTGTTCGACTCACTTCCGCGAGTTAAATTCGCCAACCTTGCAGTGAATTCAGCATTCAGCGCAGATTCACCAATGTGGAGCGAATCGACTCACTGAACACATCTGAAGAACTGCCCCAAAACCGCCAAACAAATTGAAAAACAGTCGAAAAACTGTTGAATCGATCCGAAAAACAATTCAGAAAACCGCCAAATGCATCCACCGAACAGAATGCTGAATTGATCCGAAAAAGGCCAACGACCTGCCAAACAGACCACCACCCAGCCACCGGAAAAAGCCATTGAGCCGACTCTGGGCACTATCACCTCATTAATGCTAGCCTCGCTGTTATATCTTTTAATTGTATCATTATTATCAATATTAAATGTTGCATTGATAAATATAGAGCACATCTAATTTTTGGTTCACCTTCCACTGGGAAACCAATTCATCGACTACCAGATTTCCGATAAGCCTTCATACTGAGCCACTTTCCTAAGAGGCTCAAGAGATTGTAAGTACCCATTCTCTTATTTGTTCATCTAAGTTACCGATATCTGTGCAATGAAAGTGTCCTTTTGTCTCTAAAGAGTGAAAGAAATCCGCCAACGGCTGATCCCACGATTGATTTAAAGCGTGAAGAATCCTATACAAGGGGAGTGACCCCCCAGAGTGGTCAAGAGGCGACCTTTATTGAGCCTTACTTGGCTCTACACTTGTGAGTTTTTTACCTACAACAATACCTCACATTATTGTGTTACTTGATTATACAGACGTTATTTGCACCATGGAGTTTTCTATTTTTTATTAATAGGATTTATGATCTCCCAATCAGATTATTGAGAATACCATCGAAGTTTTTCAATTCAATTCAGTTAAGTGCGCTCACACCGGGGCTCACGCCCCATTTCTTTCTATTGTTGCATTGTATAAGGGTGTACATAGGTGTTTATTTGAGCAGCCATCCATTATATTCACTATATAGCGCTAAGTGTTCTCTCTTATATTCTTCTCTCTGAATAACCCCTATAGTAGAAAATACAGTGACAAAGCTTGGTATTAACTTGCTCCTGATTACCTGAATAGCCCCTATAATTTTTTTATCAGTTATATTGATTTATAAAGTATTTTACCAGGATATGACAGCATGCAGCCTCACAGCTCATATCCAAATAACTATTACATTTCTGCATCTCCCCTTACACATCCGCTGACCTTTGACTTCTTAGTTTTGTTAAGATGTCATGATATGAGGCAAAAAATTGCTGTCAATATTTCTTTCGAGAAAAACAAAATGGACCAGAGGTATTTACATAGTTACATATACTTACATAGTTACATAGGCTGAAAAAAGACATGCGTCCATCGAGTTCAGCCTCTCCCACATCACCTACTGCTGTTGATCCAAAAGAAGGCAAAAAACCCAGTCTGAAATGCTTGCCAATATGCAACATACTGGGGAAAAATTCCTTCTTGACCCCAGAATGGCTTTCAGATTTCTCCTTGGATCAAGAAGCTTTTACCCACATATTAAATATTATAACCCTTAATATTTTGTGTCTGCAGGAAGTCATCCAGTCGTTTTTTAAAAGTCTGTACGGACTCTGACCCAACCACCTCAACAGGCAGAGAATTCCACAGCTTTATTGTTCTCACCGTAAAGTAACCCTTCCTATGCTTTAGGCTAAATTTTCTTTCTTTCAGAAATTCAGAAAGTCTTAATACAGAAAGCAAATCCGAGAACAGCTGCGAGTATGAAATCTGACAAGGTGTGTTCCTTTGTGGGAATTTACACTGTAAAAGAACAAACATTACACAAAAAAATAAGAAAGCATTTCTAAAAAGCAATAATATACATATATTTAATATTTATTTTGCTATTAATACAATTTGCATTCATTCTTAAAGCAAAAATCTACTACTTTGTATTTGTACATTAACCATATTTTATAACAGATTTGTTATATTTTTCTATATTAAGCTTATCCTACATCTGCAATTGTCAGCAAGATTACATTTATACCTAAAATGTCGTATCAAAAAAATGATCACAATAATAAAAATAATATTGATTGTACCAATGGTAAATATAGAGGTTTTATATTCCACATAAATTTATATCTATACAGGATGAGCGCCTTTTATGCAGAATGCGCAGGACCCCGCACATTCTGGATTTCGGATTCTTACGGATTTCGGAATTCAGGGGAATCCGATGTTTTGATGAATGGAGAATGCAGCAGGAGAGCGGTCTACTGCAGCATTTGGGAGCTGGGTTCCCAAGTGGCACCATGTGTCCAGAGTGCCCCTAGTCTTAAATTAATGAAATCCGGGCAGCTCTGAAGGCTCTAGCAGTTTTAAGTAGCTCATGTACTTCCCCTGCTCTATTAAATAATTCAGCAAGGTTTTTTTTATGCGTTAGCGTTCCTTGGTTCCTCATCATTTATCTTTCTTATATGTATTGTCAACATACTGGAGAACATAGGGCTCTGTGATTCATGGAAATTATTTTGCCATTTGTTTTTATCAGGTAAACATACGGTCTGCCAATGACATTACATATAACGCCAATTACTACTTGAATCCACACAAGGTATACTGCAGGTCATTTGTCTTAGTCACTCACTTTGTCTTCCTAGACTAATGCTGTGCATAGGCATATTTCTTGAAATGTGATTTGTAATCAGAGCTTTTTAGTATGACGAATGTTTCAGTTACAAGGCGCCTCGTGTATCACTTCCCAAAAATGTTTCTTCTCCGAATATCAATTTTTTTTTCCCAAACAAGGGAAATATCCAAATTTTTCATTGGCACTTACTATCGGAAGAAATGTAGTAATGCCGCATGATCTCATTCATAAGAGCAAAGGATAGTGTAACGTACAGTTTTATATCATTTTTTAAGCATTTCCATTTGTGAGTATGCCTGAGAAAGTATCATGTAACATCAAAAGGATTGTTGCCTGTTAAACTAATTATATTATTATGATATAAGTGACACGCAAACCTAGATGAGAGCCATATGAATTGGACTGAGACATTTAATTAAACACTAAAACCACTCTGACTCTGCTATGAATCAGATTTGGTCTTCATATAGCTATAGCAATCAATGGTAACTTGCCATGCTATGCAAACGTATAAATACATTCGCTCAAATATTCACAGTGCAGAACATCTGTTCAAACATAGGGTAACTAACACGAGGAATAACTATCAAAATCAGTTTGATTCATACTCAATATGTGTGCTATAGGAATTAAAGGTCACATCATCTCAGAAGAGAACTATAATTTCCAAAAAATACACCTACTTCAAAAATTTACAACATGGTGCTTCATGTAGATCCAATCAGTTACGGTTACTTATTAAGCGCCAACAGATTCCGCAGCACTTTACAATAGGGAAGCACAAACGCAAGACGTAATAAATAATGATACATTAGGAACAATGGGTCCTGCCCATAGGATAATTGTCCTGCCAATACAGCACTTTATACTAGTGCTCAGCCAAACATCCCATGAGTTTACAATCTAAGGTACAAAGGCAAGCGAAATAAAAGGAAACACTGGGACTGAATGTGGAGCTGGTGGCAAGAAAGAAAATAGCAGGGATAGGAAGGACCAGAAGGTTGGGTTTCAAAAGGCTAGTTAGAATGAGAAATGGAAGTAGCTGGATGGGAGATCTATACGTTTTGGCCCGGGACTGGGTGGGAGGGAGGGACTGTCGAGTGAAAATGCAACAGCAGGAAAGGCTGGTGGCTTTTGGATGGTGAGCTGTAAGAAGAAAGAGACACAGAATTAAGGAGAGGGACTTTGTATGAGAAGTATTTATAGGTCTTAATTGAATCAAAGGAAATTAACGGGAGCTTTAGATAACGTACCCTCTCTTATGTTGGGCACATCCCAACACAGCACATACTGGAAGTGTTCACATGGTGACAGCACAACCATGACAACTGCACAGCTATGAGAATAGCACCCCTAAGGAAAAACATGGGTTACTTCTTGGTAGAGCATTTTTTACGGTGTGTAACTATTGGCATACATGCTACATATCATGTGAGTCAATGGTGCCAATCCAGAGTTTCTTTTGGAGGACTGCGCCAATTCCAATAATCTGTGCCACAGATCCCCTTTGGTTATAAAATACTGTACACCGTATACTATATAACCCTCCAATCCTTGGATGGTTGGTAATGCTAGCTATCTTCAGAGAACAGATCCTGAAGCACCCAGCAAGGGTTACAAGATACCACAATAGAAGGACATGCTTACCTAAGGCAGCAAAGGTCTTATCACCTGTAGAGATGTTTAGCCTTATAAAAAGAGTGAAACTCAGAGCAGGGTTGTCAATGAAAAATTAGGGGGTTATCCAAACGCAGCCTACAAGCCACCAGCTGGTTGAAGAAAAAAAAAGCAATACGATTGAAAGTGTCAAAATTGAAACGCTGATTGCAAAAGAACTACTCAACGAAAATGCCTGGAATTAACATACTGTATAACGTCTTATCAATGATAATAAAAAGGTCCGTTAAAGATAAAAGAAATATCGCTTTTAAAAAAGGGGGGAAAAGTTTTGCCACAAAATTCTGGAAAAATGCCTAAAAGATCCTAAAAAATTTATAAATAGACTTTTTACTGTAGATTAAAATAATAAACGGTTTATTAGATATTGAATTAAAACGGGAATATTTTTAACATTGAAGCCTATGAGATTCGCCTAAATAAACATGACGAATGAAACCACCGAACAGCAGGGCATTTCGGCAACTTTTCACTGCTGTTCCTTGTTCTCTAAATAGATTAACCATTGCTTCACTATGGGGGATTTCACTACCTTTGAATAGGCACTGTCATTTGCCAAAATTTGGTGAACTGCCTGCTGCCAAAATTTGGTGAATCTGGCCCCGAAATGGTACCGCACGGGGAAATTCCATGTTCGGTGACATTTCGGGGCCAGATTGGCTCTCTCTGAATAAGATCTGTCTTTTCATTTATTTATTTTTTACAACACCTTTATGTATTTTTTAGACAAAATTTTTGATTCTCGATTTTTTTTAAAAGGAGTAATTTTTTATTCTGTAACAGACCTTTTTATCATTTTCTATAGTACCTTTTTTATTATTTAGACACATTTGAATGCATTTTCATTGGTTTAAACACCTATTAGAAGAATAGCAGAGCTCTGTTTTTTCTGCAGTTTTCTGCAGATCAGTTTGGCAGTCTCCGGTGGCACTTGTCTGCCTTCGGAGATCTGTTCGGTGGTCTTCGGCAGCGTTTGGCAGTCTTTAGCAGCTCCATGTTTGACACAACAGGGACCCTGTAGTGAATAGTAAATTCACCACAGGGATGGCAAAATGGAATCGCCGAAGTGCACCGAAACAGAATTCAAATATAATTTATTTAAATAATCTAGAATTATTTTTTTAGTTTTATTCATATGTAGGTTTGTGATACGCTCACACACATCACACACAGAATTTTTTAGGCATTTTTCTGGATTTTTTTTCAGCAAAAGTTTTGATTCAGATTTTTTTTTAAATTACATTTTTTTTAATTCTGTACAAGACCTTTTTATTATTATACAAATTACCTTATTTATTTTCATGCATTTTTTTGTTTTAAACGTCTTTTTTAAAATTGCCATTTTTTAAAAAAAAAACTTTAGTTCAGCAGCGTTCGGTGGCTGATTGGCTTTTTTTGTCGGCATTCGGCAATGTTTGATGGATCGACAGCTGCGTGTTGGTTTATGGCTGTGTTGGGTTGGTCAAGTAAGCAGAAATTCAGCTGCGTTTAGTGGTTTGCGGCTGCGTTCGGTGGTCTGTTCGACATTGTCTGGAGGATTGCCTGCTGCGTTCGCCGGTCTGTTCGGTTGTCGGCGGTTGCGTCCGGTGGGTTGATCAGTGGCGTTCGGCGATTCCCTTAAGCGTACTTCAGGGACCCTGCTGTGAATACTGAATTCACCGCATGTTGAACTCGCTGAAATGTGCCAAACAGGAGCACCGAAATTTCGGTGAAATTTCATTGCTCTTTGAATAATGCCATTCATATTAAGCTTGAAAAAGGCTTCTACACCAGCCGAAACGTTTCTTGATCCTGACCCAGTAAATTAGTAATCAGCAGGTTTTAAGTACCAGGTCCTCTTTCTTCCTTTCAATGTTTCATTGAAGTGAGGCCGCTCATGGTTTTTGTGGACATCCACCTGATTCACTGCAGCATTTTATAGCATTTTGATCTTTTTTCCATTTTGTTTTTATGAAGTACTTAGTGGCATCTATAGCACAGATTCTGAGATATCCATCCACATCAAAGACTAAAACACCAGAATGTCATGAAAAGAATTCAAGAATGTGCAGAGACTGAATATCCATGTTGGGCAGAAAGAATTATTCTCATAGAAGAAAGACTATTGTCCTTTTGCTAAATGAGCAATGGGTACCCAGGTGGTTTGTTTTTCGTTTCACATGCTGTCTCAGCAACTGTAATAATCTCTTTGTATTTTCATGTTTTTTCGTGATCTCATTCTAGACATACTGACTAACCTACCCAGCCCTATCCGACTTTACTTTATAGAGATGGATTTTCCATCTTAATGAGTTAATCTCTAATTGCCTATTATTATGATTCTCCTCCCTCCAATATTCTTCAATTCATTCTATGCTCCACCCTTCAACTTGTTTGTTACATTCAATTAAAATTTTTTGCTTGACTGTAAAATTATAGAAAGGATCAGATCTTGATATACATTGCTCTGAATAATTGTTGCTCTATGCTTGTATATAGTTCAAAGCAGAGCCGGATTTATAACAAGGCACGGTAAGCATGTACCTACAGAACACCCACCACAGAGGGGTACCTGTCTATGTATTCATTTTTATTTTTATTTTTTTTACTTTTAATTATCTTTTCATTGCCAGGTGCACCCACTGACTGACTGCTGAAATAAACTTTGTCTGGGTTGGAGCTCACACCAAAATCCAAATGCCAGCCATGCCAGATCCAGTCACAGCAAAGGCAATGGTGTAACAGCTGACTGCCATCAAATATGGTCTGGGTTGATCAGTTGTCTATTAACTGTCTATTAGCATAAACAAATGGAGAAAACATTTATATTTTTTTATATATACGAATTGTTATTGTTGTTATTATTATTACTAACTGATTATTAATACCCACACTTTGCCCCCCTTCTGTGCACATTCTTGCCCTCTTTTCCATTGTCTTCCTCTCTACTCCCTTTCACCCCTTCTCATGTCTGTTTTCTCCCACTCCCTTCTTTCCATGTAAATTATCCCCTTCCAAGACCATTTCCCCTTCCGTTATCATGTCCATCTCCCCATTTATCATGTCCACCTCCCTCCATCTTTATCATGTTCATCCCCCTTTATTATGTCTATCTTCCTCCATCCTTTTCATGTTCATCTTCTTCTTATCATGTCCATCTTCCCCTTTATCATATTCATCTCCCCCCATCCTTCCACCTTCCTTTGCATGGCTTTCTTTATGTCTGCGGCACCAAGGAAAGCTGGGAGGAAGTGATGTTATTTGATCACTTCCTCCCAGCACTACTGCTGAGTAAACACGGGGACTTGCACCTCCCAAAATGAGGGAGGAGGTGCGACCGGATAATCAATGCTCCATGTCAATGCATAGCTTATTTGCCCTACTCCCCAGTGTGACGACACACTAGAAGCCTGCCGCCAACACACTAATGTGTCGTAGCACGCCCTTTGGAAACCTTTGGTGTACATCATAGGAAGGAAAAGTGCATTTTTGTAGCTGGGAGTGGGAGACTGGTCAGAGTTTAGGGAAAGCTGAAGACAGAGAGGTGTTTTTTGTGCGGGTTTGCATAATTAAAGTGGACAGGTCTGGATGTAGTCCACGGCTGAATTTTTGTCCCGGTCCCGTCCTGCCTGAAAATGGTTGTCCACTGATGGTCTCCATACACTCTGATAGATATTTTTATATATATAATTTGCCCTGCATCTACATTATTATATATCAATAATACTTGTTTAACCATTATTCTTCAATCCGTTTCACCAGTCCACGGGCTCAGTACTTTACAGAAAGACTTTTTTTTTTCTTCAATTCAACATTTTTATTTGAATAGTACACAGTCATTCAGTAATGGACATCAGTACTCAATAAAACAGAATGAGTAGACCGCATGGGACATCAAAGGCAATATATGATAAGCACATCAGAACTACAAAGGGGTCATCTAGAGCAAAGACAAAAAGGAAAACAAAAATGGGGCACACACCAAAGAATCCACAGGGACCAATTTTTTTTTTTTTAAAAAACAGCAGGGGGGGTGGCAAAGGCCAAGAGTGCGACCTTCCTGGCTCAGTCCCACAAGTCCAAAAGACAGCAGGAGGCCATGGAAGTGTGTAAGTCACACAGCCAGGGTGCTTGAGGGGCAGGCATAGCAAGCAGAGCCATGGTAGCTCCCATAATGGCACACCTCGAGGCAGCCCCTTGATGCCAAAAATTAAGGAGAGGGTAAAAAAAAAGAGGGGGGTCAGTCCACAGCACAATCCGGTGTGCAAAAGGCAAAATTAAAGCAAAAAGAGAAATTTGAATGTCATCCAAAAATGTTGAGGGTGGGCAACAAACTATGCTCGATGAGGAGCCAGAAGAACATAGTGTCATAGGAAATCATCTAATAAAGGGTGGGGGTGAGGGTAGGGGAGTCGACAGCCAACAATTCTTCCAAAATGAAGGGCACAGACAGGAGGCAAGTAAAGGGAACACAGCCAGTGCCCAGATAAAGAGGCACACACAGGGCACCTATCACAGTGAGGGGGAATAAACCTGGGCATGCGACATGCAGGATATCACTGCATCAGGAGGGAATGGCCAATACATAGGGCAAGCGACGGTCCCAAAGCAGCCAGGCAGGGGGGCCTTCACCACAGAACCCAGAGGCCAGGGCCAGTCAAGCACCGTCAGGAGAAGGCAGGCCACCAAGAAGCTTCATTGATTTACTGCGAGGAGGGGGTCTCCCATCTGGCATCAGCGCAGATAGGACGCCTGGAGCTCTCCACGAATCGGCCCATCTGAGGAAGTGAAGGATCCCCACGGGTCGACAGCTGCAGACTCACACACATCGCAAGGGTCGTCGCAAAGCAACACCATCAGCAGCATCACCGCAGGCCCTCCAGTACCCGCCAGAGCCGGGGCCAGGTCCCGGGGCGCCCCTCCGTCACCAGTCTGTCAACGTACCACTGGTCCCGGAAGACAGCCAGCAACTCTGCCAACACCCCCAGGATGAGGGGTAAGTAATCTACATCAGAGGATAGCTCACAGGAGGAAGAAAGCAGTTGAGGCCTCTCAGGAGCAGATAAGTCACCAGAACCCACAGCCAGCCAACTCACAGGACTCTCCTCCAAACAGCCGATTGACCCTAGTAGACAGAGGTCCATCTTGAAAGCTGCAGAAAACATCACCGTAAACCAGCTGCGCAAGGGGTCTCAGCTCTTACAAATCCCCACGCAGAGCTTAAGCAGGATCCGCAAAGGCCCCTTGCTCCTAGGCTCCAAGATGGCCACCGGGCCCTGCGGAAGCTCCAGTGAGGATGCACCCAGTGGAGGCAACAGCCACCAAAAACTCCCAGGTCTGAGACGCAGGTGTGGGAAGGAAAGTGTCAGGAAAAGCCCTCAGGCGGGCAATAAAGTCATCTATCGGGGCCCTGTTATAGGAGCTCCAGAGAAACATGTCTACTCTCCGTGACAGCTAAGCTCCGCACCTACAGAAAGACATTCTAATAACATATACTGTAGTCCAGCCCTCAAAATTTCCACTCGCATACTCGCGTTTTGCGAGGGGAAATTGAGCGCTGGCGTGTGACACTGCACACGCAGGCAGCATGTATAAAGTCTATCGTGCTGCCTGCGCTGCGTTTTCAGCCGGCGGCCGTGTTGTTTTTTTCTCCAGGTCAGCCTGTCTGCTTTTTTTTCCAGCAAATGGGACTTGGCCGGAATCATTTCCTGGGAGGGAGGGGGCGGGGTTGCAAATACACTCCCCCGCGGCACCTTTACCAGCCCATCCTGCTGCACGCTGGATCTTTCTCCTTCACGCTGGGCCCCTTATCTTCCAGGCACAGCGTGAAGGATAATCTCTACCCCCTCATTCTACTCTCCAGGGCAGGTAAACGAAGGGGGGTGAAATAAACAGCAGGGGGTGAAATGGAGAGAAAGAGATGAATGGGGGGGAGATGAAATGAAAGATGAATTGGGGGGGAGATGAAATGAAAGATGAATTGGGGGAGATGAAATGAAAGATGAATTGGGGGGAGATGAAATGAAAGATGAATTGGGGGGAGATGAATTGAAAGATGAATTGGGGGGAGATGAAATGAAAGATGAATTGGGGGAGAAATGAAAGATGAATTGGGGGAGATGAAATGAAAGAGGAAATTGGGGGGAGATGAAATGAAAGATGAATTGGGGGGGATGAAATGAAAGATGAATTGGGGGGAGATGAAATGAAAGATGAATTGGGGGGAGAAATGAAAGATGAGTTGGGGGAGATGAAATGAAAGATGAATTGGGGGAGATGAAATGAAAGATGAATTGGGGGGAGAAATGAAAGATGAGTTGGGGAGATGAAATGAAATGGAAAGAAAGATGAATTGGGGGAGAAATGGAGAGAGATGAATGAAGAGGAGGAGATGAATGGGGAGAGAGAAATGAAATAAATGGGGAGAAATGAAATAATTGGGGAGAGAGAAATTAAATAAATGGGGAGAGAGAAATTAAATAAATGGGGAGAGAGATGAATTGGGCAAAAGAAATTAAAGGGAGGGAGAAATGAATTCAAGTGGGGAGAGAAATTAATTAAAGGGGGCCCCTTGGCAGAAAAAATGTTCCCCACCCCTGGTGTAAACTGAGGGAAAGTAAAAAGCTGCCAGCGCGCCGGAAGTGACGCCAGAACCAGCGCCGCTACTACAACTCCCGCTAAAGGCCATAATTGGTGAAATGGTGGTGTAGGCATTTGAGGTTATGCCGAATAAATCCTATTTATAAAGAGATGGGTGATACAGAAGGAGCAAAAAAATAAAAAATGGAGATGGAAGTATCGCAGACGAAAATTAATGGATTCATCTATATAAGAATCCAAGGGGGAAACCTGACTTTGGGGTCTTCTAACTTCTAGTGATAACCTGGCATATGAATAATGGGAGTATTAGGTTCCACTTGATATATTGGATGCATAAACAGCAAATTAATTTGGTCCTAAAAAATGTTGGAGAGGAGTCTGTACTTAATGGATGATAGTACTTGTCTGGGTCTGGTGCTTGGGTATACATGTATCTGATGCCTGGGTATTAATGTTAATTATTTTGTAACTTTATTCTGAATAAAACCTTTAACAGTGTAATTTCATAAGATAATTTAAGAAGGCGTGTTTAGGGGCGGAGTTTAGGGCAGGGTAGGTGGGGCAACTGGTGGCGAGTAACTCTTATGGTCTGGCTAGTAGCTTGGGACTTGAAATTTTGAGCCCTGCTGTAGTCCCTGTAATACATTTTCTTCCAATAAATTTAAATTATGATAACATTAATCTATTGTGAACACGCCTGATGTTTGCTGAGACACATAAAGGAATTCATTCAATTTCCTTTGCATTTAAAATTATAAACCTGTCTCAAGTTTGAATGCAGTTCCACCAATACTAAGATTTTTTTTCTTTGTTCACAAGCTCACCTATGACCAGTAACAGCTTGTTTGTCTCGGTAATGTTACAGCATTTCACACCAAGTCATCATTTTTCCGACAGCGTATCTAAAAATGGAGATGACAGCTGAACAACATAATCCTAGATTTCAACATATGGAAATAGGGGCTGTGAATCAAGTCCAAAACACATCTGCTGCCTCTGCGTGTCATATAGTCATCTGTATTCATTTTATTTCAATATGCTTTTCCTCATTTGGTGTACTTGCGTATCACTTAATGCTGTTTGGCCCCTCTGTGCAAATTATATTTTTATTTTATTCAGGCAATGTTGTTTAAATTGTATCTATATTACTGTGCAACCTGGATTAGAATTTCAATGAATTATATTAAAGGAGTATTTTGGGAATGCATTTAAAATTAAATTTACATGCACTGATTCTAACTTGTATTCACTATGTACATGAAAAAAGCAATGGTACTTTATTTAATATATTTTAAAACATTAAATTCGGTCAATTAAAATGCAATACATGAAAGAAAAGAAGCATATGTAATAGACAGATAATGATATCACATTTTTTTATGATTACATCCCTACAATAAATGTGTTTTTCATCAATATGTCATAAATCCACAGTTAGAGGATTTAAGTTTATACTAATTTAATATAATTATATATGAGTTATAAATTGATGGGCCGGAACATATAACTTGCCTACAGGGCAAGTAAGATAATATAGTTAAAAGGAAATGTTAGCTACTATGACCACATTAAGTTAATTCACTGGTTCCCTCCTGGCTGCCCCTGGAGACTGTGGCAACGCTTCAATGTGTTGGGTTTCCTTTCATCCTGAAGTTTGCCAGTCAGCTCCTGCTGGACACCATTCAGGATTTTGTTCAGCTTTGGTTAACTTAACCAAAAGCTGATTGCCAATGCCTCTTGTGGTGACATTGTACACTCTCCTGTATGTTGAAATAGCCAGGTCTCTCTGCTCTCTTGCCTTCATTAATATACCATTAGACTCTTTGGGGACTACTCCATTGTTGGTGCTAATGTGGCATATTGATATGTAAGTGTTAGCGCTAGGATAAGGGAGTTTAACGCATAGCATTCATATTCCATCGGTCTACACTCGCATGTCCAACTCTCGCCTCCAAGACTTCTGAAGGGCAGCACCTGTGGAATGACTTGCCTAGCCCTATCAAACTCTCCAATGACCTTCAGGCCTTCAAGAAATCTCTCAAAATCCATCTCTTCAGATTAGCATACCACATCACTGATGCAACTCATCCCTCTGCTCACCTACTTACACAGGATTGAAGCCGCTTCTATGGCCCCACCATTCCCAAACCACTGGCACTAATGATCCTGCTATCTAGTAAAATTCCTCTTGTCTTCCTCAACCCCAATCCCTCTAGACTGTAAGCTCCTATGAGCAGGGCCCTCTACGCCTTTTGTTTCCATCATATGTCCGATTATATGTATCTCCTTCCCTTTGGTTATTGTAAAGCACTGCGGCAACTGTTGGCGCTATATAAATGATGACAATAATAATAATAATTCCAATCTTGATGTTACACTCGGGTGAAATTGTTTTGCGCCATGCGGCCTACGCAAGCTTACTGTACTTAAAAGTTTCCTGTACCTAACACGGAGAGCGCAATATTTTTTTTACAATTTTGGTAAGTAAGGTATTACAAAGTACTGGCACAAATTACCGTTGGGATGCAAATGGCAAAATTTTTAAAGCTGGTGTTAAATGATTTGCATTTGCAGAATCATTTAGCCCCCTTAAAGAAAACCCTTATTAAACCCCATATTAAATCCCAAAAAACTACTGCACAATATATATTTTCTCTGTTGGTCTCTAGTACAAGCTGTACAGATCAATATGAAGCAGTGTGTGGTCTCAAAACTGGTCCATTGTGCAAGTTAGGAGTAACCTGTCAGGGTGCTGGTTCCGGGGTGACAAATGTGAGCCCAATATGCAATGATGGGAAACAGAAAAATGTATATGAACAAAAGGGGTTTATTAAGAATAAGGCATAAGCGGCAGTAAACAATTGTGAATAAACAATTATGTAGCTGGGTAATAAGAAAGGAAAACACTGTATAAGTAATAATCAGAAATAAGAAACTAAAAGGCAAGAGGAGATAAAAGGTAGACCAAAAGTAACAAAACTAAACTACACTAAACTATAGTACTACATATAAAGGAAAAGAGTAGATTGAATTTAGAGCGGGGTTAAACCAGATATGGAGAGAAAAAGGAGAAGGAAGAGTGAAGGAGATCTTTAGAAAGAATAAATAGGAAAAATAGAAACGTAAGATTCTTTAAGGCAGAGGGTCCTGGGTATGCAGGGGGTCCTGGGTATGCAGAGGGGTCCTGGGTATGCAGAGGGGTCCTGGATCTGTAGAGCGAGGGGGTCCTGGATCTGTAGAGCGAGGGGGTCCTGGATCTGTAGAGCGAGGGGGTCCTGGATCGGATATAGGGCAGCGACAACTGTAGGACCTGCGGGATGCAGGGCAGCACCTTCTGTAAATCCTGTGAGATACAGGGCAGCAACTACTGTAGATCTTGCGAGATGCAGGGCAGCGACAACTGTAGGACCTGCGGGATGCAGGGCAGCACCTTTTGTAGATCCTGCGAGATACAGGGCAGCGACAACTGTAGGACCTGCGGGATGCAGGGCAGCACCTTTTGTAGATCCTGCGAGATCCAGGGCAGCGACAACTGTAGAACCTGTAGGATGCAGGACAGCAGGCTCTGAGGATTCTGTAGGTTGCAGGGGAGCAGGATCAGAGGATACTTGTAAGATGTAGGGTAGCAGGTTGTGGATTCTGCAGGATGCAGGGCAGCAGGATTCTAGTAGCAGGAACTATGAATAGTATGGTGGGAACCAAGACAAAAACAGGTTATAGCAGGCAGAGACAGACGACAGCTCCTTCCTAGTGAGAGGTTCACTAGAACAATGCAGAAGCGTCTTGCTTTGGGAGTGGCCCTTATTTATAGTGGAGAAATCAAGATGTTATGGCTAGCACCTGGTTGCTGGAACAACTTGGTTCTGTAGGAGAATCCTTGTTATTTTGCTGAGACACTTTGCCTTTAGTTCTTTTATGGCGCCGGCGGCTAGGGACCTGACATAGCCCCCTGACAAGGGACGCACTCTGGGCGGATAGGATCGTCGCAGGCGCCTCAGAATCCTCTGTAGTCGTAGGGATTCCAGAAGGGTCTTCAGAATCCGAAGAAACGGGAGATTTGCTTGTATCCAGGGGTCGGCACCTTAATGGCATGATCTTCCTGGCATTGATGATGGGAAGATCCACCTTAGCGATCCCGGGGTGTCTCATGGGAATACCAAGTCCGTATGGTTCTGTATCTGGGTTCTGTGTAGATAAAAAGGTAGAGGTATCAAAAAGCAGGGGCAATACAGGATCGAGAGTGTTCTGTAACTGTTTCTGTAAAGCGAGTATTAAAGACTGTTGTTTGTTTACAGTTTGAGCTATTGCACTAACTTGACCAGTAAGTATTGCCATGGAGGATACAAGAACAGATATGGTGTCGGTAGCACAGACTGTAGTGTGGGTCAGAATTTCATCAGTGGATCCCACTGCAACTGATGGAGTCTTGGTATTAGACGACTCAGCAGGTAGATGTGTGGTACCAGGCAGTACCGCCTTAGTAGCGGGTATATCAACCAGAGGAGGTTCAGTAGTAGGTGCCTTGGTAGTTGGCAATTCGACTGGTGGTACTTGGACAGCAGGCACTTTGGCGTGACTAGGAACTTCATCAGCGGGCGATGTAGCAACGAACACTTCGGCGGGAACCGAAGTCTCGGCGACGGGCTCTTTGGCGTGAAATGAAGCTCCTGCAGCGGGCACAGCAATTTGAACCAATGCATCCAGTTCAATTTCTTTTGCCGTTAAGGCTTCAGGTTTCTCATCCTCTTGGGTGGTTATCGAAGGAGCCGGGTCCGGGATGCCGGTATTAGAGGCACAGGAAAAGGGAAAACCGTTTGGGGGTTGAATAGGCACAGTTACAAACGTGGTACCACAGAACATTGGATAAGGTGCTCCAGTTTTAGGTTCTGCGGCTGAAGAGGAAATAGGTACATGAGCATAGTAGCCCTGAACTGTACAAGAGGTGGGAGTAGCAGTCCCAGTAGTTCCAATCTCTTCATAAGGTTCTTCACCACTTAGGTCCTCTTCATCATCTGTAGATAGATGGCATATCTTCCTGCTATGTACTTTTTGTGGTTTACTATAGGACATGTTCGTAGTAGAAGTGGTGTGTCTCCTATGCCAACCTGGGCCACCATGGGGATGACGGGCGGTTTGTAGAGATATCCCTGAAGAGTCAGTGTCCCAGCCCTCTGAACCAGGATCAGAGGTAGAATGATGGCTGGGGGTGATGGGAGTAGTTGCTGCCACCATAGTGGGGTTCTTGGATTGGTGTGCAGCTTTCCTGATCTTCAATGCCTCTTCAAATCTCGCTAGGTCTTCTAGGCGAACCATAGTTCCGTTAGAGGCATACACGCAGCCAGGTGGTACAGGGTCTGAAACCTGGGTAGCCATGATCTCCATAACCTCAGGTTCCAAGGGCAGAGGGGGTTCACAGTCCATTGGATCAGGCTCTATAGGTGTGGTGTCTTCAGCCTCCATGGGTTCAATAGAGTCATAATATTCTGCCAAGCTCGCTTCTGGGGACACAGATATATTTGGATCAGCACGGGTGGTCTTGCTTAACTCAGGTCGACTCCCTGGAGATTTGAGAGTAGACTTGGGCACTGGGACGAATTTCTTAGGACCGGATCTGGTTGCAGGAGTAACTTTAGACTTAGATGCGGGGGTCTTCTTAGGTGGTCTTACGGGGCAGAGTGGTATATAATGGCCTGGCGGCCCACAATATATACAGAGGTTGGCATTAAGTCTCCTGGCACGTTCTGCTGGGGATAAGGGACCATGGGTTACCTTAGTAGCAGGAATATTCTCGTTAGAGGAAGGATTCCATGGTTTTTGAAGCTGTAGATTTAAGAGTTGGATCAGGTGAGTCAGGAACTCCTGAAGGGCCTTTTGAATTAACCCTGTGAGGGCTTGCATCATTGCGGGCTCAATTGATACTGGCTTCTGCATTATGTCAGGGTGCTGGTTCCGGGGTGACAAATGTGAGCCCAATATGCAATGATGGGAAACAGAAAAATGTATATGAACAAAAGGGGTTTATGAAGAATAAGGCATAAGAGGCAGTAAACAATTGTGAATAAACAATTATGTAGCTGGGTAATAAGAAAGGAAAACAATGTATAAGTAATAATCAGAAATAAGAAACTAAAAGGCAAGAGGAGATAAAAGGTAGACCAAAAGTAACAAAACTAAACTACACTAAACTATACTACTACATATAAAGGAAAAGAGTAGATTGAACTTAGAGCGGGGTTAAACCAGATATAGAGAGAAATAGGAGAAGGAAGAGTGAAGGAGATCTTTAGAAAGAATAAATAGGAAAAATAGAAACGTAAGATTCTTTAAGGCAGAGGGTCCTGGGTATGCAGGGGGTCCTGGGTATGCAGAGGGGTCCTGGATCTGTAGAGCGAAGGGGTCCTGGATCTGTAGAGCGAGGGGGTCCTGGATCTGTAGAGCGAGGGGGTCCTGGATCGGATATAGGGCAGCGACAACTGTAGGACCTGCGGGATGCAGGGCAGCACCTTCTGTAAATCCTGTGAGATACAGGGCAGCAACTACTGTAGATCTTGCGAGATGCAGGGCAGCGACAACTGTAGGATCTGCGGGATGCAGGGCAGCACCTTTTGTAGATCCTGCGAGATACTTCTGTAGGAGAATCCTTGTTATTTCGCTGAGACACTTTGCCTTTAGTTCTTTTATGGCGCCGGCGGCTAGGAACCTGACATAACCCAACTGTATCAGGGGTACTCCAGAGGTATGTGTTGTCTTAGAAACAATCTGTTCTTGCGCCTTTTGTATGATTTGGTTTTTGATTTTACGTAGAAGGGTTAGCAAGGTTACCAACAACATAAGACTGCAGTAGGGGAAATACTGCATGCATATCTAGCTATATATTCTTTGTACTAAACACAAACAGCGCAGAAATGTAAAAACAGCAGCAGGCACTTTCGGACAGACTTTCGTAAAACCGTCCGGTCACTATGGGGGTTAAAAAAAGTTTGCATAACTTGGCGCAAACCCAGTTCTCATATCACCATTCCTTTTGTTTCTATATAAAAATTATGAATGTCCTTAACCCCTTCTCGACCGCTGACGTATCATGTACGTCCGATCAGGAAGTCTCCCTTAGACCCGTGGACGTACATGGTACGTCAGGGTCTCCTAACCTCCCTCCCTGCCCGATACTTACCTCCCTCGCCAGCTCCCGCAGCGGTCTGGCAGACTGGAAGCCTGCCCTGTCTTTTTAGGGGGCCGGCAGGCGCGTTGACGTCATCACACTGCATGATGACGTCATCGGCAGGCGCCCACCGGCGCCTGCAGTAAAAATCAGGAAGGGGAGGAGGGCTCCTTTGGAGCCCTCTATCTCCCCAACCATTAATGCTAGAAACATAGAAATTGCACCACTGGAAAAGGGAAGAGTCTACCTTGCTGCCAGATCGTGATTCGGCACCAAAAAGTGTCGGATCGCGATTCAAACCTGAAGGTGACTGACATCTTGGATGTCAGCCAAGCCTATGGGTCACCCCCCACCCACTGACATCCTCACCATAAGTGTGAGGACATCAGTAGGCCAGTTAACCCCTAGCTGCCAAGTGGAGGTAGAGGGGTCCTTTGGATTGCCGTATCTCCCGATCTGTGGCAGCTAGTGTGTCATGTTTTATATCATTGGAGAGGCCTGATCATGGCCTTTCTTGGCCTTGCTTTTTGCCCTCTAGGGGTTGAAAGATGTAATCGGCGCTAGATGGAAAGTACTGAAATATTATATAAAATTGCAGCTCACCAATGGGTGTATCCCTCACCCGTCACTTTATATAAATGTAACGCTCTTTTGCCGCTGGGGGCCGCCCCCGCTGGCACCCTCCAGCTGGGTTACACCTTCTTGCTTTACCTGTTGGTCCTGAGTTTCCGCATTTTGGGAATAAGGATACATAGTGTTGGCAGTGCCTCCACCTGTCTGGGCATCCATGGCATGGACTGTTTGCCCAGGCAGGAACCTAATAATAACAACTACACAGTGGTACAATAAGCAATATAAACTTGTATTGAAATGCAAGTGGCAGCATAAAAGGATTTCAGGTAATACAGTAGCTAACTAGACACACCAACTGCTCTCTAACCTCCCAGCCCAGGACCCTCCCAAACAACCTGGAACCACCCTGATCTTCGTCCTAATGACAGCGATGATGGGTACCAGTTGGTGCACATAAGAGATGGGGCCCTTTTAGCATAACGTAGCTGCCAGTACAGGAAAGGCTGTGGGTAAAATCCGCTCAGCAGCTGTGTGATTCTTAGTTAGTGTAAAGATGGATAGAATGCTGTCAGCGAGACAGAGAGAAAAGATGCTCGTTACCGCACAACTTCAGTTGCTCACAGTCCCAGGAAGGCCTCTTGAACGTTGTAGCAATCTGCAGCCTCTGGATCAATTCTTCCCCACGCAGAATGCAGAATCTCCTCTGCCTGAAGTCAATGCCGCCAGCAAATCCCTCTGCCTGCAGCCTCCTTAACACGGCCCCTCTTCAAACACACTCGCCTCCTGAACAGTCCAGCACAATATACAGCAGACCAAGGTACACTCTCCAGCACTGGATGCTGCTGATTCTCTGTGCTCCAGCTTGCACAGATCCTGGAAAATCTCTCTTATCTGACTGCTCACTCTCTTTGCTCACTTTGTTCTGCCCACGCTGCATGCATGCTTTTTACTTCCTGTTTCTTTTAGCTTGGGTCCTTCCTTTTTCCTGTAAGGGCATTCTGGGAGGTGTGGTCCATGAGTCCAATAAAGTATGTTCCCATACATTGTCCTCTGGCTCCCCCTAGAGGCATAACAGCTGCAGTCCTCAGAGCCAAATTAAACACAGGACTACATTCTCCCCCTCGAAAAAAAATTCCTTGCCTTCCACTGGCAAGACCAGCCAGGTGCAAAAACACACACAAAAAAAAAACAACGGCAACATATATATTTCTGCATGACAGTCCTGCATAACAGTCCTATCTAGACAATTGTCAACTATCTTGAAGTCTGCTCTAATAAACAGGAGTTCCCATATTCATCATTTCTGCAAAAGCATACAGGAAATCAACAACTTTACAGTGTAGCTGAGGCACTGGAACATAGCTAGGTTCTCCAACGTGATCATAAGTAAGAACCCTGGGAGGTTGTCTCGCTCTAGTGCCCTGTCTCAATTCTCTCTGAGGAAGTCCATAGTGTGCCTGGGAATCTTCAGCTCCTGCCATTGGGTTGGGGAGGTCACCAGAGGCTTGAGGCCCTGGCTTTCCCATGATACAAGAGTCTCTTTCAGGGGTCCCAGGCACAAAACTAGGGCTGTTTGGATCCAATGTAGAAGAGGCTATGAGGAGAGGGAGGTGGCTGCTGAGAAGTGTCTTGTACCATCCACCACTCGTCACTGTGGTCAGTGGATTCTAGGGTCTTTTCTTTAGCTCTCTCCACCTTACAGTCTTGCACTGTCTCCTCCATGCCCCTTACAGGTGGTGCGGATATATTCTCACTCTCTTCATTTCCTTTCTGGAACTCTTCTTGGGAGTATAACACTGGCAGCAGATGGTTCCTGTGCCATGCCTTGATACGACCTTCTGGTCCCTTGATCTTGTATACAGGAAGTCCTGGCAACTTGGCGACCACTTCAAACAGAATGTCTTTCCATCTATCTGCAAGCTTATGTTTCCCAGGCACCCCTAGATTCCGGAGAAGAACTTTATCCCCGGGCTGTATCTCTCTATATTTTACTTTGGCATCATAGCGCCTCTTGTTTTGTTCATTCAACTTAGCAGCAGACTGAATAGATAATTCATAAGCTCTCTGAAGGTTCTGTTTCAGTGACTTGACATATTGATAATGAGAGACGAGACTCGACCCATCTGAAGAAACTCCCAGCCTCAAATCTATGGGCAAGCGGGCTTCCCTCCCAAACATTAAGAAATATGGTGAAAATCCAGTAGATTCATGTCTCGTACAGTTGTAAGCATGCACCATAGCTTCCACATGCCGACTCCAAGCTCTTTTTTCTACGTGTGGCAGTGTACCCAACATATCCAAAAGGGTCCTGTTAAATCGCTCAGGCTGTGCATCGCCTTCTGGGTGATAGGGAGTAGTCCTTGACTTATTAACGTTGAGCAAGCTCAGGAATTCCTTGATGATTCGACTTTCAAAATCTCTGCCCTGATCAGAATGTATCCGATTGGGCAGACCATAATGCACAAAGTACTTTTGCCACAAAGTCTTGGCTACCGTCAATGCCTTTTGATCTTTGGTGGGAAATGCTTGTGCGTAGCGTGTGAAATGATCTGTAACCACCAGGACATTTCCAATGCCAGCAGAGTCATTTTCAATACACAGAAAATCCATGCAGACCAGATCCAGGGGACCATTACTTTTAAGATGGCCCATGGGTGCAGCCTTTACGGGTAGGGTCTTCCTCTGTATGCATCTTTTGCAGGTTTTTATATACTGCTCCACCGTCTCTCTCATCTTTGGCCAAAAAAATCTATCTTGCACTAGACCATATGTTTTGTCTATTCCAAGATGTCCATGCTGATCGTGTAGGGCTCTCAGAACCATCCCCCTGAACCGGTGAGGGAGCACCAACTGCTTGCGATCTGGGTGATCATGGTACTCAATAATCCGATACAACAACCCTTCCTCCAGATGCAATTTGCTCCATTCTCGCCGAAATATCTCCTTCAGTCCTGAGGGAAGACTGGTCAGAGGTTAGGATTCTTCGCCTTCACGGCCTTGATGACATTGCCTACATGCCAATCTTGAGCCTGAGCTCTCCGCTTGTCCGCTGTCGTGATATCTGACCAATGCTGTAGAATAATGGGAGCACTGAAGGCTTCGGGCACAACTCCAGGTGAACAGCTAATGGAGTCTATTCCCCTAAGTTCGGTAAAATCTTCTGGGTGTTCTACAACTACCGCCGTATTACATAGAGCCCTCACTCCAGGTCCAGGGACTTCTTCCCACTCCTCTTCTTCTTGATGAGGAGGAAGCCCGGGTCGCCGTGATAGCGCATCTGCACTGATGTTTTTGGGGCCCGGTTTATATCTCAGATGGAAACGGTAATTCGACAACGCCGCCAACCATCGATGTCCGGTGGCATCCAGTTTTGCTGTCGTCTGTATGTAAGTAAGGGGATTGTTATCCGTTCTTACTTCAAACTCTGTCCCATACAGATAATCATGAAGTTTGTCTACTATTGCCCATTTAAGAGCAAAAATTCCAGCTTGTGGACCGGGTAGTTCTTCTCACTCCCTGTTATGCTTCGACTAATGTAAGCAACTGGTCTCAGTCCCTCAGCATAACTCTGGTGTAGTACACCTCCTATGCCCTCCAGACTAGCATCTACATGGAGCACATAAGGCCTTTCAGGATCTGCATAGGCCAGCACTGGGGCTTCAGTGAGCTTCTTCTTCAGGGTGAGGAAGGCCTGCTCGCATTCAGAGGTCCATTTTTCCCCGAAGGAATCTCTGGAATATAACACTTTAGAACCATCTGCACTTAAAGAGCCTTTTAGGAGATTATGCAATTCGTGCGCTATCTTGGAGTAGCCTTCCACAAATCTACGGTAATACCCACAGAATCCAAGAAAGGACCTTAGTTCTCCAACATTATCCGGCTTGGGCCAGTTCACCACAGCTTCGATTTTGGCCGGGTCAGTTGCAACCCCTTGGGCAGAACTATATGTCCCACGTAGGTGACAGAGCTTCTAGCGAACTTGCATTTGTCTAAGGATAGTTTTAATCCCTCAGCTTCAAGTCTATCCAACACTTTCAATAGTCGGTGCTCATGCTCCTCTGGAGTCTTCCCAAACACTATGAGATCATCCAAGTACACCAAGCACTCTCGAGGGTTCATATCCCCAACGGTTTTCTCCATTAGACGTTGGAAAGTGGCGGGAGCTCCAGTGATACCTTGGGGCATCCGCGTAAACTGGTAAAATCCCAGAGGACAGATAAAGGCGGTTTTTTCCTGATCATCTACCTTCATGGGTACCTGGTAATACCCAGACCTTAGATCAAGTACACTGAACCACTGACTTCCAGACAGAGCATTCAGCAGATCTTCTATCCGGGGCAACGTATACTGGTCTGGTATGGTGCGCTTATTTAGTGTCCTGTAATCTATGCACAGCCGGACTGATCCATTCTTCTTGCGTACTACTACGATTGGGGATGCATAGGGGCTACGAGATTCTGTAATAATCCCTGCTCCTTCCATCTGATGGAGAATATCCCTGACATCTTGTATGTCACGGGGTGGAATACGTCTAGATCTTTCCCGAAAGGGGGCAAAGTTGGATAATCGGATGGCATGGGTGGCACTTTTTGCACAGCCTACATCCATCTCTTCTTTGGAGAACACACTCTCTCTGGCTTGGAGTTTAGTTCGGAGACTATCCTTCCATTCCTGGGATAGGGGAGAATCCTCTAGACTGAAATCCGCAGGAGTCCCGGGCATCTTCCCCTCTTCAGCTGTCACTGCCATAATCGAGGAGATTTGGTCTAGCAGGTGGATCACTCCCAGCAGCTGACCCCGGTCTATACGCACTTCAGTGTGAGTTAGGTTTTGCACCATCACCGGAAAGGCTTGCCCCCGGTGGTTCTTCCAGTCTTTAACTTCAGGTATGACCATCCATCCTTTCTGAGCGTCATCCTCCGGAAGGGATTCAATTAAGTATTGTCGCCCGCCATCTAAAATTCCATCATGTAGAGTTGCCGAGGCCCGTAGGGATAGTGTTTCACCTGGTCTGATGAACACAGCTCCAATTCCGATGTAATGGCATTTCCCAGCTTTAGCCTGCAATGCCAGTCGCTGACACTCTTCTCCAAGGTGCGGACTAACTTCCATCAGATGATCCAGTGAAGCACCCCTCGTTCCCCCAAGGTAGTTTCTGAATACATCCTGCACCACCCTGGCATTGGTCCCGAGTATGATGGGGCACAAACTCTCTTCACATCTGGGCAGATTATGGCCTCCAACTCCATGCTCTGTTCTGTTCCGGTATTCAACTGAGGAATGGTGATGGCGACCTTGATGCTTCCATCAGTCTTGCAGACTTGATCTCCCATGCCCCATAGCTGCATCTCTTCAGTGGGCAGTAAGGGCAGATGCTTTAAATGCTGCTCATAGAATGACCTGTAAACTATAGTCACCTGTGACCCAGTATCTAACAGTGCTGAAGCATAGATGCCATTGATTAGTACATGGATGATAGACCTGGGCCCTACTTTGGGATTGGCCTGTAAACGAGGAGCTCTTTTTTTAGTCCAGTTTCTCCTTTTTTTCTTAATTTTCTTTGAGAAAACTGTACTGTCTTCCAGGGGTCCTATCACTAGCACATGCCCGTCTTCTTCTCCCGAAGGGGCAGGGCATTCCCTGGCAAAATGTCCTGGCTGGCCGCAAGTAAAACATTTCCTCTCCCTTGGTTGATTTCGAGTCAGCCGGGTGGGCTCTGCCCTTTTCGGATCCCGGTCGGACCGTGGAGGATGTGACTGAGACTCTAATTCTGCTAGTCTTTCCCTGAGGCTAGCCATTTCAGTGTTCTCTTTTTCCCGAGGTTTCGTCAGGTTTTCTTTGGAGGTGGCAGGAGAAAATATCTGACTCTCGATCTCCTTCACTTGGGTTATGAGCAATATAAAATCTAAATCTTCTTTAGTCAGTCCTGCTCGCAAAGTAACAATTACTGGGTCATCGGACAAGGCACCCCGCAATACTTGTTTTGTCAATTTCACATGAGCTTGAGCAGGTAACACTACATTCTTTTCCATCAGTTTTCCCAAAAACACTTGCAATCTGGTAACATAGTCAGACAACCTCTCATGTTTCTTTTGACGGGTATTATAGAACTTATTAAGAAGACTTTCGGCATCCTCCACATCTCCATATACTCGTTGTAATACCAGTAGGTACTCCTGAGACTCAATTTCTCCTTTTAAGATTTTATGTGCATTCACAATGTCCGTAGCTGGGGACCGCAGACTCTCCATTATTCTCTGTCGTTTCATAGCATCAGTACAGGTCCATTCGCCCAGCAATTGTGCTGCATTCCGCTTCCATATTTCAAAACTCTCTTCTCCCGATGGAACGGGTTGCATCCCTGAGAATACCCTCAACTTGCGATAGCTATGAGTATGATTAGCTGTCACAATTGCCTCTGAGAGTTTCCTGAGTACATCTGGTATATCGCCATTACTAGCCTCAGTTGGGTTTGGCACATTGCTAGGTCTAGAAGACGTGGTCGGTATTTCATCC
The DNA here is from genome assembly GCA_009667805.1 of Leptobrachium leishanense. NCBI lineage: Eukaryota > Metazoa > Chordata > Amphibia > Anura > Megophryidae > Leptobrachium > Leptobrachium leishanense. Next base: position 280,404,739 of record CM019063.1, read on the forward strand.
ACAAAATCAATGTGGTTGACACGGAGCCTCTTCTCCTCTTGGGGTGGAATAGGTAATGTCCGGTGCCATCTCTTTGGAATGGCCCCTGCTTCTTCTTTGACACCGGCATATACAATCGGACAAAACTCTGATAGTTCATCGCTTAAATGAAGACCTATTGGCTTTGTGCAGTTCCTGAGATCCTTCAATGCATAAACCAGGATATATTTCTCTCCTGTTTGTTTTCTCAACACATCCTTGATGGTCACCATAGTCTCTGGTATAAGATTCTCTAACACGCGAATGCATTGCATAGCCTGTCCTTGGGGTGGTATATTGCATACCATCAGGGCCTGGTATATGGGTATCCTCTGATTAATAGCCCACTCAGTTACAAACGACACCGTGGGTCGTGGCTCAAATGTAAGGTGGAAAAATGTATCCTTTTTCATCTCAGCAGTGCCTCCATCTGTAACGCTCTTTTGCCGCTGGGGGCCGACCCCGCTGGCACCCTCCAGCTGGGTTACACCTTCTTGCTTTACCTGTTGGTCCTGAGTTTCCGCATTTTGGGAATAAGGATACATAGTGTTGGCAGTGCCTCCACCTGTCTGGGCATCCATGGCATGGACTGTTTGCCCAGGCAGGAACCTAATAATAACAACTACACAGTGGTACAATAAACAATATAAACTTGTATTGAAATGCAAGTGGCAGCATAAAAGGATTTCAGGTAATACAGTAGCTAACTAGACACACCAACTGCTCTCTAACCTCCCAGCCCAGGACCCTCCCAAACAACCTGGAACCACCCTGATCTTCGTCCTAATGACAGCGATGATGGGTACCAGTTGGTGCACATAAGAGATGGGGCCCTTTTAGCATAACGTAGCTGCCAGTACAGGAAAGGCTGTGGGTAAAATCCGCTCAGCAGCTGTGTGATTCTTAGTTAGTGTAAAGATGGATAGAATGCTGTCAGCGAGACAGAGAGAAAAGATGCTCGTTACCGCACAACTTCAGTTGCTCACAGTCCCAGGAAGGCCTCTTGAACGTTGTAGCAATCTGCAGCCTCTGGATCAATTCTTCCCCACGCAGAATGCAGAATCTCCTCTGCCTGAAGTCAATGCCGCCAGCAAATCCCTCTGCCTGCGGCCTCCTTAACACAGGGCCCCTCTTCAAACACACTCGCCTCCTGAACAGTCCAGCACAATATACAGCAGACCAAGGTACACTCTCCAGCACTGGATGCTGCTGATTCTCTGTGCTCCAGCTTGCACAGATCCTGGAAAATCTCTCTTATCTGACTGCTCACTCTCTTTGCTCACTTTGTTCTGCCCACGCTGCATGCATGCTTTTTACTTCCTGTTTCTTTTAGCTTGGGTCCTTCCTTTTTCCTGTAAGGGCATTCTGGGAGGTGTGGTCCATGAGTCTAATAAAGTATGTTCCCATACATTGTCCTCTGGCTCCCCCTAGAGGCATAACAGCTGCAGTCCTCAGAGCCAAATTAAACACAGGACTACATAAACAAAGGAGAAATACATAAACTGTATCATAGGGAGCATGTGAGAGGACTCCAACTCCCAAACCATGTCCCGATCGGCACAAAACACTGCCCCAGCTTATCACATACCCCTAAATCAAAACAAACTCCATAAGCTTTTCAAATGACCACATTGTATGTATGAGCCCACCTCATGGGTAACTTAAAACTATATGCATAGCCTAAAACCTAATTGACCTGAAAACCATCATGATCTATAAAATATACACATCATATGTGTCACTCTATAGGTATATCTAACATTATTTAAACAGAGCAAATTGGACATACATACCAAACATGATCAGGTTTGTTGTAAAAAATATTTTTTTAAAAAATAAAATAAAATAATTAAATAAAAAATTTTTTTTTTTTATATTGTCTGGGGGGTTTACTAAAATAGGACCTAGGCTGATGAACATAAAACGGTCAAAATGAGCTCAGCACACAGAGGTGAATTGGCTCAGCAGTGAAGTGGTTAAAAAGCAAAAACATGTAAAAATTGGGTATTTCTATTCTCGGGAGAAAATTTTGAAACTATTGCCCGGGGTCTTTTTTGGGGGTTGAAGATTTTGGGGATTATATTTCAAAAACGTGTGTTTTTTTCTATTTTTTCATCATATTTCATATTTTTTTATAGTAAATTATACCATATGATGGAAATAATGGTATCTTTAGAAAGTCCATTTAATGGCGGGAAAAACTATATATAATATGTGTGGGTTGCATAAACGAGTAAGAGGAAAATTTGACCTAAACACAAACAGCGCAGAAACGTAAAAACAGCAACGGGCACTAAGCCTAATGTCAGACGAACGCAGTCTGAGCGCACTCTGCGTGCATGCATAACGGATGGACGTACTGTAGACACCACATGGTCCATTTTTTTTAACGGATGTAGAAAAAAAAGGTAAATATGGGAATCAAAATGAATTAGAATTAAATGACAGGTACAGTCAGCCAGACCAAAAAAAACCTTCTGAGCGTCAACGTGATGGACGTCGCAAATGCGCTGCGTCTGACATTGCATCATCATGCACACAGGCCGCTACGCGGATGCGGCACTCTCTGGGCGTCCGTCGTAATGCTTTTACGTCGAGGCCTAAATGGCGTCTGTTGCCACCTGCGTGGTGCGTGCGATCTTCGGTGCGCACGTACTTCGTGTGTTGGTCTCTATTGATCACAAATCAATGCTACAACGGACGTTAAACTGCACGGCGACTTGACTGCGTTCGTCTGACGCTAGCCTAAAAGACAGACTTTTGTAAAACCGCCCAGTCATTATGGGGTTAAAAAAGGAATGAAGTGCTCACACTAGTTCAGACGTTTTCCCATCTTATCAATGATACGACTCTTTTCTTTGTACTGTTGTCATTTTCTATTATTTGTGTTCACAATAAAAGTTGTCAAATAAATTTTTTAAAAAAGCATGACGTTTGCCCCTGTAAAAAGATTGGACCATTTCAACCTATATGTTAACCTACAAAAAATTAAGACAAATTTATGTTTGAAGAAATAGTTTAAGAAAAATCTGATTGAGAGCAAGAACAAAATACAACTGTGATGGACTGGACGTCACTGTATGGCTTGGAGGGGGTTGTGGGTGAGCCTCTTACCGAGTGATTATGATTGACCATGGATGGATTCAACGCTATTTACAGCCAAAACTTACTATCAGCTGGAAAGCCAGGGCCAAGGGATGTGTGCGGTGCGGTATTGCACTTAAAGCGAACAGACGCCCCTTCCATAACCAAGACACTGGAGCGGTTCCTCAGACTGCTGAGGCATAGCGTGACACCTTCCACATCTGCAGCTGCTGGTTCATTGGATCCGAGCAATCGTGGTACTTGTACCCGGGTTCATGAAACCCTTTTCAGCTACCTGGACTTATTAGCCTGGCATGGGCTAAAATAAACATAGTACTTTTAAAAATAAGACTATTTCCCTCAGGAACCTACATGCTCTAAAATGGCGTTTGGAAAGTAATTATGTCCCTATATAAATGTCATCCCTTCTCCCCATCCTCGCCTTGTTGGTATTGTGTGTTAATCAGATTAAGGCAGGGCATTAGGCAAACTGCAGTTTATGTTGAATGTAAAGTGTGGAGTTTCCATTGTTTCTCCCTTGTCCCCTACCCCCTCTAGGACAAAGTTAAGGGGTATGTCCCTAAATGTAATTGGTCTGTTGGCATACAATATCTATGTTTGTCAAAGGGGGATTGTCCCTGCCAGTGTCTGTAATGTGAATATATAAAAAAACTCAAGCAATTAAGATATCAATGACTATCAGGCACATCACAGTATTGCTGTTACTCTGTCGGGGTATCCGGGGTCTGTCACAACAACTGTATACACACACTAATTTGAAGGAGAATTTCTTCCAAAAATCAATGATATCACAAGAGATGAATACTTTTGAACAGATGAGATTGGCAGGTCTCGAGAAAACAGATCTATAAAGCTAAAAAAACATCTAGACCAACCAGTGTTGTATATCCTTTCACAATACAAATACCTTAAAGGAACACTCTACTCAAAAAATCACCCCCCGTTTTTTTATCCTAACCTATCCCTATTCCCTTAATAAAACTTTAGATTTCTTTTTGTAACTGTAATACTTACCCTAAAATCCTCTTGTTTCCAGCGGCGTCTTTTTTTTTTATATACTCACCTCCTTCCTCTTCCGCCCCCGTCCTTCTTGATGCTTCTTGGCTTCTGGTTTACGTGAGAAGCGCGCATGCGCGCCTCTCACATAAGCCAGCCAATCGGCAGGCTTCCTCCCGGCTCCCTCAGAGGATTAGTGTTGCGCGCAAGAGGATGTGCGCAACACTAACCCTCAGAGGGAGCCGCCAGCTTCTGCGGTGAGTAGGAGACGTCATCGCGCTGAAAGCGCGATGACGTCTCCTACTCGGCAAAAGTTGGCAGAAGCGGGAAATATGATTCCCGCTCTGCTGACTGACAGCTGGGAGGGCGGAGTAAACTCCTCCGCCTCTCTCAGCTGTTTTCAGCTTTTTCATCTGAACCGCTGAGCGGAGGACAGGGGGCAGGATACTCCGGGAATCATGACCACCTAAAATAGCTTAGGTGGTCATGTTGCCTAGAGCAGTGGTCCCCAACCCTGGTCCTCAGGGCCCACTAACAGGCCAGATTTTGCAGATCACCATGGGGAAAAGCAGACTGAATCCTGCAATCACTGAGCAGCAAATCATAACACCGGTGCTGTGCTTCAGATATCTGGCAAACCTGGCCTGTTAGTGGGCCCTGAGGACCAGGGTTGGGGACCACTGGCCTAGAGTATCCCTTTAATACAAAACCTTCTTAAAGCTGACCCTAAATGTAAATGATTTCTGAGCTGTCCCTTGGATAAATCCTAAAAAACAGGTCTAGAATGGCATTGGGAAGAAAAAAATGTATTTGTTTTTTACAACCATTTAGACCACTGTATCTCTGGAGCCCTAAGGGCTAGAGGGACATTTTAAGTATCATTGGAAAGGCCAGATTGTGGCCTTTCCAATGATACCAAATATAGACAGGTCTATATTTATGTACATTTAAAATAAATAAAATGATATTTTCTCTTTTTTTTTTTACTAACACAGCAATATTATTCTGTTTACAAATATAAAGTAAACGATGATGCTGCGCTAACTCACCTTCTCATTTCCCACACTGCCAAGAAGTGTGGAGCTGATGATGCAATGCATTGTTTCACAGACAACCTAGACCATGGCACTGGAATGAGAAGAGTCAGGGGGACTCTGGAACCCCGCATCTCTGAATTGTACAACTCACAAGGTTAAGTGAGGTGTCATTGGAAAGGTCAGTCTGGTCTTTAAAATGATACCAAATATGACCATATAATGTGTAAAAATAAAACAATGAAAAAAGCAAATGCAAAATTTATTATTTTCTCTGTCTACGACACAGGCAATATATGCTTTTACATATAAAATAAACCATGCCACTGCATTAACTCAGCTAAGGCAACAGATTCTGCCCCTTCTATTGATTAGAACGCAGAGAGAAACAGTTTATACTTTATTTTTTTTAAATTATTTTTATTTTGCCCCAAATGAAAAATTTAAAAGTCATTTTGGCATGTTTCTTTTTTTGTTGGGGGGGGTAGGGGCGCTCCACATTTCTGTGTCTATAGGCTCCCAAGATGCAAATCCAGCCCTAAATGGAACGCATGCCAGAAAATAAAATGGAAGCCATGGACTTGAGGAAACTATAAATATGGGATTTAAAGACTGGTGTCTTTTCTCTAACAGTTTTAATCTCATTTCACTGGTGATACTGACTGAGGAAGGTGCAAGGGTCTGAAAAGCACCTCCGATTTTACGATTTATTAATAAGGTTTTGTGATTTATTTTATTTAAATATGGTTTTAAAATTGTGCATTTGTAAAATAAAATTGTTGGAAGCGATTTTGCCCTGTGGACTTATTTCCTGTGATAACTGGAGATTCCTACAAATAAAAGAAAGGTTGGATACTTAACATAAGGAAAGTGTTAAAAACACTGTTTATGTGCGAGAAAATTGGCCTCCAAAAATCGGTGACTGTGCAATTTTATTATATGTTTTGATAGGAACATATTACACTATCAGGGTAATTCAAAGAGATTCGAAAAGTCACCGCACATTCGGTGACTTTTCGTTCTCTTCAATTCGGTTCCTTTTGCCGATCCCATTTCGGTGACCCTGCGGTGTATTCAGCAAGCACCACAGGGTCCCCGAATTGCAGGGAAAAGCTACCGCAAACCCGACGAAAACTAACCGCAAAACCCGGCGAATGCACGCCGAAAACCTGCAAAAACATCTGGATTAACCTGCCGAAAACCACGGAAAAACCCGAACAGGAGCCGATCACACGCAGTGAAGCCTCCGGAAAAAGCCGACACCGCAGAAGAGGCAGTGAATAAATTAGGAAAACAGTTTGCATGAATGTTTGAAAAGTGAAACGCTGTTTGCAAAGAAACTACTGAGCGAAAATGTCTGAAATTTACATATGAGGTCCAATGAATGATAGTAAAAAGGGCTGTTACAGAAAAAAGGAGTAAACTTAAAAAAAAAAAATCGGACTTTTAGAAAAAAAAAATCAGAAAAATGCTTAAAATATCCTGAAAAATCTATAAATAAAGAGACTCTTTACTACAGAATTTTATAATGAACGGTTTATTAGATATTGAATTAAAACCGGAATATTTTTAACACTAGAAACATAGAAAAAATGTCGGCAGATAAGAACCTTTCGGATACTTGGATGGATACTTTACCTGGATTTATCTTTTGTTTAGGATAGCCTTATGCCTATCCTATGCTTGTTTAAATTCAATTACTGTTTTGGCCTCTACCACTTCAACTGGAAGACTGTTCCATGTATCCACCACCCTCTCAGTAAAATAATGCTTCCTGATGTTACTTTTAAACCTTTGCCCCTCTAATCTAAGACTATGTCCTCTTGTTTTGCTATTTTGTTTCCTTTTAAATATACTCCCTTCCTCTACCTTGTGAAGCCTATGGGATTCTCCTGAATAAATCTGCCGCATGAAATCACCGAATGGCACGGCATTTCGGGAACCTTTCACTGCTGGTTAGTGTTCTCTGAATAGCCGAAGCTGTGCTTTTTTATGGGGATTCACTGCCCTCGAACAGGCACTGAACAGGCACCGTATGTGCAGGCAATTCGCCAGGATTTGGTGAATTGCCTGCTCTCTGGATAGCCGAATGGCCAAGAAAGGGAACCAAACGCTGATTTTCAGCATTCGTTTACCTTTCTCAAGCAATTCGGATCTCTTTGAATAACCCTGTATGGGAGTTCCATCTTCCTTTTGTTTCTTCTTTCATTTTTGCTATACATGATCACACCACGTGTCTGAAGAAGGGCTGTGCCATCCTTTATTTGGCCGAACAGGAGGATACCCAGGGCCAGGTTAACATTGGCTCTGTTATATGTGAGTGTTTTTGATCTTCAAGACTTATATGACATAACTTTCCTCTGAGGAATCTGCACCATTGTTTTTTATGTTTTGTTCTTTCTTTGGGATCACAGCAGAAGGATAGACCATTGATCTGAAGTGGACTTTTAACACAAGTATATTTTTAAAAGTTAGTATAGTAAAGTATAGTTTAAAATGCCATTATTTAAAAAAATGCCGTTTTTGGTTTTGTTCACAGCACACTAATTTTATGAATTATTAACACATTTTCATATGTACATGGGTGATTATTGGTTCCACATGTTACATGATTACGAAAATACCAAACGTTGTTATTTTGGGGAAGATTTATTTGCACCATATGGATTGTTTTATTGCATTATTACAAAACTAGATGCAAGTTTGGGAGTTTCATTGTGTTTTTCCAGTAAGGGAGCAACCAATATATTATTTGTATTAAATATTATTTCCGGTTAGATATTGAGCACAAGAAAAAATTGAGCCCTAGCTGACCTAGTTATATAATTTATTATATAACAAACTAGCGTCTGTAACACTTGTACTTGAGCAATTCTAATAGGAAGTCAACATCAAAGAACTGAGAATGTGTTTCAAAATGACTGACCAGCATAATATCACATATGTAGGAAACACAAGGCTGCCAAGAAGCATTGTCATGGTATCTGTTCTGACTGTTTGCCAGTGGCCACAAGTGGTCTGTGACAATTGTTTGCAAAATAATTTGTTACAGATATTCTGATTTACCTCATAGGTGACATTTACCTGTTATAGTGTTTCTTTAAGGCAGGAGTCAGCAACCTTGGCCCTCCAGATGTTTTGGAACTACATTTCCCATGAGATTCATGCAATATAATGAGCAACATGGGAGATATAGTTCCAAAACATCTCGGGCACTATCACGGCCCCTGAGCTATTGCCAGGAGATCGCCTGAAAGGGAGGGGGGATCCGTTCGGATCTCTCTCCCTCCCGATCGGGAGGGACCAACCCCTTTAGGGCTGGAGTCAGACGAATGCAGGGCGAACGTGCGTTGAGCCGCACTTTATTACGGCCGTAGTAGCAGCAAATGACGTCCAATGACGGCCAATATACGAAGTACAGCTGCACGAAAGCGGCAAACACACGCATTTTTTCAAGAACGTGGAACCGCTAGTACTGACGCACAGAGTGCGCTGCGTCGGCATAGCGGCGTGTGTGCGTGATTAGGAGACGTCAGATGCTGCACATGTCCGGCCAACATCACATCCATTTGTTTTTTAAAGCTCCGTAAAAAAAATACGGCTGAAATTGCACATCGTATGACCGCTATCGCGTCTTCAGTGAAAAAATGCGTTTGGACGCATCAACGCACTTTTTGACGGTAGACGTGAAAAATTCCTTCGTCTGACCCTATCCTTAAGTGGTGCCTGGCTTTAACCACTCAGACACCGGGTCGCGATTTGGCGCCGAATCGCGACCTAGCTCCGGTGGGGGCCGCCATCTTGGATGGCGGCTCCACCTCTGGGTTGCCCCTCGCCTCCTGACGTGATCGCGAATATCTCCAGGACCGTGGCAGCTAGGTCATGGAGGGTGTCATTCGAAAGGACTGAGCATGGCCTTTCGAATTATACCCAACATGACCATGTACTAAGTAAAAACAAAATTAAAAGTAAATAATAAATAAATAAATAATAATTTTTTTTTAAAAAAACATGTTTTGTGTTGTTTTTATTAATGCAGCAATATTGTTCACATTTCAATTATAATGTGAACAATGATGCTACACTAATGATTTTTTTCTATGCGGTGCATTTGCTAAAAATCATGTAATTCCTCCCAAAAAAATGTAATGAGTCCCCATTTCTAATTTTTGCACAAGCGCACCCCATAGAAAATACAACCGCAAACGCTCATGTGATGAAATGTGAAAAGAAACACTTTACACGCTGTAGATGAAAATTTTAATTTTATTGCATTTTTGTTATAATATACAGGCAGGACATGACGTTTACATATAAAAATGATATATTATGAATCTGCTGAGTCTGCTGAAATTTTTTTAATAATATTTCTGGGTCATATCATAAAACGGCGTTTAATAAACGCGTTTAAACATGATGAGCAAGAGCGGTAAAAATGAGCTCAGCACACAGACGTGAAATTGCTCAGCAGTGAAGGGGTTAATAACTAGCGTTAGGACCAAGTGATCCTTACGCTAGTTATTCTGTGCTTTCACTTTGCGCTACCCATGTTAGGTATAGGGTGCACAAAGTACAGTAAACACATGCTACAAATCGCAAATTAAAAAGAGTTAATGGGTTTTTTAACCTGTTAACGTTTCGAAGGCGATCCAAGACCTTTCCCCCATTTCCTTTCATGTAGATAGATACATATTTGACCAATTCTGAGCAGCATGAAATACTAAAAGTAATGTTATCAGCATAATTGCCCTCACATTATATATCTATCCATTTATACCTATTTATCAATTTGCCTGGCTGTCTAAGCGTCTGTATCTCAGTCTGTCTATCTGTCTGGTTTTCTACCTTCATATATTTGTCGATCTCTCTATCATCCTTCTGAAATGTATATAGGTTAGCAATATCCTTTCCAGAGCTTCTGAAATTCTGATCTAGCGCAGCAAAGCACATTGCAAAAATATAAGGCTTGAAATGTTCTGAAGATCAAAGAATTTGCTACTCTCCCTTGATAATTGCTATATTCATTTACTTTCGTCCTCTGTTACTACACAAGTGAGCTGTTGAACGTGTTATTTTTGTTAAAATATACCTTTGACAACAATGTATTCTTCGCCTTTCATTGTCTTTGTTGATTATAGATTTTATTCATCACCCAGACTACAAATTATCCCTTCATTAAGGACAAGAATATGGAGGTCTTTCATTGTAGAGTGTTATCGTGTCATGCCATTGTCATTTTTTAATTAGGCTGCTAGATGATATCTCACAGAAGTACAGACATAAACTCTAGCATAATTGCAAAAATTATTACCTGGTGTGAAGAGATATATTTAAAATGACATTCCTTTTATAAATAGCGTAGTTAACAGAAAATGTATTTAGAAACATCATAGCACTATAAAACTACTTAAACCTTGCATTGATAATAATTATTCTCATCCTTTAAAATCAAACTGACAATTTTTGCTCAAATGTGGTCTTTAGAGTCCTTTCCTTGACATGTAATTCACTATATATTAAAAGTTACCATAGCTCCAAATTTGTAACAAATCCAGAAAATACTGTGTCAACATGTGATCAAACGATAATTTGCAGTCAGATTGTGCATTCGGCAATAGCAAATTATGGAATTAGAGGAAGATTTTTTTTTACTTAAAGGGGCACTCTATTTAAATATAACCCCCGTTTACCCTTCAAATAATCAGGCACATGCTGCTGACATCAGCTGCCCAATTATTTTTTTAATGTTTTATTTTAGGAGAAAATACCTTTTCTCTCTCTGCACTGGGCAGCTCCTTCCCTTCAGCTCAGGGCTTCTGAAATGTGGAATTTCCTGCAGCTATTTAATGCAATATGCATTATTCTGCCTTGCTAGCAAAGCTGTAAGGCGTAGGTGCTTGAGACTAACTCTAAGTCTGTATTTGACAGTACTCACACGATGAAAGTTCGGCAGACAACGTCAACTCAGCAAAACTGACACATAGAAAAGATGAATCCAGTTGAAACCTTTAATGATCAGACTGACAATCTTTTTAATAGTGTACAGAAATGCAGGTGAAAAGGCATTCGCTCTGTCAGCATAGAGCTAAGATGGCTGCTAGGTGACCAGTAATTATTACCTCAGAAACTAGCCTGAGGAAAACGAGGCGGAGCTAGCGAGATGCAGCAAGGCTATGGTGACCCAGCAGGAACAAAATAGCTATGAAATCATAACTGTAAGCAGTAAAGGCAGATTCAAAACATACCATTAAAATATACAAATAAAACCTAAATCATGGGGCATAACACTCCCCGTCTGAAATCTTTAGATTTCAAAATAAACTAACACTAATAACATTAAATGTCCTCCTGGAAGCCCAAAGCAGAGACCTGAAAAACAAAAGGTATAGCATTGAATAATACAACTTTACACTTTATAGTTGGTTACTAAGTCAACAGTCTTAAGGGTAGACCATAGTTCCAGATGCGAGGAATAAACTTAACAAGTTAACCCATCTTCGTGCTGGGGAAGCCACTCTGGGCCAAAACTTCCACCAACACAATTGTAATCCAACTGGCTGTATGTGGAAAGGCTTCAGAAAAACCACACACTTCCCCCTGTGGCGTCCATTGAGGATAATAAATCCAGGAGTGATGGAGGAGCGCAGGTTGCGTTTATGCTTGCTGAAAAGCTTCTTGCCATGGCTTAACAGCTTCCTTGGAACATCTTCAGTGGAATAATAGTGAGGCATTTTACGCAGTTTGACTACACGTATGCCACCATTCTTATCCCCACCTACTGTCTTTGACAAAGGTAGCTTTAGCCTTCTCCTTTTTCTTCCTTTCAATCTTTGTTTCTGGGGTATGTACTTACACTTGTAGAGGGCTTTCTTGGCATACATGGCAGAATGGAAATATTTCCAGATTCCGCGGACCAGCACTGGATTCCGGCTGGCATGGTGCCGGTTCACCTTCTTCGCAGCCTCAGTTCTCTTCTTCAAGGTGTGTTTTAAAGAGGCAAATCGAGCAGCTGCTTGCTGTAGAATGTTAGGTAGCTTTTCTCTAGGTGTATGAAAGGGTAAGGGTGCTACCCAGCTATTGGTATCATCCTGAGCGAATTCTATATCCATTATCTTGAGAATTTCCCTATCTTCTCTTGCCAGTGCCAGTTTGTTGTCATCATTGGTAGAATTTAACACTGTGGCTCCAAAGGTGTTATCCCAGGACTGAAAGGCATTTAATTTATCTTGGTCGTCATGTTGCCATTCGTTGCTGTTCAATTTCTCCTTCACTCTGTAATGGTGTTTGCACGGTTCAAGATAGATGTTGCGACCATTTGGCAAGATATGTGTTTTGTAGGAAGCAATCTTGGTAGGCACCTTCATTTCCCTTATATAAACATTGTCTATGATAACCCAACCTAGATCAAGGCATTGAGCGAATGGAGCATCATGTGGACCATTAATTTGCTGCCGTAACTTATGTACTTTTAGGATATCTCTGCCCAGGAGAATTAGGATATTTGCATTCTTGTCAAGGGCTGGTATTTCGTTAGCTATAGCCTTCAGATGAGGTTGGTGTAGGGCAGCTTCTGGTGTAGGGATCTCTTGCTTGCTAGATGGGATCTGGTTGCACTCGAGAAGTGTGGGTAACGGTAATTCCAGATTGCCCCCAAGAGAAGCTACTACAAATCCGCTGGCTCTTCTTCCAGAGACCTCTGTAAAGCCACTACATGTACCTAAAGTATAAGGGTAGGAATCTCCTTTTCAGTTGAAAAGATCAAAGATTTCCGTTCTTGCGAGGGACCGATTGCTCTGATCGTCCAGGATGGCGTATACTTTAGCAGACTTTTCTGGGTGATCCTTGTGATATATGTTAACTAAGCCTATTTTAGCACAAGACTTGTCGCAAAGATCTTCACCGCATACTGCTGTACAAGAAAAGAACAGTATGGTAACTTCTCGATCCGTAGTCTTCCCGCCTTGCATTAACACGGGAGGGGAGTCTGTTGATGTTGCAGGCATGACCTGAGATGGATGTAGCGCCTGCACGTGATTCACACTATCGCATTCCATGCACTTGATAGGAAATTTGCAATCTTTGGCAAAGTGCTCAGTAGAAGCACAACATCTGAAACATAAACCATATGTCTTTAGGAGCTCCTTGCGCTACTGGAGTGGTTTCTTTCTGAAGCCGATGCATTTTTTGAGGGGATGTGGCTTCTTATGAATAGGGCAAAAGGCAGTTAGGATTCTCAATCTTTTTACCTTGTTTGCACTCGTCAGGAATAGAGGTAGAAGGGGGAAGGACATTAGTCTTCTTCGCTGATACTGGACTCCTGCTGCCTCTGTGATTAAAGTGCGAGCTGTCGAACATCTGAGGAATAAAACAGAAAAAATGGGGATGAATTCTAAAGAGAGACAAGAAAGCAGATCATGGTGCAGAAAATCATCAAATCGGGTACATATAGGCCCCCTTTTTATAGATTGCACTCACAGATAGTATAAAGGTAATGCGCATGTATCTCAATTACCACTCCTTTGAATTAGTACAGCCAGACCAGACACCCTGCCGTCACAGGAGATAAGAGCCAAAAGCTGGTTCCAATAGTGGTAAAAAGGATTTTAATTAAAATATAAAAGCCAACGCGTTTCGTCCAGGCATACAATGGACTTCATCAGGGAAAAAGTAAGCCCTGATGAAGTCCATTGTATGCCTGTACGAAACGTGTTGGCTTTTATATTTTAATTAAAATCCTTTTTACCACTATTGGAACCGGCTTTTGGCTCTTATCTCCTGTGACGACAGGGTGTCTGGTCTGGCTGTACTAATCCAAAGGAGTGGTAATTGAGATACATGCGCATTACCTTTATACTATCTGTGAGTGCAATCTATAAAAAGGGGGCCTATATGTACCCGATTTGATGATTTTCTGCACCATGATCTGCTTTCTTGTCTCTCTTTAGAATTCATCCCCATTTTTTCTGTTTTATTCTGTGTATCTGTTGGCGCCACTGGGAAGAGACGCCTGGGGAAGAGAGACTCTCTAACAAAGATTTTAAGTTATGTATTATTACTTTGTGTGACCACACGGTTTTGTTTTTTTGAACATCTGAGGAAGGAAGCCTGAAGCGCGGAACTCGTAGGAAAAACTGGGGTCATTCCTTGTTTCTGCATTGTCTCTTATGAACTCACAAAAGTAGGAGAAAGGTGAAAAGGAGATATGGTTCACTCTTTTATACTTTGCCCCAAGTGCAGTCCATTTTTCCTGGATATTGTATGGCAGCTTGTAAACTATAGGGTTTACCCCACAAGCAGTGTCCAGATAGCTGAGGCCAGGTAGGAAAGTGCCTGTCTTGGCCAGCTGCAGCTCCCAGAGAAGGTCACTGAGTTCCAGGAATCTCTGATTGTCGTTGCAAGAAATTTTATCAAAACAGTGCAGGCGATTCAACAGAACGTCTCTATGGCTTCAGGGTTGCCATAGCTTTGATCAAGTCTTTGCCAAGCAGCGTCGAGGCCCAACATTGGATTATTGATGTGGACAGCTCCGAGTCTCTTGACACGTTCTGTAGACTGTGGACCAAGCCATCTGATTAGCAGGTCCAGTTCCTCAGCAGGAGTAATGCCAAGATCACTAATTGTAGTTCTGAAGGCATCCTTCCAGCTTCTGTAATTTTCAGGTTGGTCATCGAACTTCGAAAGGCTTGTCTTGGTGCGTTCACAGCGAGCCATGTATCTAGCAAACTCAGACATGTCTGTTTTTTCTGACTTTGGGCAGGGAAAAGAAGTTTGAAAGGCGTTGGCGGTATTCTGATTAAATGACATAGGGTAGTATGCAGTTGCATCTGCATTTAGCCCTGGAGTCTGTTTCACGTCCATAGACTCAGGCAGGCATGGTTTTATAGCTCTATGGTTGCTAGGATTTTGATGAGTTGCTGGAGGGTAGAATTGCATCTGAGAGTTAATGAATTGGGATTGCTGTTGCACTAGGGTGTGTGAAGAAAGGTCAGGGTCATTAGCTAGTAGAGTATTGAACTGACCTTGGATGCAGGGTACTGCTAAAGAGTTTTCTCCCTGTTTTGGAAGGATGTCACAACTGTCAGGAACATTTGATGTTATGAGAGATTCACCGTTTTGCTTTAGTACATAGTCTCTGGTGCTCTTAACGGAATCTTCCGTATTCACGTTGCATAAGCTGATGCTGTCTCTTTCACTTTCCCCGACAGCTTGTTCCAGAATTTTCAGTGTTGCTACGGCTGTAGCATACTCACACTGTTTCTCTAGGGCTTCTATTCCTGCTCTTTCGCGAGCTTCTTCCGTTTCCATAGCTGCCTTCTTGCGAGCTTCTTCTGTTTCCATAGCTGCCTTCTTGCGAGCGGCGTCCATTTCCATTTCTGCTTTTTTGCGAGCGGCGTCCATTTCTGCTTTTTTGCTAGCGGCGTCCATTTCCATTTCTGCTTTTTTGCTAGCGGCGTCGGTTTCCATTTCTGCTTTTTTGCTAGTGGCGTTGTTTTCCATTTCTTCTTTTTTGTGAGCGGCGACCATTTCCATTTCTGCTTTCCTTTCTGCAAAGGCCGCCTGTATCTTGGTAGTATATGCTTTTGCTCGGGCTTGGATAAGCTGCAGACTAATTGATGAACTCTTTGAATATTGGGAGGATTTTGACCTTGAGAGACGTGAGCTATTTGAATGCTTGCTAGATGCTGAAATGCGAGAAGCAGTCTCTTGGAGTTGAGCAATTCTCTCTTCTGCCTTTACTCTGGCCTGATGTACTAAATTGTCTCTTTCTGAATTAAGACACTTTAATTCATCTATTTCTTGTAAAGCCTGTTCAGAATTTATCTTCTCTAAATTAGAGACATAAATGTGACAGTGGGCAAGATATTGAGCATGAGCTGTAGAAAGCTGTCTTAAAACTTCTTTTAGTGAGGATGTATCACAAACAGGGTCTGTGATGGTGGAGACATAACTCATCACCTGTTCTCAAAGCCATGACATTTGCTGTGATTTCTCATAGTTTATGTCCATAAGTGTTTCAGTAATTTTCCATGTAGGTTTTGTTCTGCGTTTGCTTCTGATTAAATCCATATTCATTACTTCCGCATCTGAAGCAAGTTGCCTTTCCTGTGTTGTTGGAGGGCTTCTTCTGTCTGCCATGCTTACACAGATGAGAAGAATAAGAAGAGAGCAGCAGGCACTTTGTGGCAAAGTTTACGCAGGCCCACACGCTGCAGGCAGACTGCTCTCTGTTCACTGAAGGCTGCTTCCTTGTGATGCTAACTGCTGTTAGTGACTTTTCACTAATGCTGTAGCAGTTAAAGCGTCTTTTCACTACTGCTGGCAATATTGCCTTTTCACTACCGTTGGCAGTAGTGCCTTTTTCACTACTGGTTCACTGAAAGCTGCGTACTTCTGCTGCAAGTTGCTGTTAATGTCTTTTTACTAACAGCAGTAATGCTGGACAGTATTGCCTTTTCACTACCGCTGGCAGTAGTGCCTTTTTCACTACTGGTTCACTGAAAGCTGCGTACTTCTGCTGCAAGTTGCTGTTAATGTCTTTTAACTAACAGCAGTAATGCTGGACAGTATTGCCTTTTTCACTATTCTGCCTCGCTAGCAAAGCTGTGAGGCGTAGGTGCTTGAGACTAACTCTAAGTCTGTATTTGACCAGTACTCACATGATGAAAGTTCGGCAGACAGTGTCAACTCAGCAAAACTGACACGTAGAAAAGATGAATCCAGTTGAAACCTTTGATGATCAGACTGACAATCTTTGTAATAGTGTACAGAAATGCAGGTGAAAAGGCATTCGTTCTGTCAGCATAGAGCTAAGATGGCTGCTAGGTGACCAGTATTTATTACCTCAGAAACTAGCCTGAGGAAAAATGGGCGGAGCTAGGTACATGCAGCAAGGCTATGGTGACCCAACAGGAACAAAATAGCTATGAAATCATAACTGTAAGCAGTAAAGGCAGATTCAATACATACCATTAAAATATACAAATAAAACCTAAATCATGGGGCATGACATGCATTGTGACAGAAGACAGTTTATAGTCCTGGGGTGTGTAAATATTCCCCTAATGGGGCTTCAGTGCGGGCTTTGAACTGATTGCTCCAGGTAGAATGTTTTCTATTAAAAAGATCACCAAAATAAATAAGTGGTATGGTTTGGGTCCCTGGGGTGGATCACTTGGAGGGTAGGGTGAGCCAGTGCTCCACACCACACTTTTTATACGGCTCAGCAGGTGATTAGTCCAGTCCAGGCGTTCTGGAGTGACCAGGGAGTTCCTCTTCTGCTGGGTAAAAGCATAGTGAGGAATTCAAAGGGAGAGATGAACCCTGAGCAGGACAGGAACCTGAAGCTCTCTCCACAGAGAAAAGGATACTTGGTTGAACTGATTTAAAAGCTAAAAAAGTCTGTCTATATATCTGTTCAGTAGATGGTTAGTTGGTTAAGTAAACCAACCCCTGTTAGTGATTTATGTTAGAGCTCAGAGGAGATAGGTTTTATGTTAGATCTCAGAGGAGCTAGGTTTTTGTTTTGCTTATTTTGTTTTATGCCATATCACAAATCAAAAAGGACTTTATTTTTCCTAAAGAATATGTTCATACTGGGTCCCAGCTCATGGCATACATACGAAAATTGCATTATACTCAGAACTTGCATACTTTTGTATGCAGGTTCCATATGCAGGTTCCACAGCACCTTCACCGAATGATGGTATTCTGGAATGCCAGGGTCATATGCAAGAATTGAATGTCACATGCAGGATATGATTGAATTCAGATAGCTTAACTCGTCCTCTTTTGAAAGCTTGCAAAGTCCTTTTCTTTTCACTTTAGTGGGAAAGTAACAGCAAATAAAAGGTGTTTTATGGGAAGAGAGGGCCTCTCTTGATATACTTTGTTATTGGGAGAAGGTAAAAACAAGATGCATTTACTCAGTACAGAACAGGATCTTCACTCGCCTCTATGGTAGACGGGGGGATTGGCAGCTTGCAGAAGCAGGAAATGGGCTGGACAAAACTAACTATGGGAGTAAGAGAGAGAGTGGACTAATACAGTTTAAGTAAAAGCATAGGGGGAAAACAAATCAGGAATCTGGTTCTATGACAAATGAATTGATGCTATGCGTGCATCTGCGTAACCCATCCAATGACTGCCATCTACCAAAATGCTTGCTTGCTGCTGCCAGCATTCAGATGGAGGATGATGTCACCATGCAGGGTTTGCTGACATCATTAGTGACGGAGAGATGGAATATTCAAATCCTGTCTGCCTGGTGACAGCTTTATGGGGCTGCATGGGCAGAAGAAATTCCTCCACTTCACACAGTCAAAATGGGACCAGAGGGATTGGAGGAAGAGGGTTGGGCACAACACACACAGCCTGAACAACTTTAATAAGATAAAGTGGCCATGGTGTGTAGAGTGTCCCTTTAACTGCGACTGTCTTTGGGCATGAGCTGAAGACATTGCGTAACCAGCTTGCGGTTGTCCTTCCTTACACCATAGATTGCTAGATGTTTATAATAGATTATGTAATTCCAAAAATGCTACTTGCATGTTTGAAAAAAGCCAAATAACCTTTAGTGATTATTTCTATTGTAATTGGAATTTTAGTCAAAAATTACATTCATTTTGAGTAAAATGTGAGTGAAAGAATAATTTCAAACAGATTTTTCTCTCCAAGTTAGAGAACACAAAGAGACTTTGATGTTAGTTAAGGTTTTTGTACCGTAACATAAATTATTTGGGAATCTTTGAATTATCTATGGATCAGTTTAAGACCATTTGTTTCATTATTGTATTAATATTAATAACTAATTCTACACAATGCACAATGTTGCTTTACAAGGGTTCACGTTCCATAACAGTTAACTATTATGTGAAACTGTTTGAAAAACCGTATTCATTAAATGCATTTTTGTTATCTAAATTGACTTTGAATCATTATCATTGTGTGAAACATACAGTATGTTGTTACGTGGTGTGTATCACAGTAAAATATGTTCTATCACCAAGTGCCAAGATGATGAATGCCCATAAAACGCGTATCAGTTTAATTCCCTTTCCATTTTATTTTATCCTTTTATTGTTTTTATTATTATTTATTATTCTTTATTTATAAAGCGCCAGCATATTCCGCAGCGCTGTTTTATTTTGTATACAAACAGGGCTATTCAGAGAGAGGTGAAAACCTTGAGAATTGGCAGGAGAATGAACAATCTAGACCAAATAGCCAATTTGGAAAGTGAGATAAAAGGGAGAATTTTTCTGGTTTGGCTATTTTGACCTAGAATTTTCAATTCTCCAGTCATTCTCAAGGTTTTCACCTCTCTCTGAATAACCCTTTAGATCTTTATTTTAAGGCTCCTAGTTTCACCATTGGCTTCTTATCAAGTTATGAGGCTCTCTTCCAGGTAAGCGTACACCATTAATATGGGGTTTATGAAAGCTAATGATGATATGATGCCCTATGAAGTATCTACTCTGATTTGAAGGATCTTCAGCTAAAAGCAGATGTCACCCCCTATAGAGTTGACTCTCTGCGGATCATACACAGCCAGCCAGCCTCTGAAATATATGAGTGTTAAAACATATGACGCACTTGTTGCAAGTGCAATTGAGTCTGTAAATAATATCTATTTGTTATGTTTGTTCTTTATGTTCTCTCAATAATTCTAAGGACTGAGATCATTTGAATCATAAGGATTGTAAATATAATTATCCATTTACTCATTGGTTTTACCACATGGTGCACTATGTTTGTCAGACTGCACTTATAAAAAATGTTAATCACATCTATATTGCCCTTTAGGGAACCTCTATTCGTTTGTTGTATGTCATTATATATACGTAAATATATGTTCCCATTTACAATATCACTTGATGTGGGAAAAGACTCATGAGCAACCTCAAATGGTACATTATCCACCCCTCTCCATCCCACTTATCACATCATATGATTGAGAAGCATGGCAATAATATCTGTTTAAACTCTTTCTTCATCCCAAATTTTATTGTTGAGAGTTAAAATAACTTTGAATATATCCTGAACATTTAGGCAAATTACAAAATTAATTGAACATATGGATATATAATAACTAAATAACATAATTATTTTAACTAATATTTACATGTTAAACTGTGTGGCTTTTATCTCATCAGACAGCCAATATAGGGGTTATTCACAGAGATCTGAAGTTGGCCAGAAAATGCACCGATCAGTGAATTTCCTTGTACGGTGCATTTTTGTGGCCATTCAGCTAATCACAAAACAGGCAATTCGCCAAATTTTGCCAAAATGCCGGCAAAATACAGTGCTGTTCGTGGCAGTGAAAGTCCCCATAGAGAAGTCCACCATCCCTGTAATGGCACAAGCAAGCTAAAACCTTGTGAGACCTGAGCGTCCCCACCGTAGAGCAGGCTACTAGTGCTGTTGCTCGTCCTCAGGACCCTCACAAACCCCCCTTTCTCTCCCCATAGAGAAGCAATGGTTAATCTATTCACAGAACACCGAACAGCAGCGAAAAGTTGTTGAAGTGCCCTGATTTTTGGTGCTTTCATTCAGCAGGTTTAATCAGGCGAATACCATAGTAAAAAGTTTCTTTAATTTCTTTAGGATTTTTCAAGCATTTTTAGGCAAAATCTTTTCATAGGACCTTATATGTTAATTCCTGACATTTTTGTACAGTAGTTTTTGCACACAGAGTTTTAAAATTGACACTTCAAATCGTTTTATTATTATTTTTTTTTACCCGTCCGACAGCTTGTCAGTGTTTTTCTGTGGCGGGTCTGCACAGTGCATGGCGGCTCGTCGGCTGCGTTGACGGCTATCTGGCAGGTTTGTATGTTGGGTTGGTGGTGGTGGGCGGCGTGTTTGCGGTGGCTGTCCAGTGGGTTGGTGGCGGCGGCCAGTTTGCTGCACTTCAGGGACCCTGTGGTGAATGCTGAATTCACCGCAGGGTCAGAGAATCAAACTTGCCGAAGTGCGGCAAATCAGAGAGCACCGAAAAAATCATGACCTCTGGCTGCCACGGATCGTGAGATAGGGGGATCTAAACGACCTGGCCAACTAACGTCATCACACATATGGTGACGAGGTCAGTGGGTGGGGGGTGACTCCGGAGGCTTGGCTGACACGTCAGCCACCTCCGGGAGCGGATAGTGATCTGACACCAATTGGCGCCGATTCACGATCGGCAACTAAAGAGTTATATATTAAAAAGAGATATATATTAATTTATCTTGGACTGCACTGAGGTGGTTCCACAGAATTCCTCTCATCCCATCATCCAGAAACCATAGATAGCAAGGAAACTCTTGAAACCAAATCATAGGAGGTAGACTGCCATGATATTGTGCTAGACTGTGATGAAATGCTGCAGTCCTACTCTACAATCATTTACTTACTTCGTGTACACCTGCTATACGTACCTACAGGATCTTAGTAAACGGTTGGTACACCAATATGTGGTTTAATCAGAGCTATCAATGGTTTCCTGTCTGGTGAGATCAGAAAAGTCAGCCCATAGGTCACGGGCAATGGTGGTGCCCCACAGGTAAGTACAACAGGTGCCCTTTAAGGGAAAACTATGAAATACAGCTCATAAGACGTGAACAGGGCTGTGTAGTAATGCAATATAAAACTAGCTCTAGTGAATGAGTCAAGAAAAGGACAATACATAAGCATGTCTAAAAAAAAACATTGTTTAAGAGTGGAGGGAGAGGTTAGGTAAAGTAAGCGTGAGACCCATGAAATGAAAGGATTGTTAGAATTCATGACTTGACTCATTAACAATATGTAAGATACAATTCTTGCAAGCTCAGAATTCTTGGAATGTCGCTCCACTGCATTCTTCTGAGGTTGGCCAAACCTGTCTGTGATGTTAACCTTGCCGTACTGCAGGACCTTTACAACTTTGATCTCTAATGTTACTGAAATCTTGCTAATAGAAAGGCATTTGGTAAAGAAAAAAAAAAAAGAATATTTTAAGAAATAGATTTCTGTTTATAGCTCAAAGGCATATGCAAAAGAAAGAAAAAACAAACCACAGTAAGTGTTTGCAATGATTCACTTGCCCCACTTGTGCTACAGGCTTTCTTCCTTAATTGCTTTGTAAGTGTATCTTATTTCAAGTATGCTTGTCCCTTGAGCACAACAGTGTGAACTTCAGGTTGTTTGTCCAAGTTTAGTCTTTCTTGTTGACTTGGTATAAATTTATGTCTCCAGTACAAAACACATACCTAATCGACTGTTTATTGCTACTCGATCTAAAATAGAGATGTTAGTTCTCATAAAGAGATGATTGCAACTCAAAAGACTAGGATATCTATTCTACTGGAGATGGTGTGATTCAACACCATCACAGGGTGCCATAGCACAGTCTTCTATGCCCCCAACCCTGGTCCTCAGGGCCCACTAACAGGCCAGTTTGCCAGATATCTGAAGCAAAGCACGGGTGATATAATTTGCTGCTCAGTGATTGCAAGCTTCAGTCTGAATTTCCTTAAAACCTGGCCTGTTAGTGGGCCCTGAGGACCAGGTTTGGCGACCACTACACTAGGGCAATAATTTTACAAATTACCGTCTTTAAATGGTGGTAGCTTCCACACTCTATTAAACACACACACTCTAAAAAACCTGGCTCATCTGTGCTCTAACTAACTTATTGAACATCTATCACAGGAACAGTAAACAACCTTTTAACCTTTTAAGGACCAATGACGTACAAGGTATGTCCTGAGAAAAAGTACACTTAAGGACTAAGAAAACAGGGTACATCCTGAGAAAGGGTCACTTAAGGTCCAGGGACGCACCCTGTACATCATGTTCTTTAAACCACTCTCGTTCCCTATACTTACCTCTCTGGCTGTGGTACTGCAGTGGCCTGACTTCCTTGAAGTTTTAAAGACCCTGGCCGTCACAGTGACGTCATCAACAGGCCCGATGACGTCAGTTTCAGACGTCAACCTCGGCACAGCCGGGAGAGTACCTGAAAGGAATCCCTCCCGATCGGCTAAGAATTTTAAAAAATGAAGCAGAAGAGTCTCCTTCACCCACACGGCTTTCACTTGACAGATGGGATTTTGAATTTCCAGCCTGCCAAGCAGACTAACTTGGGAACTAGGGATGCACTGATACCGATACTAGTACCGGTGTGGTTGCCGATACCGGGATCTGAACGAGTACTTGGTACCTCCAATGGCCCCGATACCTAAACCCATACCAGAAGCCAGTGCTGGGCTGGTTTGTTGGCTGGTTTCCATGGGGCAGTGCTCGGCAATCTGCCAGGCTACTCTGAGTGCTCTTCTTACTTTGAGCGACTGCCGGCAAAAGGTTGTAGCCCAGCGGCGTGCCTGGGATCCACCAGCCGTGATCTCATGAGATCACAGAGTTCACGAGATCTCGTGAACTCCGGGATCTCGCGAGACCTCGGCTTGTGCGTAGTTTTATTTATTTATTTATTTGCAAAGTATTTTACCAGGAAGTATACATTATTTATTTATTTATTTATAAAGGATTTTACCAGGAAGGATACATTGAGATTTCTCTCGTTTTCGAGTATGTCCTGGAACATTGAAGTGTTACAGTTGTTACAGAAATACAAAGTAATACAATGCAAGATATTAAAAACACAAATATACAGATTAACAGAAAATAAATATGTAGGAAATAGTCATTATGTTACATGTTTACAGGTGCATTCTGTATTGAGGTATGTTAGTAAGGAGCTCTTGAGTGACTTAAGACTGGGGGAAGATTTGATGGTGTCTGGGAGGTTATTCCATAACTGCGGTGCTCTGTAGGAAAATTAGGACCGAGCCACTGTCTTTTTGTATTGTGGTATTGCAAGTAAGGTGCTGGTCCTGGATCGGAGGTTATAGGATGAGGGAGCTGCTGGGGGAAGCAGTCTATTCAGATAGGGTGGCAGCTTCCCAGAAAAGATCTTAAACAACAGGCTGGAAAGGTGAAGGGTGCGTTTAGACTCCAGCGATGGCCAGTTTAGCTCTTTTAACATGTCACAATGGTGGGTCATGTAGTTACATAGTAATGCAAAGTGGCAGAATGAGTTATACCAGGGTTCAAAATTTCAAGTCCCAAGCTACTAGCCAAGCCTTAAGAGTTACTCGCCACTAGTTGCCCCACCTAACCCCTATCCTGCCCTGCCTGCCTCTGCATTTCCACTCGCCCTCGTGTAATTTCCACTCGCCAAATGCGAGCAGGCGAGTGGAAATTTTGAGGCCTGAGTTATACAATGTAGTAAGTTTCTGAAGGTGTGTTTGCGGGGCAGCTGCATACACTACATCTCCGTATTCAATAGCCGGCATAAGCATTTGTTGTACAATCTGCTTTCTTACCACGGGGCTCAGGCAGGATTTGTTTCTGTACAGGGCACTTAGTTTGGGGTAAAGTTTAGATGAGAGTTTTTGAGATTGCTCTCGTTTTCAAGTATGTCCTGGGTTCAAGAACATTGAAATTTTACAGTCGTTACAGAAATAAAAAGTAATAAATGCAAGATATTAAAAACACAACACAAATATACAGCTTAACACAGAAAATAAATATGTAAGTAAAATAGTCACTATGTTACATGTTTACAGGTATTGAGGTATGTTAATAGGTGGTTCCCAATGAGCGGCCGGGCTACAACCTTTGCCGGCGGCCACTCGAAGCAAGAAGGAGCCTGGAGGCTCGGAAGAGCCTGGCAGAGTGGAAGAGACAGCTGGGGGGCAATATATATGTGAGCTTGGGGCAATATATTTGAGCTGGGGCAATATGAGAGCTGGGGCAATATATATGAGTGGCAATATATTTGAGCTGGGGCAATATGAGAGCTGGGGCAATATATGTGAACGGCAATATATTTGAGCTGGGGGCAATATGAGAGCGGGGGGCAATATGAGAGTAGGGGCAATATATGCGAGCGGCAATATATTTGAGCAGGGCAATATATGTGAGCTGGGGCAATATATTTGAGCTGGGGCAATATATGTGAGCTGGGGCAATATATGTGAGCAGCAATATATTTGAGCTGGGGCAATATGAGAGTTGGGGCAATATATGTGAGCGGCAATATATGTGAGCTGGGGGCAATATATTTGAGCTGGGGCAATATATATATATATATGTGAGCTGGGGCAATATATATATATGTATGAGCTGGGGCAATATATATATATATGAGCTGGGGCAATATATATATGTATGAGCTGGGGGCAATATATATATGTATGAGCTGGGGCAATATATATATATATATATATATGAGGTTTGTCCTTGATTGAAAAGCAGTCACATGACATTAAATAAAAGTAAAGGTACTCAGTATCGGTGAGTACTTTTAAAAAGTATCGGTACTTTTACTCTGTTTTAAAAAAATTGTATCAGTGCATCCCTATTGGGAACCAATGTCTTGGAGCGCTCGTAGTAGTGATCGTTATGGGAGGCAGGAGCCGAGGACCATTTCTGCGCATGTGCGTGCAGCAACAATCCAGGTAAGGTATGTCAGAAAGTTTTTTATTGACTATCCCACAATCAATATGCAAAATTACTAATTTTACTTTTCATTTAATTGATACTTGAAGTCCATGTTTCAAAATAATGTTACAATATGATTTTAACAAAATGCATAGTACTGAAAGTACCCATGTGCAGAATGCTCCCCTCGCCGTCAGTATCCCAAAGGAGTACTGATTCTGCCCCAAACTTACCCAGTTGATAGAAGGAGCTCCTTGCAGGGTGAAAACAAAACTGGGAATGACTTTATTTACCGTTTACAATTACACAGACAGGGAGGTGAGAATGCAATGGTAACATATACCCCAGTGTTTCCTTACTGAAGAGTCTACCAGTAGCTTCTCCCTCCCACACACAAGCCCTGGTAAAACAAAGCCCGAGGGAGGGTCAGAGTCAGAGAGATCTGGTTTAAGCCAGTTCTTGAGGGGGGGTTATTGATAGAAGCAGGTAAAGACAAAGAAATCCATTATTTACAGATATGCATAAGAGAAACAACACAGTGTACACAACATGAAACTCGCCAATAAACATATAAGTGAATAATAATACAGCACAGATAACAGGGAATAGGGCACAGAAAACACAAACACCCTGCAACTAGAATTGTAGGCACAGAGTGACGTCAACATAGGAGAGGATTTGAAAACCATATAAAACTTCACGCCCGCAACTCCCAAACGAATCTCTAGGTCCATGGACCCCCTAAGTCCAAAGTGACTACGGTCACAGAAGCTTCATAGTGCAGCTTCTCATGTCACAATCTGGATTTTACCTTTGCAAACTGACGGCATTTATTAGTGTTGCAATAATGGCAATTTGTGGCGGTATTTGCAACACTGGCGCTTACTAAATAACCCCTTTATTGAATTTCCCATTTTCAAGCAGCGATCCCCTCATGGCAGCTTGCGACATGCTAGGTAATTTGTGAGGAAAAACTGGGAGATATGCTCTAAATCTTAAAATGGAAGCCAACTGACATCTAGGAAATAACCACGACAATATTAATTACATCAGATACTGACAATTATATGGTGAAACTTATCGTATCCGAAAATAATATGTCACTTTCAGTTCCGCGTGTCAATTTTGCAAGCTTTTTCAATTTTATAGCCATAGTTAACGAGTCACCAGATGTCTTCCATCTGTCTTCTTCATATACTTTCATTAAAGCTTAAGGTTTTACCAACATGGTGTTGAGTTTAGCATATCTTAATTGCACTCTCTAATTTAAATTTGCCTTTGTGTATGTATCTCAATTGTGGTTCACCGCATTAAGGTTTTTTCCAGCAAATTAAGTTTCTACTAGATAGGACTATTAGTTTCGGTATGTATAAGTTCTAATTGGTGAAACCAATTTCTTGTGAGGTGGTGGGGCATTTTATTATTGGAAAAGATAATAGGCAACTGCAAATGACATTCTCCTTGTGCAGGTATAACAGGTGAGTTTTACACTATTAAACCTATTTTTCTTTTCTGTAGTAAAATCACTTAAAACCAGATTTTGGCAATTATTTTACATTACTGGCTTGAGTGTGACATTTCTCATCCAGCAGTTTTTTTGCAAATAGCGATTCAAATTTGAAACGTTTAATCGTGTTTTTTATTTATTTATTTTTTTTACCCCATTCTTCAGCTTGATGGCTATTTCTGGTGGCTGGTCTGCGCTGTAATCGGCGGGTCGTCAGCTTTTTTCAGACATGACTGGCAGGTTTGCGGCAGATTGTCAGATACGTTATGTGGCGTTTCAGAACGATTCGATGTCTTAAATCGTATCGGCAGGGTTTTTGGCGGATTTTCTGGCTGATGTTCAGATTTTAGGATTCATTCCTCCACTTCGGAGACTCTGCGGTGAATGCTGAATTCACTGCAGAATCAGGGAATTTGACTCCCCAAAGTGCGGGGAATGAGAGAGCACAGAAATGTCAGTGACATTTCGCTGCTTTCTGAATAACCCCTATAGTGTTACACTGTATGGAAAATATTAATATAAAACCCTTACTGAAATCCTGCTGACAGGATAAATAAATAATATGTGCCAATCAAACGATATACTCATCTCCTCTTTGCAATTCCCAGGATCCATCTGTTGTCCACTGGAACCAATTCTCAACAAAGATCAGTAACTACAGGAACAGGTTAATGTCAATCCTAAGCATTTCGTCAATGATGACTTTTTCACTGATCTTAGTAGGGGATTTATATTAATGTTTTCATACAGTGTAACACTATGGGCATACAGCTAGGTCCATATATATTTGGACACAGGCACAATTTTAGCTTTTTCAGGTATTTACCAAAATATATTCAAGCTATAGTTAAATAATGTATATGGGCTGAAAGTGCACACTCTCAGGTTCAATTTGAGGGTATGTACATCCAAATTGGAGGAGGAATTTAGCCACCCCCCTTTTTTCAAGGAACCAAAAGTAATTGGACAATTGAATCAAAAGCTGTTTCTTGGCCAGGTGCGGGCTTCTCCTTTGTTATTTCTTCATCAATTAAGCAGGTAAAAGGTCTGGAGTTGATTCTAAGTGTTGTATTTGCATTTGGAATCTATTGCTGTGAACCTACATCATGCGTTCAAAGGAACTGTCCATGCAAGTGAAACAAGCTATTGTAAGTTTTCAAAAACAAAACAAATCCATCAGAGAGATAATGGCAACATTAGGAGGGGCCAAATCCCCAGTTTGGTACATGCTGAGGAAAGAAGAATGCACTGTTGAGCTTAGTAACATAAAAAGGCCTGGATGTCCACGGAAGACAAAAGTGGTGGCTGATAGCAGGATCCTTTCTATGGTAAAGAAAAACCCATTCACAACATCCAGACAAGTGCAGGACACTCTCCAGGAGGTGGGTGTATCATTGTCAAAGTCTACAAACAAGAGAAGACTTCACAAGAACAAATACAGAGTGTTCACCACAAGATGCAAACCATTCATAAGCCTGAAGAATAGAAAAGCCAGATTGGAAAAGCATTCTTTGGACGGATGAAACTAAGATTATTCTGTACCAGAAAGACTGGAAGAAAAAAGTGTGGAGAAGGCTTCGAACAGCTCATGATCCAAAGCACACAATGTCATCTGTAAACCATGGTGGAGGCAGTGTGATGGCAGGGGCTGCATGGCTTCCAGTGCCACTGGGTCATTGCTGTTTATGGATGATGTGACAGAGGACAGAAGCAGCCGGATGAATTCAGCAGTGTTTAGAGCTATACTGTCAGCCCAGACTCAGCCAAAAGCAGCAAATTTGATTGGACAGCGTTTCACAGTATAGATGGACAATGATCCAAAATACACTACGAAAGCAACCCAGACGTTTTTGAAGAAAAAGTAGTGATGGCAGTAGTGGTGGCATACAGAGCCAAAAGTATGAAAATTGTGCCTGTGTCCAAATATTTATGGACCTTCTTTAATAGTCGAGTCAATCACCTAATCTCAACCCAATTGAGCAGAAAGGGCAACAAAGAACTGAAGACAGCAGCAGTTAGAGCCTGGCAAAACATCAGAAAGGAGGAAATCAAGTCTTTGGTACTGTCCATGGGTTACAGACTTAAGGCAGTCATTGCCAGTAAAGAATTCTCAACAAAATATATAAAAATGAACATTATATTTATGATTATAATAATATAATAATTTGTCAAATTACATTTGAGCCACTGAAAAGGGGGGCTGTGTATAAAAATGTCTGCGGTTCCTAAAATTTGTACTTGATATTAATTTTCAACTCTTTGAATTAAAGCTGAAAGTCTTCACTTAAAATTAATTTGGATTGTTTTGTTTTAATTTTTTTTTGGTGGCATACAGAGCCAAAAGTATGAAAATTGTGCCTGTGTCCAAATATTTATGGACCTAACTGTATGTTTTTGTTTATTCGGTTCTAGTGTTCCCTACATCTGTTTCATTTTTGAGTGCTAATACACAGTAGGCATCTGTAACAGCCAAGCCGCAAGAGGAGCCTGTGACTTAATTGAGATAGCAGCAGTGTTAATGACTGGGGCCAATATACTTATTGGCTAACTCATTATTGATAACGGCTCAGCTAGGATAGGATCTAAGATAAAGATTGATCATTGCAACATAGCAGAACACACTCCTCACTTGGAATGTTATGAAAAACTAGAAGAATGTGTTAAAGGGACACTACCAGTTACATAAGCTGTAACTAGATTAATTGTTCACTACAAACATAACCACTTTATAAAACACATGCTGCTGTTTTTTTTCTTTGTCTAAAGTAATTGCACATAAGAAGAAAAAATAAAATTTAGGTATTTTATCTTCGGGTTCCATTTTCAGGATTTTTTACCATGATGCAACATCTACCAATCGCTTTGTTTTGTGACTCTTGTTTAGTTCATCTACAATATTTACCAGGGAATGAGGAGGATGGAATGTTTAGATAAGGCTATTGTTTTCTAGGCTACCTGAAATAAGAGCTGGCAGTTGAATGACATATGATAGGGAGCTTAAACGACTTCTCTGCCCCCGGTGATGTCCTTGCCTACATCCCACACAATATGATGATGTTAGTCACCTGTCTGACCCATAAACTCCATTCTATGGCAAAACCTACACAGTGAGGTAAAGATACTCTGGAGGGGCAGTTTACAACACGCACCCAGTGACACATATAGAGTAAAATATTTTCTAAACTAAACAAACAAGAGAAAAACAAAGCACATGTAAGAAATCAGCAACATAAAATAAACACAGTAAGGACATTTCATTTTTTGGTGGCAGTGGCCCTTTAAATGCAAGTATTGTGACACCATAAATACTGCTGCACTAAGAATCACAACTATCCTGTTCTGTCACGGTTTGTATCATTTCATAGCCCATCATTTGAGAACTGTTTGGCAGCTGTACCATATTTTCTTAGAAAGACTGCAGAGCTATGTGAGTTACGTGAAGGTATTGGATCATGATAAATATGGTGATATCGCTCTCACTCTTATACTGGTCACTGGAAAAAAGGAGATGCCATCCAGAAGTGGTGGTGGTACAACCTGGAACAGAAAATAAACCAGAAAGTACATATTTTTAACTCACAATGTTATCCCTCACTCTATACTTCAATGGTACTATACTCAAATTTTTTTTTACTTCACTAAAAATATCAGCCAGAATAGTAAACAAATCTACTGCACATCAACCTCGTGAACAGACACTTTAAAATGTTTATTTTCAATTGACAGTGCATAGTACTAAGAGTATTTCTTTTTCATTCTATGAATAAAATAGTAGTGGAGTCCAGAGCTTTTGCAGACGTAAAATATTGGTTTCTTTCACACAAACAACAGGTGATGCTATCGCTTTCTAAGGACTGAGATAACAACTGATGTTATCTAACTGGATAGACAGTCTGTTATCTGTGCAATGTAATTTTCTTGTTTAACCTTTCAATAATAGTAACTATCTAGCCTGACTCATCCTGAAAAGAGTAGGATTAGATCTAGCTGACTCCTGGATACTCCTTCAAGAGACACTTGAACTTTTCACTTTTCACTGACATTTCAGTGTCCCAAGTTATTTAAAGCCAATGAAACTGTAACCCGCTCTGTATCTATAGCCTATATTGTCAATCTTCTAGTAGAAAATAGACTTTTCACAGCTGTGTATGACTGCGCTACTAATGCACAGGTGTCACTAGACATTAACAAGAAGTATTGTCACGGAACGGACATGAGAGCTCTTTTCAGCGAGCCACAGGACTAAAGACTGAACCCTTTTTAAAGACCATTTTTCCTTTAGACGTTTTGGTTTTGCGTGTGAGCCTATGGACCTCTTATTTTATTGCTAGATGTGGTTTTATTGGTGTAATGTAATAAAAATGTACCCTGTATGATGTGACTGTAAAAGTATGAAAGAAACCGTTTGTATGTGTTTTTCCCTGTCACCATTTTGCTCATCCCAGCATGGTTTCACAGAACAAAGGATCTCATGCCCCAAGATGGAGGATGCAGCGGGCCAGAGGATTGGAGGCTTTTACCAAGACCTCATCTGCCTAATCCCTGGACAATGGGAAGGCTGAAAGGGACCTGATAGGGAACAGGAGGCTGGGAAAGGAGCCAATCAGTGATGGTTGTGTGGGTTGGGGAGTTGGTAATCTGTTTGTGTGAAGTTGTGTAAATGACCCTGTTGAAACCCATAAAATTCAGTTCACTGTTTTAAAGCATACAGCCACGTCTGGTGTCTTCATTTCAGAGCTACAATCACTATTGCAGGAGACACTCAGCAGTCTCCTGCATCACCACTCAACCCAGGAACGGGATCCCCAAGGCAACACCGCACCATCTCTCCAGACGCCGGACCAACGCCATTTCATCCTCCAGGCCACTCGAGACGCCGAGTGCCGTGCCACTCGGTAGTCGGGCCGGACGCCATCAAAGGGGGGGTCAGATAGAGCAGGACCGCAGGCGGACTTCCATCCCGCCACACTGGTGGCAGCAGTGGGATAGCTCTTTGAACCCCCAGAAAAAGAACTCAGCATAGCAGGGTACGCTAACTACAAAAAAGACACCCTGCGGGGCATCCTGGAGAGCCGAGGAGGCACCCCGGGCTCAAAAAGTAAAGCCGCCCTGATCGAGGAACTGCAGGAAATGGACCAGGGAGCCGTGGGCACGCCAACCTTACCACCCACCCAGGCATTGGTCCCAGAAGATCCCTTCCAAAGGAAAGTGCAGCAGCGGGTAGCCCTCTTCGGAGCCGCCCCGTCAGAAGCCGCTATACACAACGCCATCCAGGAGATCCGGCAGGAAGAGGAGCAAGAGAAGGACCGTCAGCACGAGCTGCGGTTGGTGGTGCTCCGAGCAAAAAGGACTGAATACCCTGCCCCTGAACCCTACCCCGTAGAACCCTGGTTCGAGGTTGACAGCTCGACTGGAGCTTCATCCAGGGAATCCACACCCCCCCAGCGATACTTCTTTTTGGACTTACAGCTCGCCTGGAGTTTTAATTGAGGAAACCGCACATCTCAGCGACCCTTGGATGGAGGCTTACAGCCCGCCTGGAGCTGCATCCGAGGACGCCACACCCCCCATCGAGTGGTGGTGCCACTGTTCCAGCACCCTTGCAGACACGAGGGCTGAATTCCCGAGAAGGCTACAGGAGGGCCTGGATCGGTATCATGGATCTACAGTTGAGCCCTCTGGGCCCGAGTGGTGGGACGAGATCTGCCAAGAACTCTGGTACGAGGCACTGTACCATGAAAGGGACTACCATGGTGTCAATGTTCCCTCCGACGCTGCCATCTACCAAGTGCAGTACAATGCCAGAGCAGCATTCCTGAAAGGCCGACCCCCAGAGGAGTGGGAGGCAGAGCTCCAATACCTGGTTCAGCAGGAGATCGCACTGGACGCCGCTTACCGGGCGTCCCAGTGGTTAATAGGCCCCCTGCTACCCCGCACCATCGACGGCGCCTCCACCGCAGGCCTCCACTACGGCAGCACAGGGCTGCTATGCGAAAGGATGGCCAACGACCCCGGGTTTGGAGAAGAGTCGGAGTGGCGGTTGGAGGAGATACTGGAACGCCGGGAAGAGGAACTCTCATGCGAGAGCAAGGACTTTGAGATAGAGGAACTGGAGTTCCTGGTAGAGCACGAATGGGAGCTTGAGAAGGCCTACAGAAGGTTGTTGGACGACGCTCCGCAGTCAGGCCTAAGCCCCATGACCTGGGACTGTCTGGCCGAAGAAGCAGACAGTCCAAGTGACACAGAAGTATTGGAGCCTGAGATGCTCCCATGGGTCCCCGTCGGGACCACAGTAGATGAGCCGGCCAGGTCGGAAGAAGCATGGCAGGTGCCAAGTGACCAGAATGGGCCGCGTAAAGGGTCCGAGTGGCCCAGAGAGGAAGTTATCCTCCCGCCCCCGCAAGAAGACACTGTGCCAGTGTCCGCTTACCCAGCAGAAGAGCTGGCAACGGGGCAGAGTGCCGCTGGCCTCTGCCCATCCTCCACCATCTGCCCCGAGGAGCAGAAGGGGGATACCCTCGAGCTGCTTATCCCGCAGCCGCTTACCCCATCCAACCCCCTGGACTTTGTTCCTGTACCCACCTCCCCAGCAGAAGAGCTGACAACGGGGCAGAGTGCCGCTGGACTCTGCCCATCCTCCACCATCTGCCCCGAGGAGCAGAAGGGGGATACCCTCGAGCTGCTTATCCCGCAGCCGCTTACCCCATCCAACCCCCTGGACTTTGTTCCTGTACCCACCTCCCCAGCAGAAGAGCTGGCAACGGGGCAGAGTGCCGCTGGCCTCTGCCCACCCTCCATCGTCTGCCCTGAGGAGCAGAATAAGGATTTACCTGAGCTGCTTATCCCGCAGCCGTTGACCCCATCTGACCCCCTGGACTTTGTTCCCACACCCGCTTACCCAGCAGAAGAGCTGGCAATGGGGCAGAGTGCCGCTGGTCTCTGCCCACCCTCCCTCGTCTGTCCCGAGGAGCAGAAGGAGGATCTCCCCGAGCTGCTTACCCCGCAGCCGTTGACCCCATCCAACCGCCTGGACGTCGTTCCTGCGCCCGCTTCCCCAGCAGAAGAGCTGGCAACCGGACAGAGTGCCGCCGGCCTCTGCCCAACCTTCACTGCCTGCCTCGGGGAACAGAAAGAGGATACACCCGGGCTGCTTATTCCGCAGCCACTGACCCCACCGGAGATGGAGGACGCAATTCTCCTGCCCGGGGACCCATCCTCGGCCTTGAACCCCCCAGCCGACGTGCCCATCTCCACACCCCTTTGGCCCGGAGGCCCCATGCAGCCACTGTTTTTTCCAACGACAAATGGAGAAGCCTGGTAGCTCGCCTCCTTCCCACAGACTACGGGCCACAAAGACTGCTCCGACTTCCCCGAGTCGACCCGTGTGGGTCCAACCGTGTCCGTCGGACTCTAGAAGGGGGGAGAAATGTTATGGAACGGACATGAGAGCTCTTTTCAGCGAGCCACAGGACCAAAGACTGAACCCTTTTTAAAGACCATTTTTCCTTTAGACGTTTTGGTTTTGCGTGTGAGCCTATGGACCTCTTATTTTATTGCTAGATGTGGTTTTATTGGTGTAATGTAATAAAAATGTACCCTGTATGATGTGACTGTAAAAGTATGAAAGAAACTGTTTGTATGTGTTTTTCCCTGTCACCATTTGCTCATCCCAGCATGGTTTCACAGAACAAAAGATCTCATGCCCCAAGATGGAGGATGCAGAGGGCCAGAGGATTGGAGGCTTTTCCAAGACCTCATCTGCCTAATCCCTGGACAATGGGAAGGCTGAAAGGACCTGATAGGGAACATTAGGCTGGGAAAGGAGCCAATCAGTGATGGTTGTGTGGGTGGGGGAGTTGGTAATCTGTTTGTGTGAAGTTGTATAAATGACCCTGTTGAAACCCATAAAATTCAGTTCACTGTTTTAAAGCATACAGCCACATCTGGAGTCTTCATTTCAGAGCTACAATCACTATTGCAGGAGACACTCAGCGGTCTCCTGCATCACCACTCAACCCAGGAACGGGATACCCAAGGCAACACCGCACCATCTCTCCAGACGCCGGACCAACGCCATTTCATCCTCCAGGCCGCTCGAGACGCCGAGTGCCGTGCCACTCGGTAGTCGGGCCGGACGCCATCAAAGGGGGGGGGGTCAGATAGAGCAGGACCGCAGGTGGACTTCCATCCTGCCACAAGTATCCTTTATTTTAACAACTTCTGTACTGAAACCATTATTTGAATACATGATTGTTTTTTTCTTTTCACTTTTAGCTGTTAATTTGGTTCTTACAACTAAGGCTGGGGTCAGACGAGTGCACTTTTCGCGTCCGTCTGACCGCACTGTTTGCTGTCCATTGTAGCTTTTCAAAGGAGTCAATAGAGAACAACACACAAAGCACGTGCACACTTTATCACGCACGGGCAACACATGTTGCAATCGACACCAAAATGGCATTGACGTGAAAAAGCTACACGAATGTTAAGAAACCCCCGCATACAGCTTTATTTTTATTTTTCTACATCAGCCAAAGCTAACTGATACAATGTAACCATAATCTCATTCATTATAAAGTGCATCCATTACTGTGCGCAATCAGTGCGCTCGTCTGACCCCAGTCTAAATTTGCCAGAATATCCATGACCCTGTTACTTAAAGAATCCCATTTAAATGTGGTGGATACTTTTAAGCCTGCTGGAATATCAACATTTAGATAATCGAATCTGGTGGAATAGAAACAAAATATTATTGAAGAAATTGTGAAATGATCATTAATGCTATTCTTTCTTTCATTCTCTCTGTCAGCTGTTTTCTTACCACATACATACTGATCAGCCACAAAATTAAAACCACTGACGGGTGAAGTGAA
Organism: Leptobrachium leishanense; assembly: GCA_009667805.1. Classification (NCBI taxonomy): domain Eukaryota; kingdom Metazoa; phylum Chordata; class Amphibia; order Anura; family Megophryidae; genus Leptobrachium; species Leptobrachium leishanense. The sequence continues at coordinate 280,440,735 of CM019063.1, forward strand.
TAACATTGACTAATTTGTTACAATGGCACCTGTCAAGGGCTGGGATAGGCAACAATTGAACAGCCAGTTCTTGAATTTACTGTGTTGGAAACAGGAAAAATGAGCAAGTGAAAAGATCTGAGTGACTTTGATAAGGGTCAAATAGTGATGGCTAGACAACTGGGTCAGAGAATCTCCAAAATAGCAAACCATATGGGGTGTTCCCAGGATGCCGTGGTTATCACTTACCAAAAGTAGTGCAAGGAAGGACTAAAAATGAACCAGTGTCCGGCACATGGGTTCCTAAGGCTCATTGATGCATGTGGGGAGTGAAGGCTAGCCTGTCTAGTACGATCACACAGAAGAGCTACTGTTAGAAATGGCTATGGCTATGATAGATTGACACATACCACCTAGCTAGAGAGTTTTGCAAACCACGTCCACCCCTTCATGGCAATGGTGTTCCCTGATGTCAGTGACCTAGATCAGCAGGATAAAGCACCCTGTCACGCAACAAAAATTGTTCAGGAATAGTTTGAGGAACATGAGAAAGATTTCAAGGTGTTGTCTTGACCTTCAAATTACCCAGGCCTAAATCTGATCAAGCTTCTGTGGGATATGCTGGAACAACAAATCAGATCCATGAAAACCTCACCTTGCGACTAGCAGAACTTCATTGGTAACGATGTAGTATAACATGCAAAGGATTAAAATAATATCGCCACTTCAATTCTTTGTTTTATCATTCTGTCTCACAAAAACATTAAGCAGATAAGATAAATGGGTGGCTGCTCTCAGCTTGCTGACAGCCTTGTTCATTTTTTTGACCAAGGCTGTGTACTGTAATTTGCTTTCAATAATGATAGATACAGTATCTCAAATATGAGTACACCCCCTCACATTTTTGTAAATATTTTATATCTTTTCATGTGACAACACAGCAGTTTAACAGGACAGATTCCACTCAGAACAGGCCTCGCCATGGTCGACCAAAGACGTTGAGTGCACATGCTCAGCGTCATATCCAGAGGTTGTCTTTAGGAATTAACGTATGAGTGCTGCCAGCACTGCTGCAGAGGTTGAAGGGGTGGGGTGGTCAGCCTGTCAGTGCTCAGACCATACGCCACACACTGCATCAATTGGTCTGCATGGCTGTCGTCCCAGAAGTAAACCACTTCTAAAGATGATTCACTAGAAAGCCCGCAAACAATTTGCTGAAGACAAGCAGACTAAGGATATAGCTTACTGGAACCATGTCCTGTGGTTTGATGAGACCAAGATAAACTTATTTATTTCAGATGGCGTGAAGCGTGTGTGGTGGCAACCAGGTGAGGAGTACAAAGACAAGTGGGTCTTGCCTTACAGTCAAGCATGGTGGTGGGAGTGTCATGGCCACGGGCTGCATGAGTGCTGCCGGCACTGGGGAGCTATAGTTCATTGAGAGAACCATGAATGCCAACATGTACAGTCACATAGTGAAGCAAAGCATGATCCCATCCCTTCAGAGACTGGGCTGCAGGGCAGTATTCCAACATGATGACGACCCCAAACACACCTCCAAGACAACCACTGCCTTGCTAAGACGCTGAGGGTAAGGGTGATGAACTGGCCAAGCATGCCTCCAGACCTAAACCCTATTGAGCATCTTTGGGGCATCCTCAAACGGAAGGTGGAGGAGTGCAAGGTCTCTAACATCCACCAGCTCCGTGATGTTGTGATGGAGGAGTGGAAGAGGACTCCAGTGGCAACCTGTGAAGCTCTGGTGAACTTCATGCCAAAGAGGGATAAGGCAGTGCTCCAAAATAATGGTGGCCACACAAAATATTGACACTTTGGGCCCAATTTGGACATTTTCACATAGGGGTGTACTCACTTTTGTTGCCAGCGGTTTAGACATTATTAGCTGTGTGTTGAGTTATTTTGAGGGGACATCAAATTCACACTGTTATACAAGATGTACACTCACTATTTTACAATGTAGCAAAGTGTAATTTCTTCAGTGTTGTCACATGAAAAGATATAAAATATTTACAAAAATGTGAGGGGCGTACTCACTTCTGTGAGTTACTGTAGATAGATCAGGGAAATTATCATTTTTATGAATATATGTAAGTTTAAGAATACGTTTTAACAGGTTTAAAATATCTAATGTCTCATTTAAGCCAAAACTGAAAAGCACAGCCAAATTCTATACTGCTGTAAAATATAACTCCCATGTTGCTTGGTAGCTAAGGGCTTGGACTGTGATGATATAACCATCCTCTTAATCAAAAGTGCCAAGACATTATTTGCCCTTACTAGCTCTCATGTTGCTATTAAACCACCGTTTTCGGGAAATGCCTTGTTTGACTTGCAGATTCAGTTCAGTTTTGCACTGCGGGCCAAAAAATGCTGCGGTCAGCTCGGCAGCTGTTGTGAAAATTAATTCAAACGTCTTCAGAAGAGATATTGGATTATTTTTCCTTAGATGCTATTAAAAGCATGGTTAATGTCTCCTATCTGCGCAGATGGTATGCAAGATTAAATTATTGCCTTTGCATGGTCTGCAAAGGACCAGGTTGTATCATATGACATTTCTATAAAGAAAATAATATACACTGTACAAAAATTATAATTTTTTTTTGAAACAGGACTGTATATTCACTGTTATTGTTTGTTTCCTCTTTGATCACATAGTAAGTGCTTGAATAAATTTTAGTTTAGCTGATGCACAGTATGCGATGAATCTCTAAAACCAATTATTAATGCTTAATACTGTATTTCTTCTACCACCAATACTGTATTCTACCAATTAGTGGGACTTTGCAGAAGCATAACACATGCTTCCTCGTTGTTGTATACTTAATTTTAATGACTACAATGGTGGTAACAATGTTAAACATGCAGAGAAATATAATATTATAGATTATAAATTAGGATTTCTTCAGCAAGATTGCAGATACTCTAAAAATAAAGAACCAGCTGGTTAAATATGACAGGTGCACTTTATATGTAAATAACGTAATAACAGACTTATTACCCCCTCAACCAACCCTCCACAAATGGAAATGAAAATTTCTTACAGGGTTATTCAAAAAGATCCGAATGGCTCCCGAAAGGGAACCGAACGCTGAAAATCAGCATTCGGTTACCTTTCTTGGTCATTCGGCTATCCAGAGAGCAGGCAATTTGCCAAATCCTGGCGAAATGCCTGCACATACGGTGCCTGTTCGAGGGCAGTGAAATCCCCATAGAGAAGCAATGCTTCGGCTATTCAGAGAGCAAAAGCCAGCAATGAAAAGTTGCCAAATTGTCCTGCCATTCGGTGGTTTCATGCGGCAGATTTATTCAGGCGAATCCCATAGGCTTCAATGTTAAAATATTCCCGTTTTAATTCAATATCTAATAAACCGTTCATTATAAAATTCTGCAGTAAAGAATCACTTTATTTATAGATTTTTAGGATATTTTAAGCATTTTTTGGGATTATTTTAAAAAAATCCTATTGTTTTTTTTTAACTTTACTTATTTTTTTCTGTAACAGTCCTTTTTATTATCATTCATTGGACCTCATATGTAAATTTCAGACATTTTCGCTCAGTAGTTTCTTTGCAAACAGCGTTTCACTTGTCAAACATTCATGCAAACTGTTTTTCTAATTTATTCACTCCATTCGTCTGTGGTGTCGGGTTTTTTCCAGCGGTTGCGCTGCGTGTGATCGGCTCCTGCTCGGGTTTTTCAGGCTTTTTCGGCGGAGTTAATCCAGATGTTTTTGCGGGTTTTCGGTGTGCAGTGAGTTTTCGGCGGGTTTGCGGTCACTTTTCCCTGCAATTCGGGGGCCCTGTGGTGCTTGCTGAATACACCGCAGGGTCGCCGAAATGGGATCGCCAAATCAAACCGAATTGAAGAGAACGAAAAGTCACAGAACGTGCGGTGACTTTTGGATTCTCTTTGAATAACCCTGATAGTGTTCATTCTCAAATGTTATAATTATCCTTTGTTTCATGATATACTTTTATCTCCATTGGGTATGAATAGCGTTCTGGTACTGTAGCGTTCTGTAGTTATCAGCATGAGTTTAAAGAATATAAATGATTATATGTGTCTATATGTCATTCAGGGTTATTCAAAAAGCACAGAAATTCCATCACAATTTAGGTGCCCTTTCGTTCCCTGTACTTCGGGGAATCAAATTCCCTGACTCTGCGGCAAATTCAGCATTCACCGCAGGGTCCCCGAAGTGCAGAGAAAATCCGGCGAACGTATCCACAAAACCGCCGATAAAAAGCGAACGCACCCGACAATCCACCACAAAACCACCAAACGCATCCAAAAAAGCCAGCAATCCGCCGAATAGAGCACCACCCACCTGCCGGAAAAAAGCCGACAACGAGTGGGTAAAAAAAAAACACTGCAACTTTTACCAGCTGTTTGCAAAAAAACTACTGGTCAAAAATGCTTGGAATTAATATATAAGGTCCTATGAATAATAAAGAATAAAAAGGTCTGTTACAGGAAAAAAAAAGCTATTTTAAAAAAAAAATTGGAAAAAAAGATTTTGCTGAAAAAAATCCCGAATAATGTTTAAAAAAAAATCATAAAAAAATATAAAAATAAAGATACTATTTGCTGAAGATTAAAGGAATAAACTTTTTAATAAATATTCAATAAAAGCGGGAATATTTTTTACATTGAAACCTATGGAATTTGCCTGATTAAATCAGCTGAAGGAAAACACAGGGCATTTCACTGACATTCCGGAGCTGGTCGGTGTTCTATGAATAGATTAACCATTACTTTTCTATGGTGAATGTCGCTGTCGTCGAACAGCACCATATTTCACTGGCAATTCCCAATATTTGGTGAACTGCCTGATTTTTGAATAGCCAAATGATTCCGAAATTGCATTTTACAGCGAAATTCACCGTTCGGTGCAATTTCAGAGCCAATTCAGCTCTCTTTGAATAACCCCTATTTGTGAATATGTGTCAATTTGATATCAACGTGCAGCTTTAAACAGTAGCTGGATTTGCAAAGTGCAACCTAGTTTTCAGGCAGCAGTGGAACAAAACTCAGATAAAAACATATTTTTCGCCACTTCTGGTTCTGCGACCTTCCAAGATGGTCGCATGATCATTGGCTCTGTGCAGAAGCTGGGGAAGTAGTGACCACTCATTGCGTTGTCAGCACAATGCATTGGGAGTGGGCAGACATTGTGCCTGTCGCTTCCCTGTTAGTGCAGATCATGAACCTCTGGACTGCAATCTCCCTTCAATGCCTCTGGGAGCCCTGGACTGGGAGCGAGGCGTAGACTGAGGCCACAAATCCGCCTCTGCTGCAGGTGCCAGCTCGGGTAGTGGGCAAAGCTATTTCTTCTTCTCTCCACCAAATACTTGCATTGCTAGATCCCCCGAGTCTCCTAATGATCGGGTGGACCGTTCATGCGCCTGTCGGTGGTTGCTTTGTGGAGCGGATCACCATCTTGAGGCTTGTTCTGTCCTCCGAAGTCGGCAGCTCTGCTGAGCTTTCTTGCTCTGCCTGGGGAGGTGACAGGGTACATCACTGACTACCTATATCTACATTAAATCCTCATTAACTTTCCTCATGCAGTGGGGGACTGTGATCCCCTCAGACCCTATTGGAGCACCTACAGCCAAGGACAGGACTCTTTATTTTTATCATCTTCAACTTTTTACATATTTATACAACTCAGAGCAAAACATTTTTAGAGTCCTTCAGGTTTCCGCTCCTCTAATAGGGTTATTCAGAGAGAGGTGAAAACTTTGAGAATTGTCAGGAGAATGAACAATCTAGACCAAATAGCCAATTTGGAAAGTGAGATAAATGAGAGAATTTTTCTGGTTTGACTATTTTGACCTAGAATTTTAAATTCTCCAGTCATTCTCAAGGTTTTCACCTCTTTCTGAATAGCCCTGTATATTTCTCCACCCTTACCTTGAAGGACTGGCTTGCTAAATTTTCTGGACTTCCCTGCTGGGTGATCTATACTCGAATCTTGCACATATCCCACGTTTTTTGTTTATTTCTTTCTTTTTTTTCCCAATACCTTCATGGATAAATTTGTAGCAAAACCGAACTCAAAAATACCCCAAACCCCCCTAGACCTCAAAAGAACCACTATACAACCCCTTCTTTGACAAGATCACCTTAAAAATGGTGGGAGACAGCGCTCCCATAGCATAATATCCTCCTAGTAAGGAAACAGAAGACAAAATATGTATGAACTCTCACCTAGACTGGAGCCTGTTCCACCATCGGTTCCTGGCTTATAGCGTTTGACTTTTCAGGTAAATATCCGACCTACTCTCTTGAGATGAGACCACCAGGTACATGGCCTCCGTTCTTTCAGAAAAAATAATGATACCCACTGGTCGCAATATTACAGAATATAAAAGCTCATCGTCTGGGAGCAACCATCCTGGCAGACAAGGTGAGACTTTGTCCAGTCAACGTACACATTCGAAATTAACAAGACATGACAACCATCCTAATGGGCTACAAGAAGCTTTCATCCCTCCTCTTCCAGCAAAACAAGATTTTAATATTCTGGAATTTCTCTGTTTAGGTCACACAGCAACGCAGAGGATTTTCTTCTGCTTACTTGGCAGATATCGTCGAGGCATTCAATTTTCTCTCCTATATCCCACTACTCTGTGTATCCAAATTATTGGCCAGTCAATATCCTATTATCCACAACTTCGGCTAGTGTAGTCAATCTTTTCCTCAACCACTTTCTCCCAGATTGGGACAACAGTCAGCCACCCCATCTGTCTCCTGCGTCCACCACACAAGTTTTGCGAATGTCCCTCTCTCTTATTATATAGGTACATAGGCTGAAAAAAGACACGCATCCATCAGGTTCAGCCTTTCACACTTCACCTACTGCTGTTGATCCAAAAGGCAACTACTATATCAATTTCTAAATATCTCTACTAAAACTTTTCTTACTGTAACAGCCTTAAGGGACAAATATCCTACATTGGTATTTCCGTGGTTTACTTATTTACTTTATTTCCAAGTCCGTTCTTATTTTTATAAGGTTACTTTGTCTTTTATGAACCAAGACTGGTGTAACGGTCTTGATCACCACATTCATAATAGACCTAGCCATGTTTACTCCATATCCCCCCTATACAATATTTTGCATCGTGTGGCTAAATGGCCCAACCTGGCCTCGGGACCGTCACAATTGCTCCCCCATTTCCCACAATGTACCACTGATGACGTTCTTACAGCCCACATATACATGGTCAAAGTTCTTCCCATGGTGTCTTATCATGAAATGTTTCTGAAAATATTACACTCTGCATATTATTCAACTTGTCGGTTTTTCATTATGTGTCAAAAGTCACCCTTGTCTTGCTTTAAATGTCCAGAACTGTGGGCTGACCTGTACCATTACTTTTGGAGCTGTCCAGTCACACAAACCTTATGGACAATAGTCCAGTCTTATATCCTATCTAACATCAAGACGCTATGACCCTTAACCTCCCAGACGGTTATCCCGAGTGTGTATCGGGGTTAAATTTCACCGCTGAGAGCGGTAACCCCGAGACACACTCGGGCTGTATACATCACCTCTCCGTGCAATCCCTCGATGATCTCTGCAGTCTCTTCCAGCGATCGCAGCGTTTTACTTCCTGGATTCCTTCTTACGAGGAAGGAACCAGGAAGTGTAAGGTCGCGGTCGCCGGAGGAGGCAGCTGGGGACATTGAGGGAGCACAGGGAGAGGTGATGTATCCAGCGGCATCCCGAGTGTTGCTCGGGGTTACTGCTTCCAACATAGGAATTTAACCCCGAGCCACACTCGGGAATACCACTAGGGGGGGCAAAAAAAATAGACCGCTTTTAGAAGTGTTTTTTCACAAAAATTAGACCGCCTGGGAGGTTAAGCCCTGAATGTCTCCTATTTTGGACCTTCTCCCTCTATCAATCTCAAAAATAAAAAAATTCTATCCTAGGTGGCATCCATTGAATGTAAGACTATACTCCATACTTGGAGTAAGCCAGCCTCCATCCCTAGCGCTTTTCCTCACCAAACTGAACCACGTATTTCGTATGGACTGGCTTTACACCTTAATCAACTAAGAAACGCAAACTAAAAAAAGTGTTATCTATGGCACAAGAAAAAAAATGTGCGCACTGTGACTAGATTTCTTTCTTTTTAATGTCTTTTATTGGTCAAAACATTTTCTTGTCTAACTGCTGTTGGCTTCATCATGCTTTGTTGTATAAACATTTTCATTTCAGTGTGTTCACAATAAAAATTATCAAGCTAAAAAACCAAAACTATGGCAGTTATTTCCCCACTCAATCCAGACCTCCCTCCAATATACTGCCTGGTATTCAGTGGCATGGCGAAACCCTTTGGCATCACCAGAAACACCTGTTGACCGATAGATGAGGGACACTGTTCCCAATTCTCTGTTCCTCTTTAATTTCCCTTGAGCAACCTTATTTCATTCTTTATAAATATTTGCTTGACAGGGCAGTGCCTTCATTTCCCCATTTTTTTAACATCGTTTTATTTAATTTTCCTATTACTGTTTTACCATTGTACATGCAACAGAATAACAAAACCAGCGTCTACGTAGCACCTGCGCCTTGTCTGCAAAACATCTTACTGTGATTCATGCTATACAACTGGCTACCTTTGTTGCCTTCTACATTTTTATTATTTGCTGCTTGTTGCCATTTGTTTGTATGCTACGTGTTCATGAATAAAAATTGTCAAATAAAAAAAAACATATTTTTCTAAGGAACAAATGGATGGAAAGATGAAGGGTGAGAGGGTCAGTGTTGGTTAGAGAAAAAGTGTATTGGCAGAAATGAATGATGCAGCACAAATCAGAGTTGCAATATGACTTTAGTACATGAAACATGTAGGGCCAAATTACAATGTTTTGTGCTAACGTTAACGCTCACCTGCGTGAGCATTAACGTTAGCCACGGTGTCTACCGCATATTACAATCCAAATGCATTAAGTAACCCGTTTGCGTTTGGTACCTTGCGCTTTTCAGCGTGAGGTTACTGTACTTTGCACTACCTATACTTAACACAGGGAGAGCAAAGTGTTAATCAGCGTTAGGATTACAAAGTCCTAATGCTGATTAACGTCTGACTCTGATTAGCAGAAAGTTAACCAAAGCCAGGACTTGGTGTTAACGGATTCTGCAGAAGTGTAATCCGTTAACACCAGCCAAATGATTTTTTTAAAAAAAAATCGTATACTCACCTCCGGTCCCGCAGTGAGGACCGCGGCTCTGTCCGCCTCCTCCTCCGTCCGGCGGGAGTAGGGAGAGATTGGGGGAAAAAGTTTCTCAGTCTCCCCTTGCATATCACTACACCGACCGGCCGGATCTCGCCAGGCGAGATCCGGCAGGTCATGTAACCGCCGGCGTCAGGCTCAATGGAGTCCTATGGACTCCATCGAGTGGATGCTCTGCCACGAGCATCCCAGGGCGTAGTGCCCACTACAAATGCAGGCAGCATTTTTTGCACCTGCATTGCAATCGCAGTTTTTTCTCCCTACCGCCCCCGTTTTAACGCGGGGATTGTAATGTAGCCCGTAATGTTTTATTAAATGCTACAGTAAAAAAAATCGGATTATATACACACCTTCTTTGAAAGAACTCATTTATTCATTTACAGATTTCTTTTGCTATAAATGAAATTTACATACTACACAAAGCACAATATAAACTAAAAATGTCCTAAATTCCTCATTCTGAAATCAATTTTCAGTCCAAATTTGCAGATTTATTTTTGCAAGAATAATAGCTTGATGGCTATGATTACCTACCAAAACATTTATTTGTCATGTCTCCGATTTGCACTATTCAACTAAGATTCTCTTCAACTATAATTGTGGATTATTCCAGCCTTGGTGTTAGAATAATCTTAATTTTAATAAAGACAGGAGGCGAATATTTTGCATTCTCTTTTCTTTACTAAACAACAGCAGCAAAGGAAAGTTTATAGTAGCAACAGCAGTAACCAATAAACAACAAGTGAGCAGTAAGTCCTAGCCACGCCCTCTTTTCTTGTATGCGGAGCGATCAGGAGAGCCGTGATGTGGAAATCCAGCGATCCCAGAAGTAGGACAAATTTGGAAACTGAAGAAGAGGAAGTCAAAACGAGCCCGGAATCAACAGGATGGTCAGTCGTAGAACCAGAAAAACACAGGCGTCTGAAAGGAGGAAAGCCCAATGGGGCCATAGAAGGAACTCAAGCTAAGGAGGAAACAGAGGATACGTGAAAGTACCATGTGATGGAGGCTTGCCAAACAACAGTTACCTAACTGACTCGTCAAAAGCTAAGAATGATCAATAGTTAATCAAAGAACGAGAGGGCAGCCGTAGGCTAGGCTAACTAGACATGCACAAACGCAAACCCTACTAAGGGGAAGGAAAATGGTTATACAAATAATGTACAAAACGATGAGGTAAAGATATGCGAAAATGTTTTTTTTTTTTCATTTATTTATTTATTTATTATTTTTTTTATTTTATTTTATTAACCCTTTCTCTGCTGAGGCGTTTCACGCCTCTGTGCTGAGGTCATATTTACCGGTTTTGCTCATCATGTTTAAACGTGTTTTGAAGGCTTATTTTAGTATATGACCCAGACATAATATATATTGTTCTTTCCGTCAGACTCGGTAGATTCATAATATGTCATTATTACAGTTGTGTTCAAAATTATTCAACCCCCACTGAAATTGAGTGTTTTGGCCAGTTTGACATTGATTTTGATCATTCAGTCATCTTGCTTACAATTAAATCAAAGAGGCACGTGTAGGTCAGACAAATATAACATAACATTTATAATGAAATAACCACAAATGTCTTTTCTGTGCTCACATCATTATCAGTTTTATTCAACCCCCAAGTGACATTCAATCTTAGTACTTAGTACAACATCCTTTTACAGTTATAACAGCTTTTAAACGTGAAGCATAGCTTGACACAAGTGTCTTGCAGCGATCTACGGGTATCTTCGCCCATTCGTCATGGGCAAAAGCCTCCAGTTCAGTCACATTCTTAGGCTTGCGCACTGCAACTGCTTTCTTTAAGTCCCACCAGAGGTTCTCAATCGGATTTAAGTCAGGTGACTGCGATGGCCACTCCAAAATGTTCCAGCCTTTAATCTGCAACCATGCTCTAGTGGACTTGGAGGTATGCTTGGGATCATTGTCCTGTTGAAAGGTCCAACGTCTCCCAAGCCTCAGGTTTGTGACGGACTGCATCACATTGTCATCCAATATCTCCTGGTACTGAAGAGAATTCATGGTACCTTGCACACGCTGAAGCTTCCCTGTACCTGCAGAAGCAAAACAGCCCCAAAGCATGATTAACCCCCCGCCATGCTTCACAGTAGGCAAGGTGTTCTTTTCTTCATAAGCCTTGTTCTTCCTCCTCCAAACATAGCGTTGATCCATGGCCCAAACAGTTCTAATTTTGTTTCATCAGTCCACAGAACACTATCCCAAAACTTCTGTGGTTTGTCCACATGACTTTTGGTATACTGCAGTCGACTCTTCTTATTCTTTGGAGACAGCAAGGGGGTGCGCCTGGAGTTCTGGCATGGAGGCCTTCATTACACAGTGTGCGCCGTATTGTCTGAGCTGAAACTTCAGTACCCACATCTGACAAATCTTTTCTCAGTTCCTCAGCAGTCACACGGGGACTTTTCTCCACTCTACGCTTCAGGTAGCGCACAGCAGTCGAAGTCAGCATCTTCTTTCTGCCACGACCAGGTAGCGTTTCAACAGTGCCCTTTGCCTTGAATTTGCGAATGATGCTTCCTATGGTCTCTCTTGGTATGTTTAACATCTTTGCAATCTTCTTATAGCCATTGCCCTTCCTGTGAAGAGTAATCACCTCTTCTCTTGTCTTCCTGGACCATTCTCTTGACTTCACCATGTTTGTAACCACACCAGTAAATGTCTAGAAGGAGCTGAGTATCACAGTCATTTTAAAGCTGCCTAATTGGTGCTTATTATGCTTTATTGCTGCTCCGTGACATCCACAGGTGTTTTCAATACCTGATTGAAAACACTTGAATGAACCTCTGTTCTTCAGAGTGGTAGTCTTTAGGGGTGAATAATCGTGTCAATGAAGAATTCACAAAAGAAACATTTACTACTGTATTACAAAACCAATTTGATGTCATTTTAGTTGCATATGGTTCTTTAAAAAGTCCTTGTAGGATTTCATTCTGAATACAATTACAAATGTACACTAAATTCCCTAAAACCCTTTACAGCATTGGGGGTTGAATAATTTTGAACACAACTGTATATGTATAAGTTATGTCATGTCTGTATATTATAACAAAAAATGCAATAAAATATGTATTTTCAATAATTTACAACGTGTAAAGTGTTTTTTTTCACATTTTAACATGCGAGCAATTGCGGTTATATTTTGTATGGGGTGCGCTTGTTAAAAAAATTAGAGATGGGGTCTCGTTACATTTTTTTTGGGGAAAATTACACGATTTTAAAAAACGCACCGCATACAAAAATCGTTAGTGCAGCATCATTGTTCACATTATAATTGAAATGGGAACAATATTGCTGCATTAACGAACCAAAAAAAGAAAAAAAATGTTTATTTTTTTTTTTATAATTTTTTTTTAAATATATTTATTTTTTATTTTTATTTTTATTTTTTTTAAAAAACTTTTTTCACTTTCGTGTTTGGTATCGTTGGAACGGCCATGCTCTGGCCGATCCAACCATACCAAACTTTAACCCCTAGCTGCCACGGATCGGGAGATAGGGAGTTCATTGAACTCCCTATCTCCACCGTTGGTGGCAGTTAGGGGTAACTCTAGGACTGGCGTCATCGTGCTATGCACGATGACGGCAGTCCTCAGGGGGAGTTCCCGGTGGCTTGGCCGACATCCAAGATGTCGGCCAGCTCCGGGAAAGGATCACGAACCGGCGCTTTTCAGCGCCGATTCGCGATCCAGCTCCCCAGGGGTTAATGCCAGGCACCATTTGGAAGGGCAGGCTGTGCCCTTCCAAATGGTGCCTGGGTTAACCCCCGCAATGCCGCCTCCTCCGCACATGAGGGGGGGCGCCTCCTCCGCACATGAGGTCGGGCGCCTGATTTAGGTGTCATCGCGCTGTCGCGATGACACCTAATTTCACCGGCGGCGGTTCCGGATGCTGGGCTGACATTGAGGATGTCAGCCCGCACCAGGGGGGCCAGTGATCGGCCGGAACCCGGCCGAATGCTGACCCCAAAGGGAGGACGCGCTCAGCGCGTCCTCCGCACACCAGCAGCCATGCGGAGGATGCGCTGAGTGCGTCCTCCGCATCGAAGTGGTTAAGGAACATGACAGTAAACCAGTACAAGGCGAAGAAACCCGGGTATGGGCGGGCGGGAAAAATATTCGCTTCCTGTCTTTATTAAAATTAAGATTATTCTAACACCAAGGCTGGAATAATCCACAATTTTATATCAAGGCAGGAGGCTTCATATTTTGCAGTTTTAAAGCTGCACCAAAGCCCCGGATGCATGAGAACAAGGACGGAAATAAAAGGTACGGAACGTAACCGCCCTGGACCAATCAGCAGCCGTCAGTATATCGGACAGAGAACCCCCAGCGTCCGCAACAGAGGAAGCCGCAGCGCCCCGCATGGAGTGTGCGCCGAAGTGAGGAGTCACGCCCGCAAGGGAGAGTAGCCAGCGAACCCATCTAGAGAGGGTAGGTGAAGAGACAGGCTTGTAAGGAGTGACATAGGAGACCAAAAGTTGGCCTGTCGGAGAGAAGCGCAAGGGATGCAAACGGGAGAAGTAAGTAGAAACATAACGAGCAACACACAATAGAAGATCGGAAGGAAAGTAAGGATAGAAAACCTCAGGAGAAAGTGTTTTAGTACGCCTGGTAAGTGTGAAAACTACACCCTCAGGGGAGAAAGCCCTAACATCGGAGACGCGGCAGAAGGACACCAGACACAAGAGGACTGTTAGTTTAGCCGAAAGCTGACGGAGAGAGAAAGCGCATCGTTATCTGGCCAACTATGCAGGAAATCTAGCATAAGCGCAACATCCCAAAACTGCGCGTATTTAGGTGCCGGTGGTCGAGCGAGATGAACGCCGCGGAGGAGAGGACACACAGAAGAGTCCCGGCCCACGGGAATGCCCCCCCAAAGGCAAATGAGCAGCCGAGATAGCGGAGCGGAATAGATTAATGGTACGGTACAACTTGCCGGAAGTGGAAAGATCCGCCAAAAAGTTAAGGATTAGGGGTAAAGGGGCTGTAACGGAATCCGCCTTGTGTCACACACACCAACTACACCAAGTTCTCCATGCGTAACAGTAGCTCCGTCGCGTGCCAGGAGCCCAGGATTCCCACAATAAGGTGCGAGCTGCCTCCGATAAGCCTGGCAGCATGCAGGGTCCCCTGAAATCGTCCATGCCACCAGGGAAAGGTTGCCTTCCAAGACCAACGGGTGTGGTCCGCCTTGGGGATCTGTCAGAATTGAGTGGAAGGACGGTAGTTGAAGCGGATGAAGGCAGGAGAGTTCCAACGTCAGCGGGAACCAGGGTTGAGCATGCCACAGGGGCGTTATCAAGAGAAGTTGAATCCTCCGTCTGCGGACCTTCTGGATCAGTTGCGTGATCATCGGGAACGGTGGGAAGGCGTAGGCACCCGACGGGGGCCACGGCTAGAGGAAAGCGTCCACCGCTGTCGCCTGAGGGTCCGGGAGCCAACTGAAGTAGGCGTGCATTTGATGGTTCAAGCGGGAAGCGAATAAATCGAGATGAAAGGGACCCCTCATTAAGGACAGATGGTGGAACGTAGGAACGTCCAGTTTCCAGTCGCTGGAGTCACTCCAATGCCTCGAAAACCAATCCGCCACACAGTTGGAGGAACCGGGTAGGTATTCCGCCATGAGGGAGATGTTCCGTTCCAGGCAGTAATTGAAGAGGGAGAGGGTAAGGTCCGATAGTATCTTGGATCGGGAGCCCCCCAGCTGGTTGACGTATTGGACTGTGGAAATGTTGTCCATGCGGAGAAGAAGTGAGCAGTCCCTGAGATCCTGGGTAAAGCTGCGGACGGCGAAGGAGCCGGCGATGAGTTCTAGGCAGTTGATATGAAGCTGCCGTTCCTCGGGGGTCCATGCCCCGCCCATAGATGCGGGTCCGCAGGTCGCTCCCCAACCCGATTGGCTGGCATCCGATTCCAGCACAAAGTCCGGTAGGGAGCCAAAGATGGCGCGCCCATTCCAGGCTTCCATATGGCGCAGCCACCATAGGAGTTCCACCCGAACTTCTGAGGTGATGGGAACCAGTTGGTCGTAGGAGGGGTGGAGGTGGAGGTACGTGGTCATCAAGTGCTGCATTGCGCGATAATGTAGCGGGCCGGGGAAAATGGCCTGGATGGAAGAGGAGAGCAGGCCTACGACTCTTGCTAGATCTCGAAGAGTGACAGTGTCTGACAACAAGACGCCTCGTAGGGTCTTCTTGATGGCCCGAAGCTTTTGCGGGGGAAGGCGTAATTGACAAGACAGGGAGTCGATGTCGAACCCTAAAGAGGTGATGGTTTGAGTCGGTCTCACCTCTGACTTCTCTCTGTTGATAATGAAGCCCAGGTCTTGTAAGAGTGCCACCACCGAGTTGGTGTGATGCGAGGATTGAACGGGAGTCTGGGCCAATACCAGTATGTCGTCTAGGTATACAATCGTCCTGATGCCTTGGGCCTGTATGGTGGCCATGACTGGTTTGAGGAGCTTTGTGAAACACCACGGTGCGGAAATGAGGCCGAAAGGCAGACAGGTGAAGTGCCAGAGGTCGTGATGCCAGCGGAACTGCAAGTACGGTCGGTGAGCGGGATGGACCGGGACCGTGAGGTAGGCGTCCGTGAGATCTAGTCACTAGGCTTGTGCACCGATTTTTTTTTCGGTTCGATTCGGTTCGATTTTTCGGATTTTTAAACTTTTCGATTCGGCTCGTTTCGACCGATTTCGGTTTCGATTCGATTCGGTTCGGCACGTTTTTCGGGTACATTTTTTTTTCGGAATTTCGACCATTTTTCGTATTTTCGTGTCACTGTGCTCGGTTTTTGTATCGACTTTTCGTAATTTCGGAAATTTTCGTTTTTCGGAATTGCACATTTTTCGGAATATCGACCATTTTTCGTATTTTCGTGTCATTTTGCCCGTTTTTGTATCGACTTTTCGTTTTTTTCGAAAAATGTTCGTTTTTCAGAAATTTTCGTTTTTACAAAATTTTCGTTTTTCAGAAATTTTCGTTTTTACAAAATTTTCGTTTTTCAGAAAATTTTCGTTTTTCGAAAAATTTTCGTTTTTCGGAAAATCTGTTCTCCTCGTTTGACACATTTCAAGTCCATTCGAAAAATCCGAAAATTTTCGTTTCGGCTCGGAAAACATTTCGGATCTGAAATTTTCGGATCTAAAATTTTTCGGAAATTCGGCCGCATCCGAAAACACGAATCGGGAAATTTCGTGAAAATTCCGAAATTCCGAAACCCGAAACGCACATCCCTACTAGTCACGTGAACCAGTCGCCGTCCCGAAGGAGATCTCTGAGGAGGTGTATGCCCTCCATTTTGAAGTGGCGATATGATACGAAAGCATTGAGGGCATTTAAATTTATAACCGGTCGGAGGTTCCCAGACTTTTTGTGGACCAGGAATATATTGCTGGTGAAGCACGGGGGTTCCAGCGCGGGGAGGATGGCTCCTTTCAACTGCAGGGAGTGAAGTTCCTCGTCTATCAATACGGACTCTTGAGAGGAGTAACGGGCCGGGGCGGGGAAGCAGACTGGACGGGGACCTGGGAGAAGTCTATTAAAAAAACGGACACGGTTCGCAGTACCCATGAGTCTGAGGTGAGCTCGCGCCACTTGGGAAGAAAAAAGCGTAATCGACCCGCGACCGGTATGTGTGGTAGCGGAAGCGCTGGGGTACTTACCCGCGGAGTAGCGGCGTCTGGGTCTGCCGAAGCCACGACCGACGGGGGCTCCCCGTGCCAGGATTGGGCTTGGGCGATACTGCATGTCTGTGCCTTGGTATGAGGGAAGGCGAGGTCTATGCGAGGTGTGGTATTGGCTGGCGACCTGACCTCTTGGTGCGCCAGCCCTGGAGGAAAAACGAGTGGTAGGGTGGAAGACTCGCTTCATGTTGGACTGCACTTTCTGCAAGTTGGTGTATACATTAACCTTGCGGTTGAGTTCTTTTAAGAAGAAGTCCCCGAACAGTAACCCTTTCGCTGCAGGACCCAACTCCTTGGTGGACATAGAGGTGAGTTTAGCATCGAAACGAAAAAGTGCCGCTTTACGGCGTTCGGAAGAAATACCAACGTTGACATTTCCCAAAAGGCAAAGGCCACATTGTGCTCATTCACGGACCAGGGCTGGATCGAGGGGGGAGTTATTATTTAACGCCTCATCCGCCATGATGAAAATCAGTGAAAGGGGGTCCGAGACATCCAGCAATTTGTCCTGGGCGCCGCGGAGACCCTGCTCTAGACCCCGACGAGGATCCCTGCCAGCCTTCCCCATGAAGGTGATAAAGTCCTCATCAAACTCCGGGGTAAGGGATACTTTATCTGGTAGTGTCGGGCGAGGGCATTCCGCCCGCAAGCGTGCTCTATCAGCTTTCTCCAAAGGACAACGCAACCAGAAACGCAGGAACTCTGCGATGTGATCTGGGGGAATCCAGGCCGGAGACCTGGGGTGTGTCGTGGTGCGTGGATCGAAAAACCGAACGCCCCTGGCGTCTAAAATTGGAGCCAGAGTGTCCGAGGACACCAGAGAGCGAGGAGCTGACGTGGCTGAGTGGGGTATAACAGCCAAGGCATTGGGACGGGGCTCACTCGTCGAGCTAGGAGTAACCGGCAGGTCACCGGCGGTCTCTGCTCCTTCATCTTCCGGGTAATCAGCCCGGTAATCCTCCAAGTCACAAGAAGCATCCTCGTTATGATGGGGGGACATGCGAGAGGATTTCTTAGCGGGACCTTTACCCTTTCAAGCGGTTTCAGACTGGCCCTTCCAGGGTCTTTTGCGCAAAGCGGTGGCAGCCTCGGATTGGTCGGACAGGGAGTCCACAGATGGGGCCGGGGACTGGGCCCTGGAAAGCACCGGAGGGTCCGGGTGGGGAAGTGGAGGTAACGCTGCCAGGGCTATGGGCAAGGCCTCAGAAATGGCTGTAATGAGCCAGGCCTTAAGCTCATCCTGGTGAGCAGGATTTATTTGAGGAGGATCCATCAAAATGTTAGAGAAAACGGGGCTCACCCGTCGCGGAAACAGTATTAATGGATTTTTCGCGATTTATTTATATCTGGTTTTCGGGGGTCACCCGATGTTTTGTGTGGCAGTTTTGAAAAAAAAATGCCGTCGGAATATATATATATAGTATATAATGTTATCGGGGCTCACCCGAGGCAGCGGAGGGGTCCAGCAGTGAAGCAGTGCCATTACGAAGGAAGCGTTATAGCTAATAGCGTGCTGTCACCAGTCAGGCTGTCTATCGTGGGAAGCGCGAGCTCCGAATGGTGGTAAAAACGGTTGCACCTGAAAATGGCCACCAGCGTGAGCAAGTGCGATGAGATAAACTACTCATGAGGGGAAATAGCCGCGCATGCGCGGAGGGTGGAGAAAAAACAGTTCAAACACAAGTACATTAGCACTCTACATTTAAGAAGCTCTCAAATTAAATTGCAAACAAAATACATATCAAATAAGCCTGGCAACCAGGAGCTGTTTAAGAAACGTCTCACCTGGTCGCCAGCAGCAAAGAAAAGAGGGCGTGGCTAGGACTTACTGCTCACTTGTTGTTTATTGGTTACTGCTGTTGCTATGTAAACTTTCCTTTGCTGCTGTTGTTTAGTAAAGAAAAGAGAATGCAAAATATGAAGCCTCCTGCCTTGATATAAAATTATCCAAGTTTTATAATCATTCTATTGATTGTCCCAATATGGACAAAATAGCAAAGTACATGTTAGCCCTCAATGTTGCACAGCTGATAAAGGAAGGTTTGACTGTAGTAAAGTTATGTAATTCACCTTTAACCAGAATAATTAATATACTGTAGTTATCAACAAGAACTCCAATGAGAACATGATGGGCCACATTACAATCTTGGTGCTAACGTTAATGCTCATGCAGGTGGTAACGTTAGCCGCAGTGTCTACCGCATATTACAATCCAAACGCAAACGGGTTAAGTAACCCGTTTGCGTTTGGTACCTTGCGCTTTTCAGCGCGAGGTTACTGTACTTTGCGCTCCCTATACTTAACATGGGGATCGCAAAGTGTTAATCAGCGTTAGGATTACAAAATCCTAACGCTGATTAACGTCCGGCTCTGGTTAGTGGAATATTACCCAAAGCCAGGACTTGGTGTTAACGGATTCCGCTTCTGCAGAATACGTTAACACCATAAAAAAAACCATCAGATACTCACCTCCTGTCCCACGCCGAGGACCGCGGCCCTGTCCGCCTCCTCCGTCCGGCGGGAGCAGGGAGAGACTGGGGGAAAATTTCTTCAGGTCTCCCCCTGCGTATCACTACGCCGACTGGCCGGATCTTGCAATACGCCTGCATTGTAATCCCTCGTTAAAACGGGGCAGTAGGGGGAAAACTGCTGGCGCAGTTTTTTCTCCCTACTGCCCCCGTTTTAACGCAGGGATTGTAATGTAGCCTCATGGGTCTTTATTTATGAATCCATTTCAATTAGGCTCACCACTAGAAAATGATGGACCCACTAATAGGATGCTTCTAACAGGCCCCCACTGCTGGCAAATTACCACCCAGGGCCAAGATTAACCCCTCATACCATCTACACAGTGGGGTTAATATCAGTGATGTCTAGAGGCCTGTCTCCAGTACTGCTGTGGAGTATTCTACCACTCCCTAACATTCTGTTGATTGACAGCAATTAATTGAAAGGCAAAGACTGAATGTGATGTCCTTTGCTATTCAGTGGGATTACTTTCAATTAGCAGTTTGACCCAGAGGGCAAAAGCAGTATCGTTCTCTTCTGCAGGCTGCTAAGCACTTACGCTGTTCAATGGGACTACTATGTGGTGACTGAGACCAAGACTGGACGGATTTCTTTGACCACCCTCCCATCTGACCTCAATTATGATTATAAGAGTATTTTAAAGCTAAATTCTCCATTGTCATAGTCAGATTATCATTCACATGGCTTTTTCTACCTAGTGATTTACAATCATTATTTATGTCACTTGACTGTTCACACTGTTAAAGCCCAAAATAAAGAAAAAAAACACTAACAGAAAAAAAAATTCTGGTTTATTGAGCAGTTTCCTGCAATATAGAGTGAATGTCCATTTCATCAGGCACATCTGTGTACATGCGGTTTAAAAAAACCTCATTCTTCTAAAACCTGTGTTTCTCAACTCCTAACAGGCCATATTTGCCAGATATCTGAAGCACGCGATATGATTTTCTGCTCAGTGATTGCAGGATTCAGTCTGTATTTCCCATTGATAGCCCATAAAACCTGGAATGTTAGTGGGTCCTGAGGATCAGAGCTGAGACCACTTAATCTAGCAATCATGCTTCAGCAACTCAAGGTATAAAGCACATAGAAACTGTATTGAGTTCAGTTATTGCTTAAACAATATATCATGCAAGTGGGGATATGTGATTCGACCATGGAATACCTGCTGGTTCCATTTGTGGTTGTCTGATTATCTCATACTCCAGATATTCTGGGAATTTCACACATAGCGGTCCCTAGCGTAAAAAGGGAATGGTGCAAAACATAAATCAAACCAATGAGTTACATTGTCTGTAAGTAACACATTATTAATTAGAGCATTAAGATAGATAAACTGTCAGGAGAGAAGATAATAATAATCATACATTGCAATCATGCAAAAAAACATCTCTAAACACACATTGACACGCACACTTCACAGCTCCAACCTTGAGTAAATGGACTACAGCAACAGTAACCCTTCAAGGCTATAGTGAGTACAGGCTCATTGATACAAACACTGTTCTCATTAGTCTTCAAAGAACAAGCTTTCTCCCCATTGTCTCCAACTGTTTTTAACCCATAAGCTTTCCATCTTTGTAATTTCCATTTGATCTCTGATGGAAGCAGCTAGGTGCCACCTCCTTGATAGGGATGAGCCAAACACTCCCCGAGTTCGGTTCGGAGCCGAACCCGAACTTTCCGAAATGTTCGGATCCGAACCCGAACCCGAACTCGAACTCAATACAAGTCAATGGGGCTGAAAATTCGGTTTTTAGAGTGCCCTCCAAGAGGGCATATATGCTAGATATTTGCCATAAAAGGTGTATGGGGGTCCGGGTAGTGCCCTGGGGGACAGGAAACAAGGACAAAAAGTAAAAAAAAAACGTTTTTAAAAGGGACAGTGAGTTTTCCATGAAATAAGGGTTTAAAATAAAAACGAAAAATTCCTTCAAATATCGTGCCTAGGAGGTCCCCATAACCTGCCCGTGAAGTGGCGGATTTCTAGGATGTATAGAAATATGTAAAAACCAAAAAATGACATTTCAAATGACGGTAAATGCTTTTCCTTTAATCTATCCATAAACAACTGCTTGGGGCGGCAGTCTGTATGAAAAGAGGAGATATTTTCGGACACGCAGAAAAAGTTTACTAATTTTTTGGCAGTGAAAGCAGGAGAATGACTGGAGGAATGGAAAATTCTAGACCAAATAGCCGATTTGGAAAGTGAGATAAATGGGAGAATTTTTCTGGTTTGGCTATTTTGACCTACAATTTTCTCTTCAGTCATTCTCCTGAGTTTCACCTTTCTCTGAATAACCCTGTCAGGGTTATTCAGAGAGCGGTGAAGAAGAGCAGAAGAATGACTGGAGAATGGAAAATTCTAGGTCAAAATAGCCAAACCAGAAAAATTCTGCCATTTAGGCTAGGGTCAGACTAGCGAATTTTTAACGTGCGTTTAGGCGCACTTAATCACAGCCGCACTAGCAGCAAATGACGGGCAATGACGGCCAATATACGAAGTATGGTCGCACGAAAGTCCGGCTGCGCAACGCAAGTGGAAAATGAACGCATTTTTTCGAGAAAGCAGAACCGCTAGTACGGACGTACAGAGTGCGCTGTGTCCACTAGCGGCGTGTGTGCGTGATTTGGAGACGTCAGACCCTGCTCATGTCCGGCCAACATAACGTCCAGACACCCAAAGTTTCCTGGTTTGGATCCGTAAAAAATCACGCACAAAAATGTGCATCGTATGACCGTTTTCGCGCATTCCGTGAAAAAATACGGCAATGCGTTCGGACGCACTTTTTGACGGTCGCTGCGAAAAATGCGTTAGTCTGACCCTAGCCTTATCTCACTTTCCAAATCGGCTATTCGGTCCAGATTGTTCTCTTTTCCTGCAATTCTCCTGGTTTTCACCTTTCTCTGAACAACCCTGAGATAGAGGTGAAAGCCAGGAGAACTGGCAGTAGAAGAGAACAATCTAGACCATGAAGCCAATTTGGAAAGTGAGTTAAATGGGAGAATTTTTCTGGTTTAGCTATTTTGACCTAGAATTTTCACTTCTCCAGTTATTCTCCTGGTTTTTACCGCTCTCTGAATAACCCCGAGGTGAAAAATAACATTGCTTTAGATGTTATTTTGAATTTTTTTCAAACACCAGTTAAATGCAGCATATTAGGAAGTTTTAGGAGGGAAATGAATTCTCAAATCTCAATCAGAAGCAGACACCACCCCACCCCCTCAGTACCTCAGTATAGTGTACAATGTATCAAATTGATTACCAGACTAAAAACACCTGGTGTTATGCCCGTTTGTGAACAGAGGTCATTTAGAGTTGAGAATCTTTCCACGTATACATTAGTTTTTAATTCAATATCTAATAAACCGTTGCTTATAATATTCTGCAGTAAAGAGTCTCTTTATTTCTAGATTTTGTAGTATTTTTTTAAGCATTTTCTATACTTTTTTCAAAATTTCTTTTTTTTTTCGAACTCGAACCGAACACACCCAAAAAGTTCGAAGTTCGTGAACTTTCGAACTGCCAAAGTTTGGGCCGAACTGTCCGAACAGGAACAGCTCATCCCTACTCCTTGACAATCAGCACATGCATGACTAGTGTGCTCACAGGGTATTCGATACCTCTCAATGTATCTACATTATAAAAGGATAATTTAAAATCACTTAGGTGGTTAATATAGCTAGAATATCCCTTTTAAGCTTTGTTGCATCACCTAGACCAGTGTTTCCCAAATCTTTTCCTCAGGACCAGGGGCTGACCGGCAACTTTTGGCCCAGGGGGCAAGTATGACCCAGAGGCCCATAGAGCAGCAACTCAGGCCCTTGTGTATGAGCGTTATCACAGAGCTCCACAGCAATATAACTCTCATACACAGCGCACATTACTGTAAATTTTGTTGCTGTGGAGCTCTGTGATACGCTCATACACACCGCACAGTACTGTGAGTTTTATTGCTGTGGAGCTCTGTGATACAGTAATGTGCGGTGTGTATGAGCGTATCACAGAGCTCCACAGCAATAAAACTCACTCATACACACTGCACATGTATATACAGTCAGGTCCAGAAATATTGGGACATCGACACAATTCTAACATCTTTGGCTCTATACACCACCACAATGGAGTTGGAATGAAACAAACACAATGTGCTTTAACTGCAGACTGTCAGCTTTAATTTGAGGGTATGTACATCCAACTCAGGTGAATGGTGTAGGACTTACAGCAGTTTGCAGATGTGCCTCCCACTTGTTAAGGGACCAAAAGTAATGGGACAATTGGCTTCTCAGCTGTTCCATGGCCAGGTGTGTGATATTCCCTCATTTCCCCAATTACAATGTGCAGATAAAAGGCCCAGAGTTCATTTCAAGTGTGCTATTTGCATTTGGAATCTGTTGCTGTCAACTCTCAAGATGAGGTCCAAAGAGCTGTCACTATCAGTGAAGCAAGCCATCATTAGGCTGAAGAAACAAAACAAACACATCAGAGAGATAGCAAGAACATTAGACGTGGCCAAAACAACTGTTTGGAACATTCTCAAAAAGAAGGAACGCACCGGTGAGCTCAGCAACACCACAAGACCTGGGAGACCACGGAAAACAACTGTGGTGGATGAATGAAGAATTCTTTCCCTGGTGAAGAAAACACCCTTCACAACAGTTGACCAGATCAAGAACACTCTCCAGGAGGTAGGTGTATGTGTGTCAATGTCAACAATCAAGAGAAGACTTCACCAGAGTAAATACAGAGGGTTCACCACAAGATGTAAACCATTGGTGAGCCTCAAAAACAAGAAGGCCAGATTAGAGTTTGCCAAACAACACCTAACAAAGCCTTCACAGTTCTGGAACAAGATCCTATGGAAGGTGAGACCAAGATCAACTTGTACCAGACTGATGGGAAGAGAAGAGCATGGAGAAGGAAAGGAACTGCTCATGATCCTAAGCATACCACCTCATCAGTGAAGCATGGTGGTGGTAGTGTCATGGCGTGGGCATGTATGACTGCCAATGAAACTGGTTATCTTGTATTTATTGATGATGTGACTGCTGACAAAAGCAGCAGGATGAATTCTGAAGTGTTTCGGGCAATATTATCTGCTCACATTCAGCCAAATGCTGCAGAACTCATTGGACGGCGCTTCACAGTGCAGATGGACAATGACCCAAAGCATACTGCAAAAGCAACCAAAGAGTTTTTGAAGGGACAGAAGTGGAATGTTATGCAATGGCCAAGTCAATCACCTGACCTGAATCCCATTGAGCATGCATTTCACTTGCTGAAGACAAAACTGAAGGGGAAATGACCCAAGAACAAGCAGGAACTGAAGACAGTTGCAGTAGAGGCCTGGCAGAGCATCACCAGGAAGGAAACCCAGCGTCTGGTGATGTCTATGCGTTCCAGACTTCAGGCTGTGATTGACTGCAAAGGATTTGCAACCAAGTATTAAGAAGGGAAAGTTTGATTTATGATTATTATTCTGTCCCATTACTTTTGGACCCTTAACAGGTGGGAGGCACATCTGCAAACTGCTGTAAGTCCTCCACCATTCACCTGAGTTGGATGTACATACCCTCAAATTAAAGCTGACAGTCTGCAGTTAAAGCACATTGTGTTTGTTTCATTCCAACTCCATTGTGGTGGTGTATAGAGCCAAAGATGTTAGAATTGTGTCGATGTCCCAATATTTCTGGACCTGACTGTATATTGCCCCAGCAGCTCACGCATGGATATATATCCCCCAGCAGCTCACACATGGATATATATTGCCCCCAGCAGCTCGCACATTGATATATATTGCCCCCAGCAGCTCGCACATGGATATATTTTGCCCCAGCAGCTCACACATGGATATATATTGCCCCAGCAGCTCACACATGCATATATATTGCCCCCAGACCACCTCTCCTCTGCCAGGCCCCTGAGAAAATTTTGCCGCAAATTTTCTCGGGGACGGCAAAACTGCAGCAGTCCGGAGTCCACGCAGTCCTCCTCCACGCCGCCACGTAGTTCGGGTGCTGCACGCAGGCTGGCGTCCGCAGGCTGAGTGAGGCTCCCCCGGTGTCACTGACCGTCAACCGTGCCCTCCTCTTCAGCACGTGCATGGCACGCTAGCATCACACGGGCTGCGGAGGCATAACGTGGGGGCGGGGCCGGCGCTTACACTTCTGCGTGGCCGCGGCCCCGAGACCATACTAAAACAAATGGTCCATGCTCACGGAGGACCATTGCGGCAGCCCGGGTGGCACTTGCCCCCCGGACCAGTTCACCCCTGCTCGGGACCCTCAACCAGGCCAGATTTTGGAGATCACTTTGGGGAAATGCAGACTGAATCCTGCAATCACCGAGCAGCAAATTATATCACCTGTGCTGTCCTTCGGATATCTGGCAAACCTGGCGTGTCGACGGGTCCTGAGGACAGGTTTGGGAAACACTGACCTAGACGACAGGGTGATAGTTTAGTGTAAACCACATGAATATGTGAGTGTCATCAATTCAAGCTCCTGGGGGTGATAATGTAGAGCAGTATTTCTCAATCTGTTATGGAGAAGTACTCCTGCAGATCTAAAAAAAAAATCCTAAGTACCCCTGTACTTAGTAATTTCTATTTGGTGTGATGGTTTCTGTGTGTGTGTGTGTAATGTCAGTATATGTGTTTGTGTTGGTTACTGCGTGTGTGTAATGTCAGTATAGGTGCTTGCGATGGTTACTGTATGTGTGTAATGTCGGTATGCGTTTGTGATGGTTTCTGTGTGTAATATCAGTATACTTGTTGATTTGTGCGTGTTTGTGTTGTGAGTGTATAATAACAGTATATTTGTTTGGGACCAGTTCTGTGTGTACAATGTCAGCATATGTGAGTTTTTTGTGTGTGCGCCATATAACTGTATGTATGCATGTGTAGCGCTGTGTTAAAAATCTTGCTGTGGCATTACTTATTTTTGGCCACAAGATGGAGACTATCGCGATCAGAGATACTGGACATTGGGACTACAATGCCCGGCATGCTTTGCAAGAAGACAGGAAGTGGGTGGGGACTGGACACTTACATCCTCTGCCTCGTGGAGAAAGTTCGAGAGCGCGCCAGGGAAGCAGAGAAAGCAGACGTACCGAGGAGATCGCAGGAGAATCTAGGCCCAAAGCCCGAGGGAGATCTGTTGTTCCGGTTTGGGTCACCTAGCCTGAGGAGAAGGAGACTCGCCCAGAGCCCAGACACTGCTGCAGACCGGCGGAATCGAGCGGAGAGCAGGCGGTGAGCTGGACAAGCGGCATAAAGTTAGACAACGGATCCGGCCGCTAGTATCCCCAGTCAAAATCAGGAGGAGAGACGTCCTGGGTCAGCGGAGCCTAAAGCCTGCGTCGGATGGGTGAGAGGCCTCCAAGGCTGTTTGTGATTAAAGGTCAAGCTGCTGTTTCTCTTTAAAGTCCACAGGGCCCCAACTGACTAGTCGAAGATTTTCCTTAAATAAACTCACTGGCCAGTTGAACAGTACCCGGGTACCATACACACACATACACCTTTCACCTTCTGGGACTTAACTTGTGCAGGACTCATTTTCTTTTATGAATCGGAACAGGGGTTAAAAATAAAGATACGTTCCGAATATATTTTTCTCTTTTCCGTTGCGCGTTTACCATAATACGAAGGGATTGTATGTTTGGGGTTTTTGCTACGTGTCCCCTTTTCTGAACTATTGGGAAATTGCATTGCTTTTATGTTCGGTCGCAAATATTTTATTTTCCGAAATACGAAGCCTCGTGTTTCGTTTCTTTTCCGCTGCGCGTTTGCCGTAATACGAAAATACTGTAATAATACTTGTGAATACCGTGTTTCAACATCTGCTCAAAATATTTTAGTAAACTATTTAAATGATAAAAACTCACAACTGTGTTGGAGTATATTTATTCCCTAGTGCGGGGAGACTGACCCGTGGTTCATTTTCAGCGGCTCCTCCGGGAGTGAGCGCTACACATGCTTCAATAACAGTGTCACATACCTCAAAGATATAATGTCTAATCCCTGTATGCAGAACAAATATCCAACACAGCCGGTGCATGAAGTGGCCAGATTTCTAAGTATTTCCAAACACAGACAGAACCAGAGGTATACACCAACAGAACAACGGACACCAGGGACTGTAATGCCAGAGCGGATACTCAGCTAAATGCCAGGGGTCATTATACCAGAGCGGGTCGTCAGCCAAATGCCAGGGGTCATTATACCAGAGCAGTTAGTCAGTAAGGAGCCAAGAGATTAACAGCCAGGAGAAATCATCAGCCAAGCCAGAAGTCATACACAGGTAATCTGTTAAATGTATACAAACAGGAAAACCACATAAGAGCAAGGAACCAG
Source organism: Leptobrachium leishanense (assembly GCA_009667805.1). NCBI lineage: Eukaryota > Metazoa > Chordata > Amphibia > Anura > Megophryidae > Leptobrachium > Leptobrachium leishanense. The sequence continues at coordinate 280,468,571 of CM019063.1, forward strand.
GGCGCAGGCTTCTCAAATTGAATTTGACGGGGCCGCGTCATCACATTGCACCCGGTCTTCGACCCGCGACTGCGATTGTCCATTACTTCACTCAGCAACTGCCAGCAAGCAGTAAGGCCGCCGAGGAACAGATACAGGGAGGGATGTAATAGTACAACCCCCCTCGACCACCAGGAGCAGAAGCATGAGAGGAGAGGAAAGCGCGTACAAGCCTGGATGCATGGACCTCACTGGCAGGTAACCAGGACCTATCTTTTGGGCCATACTCTTTCCAGTCTACCAGATTTCGCAGGCCTCACCTGGACACTCTGGAATCTGAGATGGATTCTGCATTGCTCGCTGGCTGGCTGCCAGGGACCAGGTACGGCACGGGAGGTGACAAACAGATACATTTATAAACACATAAACAATACCTAATAATAATCTGACACACAAAATCCCAAACTAGCACACTTGCAGGACAAAACAAGAGAGAAAGAGAGGAGAAAAGGGGAGTGGGGAAGAGAGGGAGGGGAAAAGGGGAGAATGGAGAAGAGGTAGAGGGGGATCAAAGTGGTGGGAGGGGTGAAAAAAGGGGGTCAGAGAGTGGCTATGGGGTCAGAGTGGAAAGGAGAGGAAGAGAGAGAGGGGCAGAGTGGAGAGGAGGGGAAGAAAGGGGAGAGGAAGAAGGAGAAAGGCAGGGAAGAGACAGAGTCCTGCTGTGTATCTCCCTGCTAGGACCTGCAGCTGCTGGAGGGGGCACATCCAGCATGCAGGGGACACACTGGCAGACTATTTTGCCCCCTCTGTATCCTGCATGGTAAGAAGCAGAAGGGGAGCATTCAGGAGCTGAGCTTTGCAGGGCTGGGTGCTTGGCACCCTTGCTCTACTGATTAATGTGCCTAGCCTTGGACATTTGCATGTCTGGGGCTAGACTCATTGTAAGACCGGGCAGAGAGTTCAAAACTCGTCTGGTCTGGGTGAAAACCCTAGGCGTCCCCAGGGGTGGAATGACAACTGATGGGGTCCCCAGGCAATAGGAGAGTATGGGGCCCCCTATCACAAAAAAACTTACCTAGATACAGCATCGTCAACAAACACTCGACACCCATATGTACATCCTTGGTGTTGAAGAGAATTATTTATTATGCTAAGAAAATGCATGTATTGCAGTCATCACCTCAACATCTGAGGAAAGGGATTTAGGGGTTATTATTTCAGAGGATCTAAGGGTAAGTAGTCAATGTAATAGAGCAGCAGGAATGCTAGCAGAATTCTTGGTTGTGTAGGGAGAGGTATTAGCAGTAGGAAAAGGGAAGTGCTCATGCCACTGTACAGAGCACTGGTGAGACCTCACTTGGAGTACTGTGTGCAGTACTGGAGACCGTATCTCCAGAAGGATATAGACACCTTAGAGAGAGTTCAGAGAAGGGCTACTAAAATGGTGTACGGCTTGAAGGAGAAAAGTTACCAGGAAAGGCTTAAGGATCTTAACATGTATAGCTTGGAAAAAGACGAGATAGAGGAGATATGATAGAAACATTTAAATACGTAAAGGGAATCCACAAGGTAGAGGAATGGAGTATATTTAAAAGGAAACAAAGTAGCAAAACAAGAGGACATAGTCTTAGATTAGAGGGGCAAAGGTTTAAAAGTAACATCAGGAAGCATTATTTTACTGAGAGGGTGGTGGATACGTGGAACAGTCTTCCAGTTGAAGTGGTAGAGGCCAAAACAGTGATTTTATTTAAGCAGGCATGGGATAGGCATAAGGCTATCCTAAACAAAAGATAAATCCAGGTAAAGAATCCATGTAATTGGGCAGACTAGATGGGCCGAAAGGTTCTTATCTGCCGACATTTTTCTATGTTTCTATGTTTCTATCACAACTGGCGCTATTTGTGTAGGTCTTGGGAGGGCCAGTAAGAATAAAAAGCAGTCCTGGAAAAAAAAATTCACCAGCCCTATATTGCGTCAAATGCAAATGACAAAGGATACTAGCTGTAAGATAAGAAAGCACAATTCAGGTTGTCACAGCAGTACATAGTCACAAAGGTTTAGTTAGGAGCAGCAGAGATGCTGCAGAACAGTATAAAACTCACAATAATATGCAGTGTGTATGAGCTCCACAGCAAAACTCAATTGTAATGTGCAGCGTGTATGAGCGTATCACAGAGCTCTACAGTAATAAAACTCACAGTAATGTGTGGCGTGTATGAACTTATCACAGAGCACCACAGCAATAAAACTCAAAGTACAGTGTGTAAGAATTATTTCCTTTCATTATTTACCCCTATTTTATGGCTTTTTCCTAATTTCCTCTGCTTTTTTATTTTTTAATCTTTTCCTCCCCTATTTTATAAATTATAGAACACATTTTAGTCTGGGTGGCTCTTTCATTTTCAGGCACTGGCTGCGGGATCTGCCCCATTAATCGAGCGGCCTGTGAACAGCGGCCAGCATCAGCGCTTGAGTGTGGCTCTCGATCGCTCGCGGGTCTGTAGACCACGCAATTAATGGGGCAGATTAATGGGGCAAAACCTTAGTTAAGTCACAGAGCAGCCGTTCCCAGCCCTCAGAAGCCATGGGTGCCGGTGGGCCAGTCTGGTGTTGGGTCTCAGGCAGGGGAGAAAGCAAAGCCCCAGCCGGGCCCCCCGCCAGGCCCGAATCAGTCAATCTGCCCCTGGGTGTACCCCCTGCTTGTGGTACACGTACCCCCAGGGTACGCATACAACTGATTGAGAACCACTGATGTAGAGTATGTCTATAAAATTGGGACCTAGGGCAACAGATTGGAGGGAGCAGCAATTTTCTCCTAATGTGTTTTTTGTTACAGGTTGGATATGTTGGAGATATGCAAACAGCAATAAAAATCCCAGTAATAAGTCGCTAAACTATAACAAATGGTGTTAGAAGTCATTTTGTGAAAATTTACTTTTATTCTAAATTTAGATGTTTGTTCACATGAATAACCTTACGTAGTTACATAGGCTGAAAAAAAAACATGCGTCCATCGGGTTCAGCCTCTCACACATCACCTACTGCTGTTGATCCAAAAGAAGGCAAAAAACCCAGTCTGAAGCGCTCACGAATATGCAACACACTGGGAAAAAAATTCCTTCTTGACACCAGAATAGCAGTCAGATTTCTCCTTGGATTAAGAAGCTTACCCACATATTAAATATTATAACCCTTAATATTCTGTGTCTGCAGGAAGTCATCCAGTCATTTTTTTAAAGTCTGTACAGTCTCTGACCCAACCACCTCAACAGGCAGAGAATTCCACAGCTTTATTGTTCTCACTGCAAAATAACCCTTCCTATGCTTTAGGCTGAATTTCCTTTCGTCCAGTCTAAATGGGTGATCTTGTGTCCTATGTATAGTCCTGTTAATGAATAGGTTTCCAGACAATGGTTTATAATGGCCCCGTATATAGTTATATAAGGTTATCAGATCCCCTCTAAGGCGCCGTTTCTCTAAACTAAACAGGTTTAAACTTGTTAGCCTTTCCTCACGTCTTAAACTTTCCATTCCCCTTATTAATTTAGTCGCCCGTCTCTGCATTTTTTTTAGCGCTATAATATCCTTTCTTAAGACAGGTTTCCATAACTCAGTACCATTTAAGGTATAAGTTGCTTGTGTGCTCTTCACTCCAAAGTGCATAACTTTGTATTTATCTACATTAAATTTCATCTGCCATTTAAGTGCCCAGTCCCCCAATCTATCTAACTCCATCTGCAGCAAAGTAACATTCTGTTCACATTGTATTACTTTTCCTAGTTTTGTATCATCTGCAAACACTGATAAATGACTTTTGATGCCTATCTCAAGGTCATTTATAAATAAATTGAATAGAATTGGTCCTATAACAAACCCCTGAGGGACACCACTTACCACTGGTGTCCATCTTGAAAATGTACCATTTATGACCACTCTCTGTACCCTATCTTTTAGCCAGTTTTCTATCCAAGAACAAGTGCATAGTGAGAAAAGGGTTGAAACAGTTGTATCCCTGAAACGTCTGTCTGTGTGTTTGCTTTTTTTCAATAAATGAGGTGGCACTAGTGCACCTTTGCTAAGCAGCGCTGGTTGATCCTGTTTTGTGCTTCTTTGGAGATTCGCTTCCCTGTGGATTGGAATGTACACAATGGACTTCATCATTCCAGCATCAGCTGATAAGTATATATCTACCAGTACTTTGGGTGTTATAGACACCCGACCCCGGGGTTTATTTTTTCTGTGTAGTCAACAAGTATTTTCATCTAGACCAATTTTTCTTAATTTAAATAGTAACCTCTTGTGTGGAACTGTGTCGAACGCTTTGACAAAATCCAAGTAAATCACATCCACTGCGACCCCCTGATCTATACTTCTACTTACTTCCTCATAGAACACAATTAGGTTAGTCTGACATGATCTGTATTTCATAAAACCATGCTGATTTTTGCCAATTACATTATACCTCCCAATAAATTCCTGAATATTATCCCTTAGTAACCCCTCAAATACTTTCCCAGCCACAGATGTTAAGCTCACAGGTCTATAATTCCCAGGCACAAATTTTAAACCTTTCTTAAATATAGGGACCACATCAGCTTTTCTCCAAACCTCTGGTACGATTCCCGAAAGAAAGGAATCTTGCTTTGGAAATGTGTCAAATTCATGTCCATATTTATTTTAGTTTGATAACGGGAGGAGGCGGCGGCAGAATTAGGAGTATGTAGCACAGCGTCAAGTTTAAATACTGCCCTGGTACAAATAAACATTTTAACCTATTTTTACATGTTATGTGTTTGCATTAAAGACTCTATACAAGGTAAAGAAATCTAGCATAAATGTCATTAGATTGCACAGATAGCATTTACAGCACAAATCTAAATAGATGGAATATGAATTATTTTATATATAAAAAAGTCCACTGTGGTCTGAAATATTCATTCTATAATCTATTCCCTTTACATTGTGCAATTCAGTATTAGTACCATGTTGCTTCCATTTATTAAGCTGCAAAGTTTTAAGTGCTTTCTTTTATTCCCTTATATTCCTTTTTTTTAACATGTGACAGTTTCTCGACATGTGTCTTTGTGTTTAAAAGGTTGGCCTTTTGCCATGGTCAACCAAGCCACCTAGCACAAAACAATATAATGTAATGCAAATGTGTATACTATAATGGAGCGGGGAGAGGTAAACTAACTCAGTTATGCTTTAGCATTTGGTAAGGAGACAAAGATCCCAAATTCAGTGCAAAATTTGAAGTCTTATAATTTAATTTATGAGTAATAAATCAATTACATAGGCCAAATAAGGGTTTTCCTGGCTTATTAAAATACTGACTTTCTGTCATTTTATAAGACCCATTATCTTTCTTACATATTGAGAATAGCAGCCAAGATTAAAAAAATCCTAATCAAATCCAAACAACTACTAGCAACTATACCTTTTAATTACTCAAACATAATTATAAATCATCTTTTGTATCTGTGTATTCTATCAAATATGTCAAATTTCTATTAGCAGAAGTTGGGCTACATTCATTAACGTTATCCAGGAATGACAGACACCTCTCCAGAGAGGAGTGGGAGCAAATTAGATTCATTATGCAGCTCATTTATGTTTGTTTAGAGAAGGTCATATCTAGAATTTTTGTGGAGCTGCCTTGATAAAGTTTTTATCACACAGCAATTGGGAAGCTGCCTTGTTAAACGTCATAATTGCAAGGGAATTTAAACTTGGCATACAAATGATAGGAAACTGTTAAATGAGGCTGAGCACCATGTGGTTTAGAAATACATAGACAAACATTCTGACATTAAACACAGAAAATAGTATTTTTAAAATGTATTTTGATATTAATTAAGAAGCTTGAAGTTGTATGTTTTACTCGCAGTTAGTAGCTGGGGAATCAAAACATACTGAGATTCAATAAAGCGTTGTTGTATGCCTCTCAATTTCAAACCTTTCGATGTTGCATAGATTTAAAAATTATTGAGATTTTCTATTAACATTTGCAATTAAATAGCCCAATATACTGATTTATACAGACTTCTTTTCCTAGCAAATATGCTTATGTATCTTTTCACGTAAACGCCTTCACTCCAGAAGGGCACGCAACTCGGGGAAGTGGATGCAGGGTTAAAAATCACTATCTGTCTGCACTAGACCCAGAATAATGACTATGATGCACACAATCCCCCGCACCCATTTCCCTTGTAATTTATCAACACTGCCACCCCCAGGTCCCCATTATATGTGTACCCCGGATGCCTAATCTTTAAACAAGAACAGACCTGAGAGTCCGATTGATTATGCACCCCAAACAGACAGTTCAGAGGACTGACTTCACCTCAACTCACATTTAGTAGATCGTCCCGAGCTCAAGCTATATAATCCTGTCTCTTCGGTTACTGAGGTTCTTATATCAGTCAAAGGCAGCTCTTAATAAATTATATATTTAGTATGAGAAAAAGTTTCACAAGCATATACATGAATCAAAAAGCTATTATAATTAATAACTACATCCACAAGCAGAAAAATAAAAAAGAGATAAACAGCAGATTCTATTTACTTACGATCCAAGCTAAGAAATCAGCCACCAGGGAGGCTCTGGTAGGAGATGGCAATTGGCAAATATTTTTTCAATTTCGATTGACCTCCAAAAAATAAGCAATGAGCATGGCTTTGGTCCCCGAATTTATACATTTCCTTTGCTCCTCTAATGTCATGCCCATAGATGGTACAGCACGCCCACTTCCTATTGCTTTGTGGGCATGCTCAGTTCACTTCTAAATTTTTATGCTACCTTTGAATTATATTATCAAAAGATAGTTTCTAGCTACAAAGGACATAATTGCTTCTTTTATATACATGATCAATTACAGGGGCGCTGCCACTCAGTCTGGGAGAACACTCTTTGGTGTGCTCATTGGCTTGCGTTTTACACTTCCCAAGGTGCGAGTTGTTGGCCCCCTGCTGTGGAGGAACAAGGGATCTTCCATTAGACCAAATGGCAATTTCCCCTATCATGCAGATAACACTTTCACCAGGACTCTAAATTACCTTCTACATCACACCTTCCATGGCTTCAAAGGGAGCTTAATTGCTTGGTTCAGGAATATTCAAATCTTTGAACTACTGAGACGCATCAACTCAGGCTTCAAAAAGGAACTTAATTGTGTTGCCCATCGGGGGGGAACAAACCAACAAAAGACCATTCACCCTTTTATCCTCTGAAAATCAGGCCTGTACCTCAATTTATATACAAGAAATATTAACGTCATACAAAATACTACCAAGCATTATGACGAATATATATTATAATCGGCACATATCTCAAAAGCATAATCCATTAAAAACCTAAGAAAACTGTTAAAAAAACATTTCCGTAGTTTTGCCTACAATAATAAAACCAAAAGGTAAAGGATAGAACCCACCACACTGTATCTTACACAAAAGGTACTTTGTTCCCTCACATCTTACCAAAACACTTTCCGTTTCTCTTGTGCCATCCTTGACCCACACCTTTAATCTGACATTAACCTGTAGGGTGTTTCCTGTTCCCCTCAAACATGCCACAATAGTCCCGATCCTAAAAAGCTGTCTCTGAATCCGACTGCCCCCTCCAACTAACCCCCCATGTCCCTGCTCCCTTTTGCCTCCAACACCTTAAAAAGCTTGTGTATCCCCATCTGATTGACTACCTCAACACCCACTCTCTCCTTGACCCTCTGCAATCTTGCTTTCGTTCACTGTACTCAACAGAAAAAATGGCTCTTGCAAAACTGACCAATGACCTTGCAAATGCTAAATCTAATGGGTGCTACTCTCTGCTGATCCTTCTTGACCTCTCTGCCACCTTTGATACAGTTAACCACTCGCTCCTCCTTCAAACTCTTAGTGATATAGGTCTTAAAGGTACTGTTCTTTCATGGTTCGCTTCTTACCTGTCCCAATGATCATTAAGTGTCTCATTTTCTGGAAATACCTCCTCCCGGCAGCCTGTCTCTGTTGGGGTGCACCTAGGTTCAGTACTGGGCCCTCTTCTTTTTTCAATCTACACTGCCTCTTTAGGCAAACTGATCAGCTCCTTTGGATTCCAGTACCACCTATACACTGATGACACTCAAATATACCTCTCCTCCCCTGATCTCTCTCTGGCTCTCCTGGATCGAGTCACTAACTGTTTCTCTGCAATCTCGAATTGGATCTCTTCCTGCTTCCTTAAACTCAAACTTGCCAAAACTGAAATTCTCGTTGTTCCTCCCGCCAAGAAAAACCCAATACCATCTATCTCTCTATAAGTAAATGGAACGCTCATTCGCCTGACGCCTCACGCTCGCTGGCTTGGTGTCACCTTTGATTCTGACCTAACATTCTCACCCCACGTCAGATCCTGTTACTATCAACTCAAGAACATTGCCCGCATCCGCCCCTTCCTGACACAAGATACCACGAAGGTGCTGGTTCATGCTCTTGTCATTTCACGACTTGATCACTGCAACTCACTCCTTATTGCCCCTTTGCAATCTGTAATGAATGTAGGTGCCAAGCTTATTTTTCTCACCTCACGTATCCCTATCTTCTGCCGGTCCCACCCTTGGCTTCCTGTATGTTCCAGGATATAGTTTAAAATACTGATGCTCACTTTCAAATTGTTCAATCACTCAACCCCTCCCTACATGTCTTTGTTACTATGCAAGCATGTCCCGTTTAGATAAATCCGGTTGGCGGTCGATCTCCACCTGTCACCTGTCTACACCCACAATGCCAACTCTCGCTTCCAAGGCTTCTCATGGTCAGCTCCAGTCCTGTGGAATGGCTTGCCGGGCCCTATCAAACTCTCCTCTGATCTTCAGGCCTTCAAGAAATCCCTCAAAACCCATCTCTTCAGATTAGCGTACCTCATCACTGATGCATCTCAACCCTCTGCTCACCTAATCACACATGATTGAAGCTGCTTCTATGGCTTCACCATTCCCAAACCACTGACACTAATGATCCTGCCATCCAGTACAATTCCCCTTGTCTTCCCCAACCCCAATCCCTCTAGACTGTAAGCTCCTATGAGTAGGGACATCTACACCTCTTGCTTCCATCCTATGTCCGTTTATCTGTATCTTGTTCCCTTTCGTTATTGTAAAGCGCTGCAGAAACTGTTGGTGATATATAAATGATGACAATAATAATAACAATAATAACTGAGTATGAAACATTTTAGCAGCAAACACAGCCTCGCTCAAACTTGAGGAAGATTGTGTTGTAGTCACAAATTTGCATATCCAAAAAACGTGCAGTTTGTGGACTATATAGGGTCAATTCAGTCCCTGTTGCTGTAATAAGGAGCTGTTTCCTCCAGGGCTTTATGGAGCACCCACCTCTAGACAAAGCAGCAGTGTGACAGGCTTGAGCGCTATATTCTTTTTTCCTTTTACAATAATTATAACACAAATGGTTCAACTAAATTAATATCCCTTAAGATATGATAATTTGTCCTTATTTTGTGGATTTTCCATACGCATGGGATTCACTTTAGATTCCTAAAATGTCATACAAAAAGGGGGTGAATTGTGGTTTCAAAGTTTCCATTTTTCAAACTTTGGTATTTTGAGATTTTAAGCTTATTAGCACTCATGCAGCCTGAAATAATCACACAATATTATATATTATAAATGTAGACATCCAAATGTGTTGACGTAGAAGGATTTCCACACTTTTAAAATAGCCCTTTGTTCACAAATCTTAGTCAACATATTTTTTGCATTTTTCTCATATACATACACAAAATTGATTAAGGTCTCTTGACCGAAACAACGCATCTTACTCTCATATTCAACTGTATGTTGTGCTTCTGCAAATAAATATGCTTTTGCATTCTCACTTATCTGCTCTGAGATCACTTTTTTTTTACCATGATTTGACCTCCGATTTCAATCAGGGGGTCAGCATTGCCCAGGTACAGGGCAGGATGGATGCCCACATCTGTTTTTATTTCTGAGCTACATCAAAGATCACAAGCCTCTGTACTCTTATTGGAGGGAACTTCTCAGCTCCCAGTCCAACAGAGATTCTTACTGAGGTTCCTCTTGGTTCTATTCAAATGAAAATGTATTGAAAATAATTTCCATCTTTAGAAAAAGATAGTCTATATCCTTCATTACATTGTGTGTTTTCTTGAACTGAGAAACTATTGTCCCCTATTTGTTTTATTTTCTTACAACAAAAAATCAACACAAAAATATATAATGGGTTGTAATAAGACATTTTATAGGATGTTTTAAAATTATACGATTTTAACACTATTGCCCCTATAAGCAGAAAAAGTCAGGTGATATACCACCTCCAGCGCCATTTCAGGTGGGGGCATAGGGTGTTATGTGGATCATCCTGTCCAAAGGTTCTTTCATTTATTTTTTTTGCATTTTACAATGGTGACTGCCTATCTAGATATAGCCAGTTGCTATTAAATTAATCCTTGTGTCGCTACTAGGCTTTCACGTTGCAATTCTTTTAAACTGAGACTAACAGGGTTATCCAAAGAGATCCGAATTGCTTGAGAAAGGTAACCGAATGCTGAAAATCATCGTTCGGTTACCTTTCCTGGCCATTCGGCTATCCAGAGAGCAGGCAATTCGCCAAATCCTGGCGAATTGCCTGCACATACGGTGCCTGTTCGGTCCCTGTTCGAGGGCAGTGAAATCCCCATGAAAAAGCACTGCTTCGGCTATTCAGAGAACACAAACCAGCAGTGAAAGGTTCCCCTAATGCTCTGCCATTCGGTGGTTTAATTCGGCAAATTTATTCAGGAGAATCCCATAGACTTCAATGTTAAAAATATTCCCGTTTTAATTCAATATCTAATAAACCGTTCATTATAAAATTCTGCAGCAAAAAGTCTCTTTATTTATAGATTTTTTAGGATACTTTAAGCATTTTTCTGAATTTTTAAAAAAAAAATTAAAAGTCCGATTTTTTTTTTTTTTTTTTTCAGTTTACTTATTTTTTTTGTAACAGCCCTCTTTATTATCATTCCCTGGATCTCCTGTGAAAATTTCAGACATTTTCGCTCAGTAGTTTCTTTGCAAACAGCGTTTCATTTTCCCAGATTCATACAAATGGTTTTTCTAATTTATTCACTGCCTCCTCTACGTCACAGCTGCTTCGGCTCTGTGTGATTCGGCTCCTTTTCGGCTCCTGTTCTTCGAAGGTTAATCCAGATGTTTTTGCTTGTTTTCAGCGTGCATTCGGTGAGTTTTCGTCAGGTTTGCGGCAGCTTTTCCCTGCAATTCGGGGACCCTGTGGTGCTCGCTGAATAGCCGCAGGGTCACCGAAATGCAATCGGCAAAAGGAACCGAATTGAAGAGAACGAAAAGTCACCGAACGTGCGGTGACTTTTCGAATCTCTTTGGATAACCCTGCATGTTAATGACTGAAATTAGAACTGAATCATGGCACGACCAATACTTGGAAATTTTTCACAGATTCGATTCTTACAAATAAAGGGCCCTATTCCAAGCTTTTTGTCAATTTAACCAGAGCTTTTATATATGTAACAACTCGATAGACTATGGACTCTATTCTATAGTTGTTATTATAATAGCATCTTGATATGTAAGCATTAGTGCTAGCATTAGTAAATTTAACATCTGGCATTGATATTCCAAAGTTGATGTGACACTGGTGTGAAATCAGATAGCGCCTCGTAGCTTGCATGAGCTTACTGTACTTTGCGTCTCTTATACTTAACATGGGAAGCAAAATCAATTTTTAATGTTTCGACAAGTTAGGTATTCCAAGGTGCAGGCGCAAGTTATCTTTGAGGCACAAACAACTCCTGAAAGCTGGTGTTAAATGATTTTGCAATGCTCTAACTCCCCCCCTAAAAATTCCACACTCACCTCTCATCCCGCCGCTTCTTTTCACCTGGAGCAGTGTGAGACTAGGAACAAATAGTTCGTAGTCAGGCTGCATGATCACTCCACGGCTCTGCACGATCTTGCAAGAACGTGCTCAATGACACACAAACTCCATGGAGGCCTACAGACTACAGGAGCTGACACAGATGATGGCACAGAGCACCGCTGCTGGTGTCAGTGAGCTTTGTGTTTCATTGCGGGACAAGGTACCAAAACAGCATCTACCCCTGGAATATGATATTAAAGTGGAGACGGTTAGGGAATATCTGCAGGTGCATTGTCTCCATTTTAACATCTCCGTTTTAGCGCTAGGTATGGAATAGGGCCCTATAATGGCTTGGGTTAACTTAACAGCAACCTTGCAATAGGACCCCAAGCTTTTTTTGCCATTCACAAGTATAGTGATGAGTGCATTTGTTTGCTTATATTTTTATTTCATGTATTTTTAGTATTATCCATAATATCCGTTTGTAATAGATTTTTTTGTATTTTGTCTCATGTGCATAACCTTTGCCCTCTTGTAAAATGATTTTGTTATGTGAGAAGATGCAATTTTTGCTTCTAACATAAAGACAAAAAGAAAAATATAAAGCCAAGCAATGTTTGAAGATTCAAAGCAACCCTATTTCTAACATATGAAATACTTTATACTCATGGGGCATATCAGAGCCCTATGACTTTAATTTGCAAAGCAAATGAATGTACATTTCCCTGAAAGGATATAAGAAAACAAATTTAAAATCACATTTCCACTCACAGGCCTCAGGGGTAGTTGTTTTTAAGCATGATGACTACACAAATTATCTGGTTCTGAGAGACAAAGGAACAGAGCAGAGCTTTATTTATACTGAGGATTCAGAAGAGACAAATAATGAAGGTAATTGAGATTCATAATTCTATAATTTACTTGCATATCTATTTATAAAAAAGTCCCAATTTCCATTTCACTTCCATGATGACTCATCTTCTAATTTGATTAAACCATTTTTCTATTTGCATTTGATATATGACTCTATTAAACGATCATCTAATTTTCAAGCACCCAGTATTTAAGTGCATAACACAGTCTTCAAACTGAAGAAGAATTTGCTGCAGTGCTATGTGTTATAGTAACTGGAAGTTGTGGATTTTATGAGCTACTTAATAGGGACTGCGATATTTTAAGATAAGAACACTAATCCTTGACTTAATTCTAGCTGTTACGAGCAATATAATATATTAGTGATTTTATGTTTAGCTGTTTTTAAGGCTACTTTCATTTCATAGCATTATAACATGCTGTGCCTAGCTTCTCCCCGCATCACCTCTTCCCATGATAGACTACAGGATTTATCCCGCGCAGACCCCATCCTCTGGAACGCTCTCCCACGTACGGTCATAATTTCCCCTAGTTTCTCTTCTTTCAAACGCTCCCTTAAGACTTTCCTGTTTAGGGAAACCTACCACCCGACTCACTGACGCAACCAGTCCATCACTCCCACTTTGCAGTCCATCACTCCCACCTTGCAGTCCTCTGCTCCTGTTTCCACCCCCAACCTTTCTAGATTGTGAGTTCCCATGGGAATAGGGCCCTCGTTTCCTCCTGTATTGGTTTGTCAAATGTTATTCAATGTAAGGTAACCCTGTTTATACTGTGTCCATTGTACAGCGCTGCGGAATATGCTGGCGTTTTATAAATAAAGATTAATAATAAGGGCGTGGCCGGCAGCCAGCGTGGATAGCTGCATCTAGCAGGGGCTCCCGCTGACCGCCATCGTTTCTGGCCACAACGGCTCACAACGGCAGCGAATTTTCACCAAGTTCCACCACCTGGCTCAGCAGACCCTCAGGCTCCCGATGGCCCCCGCGAAAACACTGAAACCAGCAGATCCCGCACGTTCCACTAAGCTGCGGGATAGGCCACAAGATGGTGGCGCCCTGGGCCCTCGATCCCCGCACTCTCCTATGCCTACTACCGAGGACGATGCGACTCCTGAATCACAGCAAATGCAACCCCCTGCCTCAGCTCCAGCCACCAGCCACCAAATACAGGCTATGCTTCATGACCTCCGCGCCACCATAAAGGACGATTTCTGCACGATTACGGGTTCCCTGCACCAGGAAATTCGAGATATCGGTGAACGTACAGATCTCCTGGAGCATAAATCGGATAATTTGTGTTTGGCACATAACGAACTGGTGGACGCGTATAAAGAATTGGAAACATCCCACGGTTCTATCCTGCTTAAAGTCGTTGACTTAGAAGATCGCTCCCGCAGTAACAATATTCGCATTTGCAGCGTTCCTGAATCCGTTAAAGCCGAAGGCCTGGCTGGGTATCTACTCGACTTGTTCCATCTCCTACTACCTAAGGTGGATACGGAGGCTCTGCTAGTGGATAGAGCGCACCGAGTTCCAAAACCACGTAATTTGGATGCTACGCTTCCTAGAGATGTTCTGACCCGTATCCACTTTTACCACATCAAGGATTCTCTGGTGGCGGTAATGCGGAAGGCTCCGGATTTACCTGAAATCTATGCTGGCATTTCTTTTTTCCCGGACCTTTCTGCTGCTATGATGCAGCGGCGCAGAGAATTTCTACCGGTCACCAAGGTGCTTCAAAATCATCACATCCCATATAGATGGGGTTTTCCTTTGAAGTTGCTGGTCACCTATCGTGGGACTTTGTCTGTGTTTCATTCCCTACAAGAAGGTGTTTCTGCTCTCCAGGTGTGGGATCTGACAGGAGAGGTGACCCCGCCACACCGGGTCCCTCCTCTGTCACCAGCTAAAGTCTTGCCGGAATGGCACCGCGTACACACAGAGAAGTGAAGTATGGTAGCTATTACTGAGGTGTCCTCCCATTGATTCTGGGAAGTCCTGGATCTGTTTAATTGTCTTTAAATTCGCATTTTTATGATGGCCTGGCGGTGTATCAGTTAGCTGTTGCTGCCATTCTTTCGCCATTTATTGCTGGTACCAACCCCCAACTTCCCCCATGGATCTTGGGGTAGGCCCAATTTCTAACTGTTGCCTTGGAGTCTCTCTTTGTACAGGGAGTGGTTGCCCGTTGCACCCTCTCCGAATTTTCTGTTTTTCCTTTTTTCTCCCTCTTTGTATTTTTCTCTTTTTTTTTCGTTTTTTTCCCCGTCCCTTCTTGTAAATCCCCCCCCCCATTGCACCATTATGGTACGCTATTGTGCTTTTATATGGGACTGTATATCTTTCCAGGACAGAGACTATGTTCCATTGCAATCTGTGTTTCTGCATCCGTCATTTAACTACTTGCCTGTACACCTGCGATGGGTAAAGGTTTGAGAATTGTTTCCTTAAATGCTAAAGGGTTAAATATCACTACAAACGACACTCTCTTTATGCGGACCTGCGCCATAACCCCCAGCTGTAGTATGCCTCCAAGAGACACATTTTAAACGTTCTGCTCACCCAAACTATACCTCCCCAACTACCCACATCACTTTCATGCAACTGCTCTGGTTAAAGCCAGAGGGGTGTCGATCTTAATTCACCGTGATGTATCGTTTACTCTGCATAGATCTGTAATTGACCCACATGGTCGTTTTTTGTTTCTAGTCTGTGATATTGATCGCGTTACATACACGATCGTGAATTTCTACTGTCCTAATGTTGAACAACTGACCTTTTTCAAAAATGCCCTTTCGAAACTGATGCGGGTTACTACGGGCAGACTTGTGTTATGTGGCGATTTTAATCAGTCATTGGACCTGCCATCTAGACCGACTCGCTCTCAGCGAGCTTGTGTGCAGAACTTTGCCACCCTACTAGCTGAATTCCAACTGTTTGATGTATGGCACATTCTTCGCCCGACCGAAGTTGATTATTCCTTTTATTCGGGAGCACATAAACCGTACTCTAGGATTGATCACTTTTTTATCAGAAGAGACTTATTGCTAGATGTCTCCTGTTGCGATCTGGGATCTCTCACCTGGTCAGATCATGCTCCTATTACTCTGACCCTTCGGGGCGACTTAACGAATCATTGTTGTCCCATCCCGAGGTGCTGGAGGAGGTAACGCAGACTATAACTAATTACTTTGCTGAAAATGACTGCAACATTTCCAGATTGACCCTTTGGCAGGCTTTGGCATAAGCCAGTAATCCGAGGTGTGCTTTTAAAATGGGGATCCCACTTTGAAAACTCTCTACTTCGCATCGACTAGACCTCCTACGCCAAATTCATGACGCAACACTAAATCATAAATTACGTAATGACATGACCTCACAGGCCCTTCTTCGTGAATTGCAAACACAATTGACTGACTTAGATATGAAAGATTACTTATGGGCAGCTAGACGTCTTCAGGCACTGCATTACCTTCATAGTAATAAGTCCAGTAGACTGATGGCTAATAAACTTCGACAGTGTGCTGCTAAATCGAGAATTGAGACAATGACCAACAAAAAAGGGGAGATCTGTCACAATCCAAAATTGATAGCTGACTGTTTTGCGGAGTACTACTCTGATCTCTACAATTTACGGACTGAATGGATTAGGCAGTGGCTGAGTGACAGGCAACAGAGGGTTGTGGTAAATGTAGTTTATTCGGCGCAAGGTCTTGTTACCAGTGGGGTACCTCAGGGGTCAGTACTTTGCCAAATGACAAATGATTTAGGTAAACTAAAAAAATGGTCGGAGCTGTGGCAATTGAGTTTTAATGTGGATAAGTGCAAGATAATGCACCTGGGGTGTAAAAACCCAAGGGCTGAATATAGAATATTTGATACAGTCCTAACCTCAATATTTGAGGAAAGGGATTTAGGGGTTATTATTGCAGAGGATCTAAAGGTAAGTAGTCAATGTAATAGAGCAGCAGGAAAAGCTAGCAGAATGCTTGGTTGTGTAGGGAGAGGTATTAGCAGTAGGAAAAGGGAAGTGCTCATGCCACTGTACAGAGCACTGGTGAGACCTCACTTGGAGTACTGTGTGCAGTACTGGAGACCGTATCTACAGAAGGATATAGACACCTTAGAGAGAGTTCAGAGAAGGGCAAATAAAATGATGTACGGCTTGAAGGAGAAAAGTTACCAGGAAAGGCTTAATGATCTTAACATGTATAGCTTAGAAAAAAGACGAGACAGAGGAGATATGATAGAAACATTTAAATACGTAAAGGGAATCCACAAGGTAGAGGAAGGGAGTATATTTAAAAGGAAACAAAGTAGCAAAACAAGAGGACATAGTCTTAGATTAGAGGGGCAAAGGTTTAAAAGTAACATCAGGAAGCATTATTTTACTGAGAGGGTGGTGGATACATGGAACAGCCTTCCAGTAGAAGTGGTAGAGGCCAAAACAGTGATTGAATTTAAGCAGGCATGGGATAGGCATAAGGCTATCCTAAACAAAAGATAAATCCAGGTAAAGTATCCATGTAATTGGGCAGACTAGATGGGCCGAAAGGTTCTTATCTGCCGACATTTTCTATGTTTCTATGATGACACCATAACCCAACCTTGACGGATATTGTTCCTTTTTTACAATGCCTACATCTCCCAACTTTGTCGGACAAGCAACATCTATCCCTGATTGCACTCATATCCCGATTATAATTAACTTCCTATATTACATCCCTTAAATCGTGAAAGGCCCCTGGCCCTGATGGGTTCATGGCACTTTATTACCGATCATTTCAATCCCAATTATCACTGTTTCTTTTCAAGAAGGCTGTCACATACTGCCAGGACAACCATGGTGAGAGGGACTCAGTTTACTATGATCCTTTAAATTAAATTGTCATGGTGGCTAGCATTCCATTAAAACTTTACTAACTTTGTCAAATTAATTCCTGCAAATCTTGAGCATTCTTCATGTAAGCATAGTTTAGATCCCCATGAATGCATATGCACTGTAGAGGACAGCCATTTTGACTGTGTCTAGGGTCATTATCCTGATAGAAATACGAGTAGACTGGTAACTTACTATCTGAAATTGATTTTCCTATAGAATGTCACTGTATGTTGCTCCTTGTTTTTCTGTCTACACGGCATGATTCTACTTGTAACATGACCACAATGTTTCACTACGTATATGGTTTTCTCAGTAGTTATGACCTGTGTTGTCTTTGTAACACAATAAAGAACTATGATGTTAAATAGCCTATATAAGACTAATGTAGTTTTAATGCTAGCAACATAGGACTAGAACCACAAGTCAAGTTCTTATTATTCCATATAACATCACAAGCCCCTTGACACAAAGGGGTTATTCATTAACCACCATAGTTTACCGTTGTGGCTGCGGCCATAAACTTCAGTAATCCCAAGAGGGAAATTCAAACAGCAGGAGGAGAAGATTCAGTAATAAACCTCTCCTGAAGGATGGTACTAATAAAGTGAGTCCTTAGCTGCTGATAATAGTTTATTTTTTTTAATTCAATCATTTCAATAGGAAAGTGAAAGTTGTAATAAGCAGTCCAACATTAGAAGGTTGTAACTAGTGCTAGATGAAAGCTTGTGCATATGCAAATCTGTCTATGTACTACACAGGAGTGCAGAGTGATCATTTGTTAATAAAATGTTTTGAGTAATGTACACTATATGGTAAAACACCATTTAAACTCCTTACCTAGTTATGTAGAACAATATTTCCAACACAGACAAACACAGGACACAAAGATGTCCACCACAAACCCTCAAGACTTATTCAATGATAATGAGTGTGTCACGTCCCATGTCGTCCAGGTAGCCAGGCAGCTGGCAGCACTTTTGACGATGCTCACCGGCTGAGTGAAGAATCGGATGGATGCGATCATGGGGCCCACCGGGTTTAAAATCAGTAGCCTGAGACATGTCCCTTGCCCTGTCATGGTTTTCACTCCTTTCATTGCTTGCGTATTTTCTGATTGCTATTCTGTGTACTAACTTGGCGTGTATATAATTTCTCTTGGCTATTAACCTCCCTGACGGTCTATTTATTTCAAATTTTCATGTCCCAAAGCGCTCTATTTATTTATTTTTTTGCCCCCCTAGCGGTATCCCATGTTGGAAGCGGTAACCCCGAGCAACACTCGGGATGCCGCTGGATACATTACCTCTCTGTGTGATCCCTCGATGTCCCCAGCTGTCTCCTCCGACGATCGTGACCTCATACTTCCTGGTTCCCTCCTCGCGAGAAGGGAATCCAGGAAGTAAAACATTGCGATCGCCGGAGGAGACTGCAGAGATCAGCGAGGGAGCGCACGGAGAGGTGATGTATCCAGCCCAAGTGTGTCTCGGGGTTACCGCTTTCAGCGCTGAAATTTAACCCCGAGACACACTCGGGATAACCGTCAGGTGGTTAACACCTAGACTTCTGTTCTGATAACCCGCTCTGGCATACGACTCCTGGCATTCCTGATAACCCAGGCACTGCACGCCCTCCTGAACCAGCCAAACAGGGCACCGTCCTCACCTCCTGTTTCTGTACCTGTTATGTGTGCTCCTGGTGTCTGACACATATCACGTAAATATGATTGCTCCATTGCGGTTCAAATGGTACCCCAAGTGCATGTAGTGGCTTTCTGACCCAGATAGACATACACTTTGAGCTGAACCCTTGTATGTGTCATTCTGATAAGGCTAAAGTGGGGTTTATTATTAACCACTTATCTGATAAAGCATTATCTTGGGCTACTCCTATGTGGGAGAACAAAAAGTCTATTGTCTATGATTACCAGGGTTTTGTACAAGAGCTGCGACTTATATTTGACCCTGCCAAGAAAGCCAAGACAGCAGGGAAGGCCCTGTTCAGGATCCGACAAGGTAATAGACAAGTCTCTGACTATGCCATAGTGTTTTGTCACAGGGGCAGTACCAGGCTCTCGCCGTGGTAAGGGCCTGGTACAGGTGAAAGCCCCTATATGCAGATACCAGTCTTGGTAGCAATAACAGAACAGATCAACACTGGGTTAACAAGAGACCTCTGCACAGCTATACCGCAGCAGCCCTGATCTGACGGGCCGGTCTTTAAAGATAGCCAGATCTAATCTGGATGAAGAAAGGTTACCTTACAAGCCGTGCAGAGTCTTATGACAAACACAGGTTACAGGGTTCACTGGAAACGGTACAGATAAGGATAATCCAAAAACGTAGTCAAAGAGAGAAGCCAGAGGTCAGAACCAGAGAATATACCTTATGCAGAAGCCGGGGTTCAGAACCAGAAGAAACGTCAGACAAGTCAGAATATATCGTAACCAGGTAATCAGAATATAACATAACATAAAACAGAAAAAACAAATACAACAAAGGAAACACTATGAACTGAATACACAGGAGAAACAGAAATAAACCAAGAACATTATAATAGAGGCAACAGAGAAAGACAGTGAAACAGGACCAGAAAAATAAACTGAACAAGATATACAAACTAGGATGCAACAAAACAGCAGGGAGTTCTCAGAACACAGCAAATACTGGAAACCAGGAAAAGCCCAATGACCCAGCAATGCACCATGGGCACATTGCTTTAATATAGGCAGGACATCAGGACAAGGATCAACAGGTGAGCAGGGAGCACAAAACACATTAACATCTGGGCTGCAACCCAGGAAATAGCAGCAACAGAAACACAAGGGAAAAACAGGTTATAATGAATACAGAGGACAGGGGGACAGGGCTGGAAGCGTGGAACGTGACAAGTTTAAAACACTGGCATCTGACGTGCAGTAGACTAATGAGTTTCTGGTTTTGCCATTTACAGAGGGCCTATGTGATTACTTAATGCACAAATTAGCACCAATGAAGCTGCCAGAGATGTTGGAAGACCTTATCGAATTTTGCATGGCTTTAGATGACCAGATCCGAGACAGGAGGGCTCCCAGGGATAAGCCTAAGAGGTTACTACTACCCAGTGTTCTCTCTGTGTTTTTCCCCTAGGGTTGATCACGTACCCAATGAACCCATGCAAATAGGAAACACCTGCATATCACAAGAGGACAGGCAATATAGATTACAAGAAGGTTTAGGTCTTTATTGTGGGAGTCGTGGACATTTCAGACTACAATGTCCTAGGTGTCCTAGAAAATCTAAGGTATCGGAAAATTCTTGACCCTAGGGTCTTTGAAGAGACAAACTCTAGACATGACTAAATTGTCTCTACAGTTCAAAAAAAAAGACTTGTGTTGTAGTTCCTGTCACCTTGACTTGGGATTCTACCAAATTTGACACTGTGGCGTTTGTTGATTCTGGGGCTGCTGGAAACTTCCTGGATCAGGGATTCGCTACTGCTCACTCACTCTATTTGGTGGAGAGAGAGACACCCCTACTGTGGAGGCCATTGATGGGAGGCCTTTGTCGAGACCCAGGGTTATTCATGATATAGCGCCAATCCTCATGACTACAGGGGTCCTGTATAAAGAAATAATAGAATTTCAGATCATTGAATCTCCCTCTTGCCCTGTGGTTTTTGGGTTCCCATGGCTTGTGAAACACAACCCTGTTCTGGATTTGGCTCAGGGGTCAGATTGTCTCTTGGAGTTCACACTGTTGGGCTCAATGTTTGATGACAGTATGCACTATTGGTAGTCTTAATGTTCCTACAGCTCCTGCTTTATCCACTGAGGTACCTAAGTGGTATGTTGAACTTAAAGAGGTGTTTGATAAATGTAACTCTGAAATTCTGACACCCCACAGGCCGTATGATTGTGCCATCAATATACTCCCTGGTACCATGTCTCCCAAGGGTCGTGTATAGCCTTTATCCCAGAAGGAGAATGAAATTATGGAGGAATGCATAAGGGAGAACCTTGCCAGAGGATTCATAAGGCATTCCTCCTCTCCTACTGGGGCTGGGTTCTTTTTTGTGTCTAAAAAGGAAGGTGACCTGCAACCATGCATTGTTTATAGGGGTCTAAATCGGATCACGATCCCAAACATATATCCCATCACTGAGCAGTTTGATTGATTGAGAGGGGCTAAGGTGTTTTCCAAACTATATATACGCGGCACGTATAATCTAGTTCGTGTCATGGAAGGACAAGACTGGAAAATGGCCTTTAACACCAGGAGTGGGCATAATGAGTACCTGGTAATGCCCTTTGGGCTCTGTAATGCTCCAGCTGTCTTCCAGGACTTTATAAACAATGTTCTCAGGGATTTCCTACAGGTTTTCATTATAGTGTACCTACATGACATTTTGATATATTATCCTGACTATGACACACCACAGACACGTTCATAATGTACTTAGGAGGTTGTTAGAAAATTATCTCTATTGCAAGTTAGAGAAATGTCTGTTCGATATAACAACCGTGCCCTTTCTGGGATATGTCATCACTCCTGAGGGCTTCAAGATGGATCCCTCTAAGTTGCCTGCAATCCTTAAATGGCCCCGTCCTCAGGGGTAAAGGCCATCCAGAGATTTTTGGGCTTTACAAATTATTATAGGAGGTTCATTAAGAATTTCTCCTCTCTGGTGGCACCCATTACTGCCATGATGAATAAGGGGGCCCACAACCAAAAGTGGGCTCCTTTTGGCAGATCAAGTTTTTGAGACCCTTAAACAAGCCTTCACCACTGCCCCTATGTTGAGACACCCTGATCCTAGGTTACCCTTCCAGTTGGAAGTTGATGCCTCGGAGATTGGCATAGGTGTAATTCTGTCCCCTGATCAACCACTACATCCCTGTGGTTTATTTTCCTGCAAACTGTCTCCATCACAAATGAACTATGATATAGGGAATCGTGAACTTTTTGCAGTGATTTCTGCTTTATCTGCATGGAGGCATCTCTTGGAGGGTTCTAGTGATTCCGTCATGATTATTACTGATCAGAAAAATCATAGGGGATGCTAAGAGATTAAATGCTAGACAGGCAAGATGGTCACTGCTACTCTCTAGATTCAATTACATAGTTACGAAGGCTGAAAAAAGACATGCGTCCATGCGGTTCAGCCTTTCACACAATTACTTCCTTACATATAGGCCTGGTTCACGCAACACGAGGGCTGATGCCTTATCCAGGCAATACGAGACATACAAACATCATGTGCAAGACCAAAATGCCATTGTCCCCCAAGAGCGTATAATGGTTTGCACCACTGTCTCTGTTTCTTCACCTCTATTGGAGCAATTCCTAGCAGCTCAGGGTACTGCTCCCAGGGAGAAACATCCGGGTAAATTGCTTGTTTCTGAAAAGGAAGGAGAACAGTTAATGATGTTGCATCATGATACTAAACTATCTGGTCATATGAGTATAGCCAAAACCATTTCTAGTCTGACACGACAGTTCTGGTAGCCTTCTCTACGTATTGACGTGAAGGAATATGTGTCTGCTTATGAGGTTTGTGCTAGAAGTTAGAGTCCAAAAACCTTACCAGTTGGATTGCTTCAGCCTCTGCCAATTCCTGATAGGCCATAGTCACATCTGGCTATGGACTTTACTGTTGATTTACCCAGATCCAACGGTAATAGCATGATCCTTACGATTGTTGATTGCTTTTCCAAAATGAACCATCTCGTTCCACACACCAAGCTGCCACTGGCTGTAGAGCTGGTGCTGATCTTTGTCCAGAACATAGTCAGGCTCCATGGTGTTCCTCTTGCAATCGTCTCCAACGGAGGGACACAGTTTGTATCCCAGTTCTGGAGAGGATTCTGTGAAAATATGAGGATACAGTTAGATTTTCCTCAGCCTACCATCCTCAGACTAATTGGGCAGCTGAGAGAGCTAACCAGAGTCTGGAGCAATATCTGTGATGCTTCGCAACAGCAGGACAATTGATCTGAGCTGTTACCCTTGGTAGAGTATGTATGCAACAACTCTACCAACAAGACTACTGGTCATTCCCCATTTTTATGGTATATGCGTTTGACTCCCCAGCACTCCCTTCTCAGTTCTCCACAACTAGTCTACCCGCTTTGGATAAACATTTGTCAGCATTAAGAGAGACTTGGAACACTGTTAAGGAAATAATGGAGAGGAATATTGAGTCCCAAAAGAGAAAAGCAGACAGGCACAGGTGGCAAACACCTCCATATAATGTAGGCAGGGGCGGACTGACCCATCGGGCATTCAGGCAGTGTTAGAGGGCCCGCAGGTAGGGGGGCCCGGATTTGGGTACATCAGCTGGGGTCTACTACAGGTGGTCCGGCCAGCAGATGAGGGCGTTAGGGACAGGTAGCGATATTTGGCTTCAGTCATTTGCCGAAAATGTGCCCCCTCTGCCAGCGTTGAAAGGCTGCGACTGCAGTCTCCCAGGAGGTGGACGCATCAATCTCTATGCGCCCGCACGGCTCTCGATCTCGGCCACGCCCCCTAAGGTAACGTGAGTTGGCAGAGACAGAGCCGCCCCTGCAGCGCACAAGACATCCAAGCGGGCCCGGGTCCAAAAGCAAATATGGTACCAAACTTGAGAGATACTCCCTGAAATGAAGTTTTATAAGGCTGTGATTTGGGGGGGCACCCAACATGACCTTGCCACCTCTCACAGTGGCCTCTCATGTGCAAAATGTGAGAGGTGGCAAGGTCATGTAGGGTGCAATCGAAAGCACTTGGAAGTGGTCTTTCTGGGAGGATCTTTGAGAAGATTAGGGCAACCTCATTTGAATTCGGCTTGGTGTTTGATTGCATTGTTTCTAATGAAAGACTTCTGAGTATATGATTATTTCACTTTGTCCATGAACATCTTAGAGAGGGCTGGGAACTAGTCTCAAAGAAATAAAGTAGATAATTGGCCAAACTGAGTCTTCTGGGCTGCTTGAAAACCCAAGACACAAAGTCTAATGGACAAATTAAGCATCCATCTTTCTTCAGCTCTGGCTTTGAAACCCCTCATCCCATTTTAAAGCATCCACCAGGCAAAGCACCAAAAAAGTGAATCTTTCATTCCATAAGTAACTCGATCCCAGTGCACAATGAGAAAAGGAACCAAAGTTCAGACCTCCCATGGTTGATCAAGAGCTTGCATCATTTTTAAAATCAACTTCCTAATGCATTTTCAGTGACCCTCTTTCTATATAGGTTTAGCAAATCCTAGACCTGCAGGTTTGGGTTTGCCTACCTGGTAAGACTTGATTAGATTCTTCTAGAATTTTGATATATACATATTTTTATAGATACCAGGGAGCTGAATGCCCCATCACAGGGCACAGAGTGTGATGATCTCACACAGCCGAGGCCCCAACCTTTCTAACATACGGAGGATTGCAGTGACGGACAAAGTGTTTAAGAAAAATTGTGGTAGGAAATATTGCAATATTTAGCTGTACCTATGCACACTATATATAAAAATAATAGTGATAGTAATAATAAATACAGCTGTGGATCCTGTGTACGCTCAGACTCACTGCCTTTACCATTAGAGGTCTATTGCTGTGGATCCTGTGTGAAAGGTATTTTAATATGATAGGTAGTTTTTTAATTCTTGCATTAGTGTGAAATTCCCCCCCTCCCCTTCTTCTTGTTTCAGTACGGTGTCTGTTCAGTTTTGTTTCCTCTCGAGGCTAGTCAGCGGGGTGAATGAAATAGATATCCTGTGTTAACTTAGAAATGCCCGCAAAATCTTTGTTACATGATGTAGAAATGTATCTGCTCTGATTGGTTGTGATATCACATTCCTATGTTGAGAGTGAACAGGAAGCTCTTTTCTATAACGAACATTTCTATTGGATGTTGAAATAATAAACGGATCTGACAGACCACGAGCTGATCAGATGATGATCTGCCATATCTTGGTGTGGTTGTTTCTATCGTCTCCTCTGATCAGAGTCGCGTAGCGCCTTACTTCAGTTTTGAACTATGAGAAGAAACTTGAAAAAGGTTTATGGTAATTATATTAGAATTATAAAATTTAACACTGTGTACGCTCAGACTCATTGCCTTTACCGTGAGAGCTCTATTGCTGTGTTGCTCTGTGATACACTCATACACACCGCACATTACTGTGCGTTTTATTGCTGTGGAGCTCTGTAATGTGCAGTTTATACAACGGTATCAGTAATGTACAGTATTTTATAAACCTTTGCGGCTTCCATGTTTGCCACAGGGACATTGTGTGCTGCTGTGCAGCCTTGGCTGCTATGAGTGGGTGAGGCTGCTGCAGCAGAGCAGTGCCCATCTGTAAGTCTGGAGGGGGCACAATGGATTCCCCAATTCACTGCTGGGCCTGAGCAGATTTTCTTAACTCATTAAAATAATTATTTAAAAAATTGTGTTAAAGAATATATTTCTTCAAACAACAATGTACATGTGGGTGTTGCGTTGTATGGGTGTGACCTTATGTGGGTGTGGCACAAAGGGGCCCCATGATCTCCTATTGCCCGGGGGCCCCATTAGTTGTCAGTCCGCCCCTGAATGTAGGGGACAGGGTTTGGTTGTCCACGCGTCATGTATGCCTGCTGGTGCCATCTATGAAAATGACTCCTAGGTACATAAACCCATACAGAGTTCTGTGCTGTATAAATCTGGTTTATGCTTTGTCTTTGCCACTATATCTCAAGATACATAATGTGTTCCATGTAAGTCTGCTCAAACCTCTATTATGTAATAGGTATACCAGAGTCCAGGAACCCCCTCCTCCTGTCAAGGTGAAAGGTGAGGAGGAATTTGAGGTCTTGCCTTAATTCCTCAATATCGAGGGGCAGATTGCAATACTTGGTGGATTGGAAGTGGTATGGACTGGAGGGTAAGTCCTGGTTACCTGCCAGTAAGGTCCATGAGCCGAGGCTGGTACGCGCTTTCCACTCCTCTCACCCACATGCTCCTAGTGGTTGTCCAGTGGCCCCCGTATACCGGCAGCACCTTCCACGATGCTCGCTGGCCGGCCGCCGAGTGAAGAATCGGATGGAAAGATACTGGGGGGTTTACAACATAAAAGATCACAAAATGGATGCACCCAGTGACACATATAGAGTAAAATATTTTCTTAACTAAACATGAAAGAGAAAAAAAAGTACATGTAAGATATCAGCAACATAAAATAAACACTATAAGGACATTTCATTTTTCGGTGGTAATGGCCCTTTAATAGTCAGGACTGTGCAATACGTCTGCAATTCCATGTGTAGTGGAATAATAATGATATTGTCAGGAGTTTATTCATCCTGTTTATAATTATTTCTCTTCTCTAAGTTATGTACAATTGATTTCAATGAGAATCTACTTATTAGCTCAATGAATGAAACATACTGCCTCAGAGCAATTTATAATTGATTGTCCCACCTGCAGAGAAAGACAGCTACTCTAATTATCAAATTACACCAAAGTCAGGAACAATTATAGCCCCAAAGATTTCTTCTAAATTGTCGAATTAAACAAAAAAATCTAATCTTTCCTTAAAATTCTTTCCTTAAATGTTGATTGTTTCCTTGCTGCTTATAAAAAGTATAATACTTCTTATGTGTTCACCAATTAATTTAACTATTAAATTGGGAATTCCAAAGGCACAAGCTAGGTTTTAAATACTCAGTGTGATTTCAAATAAGCTTTATTGGCAGTACCAAATACATTTTAGCATTGCCAAAGCATATGGGGAGATTATATGGGATGGAGGGCGGGGGTCTCAGTATGTTCCACATACCAAATACGGGTCCTGTTCCATTCTTGCCATTAAAGGAACACTCTATACATCCTGACCACTTTTTAAAATGGTCAGGATGTGAGGAATGCCCCTCCCTCTCCCAGTACCCCCGTCTTTGCGATAAAGCCAGCGAAAGTACAGGATTTTCTTCCAACCCACCATTTGAATTTCCTGGTTGCCATTTACTACTTGGTTTCTAGTGACATCAGCACATAGTGACATCCCTGATAGTGACGCTCCCTGTCTCTGAGACCAATTGCATTAGCAATCGTTCTCAGAGAAGCCGCGATGGATCGGAGCTGTGCATGAATGCAGTTCTGATTCATCATTCTGTGCAGGTGCGCAAGTTGCATTTCCTACGCTACGCAAATTGCATCAAAAAGGTCAGGAGGCTATGAGCCGAAGAGGAGGAGCTGCGCACACCAAGGGACAAAAAGGTGAGGAAAATTGGGCAAAATTTTTTAAAACTTAAGAAAATAATAGGGCAGAGACCGTCAGCAGCCTTTTCTCAATTATTTAAGGGGGAAAAAAGGGACACTCTACTTTTCAGTAGAGTGTTCCTTTAAGATAACGGCTGAAGCCGTTATATATAAGAGCTTCAGCAATTAACTTAATGGTTAGAGTTCCTTTTCTGACCTTGGTTCATTAATTGCAGTCTCTTACTGTACATTAACAACTCCAATTCTTTGTATAGGAGACATTACTCAGTGGCCAAAATGAGATCATGAACTATTGTGAAATAGCTCGATCTTGTCTTTTAGAGCTGACATTTCTGAAAAAAATTATAGACTCTAAGACCCTGCTGTTTATTGATCATGTTTTAGCCAAAAAATATTTTATGTATAATCCCATGGTGAAAAGGGTGGTGCAATCTGGCGCCTCCCTGGAAGACTGGGAACAAGTAGCTGCCATTGTCCTTCCATGCTTCCTTTTGTGACGCCTGTGCTATCCTGTTCATATGAATATGTGCAAAGGTCACAGACGGATGGCGTTTTGCTACATGGAGTTCTCTGCGATACAGGAGCAGATATGACACTGCCAGTATCTATCTGCAGCCAATCCTAATTATTCTGTCTAGAATCGCTAATACAGCAGATGGGGCAGAATACTGTAGGTATGGTACCAGGGAGCATGTAATGGATATCCCCTTGCTGCTCCCCCCCCCCTACCAGCCTCCCTATTACTGGCAACAAAGTAATAGGGCCCTAATTTCTAATTCTGTAAACTGTCCTTGAATTAGTATTTTTAATTATAAAACACCACATATAATGTACTTCTATTTAATGTACAGGCATGCACAAGAGGGTGTAGCGGATACGGTAAGTGCTTCTGCGTTTGCCCTTTTGCCTTCACACCTACACTTTTTGGGGGCTTATCTTATTTGGTTCTTGTGACGGGACGGCCGCCACTACGCTGTAGCGCAGTACAACAGTTCACGTGTTTATTTATTTGTTATTAAAAGTTCGTTAGCCCTTATTTTTATAAGTACCTCAATATGATTTTCCCTGTTGTTCGACTGTCCCCGCTCATTCAGAGCCACGGAAAGTTCACCAGACGAGCTGGCACCGAGCCTCAAGATAAGGGCTGCACCCACCAGGGGGGCCCAAGGTGAACAAAGGGAAATTGGGCCATGGCTAGGCAGTGGCAGAAATCACCCGGGAGGGCTGAGGGCGGACCAGGGGAGAACAATGTCTTTTTTCCCCATAAATAAGCTGTGTTCTCCATGAAAAATAAATCACTCGTTTGAACCTTTACTCCTGCCTCGGCTAGTAATTGGGGATAACAGGGCTTTGGGAACTGGGATGCTTCAAGGACCTCTCTACAGCGCTGCAACCTCGGGGTATTCTACGAGCACCAGCGGCACCTCGCTACCACACTACCGACCTCCAGGTGTACTCGGCGCTGACGGCGGATCTACTCACCCCGAGTACCGGGATCCGTCACATTGGGTGGCAGCCTGGTGGGATCGGCTGAGACCAGACAAGCAGGGGGAAATACAGCCACTGGCTTGACCCCGGTCTCAGCCACCGCAACACGCCGAGCATCCGGAGCGGCCGCAATCTGGGGGAAGATTCTGAGACCAGCCCAGCAGGGGGAAAAACAGCCGCTGGCTTGACCCCGGTCTCAAACACCCCTGGGTCCGAGAGGCGGACACCCCAAGTAACGGCCGTAACCCCGTATGGCCCAGCACTACGAGGGTCTGAAGCGCACGGTCCTTAAAGAATTGCTGAAAGCCAGAGGCAAGATCCCCGGGGGCAAACCGAAGGCGGTCATCATCAGCGAATTGATGGAGGACGACCGTGCTTGTATGGCTCCCTCCGAGGGCTCTGAGACCTCAGAATGGCGACGAGAGGTACAGTGGCGGCTGGCCCTGTACGGAACAGACCCCTCTGCCGACATCATCGGCAGGGTCTTGGCAGATACAGACAGACTCCGCCAAGCAGAAATGCAGCAACGGTCCGGTGGGTCTCTGACTCCCCAGGGCAGCACCAGACCCCCCAAGCAAAAGATTCCCTTTGCTGCCTTCAAACTCTTCCCAGAGGGAAGCGAAGATATTGACGGCTTCCTGCAAGATTTTGAAAGACAATGTGCCCTGCAAGAGGTGGCGGCCGGAGATTGGGTACCTCTACTGGCGAGTAAGTTGACGGGCAGAGCGGCTGAAGCCTACCGGGCTGTGGCAGATGAGGACTGCCCTGGTGTACGAGCGGGTCAAGGAACACCTGCTGGCCCGCTATGCACTCACCCCCGAGGCGTATCAAGTCCGGTTCCGAGCTCTAAAGAAAGGGACCCATGACTCCTACGCGGAATGGGGGCACCGCATGCAACAGGCTGTCCACAGCTGGATCCAGGGATGCCAAGCCACCCACCCGGACCAGATCATCCAACTGCTCTTGCTGGAGCAGTTCTATAACTATTCACCTCCAGAGGTCCGGGATTGGGTGCGAGACCGACGTCCCCTCACCCTGCCGAAGCTACCCACCTCGCTGATGAATACCAGGACGCCAGGCGAGTACCTCCTTCTGACATCCGGCCCCCACCTCCCCGGTTCCATCCTGCACCCCAGCCTCGTACCGTACCCACCGAGAGAGCACCCCGGCCACCGACAATCCACACCCCAGTTCCTCAGACCGGTCCCCGGTGCTATGGGTGCAACCAAATCGGACATATCCGGGACCGCTGTCCACTGACTGCCAACCGTCCTGCCCCGCATCGCCCAGCACACCCTCCGGGCAGAGCTACGGCATATTGTTGCCAACATGAGCCAGAACCCACAGCGATTCCAGACGACGACTGGGGCATCCTACATGAAGCAGACCCGATTCAAGCAGCTGCCCAAGATAACCAGCAGCACCATCGCCAAAAGGTCCGGGTGAATGGACGAAGTGCCAACGGCCTGCGGGACACCGGCGAAACCCTTACCCTAGCACAGCCCCACCTTATTACCCTGGCTGCCTCCACAGGCTACTCGGTGGCCGACCGAGTCGCCGGCGGCCATGTTTACCGGATCGCTACGGCCCGCATCCATCTCGATTGGGGCACGGATGCCTGGGATGTGGAAGTAGGGATCATGAAAGACCTACCAACTGAAGTACTACTCGGCAACGACCTTGGTCTGCTGACCTCTAATTTTGAGGACACCCACCCTGGCGGGGTATGCCTCGTCACCACCCGCCATCAAGCAAGGAAGGCTCCGCACACAGACTCCGAGGGGACCGCGGTAAGTGAGACCAGCCCAACCCTTGGCCCCGACAATCCCCCCTCCCTGACCTGGGATTCCCCGACAGACTTTGCCCAAGCCACCAGGGAAGACGTCACCCATGCCCCTTACCGACAACAGGCTGGGCGGGAGCCGGGAGGGGTAGGGGAAGTGAGATTTGCCTGGGACCAGGGGAAGTTGTATAGGACCTCCGGGGGAGCGAGGAGGGGAGTGGACCAGGTACCCCATAGGCAACTGGTAGTGCCGGGGAAATATCGGCACGATCTGTTGAAGATCGGGCATGATATTCCCCTTGCAGGCCATCTGGGGCACAGGCGGACGCTGCACCGCCTGACTCAGAGCTTCTTCTGGCCCAGGTTATCCGGGGATGTTAGGGACTATTGCCGGACCTGTGAGGTATGCCAGCGGGTAGGGAAGAGGGGGGACACCCGGAAAGCAACCCTGAGACCCCTACCCATAGTGGGAGAACCCTTTAGACAGGTGGCAGTGGATCTGATAGGACCCCTGGCGGTGCCTAGTACTACGGGCAAGAAGTATATCTTGAACGTAGTAGACTACGCCACCAGGTACCCTGAGGCCGTGGCCCTCCGAGATATCCATGCAGAGACCGTCGCTGGAGCTCTGCTACAGATATTCTCCAGGGTCGGATTTCCCCAGGAAATCTTGTCTGACCAGGGCACGCAATTTACGGCCGAGGTGACCCAGCAGCTCTGGAGACTGTGCGGGATTAAACCCCTGTACAGTTACCCTTACCACCCGCAAACCAACGGGCTCTGCGAGCGATTTAACGGGACCCTCAAGCAACTCCATCGCACCTTTACCATGTCCCATAAGGACTGGGAACGCCACTTGCCTCATCTGTTGTTCGCGTACAGGGAGGTACCCCAGGAAGCCACTGGCTTCTCTCCCTTTGAGCTGTTGTACGGCCGGAGAGTCCGAGGCCCCTTGGACCTGCTCCGGGAGCACTGGGAAGGTGCTCTGGCCGAGGAGGGGACCTCGGCCATAGATTATGTGCTTGAGTTTAGGGACCGGCTGCAGGAATTCACCGCCCTGGTACGGGACAATCTCAAAGCGGCCCAAACCAAGCAGAAGAGGTGGTATGACCGGTCGGCTAGGGACCGCACCTTCCAGCTAGGGCAGAAAGTGTTAGCGCTCCGGCCAGTCAAACAAAATAAGTTGCAGGCAGCCTGGGAGGGACCCTACAAAATTATAGAGAAGATCTGCGATACCACCTTCATCGCAGCCAGATGTTCGGATGAAAGGATCCAAAGAACCTTTCATGTGAACATGCTGAAACCATTTCATGAAAGATAAGAGGCAGTAGCCGCCATCTGCGCACCGGACGCGGGGGATCTGGAGGATCTCCCCCTGCCGGTACTGCCTGGGGATCCGAGCGCCCAGGGGATAGCTGATGTCTGGCTGGGCGAGGGACTCAGTCCACGCCACAGGGAACAGGCTCAGCAGGTGCTACGGGAGCACCAAGACCTGTTCTCGTCCCGTCCCGGCTACACCTCTGTAGCTCTGCATCGGGTCGATACCCAGAGTCAAACCCCCTTGCGGCAGATGGCGTACCGAATCCCCTATGCAGTGAGAGACGGGATGCAGAAGGAGATCCGCGAGATGCTGGATCTAGGGGTAATAGAACCATCCGAGAGCCCATGGGCCTCCCCGGTGGTTCTAGTACCCAAGAAGGATGGCACTACCAGGTTCTGTGTAGATTACAGAAGGCTCAATGAGCACACCGTTACCGACGCCTACCCCATGCCCCGGGTAGACAAGCTCCTGGACCGCATTGCCCAGGGTCACTTCCTCACCACCATTGACTTGTGTAAGGGGTACTGGCAGATTCCCCTTGCCGAGGAAGGTGTGCCGAAATCGGCATTCATCACTCCATTTGGCCTGTACCAATTTCGGGTCATGCCATTCGGGATGAAGAATGCCCCGGCCACGTTCCAACGCATGGTGGATCGTCTGCTAGAGGGGATGCAGGACTTTACCAGCGCCTACCTAGATGACATAGCCATCTTTAGTAACACCTGGAAGGACCACTTACAGCACTTACGGGCAGTACTGGACCGCCTTGGCACCGCAGGTCTGACAGTCAAACCAGACAAGTGCCACGTTGCCATGTCCAAGGTCCAGTACTTGGGCCACCAGGTGAGCTGCGGAAGGCAGCGCCCGGAAGGAACCCGCCAAGGTTGAAGCTGTCGCCCAGTGGCCCACACCCCGCACCAAGACCCAGGTGTTAGCATTTCTAGGTACGGCGGGGTACTACTGCCGCTTCGTCCCCAACTACAGCGCCATTGCCAAACCCCTGACTGACTTGACCCGCAAGAACCTTCCCCGACAGGTACTGTGGTCCCCTGAGTGTGAGGAAGCCTTCCAGCAGCTCAAGCGAGCCTTGGTGGAGGCCCCCGTGTTGACCGCTCCTGATTCAACTAAACGTTTCGTCGTCCACACAGATGCTTCTATGTTCGGACTGGGAGCGGTGCTGAGCCAGGTCGGTGAAGATGGGCATGACCACCCGGTTGCCTACATCAGTCGGAAACTTCTACCCAGGGAGGTTGCCTATGCGGCAATCGAGAAGGAGTGCCTAGCCCTGGTATGGGCACTGAAGAAACTCCAACCCTATTTGTATGGGCGCTCCTTCACGGTCCTCACAGACCACAACCCCCTAGTATGGCTGAACCGGGTGGCCAGAGACAACGGCAGGCTCCTGCGGTGGAGCCTGGCCCTACAGCCCTTCAACTTTACTATCCAATACCATCCTGGTAAACAAAATGCCAATGCGGATGGGCTATCCCGCCAGACTGAACTTGAGATCTAAGGTGGGGTCCGTGGACATCCCCAAGTGGACCCGCAGAGGGTCTCACCGGGTCTGCCAACTGGTAACTGGGGGGAGATATGTGACGGGACGGCCGCCACTACGCTGTAGCGCAGTACAACAGTTCAAGTGTTTATTTATTTGTGTATTATTAAAAGTTCGTTAGCCCTTATTTTTATAAGTACCTCAATATGATTTTCCCTGTTGTTCCCCTGTTCCCCGCTCATTCAGAGCCACGGAAAGTTCACCAGACGAGCTGGCACCGAGCCTCAAGATAAGGGCTGCACCCACCAGGGGGGCCCGAGGTGAACAAAGGGAAATTGGGCCATGGCTAGGCAGTGGCAGAAATCACCCCGGGAGGGCTGAGGGCGGACCAGGGGAGAGCAATGTCTTTTTTCCCCATAAATAAGCTGTGTTCTCCATGAAAAATAAATCACTCGTTTGAACCTTTACTCCTGCCTCGGCTAGTAATTGGGGATAACAGGGCTTTGGGAACTGGGAAGCTTCAAGGACCTCTCTACAGCGCTGCAACCTCGGGGTATTCTACGAGCACCAGCGGCACCTCGCTACCACACTACTGACCTCCAGGTGTACTCGGCGCTGACGGCGGATCTACTCACCCCGAGTACCGGGATCCGTCACAGTTCTTGATGAAGAAAATAACATTAACAATTTGTCATTATTTAAAACTTGCAAGTCATGAATGTAACATATGTGCAAACCCTAAAATATAGATTGTGAACACCTATGGTCTAGTGCAGAAATGAGCAGCCCTGCCCCTCCTGATATTTTGGATCTAATATCACATGTGGTTCCGCCAATCTAATGAGTGGCTGAAAATCATGAGAGATGTAGTTTCAAAGCAGAGGCAGAAAAGTGTGGCTACCACAGTGGGAGCAAACCTGTCGTATGGTAATCCTCTAGGTGCTCCACCAAGTGGTCCGCCGTCATGTACCAGACTTTCACAAAAACTATGGGCCACACGAAAGTAACCATAGAAAAAAAAATGTATTCACTGTCCAAGGGGGACTAAAATTGCGACGTTTTGGCTCTAGGCCTTAGTCACGCATCTGGTTGCAGGCCACTGGCCTAGTAATTGATAAATTGTATCTCTAATGATGTATAGCTTGGTATAGGTGCAGCTTCACAATTAAGAAATGTTATTTAAAGAAAAGCCATTCTTCTACCCAAGCACATGGTGCCAAAATACACAAGAAAAAAAAAAGTATAATTTAAACGATCAGCCAACGGCACTGAGGAACTTTCAAA
Organism: Leptobrachium leishanense; assembly: GCA_009667805.1. NCBI lineage: Eukaryota > Metazoa > Chordata > Amphibia > Anura > Megophryidae > Leptobrachium > Leptobrachium leishanense. Next base: position 280,503,778 of record CM019063.1, read on the forward strand.
AGAACTTATTTCCTTCCAGCAGCTTGTCATTTGCATAATAGAATATATCCACATGCAAAGAAGTGTACAGCAAAATATATGGATGAAAATATAGGCTTTGCATACTAAGGAGGAATATTATTGTCAAACCTCAGCAGCACATTCATGAGGCGGACAGGATTCATATCCTTGTTCTCTCCATCTTCTACCCTGGAGCCATGCAATTAAAATATGCAAGCTTCCTGCATTTACATCTGATGAGTTCAACACCAGCACGGTATGCTCAAAGCCCATCGGTATCATTGTATTGTTTTGTTTTTTTTAATAAATGTTGAACAAACGTATTCATTTTCAGTTATCTGTCAGTTAAAATTGCTTCAAAAAGGTTTTGCTCCCAAATTTCCTTCAATTTTTTTAAGACGTTAGAGGCACGCAACAGAAAAGTACATCAAACATCAATGTAACAGAACCACCGTTTTAATACTGTCTGAGAAAAGTAATGCTCAAAGTTATCTTAAAGGTGGAAAAAGCTGCAAGGATTCTAATTTGTAGAAGACCATTTGGAGAATTTTTTTTTTTTAATTCTAATGCTCCAGTTCTGATACAATGCAGTTTTCAGTAGATGATTAAATTTATGTGCCGTTTCAAAGATCAGGGACTTTAAAAAAGACTATATTGTATTCTGTGGATTCAAATTTGCCGAGGGTAATTTCAGCTCGCATTGGAATTTGACTTTTTGAAGATCAGTAAGAGCATGATAAATTGCCCCATTGGAAAATTATCTTAAGTATCGAGAATCCAGTCAGACATTATTTTCACTAATTTATAGAAACATAGAAACATAGAAAAATGTCGGCAGATAAGAACCTTTCGGCCCATCTAGTCTGCCCAATTACATGGATACTTTACCTGGATTTATCTTTTGTTTAGGATAGCCTTATGCCTATCCCATGCTTGCTTAAATTCATTACTGTTTTGGCCTCTACCACTTCTACTGGAAGACTGTTCCATGTATCCACCACCCTCTCAGTAAAATAATGCTTCCTGATGTTACTTTTAAACCTTTTCCCCTCTAATCTAAGACTATGTCCTCTTGTTTTGCTATTTTGTTTCCTTTTAAATATACTCCCTTCCTCTACCTTGTGGATTCCCTTTACGTATTTAAATGTTTCTATCATATCTCCTCTGTCTCGTCTTTTTTCCAAGCTGTACATGTTAAGATCATTAAGCCTTTCCTGGTAACTTTTCTCCTTCAAGCCGTACACCATTTTAGTAGCCCTTCTCTGAACTCTCTCTAAGATGTCTATAACCTTCTGGAGATACGTTCTCCAGTAATAGGCTTGTGCACCGATTTTTTTTTCGGTTCGATTCGGTTTGATTTTTCAGATTTTTAAACTTTTCGATTCGGCTCGTTTCGACCGATTTCGGTTTCGATTCAATTCGGTTCGACCTGTTTTTCGGGTACATTTTTTTTTCGGAATTTCGACCATTTTTCCTATTTTCGTGTCACTGTGCTCGGTTTTTGTATCGACTTTTCGTTTCTTCGAAAAATGTTCGTTTTTCAGAAAATTTTCGTTTTTACAAAATTTTCGTTTTTACAAAATTTTTGTTTTTCGGAAAATTTTCGTTTTTCGGAATTGCACATTATCGACCTTTTTTCGTATTTTTCGTGTCATTTTGCCCGTTTTTTGTATCGACTTTTCGTTTTTTCGAAAAATTTTCGTTTTTCAGAAAATGTTCGTTTTTACAAAATTTTTGTTTTTCGGAAAATTTTCGTTTTTCGGAAAATTTTCGTTTTTCGGAAGATCTGTTCTCCTCGTTTGCCACATTTCAAGCCCATTCGAAAAATCCGAAAATATTTCGTTTCGGCTCGGAAAACATTTCGGATCTGAACTTTTCGGATCTAAAATTTTTCGGAAATTCGGCCGCATCCGAAAACACGAATCGGGAAAATTCCGAAATTCCGAAACCCGAAACGCACATCCCTATCCAGTACTGCACACAGTACTCCAAGTGAGGTCTCACCAGTGCTCTGTACAGTGGCATGAGCACTTCCCTTTTCCTACTGCTAATACCTCTCCCTACACAACCAAGCATTCTGCTAGCATTTCCTGCTGCTCTATTACATTGACTACTTACCCTTAGATCCTCTGAAATAATGACCCCTAAATCCCTTTCCTCAGATGTTGAGGTTAGGACTGTATCAAATATTCTATATTCAGCCCTTGGGTTTTTACGTCCCAGGTGCATTATCTTGCACTTATCCACATTAAAACTCAATTGCCACAACTCCGACCATTTATTTAGTTTACCTAAATCATTTGTCATTTGGCTGATCCCTCCAGGAACGTCAACCCTGTTGCAAATCTTTGTGTCATCAGCAAAAAGACATACTTTTCCATTAATACTTCTGCAATATCACTATTAAAAATATTAAAGAGAATGGGTCCAAGTACTGACCCCTGAGGTACCCCACTGGTAACAAGACCTTGCGCCGAATAAACTCCATTTACCACAACCCTCTGTTGTCTGTCACTCAGCCACTGCCTAATCCAGTCAACAATATTGGAATCCAAGCTCAAAGATTGCAATTTATTGATAAGCCTTCTATGCGGAACAGTATCAAAAGCCTTACTGAAATCTAAATAAGCAATGTCTACTGCACCACCTGTGTCTATTATTTTTGTTACCCAATCAAAAAAATCAATAAGATTAGTTTGGCATGATCTCCCTGAGGTAAACCCATGTTGTTTCTGATCCTGTAATCTATGTGTTTTTAGATGTTCAACAATCCTTTCCTTTAACATGGTTTCCATTAATTTCCCCACTACTGACGTAAGACTAACTGACCTATAGTTCCCCGATTCCTCCCTACTACCCTTCTTGTAAATGGGCACAACATTTGCTAATTTCCAGTCTTCTGGGACGACTCCCGTTAACAAGGATTGGTTAAATAAATCTGTTAATGGTTTTGCTATTACATCACTGAGCTCTTTTAATAATTTAGGGTGGATCCCATCAGGCCCCATTGACTTATTTGTCTTTACTTTAGACAGCTGCTGTAGAACCTCCTCCTCTGTAAACTGATATGTAAATGTCTCTTTAGTGTTCTCTCCTAACTGAGGTCCCTTTCCTTCCTTTTCTTCTGCAAAGACTGAACAAAAAATATTCATTGAGGCAGTCAGCGGGACTTTTATCCTCTTCTACATACCTTCCTTCCTTTGTTTTTAATCTAACTAATCCTTGTTTTACTTTTCTTTTCTCGTTTATGTATCTAAAAAATGTTTTGTCCCCCTTTTTTTACTGACTGAGCTATTTTCTCTTCTGCGTGTGCTTTGGAAGCTCTTATAAATTGCTTTGCCTCTTTCTGCCTAATTTTATAGGTTTGCCTATCTTCTTCACTCTGAGTTGTTTTATAATTATTGAATGCTATCTTTTTGTTCTTCACTATTTTGGCCACTTCTGCAGAGTACCACAGTGGTTTCTTCCCTTTTTTGTTTTTGCTAACAAGCTGAATGCAATTTCCTGTGGCCTTCAATAATGCTTCCTTTAAATAATCCCATTTCTCCTGGACTCCCTTTAAACTCCTCCAGTCTGATAATGACTCCTTCACACAAAATCTCATTTTAGAAAAATCTGTTTTTTTAAAGTCTAAAACTTTGTTCTTGTGTGGTGCGGCTCCATCCCTGTTGTTATATTAAACCATACTGACTGGTGATCACTAGATCCCAAATTTTCACCTACAACAACGTCCGATACCAAACCTCCATTTGTGAGTATTAAATCCAAAATGGCCTCTTTACGGGTCGGCTCCTCAACTACTTGTGTTAGAGATAATCCCAGTAGGGAGTTTAGAATATTTGTACTCCTGGTGCACCCAGCTGTTTTGGTTTTCCAGTTCACATCAGGAAGATTAAAGTCCCCCATGATAATAACCTCCCCCTTCATTGCCATTTTGGCTATTTCCTCAACCAGCAGATTATCTAGTTCTTCTGCTTGTCCAGGGGGTCTATAGTTCACACCTACACGAGCTACTGTATGATTGCCAAATGTTAGCGTAACCCAAACTGACTCTATGTTCACCTCGCCCACTTTTATTTGGTTCGTTTTTATGTTGTTTTTCACATACAGGGCCACTCCTCCTCCTTTCCTACCTTCTCTGTCTTTTCTATATAAAGAGTACCCCGGTATTGTTATGTCCCAGTTATTTTTCTCACTGAACCATGTCTCAGTAACCGCCACTAAATCTACTTTTTCAGCTGCCATCATTGCCTCTAGTTATGTATAATTATTATGGTTTCTAAACTTCTCATAACATGGTTGCATTCTTTTAATGGTTCTAGCTGACCATTTCATTTCTCTCTGTTTAAACAGTTCATCTATCTATCCCAAAACTCTGGTTAAAACTAGTTCTTAAAGCACTACAGTAAATAGTGGATTGCTCAAGTTTTCGTAATCACCCTTGAAAACTACCCAGTGAGTTTAGGCCTTCGAAGCTAAATCTTAAAGAAATTAGAATGGTGTCAAGTTTAAGAAGTGGGGTTGAGACAGTCAACAAAGGGAAGGATGCAATTCTAACAATATCCACACAATCGTAGTGAGGCTGGGTTTAAGAACATAATTAAACTATAACCTTTATTTCAATTAAAAATAAAGAGTGCCAATGGAAAAACCGCCGCAAAACCGCAGAAAAAAATGTCAAACGCACCCGACGATCCACCGCAAAACCCGCAAACGAATCTGAAAAAAGACAATGATCTGCCGAACAGAGCGTCAACCAGCTGCCGGAAAAAGCCGACGAACGGGGTTAAAAAAAAAGAAGGGACTTTCAAAAGCTGTTTGCAAAAAAACAATGCCTGAAAATGCCTGAAAATTACATATAAGGTCCTATGAAAAATAACAAAAAGGTCTGTTGCAGGAAAAAAAAATGCTATTTAAAAAATAAACAAAAATCTGAAAACAATTTTTGCTGAAAAATGCCAAGAAGTCCTAAAAAATAAAGAAACTCTTTGCTGCAAATTAAAAGAATAAATGGTTTAATCAATATTTAATAAATACGGGAATATTTTTTACATTGAAACCTATGGAATTCGCCTGTCTACACCTCCTGAATGAAACCACTGAAAATCAGGGCATTTCACTGAGATTTCTCTTCTGTTCGGCGTTCTCTGAATAGATAAACCTTTTCTTCTCTATGGGGTATTTCACTGTCATTGCACAGCACTGTATTTCGCTGGCAATTCGCCAATATTTGGGAATTGCCTGCTCTTCGAATAGCTGAATGGCCCTGAAATTGCATTATACGGGGAAATTCACTATTCAGTGCAATTTCAGAGCCAATTCGGCTCTCTTTGAATAAACCTTTAGTGAATAGACCTGGTAATGAGTTTCCTCCTCTTTATTCCGATTTCCAGTGTTTAGTCAGTTTTCCCAATCCATTTATATTAGGATTTACTAAGTTTTCCCATGTTTATTACTATTTCCAATATTTTATTTATAGTTCATTTATATTACCAGGACTTAGTTTTTTCACATTTATTTTTATCCCAGGTTAGGATTAGATATAAACATGGGAAAACTGAGTAAATCCTGGTACTTTAAATGATCTGGCAAAAAAGAATAATAAGAATAAAGTGAAATATAAAAAAAAAACAGGAAAATTGATTAAATAAATGCTGCATTTCTCATTTTATTTATTCATAAACAATAAATAGTATGAAATAACTTTCATTGGCCTGTTTGAAGTTTGCTCTGGGTGGCACTGGTCACAACTTGCCGCGGTCCTGTGACACCCCTCTTACGTCTGCTGTGGCCCTGCTCAGGTAATTTTCATGAGTCGCAAGACTACTGACTGAAACTGCTGTTGCATTGTTCCCGTGAGGCCACGGGCCAGTCTTCTTTGCTCGCAATAGAGGCCAGCAAGATTCATGTGATTGTGGAGGACCTTGGATCTCGGGCTCAGTAGCAAGCCGAGCCAGAGCTAATGATTGCAGGGCTTCGAGCTCCTGCAGTTACGGTCGTCGTGGAAGCAGCTGGATGGCCCACCAGGATTTCTCACAGTATCTCGTTAAATCAGGCTGGTCCTGGGTGGCTGCCATGTAACTGGAGGCTGGTGCCACGGATCATGAGACTGGTGATGTGAAGTAGTGTTGATGGCCGTGGTGGCACAATGTGATAATGTTACCTCATGCTGTGTTGGGGACATCAAGGTCCTGCAATATCCGTGGGGAATAACGTGGAGAGATGTTACCCAATGGCTGCTCCTGCACAGACATCACCCAGGAGGAGGCAAGGAAAAATTGTGCAGTGTGTCTTTCTTCCTCATGGGGGCGCTATTGGGTCTGCTGCACATCACGGGATGAAACTGTAGAAATACAAAAGGTTCTTTAAATGCAGTGCTCAGATTATGTGGTAATTTATTTATTCTAGGTCACATCTATTCAAACTTATAACTCTGTAATACTACTACTATACCTGTCCTCACGTGCACTCTTGTAGTATCACAAACCATGTTGTAGAATATACCGCTACTGGACATGTCTGACATACATCAAGATCAATATTTACCTGATTCAGTGTGAGGCCTGACTCCATTGTCCACACCACCTTCCACACCTCGGATCATCACATGGGACATCCACCGCATCAGTAGCTCCTCCCACTCAGTGTAGGTAAACCGTGTGAGGGACCTACCCTGGTCCTCGCAGTCTCAAGATGTTCTTGAGCCACCTCTGCCTTCAAGACCTGTTTACAGTCATGGAACTTGTAACAGACATCTGTCCCCCGACTGGGTCACATTTATTAATGCCACTCCCTTGCCAAAACCCCATTCTCCCACCAGCAGTCTTTTGTGCTTTTCTCCAGCCCCTAACCGAAGCTTAAGGGTGGGTACACTGAAAGCACAGTGATAGCATTCCAAAGAAATGAGTCAGCATGCAGATCTTGAGGTTAGAACAGTCAACCTGACTGAGCCTTTAATGAATAATATATTACAGTGCCAGAAGGGGCCAAGCAGCCAATGGGAAATACCTTCCTGGCATATTGCTCCAACAGCTCAAGAATCACTGGAGTCTTGCTGTCCGTGACATAATTAGACCAGGGACAGATAATGGGATTAACTCTGCTCACCAAGACGAATTGCGCAACATACCAATAAATCAGATCAGTAGGACAATAGCAGATTGTGAGCATAAACAGGGGATTCATATTATACAGTATCAGATAATGGGGCAGTGTCTGCCAAACAGGACAGATAAATGAAGACCACTCCAACCTTTAACAGATGTAAACATATTCTAGTTAGGGACCTTGGAAAGGGCTACCTATTAGCAGGTAGTAACAGATAAACATAGACAATAATGATAATAACAATAACAGTATTCATGGATCATGGTTAACCCCTAAAGTGCCAGACTCTGCCATAGCAATACAAGGGTATTCATGCTCTAGAAAGGACAGAGCTAAGAGAGGAGGGGGAATTGTTATCTATGTCTATATCCTTTCTGGTATTATTGAGATCCCATTCATTAAAACAATTATTGTTGCTGGATTCTACCGCCCACCAAGTTCCCCAGTGCACTCCCTTTCTGACATAACCCAAATTCTTAGTAAATTAGTTGCTCAAAACCAAAAAAGTGAACTGCTGGTCCTCGGCGACTTTAATGTTGATTTTCTGAATCCTAAAAACAATAAGCACTGCTCACTGTTTAAGGCTTTGCATCTCCTCCCCCACTCACATTAATATGAAAAGCCCTAACCACACCTTGCTGGACTGGATTCTCTCCTCATGTCCTGATCAAATACAGGAGGCAGGCGTTCTCGCTAACAGTTTCAGTGTCACTGCCTAGTGTACTGTGTGCGCAAAATAAGGGCCATAAAATGTCCAAAGGTAATAATCACCAGGTCTTTCAAGAAATTTAATCTTGAATCCTTCCTAAATGATCTCAAACAGCTCCCATGGTACAGACTAAACCTAATACCAGACCTGGACTGTGCAATTGAATACTTTCAAGCAGAGCTCCTGAAAGTCTGGAACACCCATACCCCACTGCGAAAAGTGCAAGTAAAAGGGGCCCACCTCCCCTGGGTTACAGCTGACCTCACACATATGTACCAGTTTAGAGACTCCCTGTGGTCAAATTTCAAGAGTACTGGATCCATGAACGATCACTGTGAATACCGAAAATGCCGGAATGCATGCACTAAACAAACAAAAATGGCAAAAGCCCAATACTTCAATGAAAATTTAAACAATAACATATCAAACCCCAGAAATTTTTGGAAAATCATAAGTAACATACAAGCACCCAGGGCGTGGCCGGACGTTGCAGCGCGCGGTCGCATGTAAGGAGAGCTCCTGTGACCGGTGCTGAATTTTCATTTCTTGCGGCTAAATAACAGCAACCCCGGGCTGAAACTTCACCCACAGGTGGGTGACAACTCCTGGTCAACAGATGGTGCCCCCTAAGGCGCAACGAGCACTGGAACCGGTGAAATCGGCAAATAAAGACTGGGTTCGTGAGGCCCAAGATAGCGGATCTCCCTCATCTGTTTGCTCTCTCATAATGGAGGCGGCTGCCGCGGGCCCACCCTGCATGTCTGACACCTCACCACCATCAGAAAGTAGACTTCATGCCATGCTGCAAGAACTCCGATCTACCATACAAACGGATCTTAAAGAGGCACTGCAGGAGCTGAGGCGCGATGTACAAGACCTGGGTAAGAGGACTGACTCTTTGGAGTCTAAGACAGATGATTTATGTTTAGCCCACAATGACTTGGTGGATCGTCACATAGCTTTGCAGACAGCACATGACACCATGCAACGAAATTAGCCGATTTGGAAGACCGCTCACGGCGTAATAATGTACGGATCCGGGGCATTCCAGAGGTAGTAACCCCTGCTGACCTCCAGCCTTATATTATGGAACTTTTCTAGGTCCTGGTACCAACATACTCACCACAAGATTTCCTGATGGATCGGGCACACAGACTGCCGCGCGCCAAGAACCTGCCGCCCTCAGCTTCTAGAGATGTTCTAGTCCGGGTGCACTTTTTCCACGCTAAAGAAGCGTTTATGAGAGCGTCACGGAAATCTATGCCTCTGCCTTCTCCGTATGCCGAAGTTTCTTTCTACGCAGACCTGTCAACAGCTACCATGTCTAAAAGGAGGGAATCTTCGTCCTTCACGAAAATGTTACGTGACCACAACATGGCGTATCGATGGGGATTTCCCACAAAGATCTTGTTATGGCATGCGCTTGCTGACGGAATGGAAAGTCGTGTCTGAATTTACTCCACCTCGTGAGGAATTATCTTCGCCGCTGAAAGTTTCTCCGGAGTGGAACCGGGTCCGGCCAAAATGAGGTGCTATGGCCCTGCATTATCCCGCTTCCGGGCGTGCTTCTCTTATTCCGCCATGTTGTTCTCAGCATATTCGGGCGTTAGAACTCCTTCACGGATGCCGGACTGACCCCTTCTGATCCATCTTATTGGTGGCGTTCCTGGGGTCCTGTTCTTTTATTCAATTAGCCCCGAGGCCTTCCATTGGCCTGTATATTGGCGCAGTCACCTCCTCGTGTAGAGTTGGGACTGTTGTTTTTCCCCTACTGGAGTTTTTTCTTGACCTTGTTTTTCTTTTTTCTACTTATACCAATCTACTGTGTTGATTGACTCCACTCAGCTGCGCTCATGGAGTGCAGTTTTTTTTCTGTTGTTTGGTCGGGTTTTCTTTTTTTTTTTCTTTCTTTTCCTTTTATTTTTGTTTTTTTCTGGTTCGACCTATGTATGTAATGTATGTACTGTTTGTCTGTTTGGTATGCACTATGATATACAGTTCCAGGCACTGTTGTGAGCAGGGGAGTCCCTCCATTCTCCCGCGGAGGTTGTCTGCACTGACCGTTGTGAGATCTAGAAGGCTGGGCGTAACCAAAGATGAGTAAACCTCACTTCCAGATTTATTCCTTAAATGTTCGAGGCTTGAATACTCCGTACAAACGCCATGCTTTATTTCGCGACCTGCATAAGTCTCAACCAGCTATTGTATGTTTGCAAGAGACTCATTTTTGTAAGAGGCGCCCGCCGTTTTTGAAATCGCGCATGTACACGGATGCATATCAATCCAGTGCTCAGACGAAGTCCAAAGGTGTCTCGATCCTGTTCCATAGAGACTGGACCTTTGTGTGTTCGGCTCAGTATGTTGATCCGTTGGGCCGCCTTGTGCTTCTCGTGGGCACGCTGAACGAATTACCAATCACTATAGCTAACCTATATCTTCCTAATGATAATCCGGTTTCTAATCTTCGAAAAGTTTATGGTAGAGTGAAAAAAATGTCTAGTGGTACGTTGTTTCTTTGTGGGGATTTTAATTGCACTCCTGATCCTGACGTTGACACCCAGACGAGCAAACCCCGCCCCCACACCCGCTCCCCCCCATCCTCTAGCAAACAACTACAGGAATTCATGCATTCGTTTGAACTATATGATACTTGGAGGATATGTCCCCAATACACGTGATTACACATATTTTTCTCATTTCATTCCTCATATAGTAGAATTGACTTGTGTTTGATACATAGCTCTGCTTTGTCTCGCCTAATGGAGGCGACCATCTGCATCATTACGTGGTCTGACCATGCTCCACTTACGCTTACCTTTGAGGTTGCTTTTCCGCCGAGGGGTATGGGGAACTGGAGACTCAACGACTCGCTCATTGTAGATAGGGATGACGTGACAAAAACGCTACAACTCCTTCAGGAGTATTTCACAGCGAACATGACTGAGGATGTTGCAAAACATCGTCGATATGGTTGGCCCACAAAGCTGTTCTGCGAGGACATTTTATACAGAAAGGAGCGCAATGTAAACGACGTTTTACTGCTCAGATGACTGCCCTTATACGACGAATCACTGTATTAGAAACCCAGAATAAAACCTCTCCTGCCCCATATATTACCGATCAGTTGATTTCACAGCGTCGCGAATTGGAACATCTTATGCTCCAAGTCAATGCGCGATCAATTAGACGGCTTAACTATGTTCATTATACCCAAGGGAATAAACCGGGGAAATTGCTGGCGTCTTAATTGAAAGTGAAAAGAATGCAAACCAACATACCGTACCTCTTGGATCCTAATAACGTAAAAATTTATAACCCAGCCCTTATTACTGATGAATTCGCACGCTATTATGCCTCCCTGTTCAGCCTAGGATCAGACCACACCGTGCCGACCCCTACACCGGAAGACATAGATCTCTTTCTTCAGACGGCTCGTCTCCCTTCCCTCTCTCCCTCTCAGGCTACAGGTTTGCTTGCTGCGTTTACGGAGGAGGAGGTACTTAAGGCTATTAATGCACTTCCAAAAAATAAAGCCCCAGGCCCTGACGGTTTTACGAATCTGTATTACCAGATATTTGCTCCATCTCTAGTCCCGACTCTTACCCTGTTTTTTAATGACATTAAGAATACTGGCATCATTCCTCCGGAGATGCTGCAAGCAACAGTAGTGACCTTGCCTAAACCTGGTAAACCCCTGACACATTGTGCCAACTTCTGCCCTATTTCCCTGTTGAATGTAGATGCAAAACTGTACGCTAAATTACTAGCTACTAGATTGGCTCCTTTACTCCCGTCCTTGATCGCGACTGAACAAACTGGCTTTGTCCCGGGCCGCCAAACGTGTGACAACACCCGACGTTTTTATGACATAATCGACTTGGCCCATAGGACTAATACCTCCGGACTCCTGCTGGCATTGGACGCTGAAAAGGCGTTTGATCGCCTGCACTGGGGGTATATGCGGACGGTGTTACTAAGGTTTGGTCTCCCAGCACAATTTGTAAATAGTATTATGGCCCTTTACTCTGCTCCGTCGGCGAAAGTATTGGCATCGGGGTTTCTATCCTCCTCTTTCCAAATAACCAATGGCACCCGACAGGGTTGTCCATTATCCCCGTTAATATTTATTCTGGCCCTAGAACCCTTGGCGCTGCAGATTAAGACTTCCCCAGCAATCAAAGGTCTGCCGACCCCGAATGGGGAGCACAAGCTGGCACTTTTCGCGGACGACATACTGCTTTTTTTGACCACACCGGAGAATTCGCTTCCTTCCCTGTTTCACCTTCTTGATAGATTTGGCGCGCTATCTTACTATAAAAATAATGTGAGTAAAACACAAGCTCTCCCTATAAATATTGCTGCTTCATCCCTCAGCTCTCTGCGTAGTAAGTACCCTTTTGATTGGCGCTCTACCTCTTTAAAATACTTGGGTATTTCCCTCTCTAAATCGCGAGGCACCATCCTTAAGGAAAACTTTATGCCACTATTGAACTCCATAGAGACGCAGCTATCCAACTGGAGCACAAATGATTCATCTTGGTTGGGCCGTATGGCGGCCATAAAGATGTGTATCCTACCCCAAATTTTATACTATTTCAGAAATATCCCTGTTTTCATACTGGCGCATTTATTGCTCCAGCTGCAAAAACTACTCCATGCGCATATTTGGAAGGGGAAACCCCCTCGAGTGTCGGCCTCTACGGTCACAACGCCGCGACGTAATGGAGGGTTGGGTTTTTTGGATCTACAATCTTATTACAAAGCAGCCTTACTAGCCCAACTGTTGTCGTCAATGCATCTAAAAGAACCAACACTATGGTTACAGTTGGAGAATGCCATGATTTTCCCATACAGACTTCATGACCTGATGTGGCTTACATTTCTTCCAAGGAATAGCACCATGGGTCTGTTACCCGCTTCGATGCTCTCCCTCATGTCCTGGCGCCAGTGGGGTCGTCCTTTGGTACGGCCTTATGACTTACTATGCCTCGCCCCCCCTAAGAGTTTTTTGTCGCTTTATCCCCGACTTAAATTTAGACTCTTGGTTCTTGCGCGGCTTGACGCATGTGTGGCAGCTCTTTACACCCCGCTCCCTGAAACCCTTCCCCGACTTGGTACAGGAGTTTGCCATACCATTGAGTGACTGTTTCACTTATCTTCGTGTGAAACACGCTTTAACCCAGAAGGGCCTGACCTTTTTCACAGCTACGAACCTTTCAGCTTTTCATAAATTGTGTATGGGGAAGAAATGTCAAATGAAACCATTATCTCTTTGTTACAACAGCCTCCTAACTCCGACCCCGCCTAAAAAATTACCCTATATGGTTAAATGGGAAAAAGACTTAGCTTTAACACTCTCCATAGATGATTGGTCGTACAGTTGTGTTCAAAATTATTCAACCCCCAATGCTGTAAAGGGTTTTAGGGAATTTAGTGTACATTTGTAATTGTATTCAGAATTTAATCCTACAAGGACTTTTTAAAGAACCATATGCAACTAAAATGACATCAATTGGTTTTGTAATACAGTAGTAAATGTTTCTTTTGTGAATTCTTCATTGACACAATTATTCAACCCCTTAAAGACTACCACTCTGAAGAACAGAGGTTCATTCAAGTGTTTTCAGTCAGGTATTGAAAACACCTGTGGATGTCACGGAGCAGCAATAAAGCATAATAAGCACCAATTAGGCAGCTTTAAAATGACTGTGATACTCAGCTCCTTCTAGACATTTACTGGTGTGGTTACAAACATGGTGAAGTCAAGAGAATGGTCCAGGAAGACAAGAGCAGAGGTGATTACTCTTCACAGGAAGGGCAATGGCTATAAGAAGATTGCAAAGATGTTAAACATACCAAGAGAGACCATAGGAAGCATCATTCGCAAATTCAAGGCAAAGGGCACTGTTGAAACACTACCTGGTCATGACAGAAAGAAGATGCTGACTTTGACTGCTGTGCGCTACCTGAAGCGTAGAGTGGAGAAAAGTCCCCGTGTGACTGCTGAGGAACTGAGAAAAGATTTGTCAGATGTGGGTACTGAAATTTCAGCTCAGACAAAACGGCGCACACTGCGTAATGAAGGCCTCCATGCCAGAACTCCCAGGCGCACCCCCTTGCTGTCTCCAAAGAATAAGAAGAGTCGACTGCAGTATGCCAAAAGTCATGTGGACAAACCACAGAAGTTTTGGGATAGTGTTCTGTGGACTGATGAAACAAAATTAGAACTGTTTGGGCCCATGGATCAACGCTATGTTTGGAGGAGGAAGAACAAGGCCTATGAAGAAAAGAACACCTTGCCTACTGTGAAGCATGGCGGGGGGATCAATCATGCTTTGGGGCTGTTTTGCTTCTGCAGGTACAGGGAAGCTTCAGCGTGTGCAAGGTACCATGAATTCTCTTCAGTACCAGGAGATATTGGATGACAATGTGATGCAGTCCGTCACAAACCTGAGGCTTGGGAGACGTTGGACCTTTCAACAGGACAATGATCCCAAGCATACCTCCAAGTCCACTAGAGCATGGTTGCAGATTAAAGGCTGGAACATTTTGGAGTGGCCATCGCAGTCACCTGACTTAAATCCGATTGAGAACCTCTGGTGGGACTTAAAGAAAGCAGTTGCAGTGCGCAAGCCTAAGAATGTGACTGAACTGGAGGCTTTTGCCCATGACGAATGGGCGAAGATACCCGTAGATCGCTGCAAGACACTTGTGTCAAGCTATGCTTCACGTTTAAAAGCTGATATAACTGTAAAAGGATGTTGTACTAAGTACTAGATTGAATGTCACTTGGGGGTTGAATAAAACTGATAATGATGTGAGCACAGAAAACAGATTTGTGGTTATTTCATTATAAATGTTATGCTATATTTGTCTGACCTACACGTGCCTCTTTGATTTAATTGTAAGCAAGATGACTGAATGATCAAAATCAATGTCAAACTGGCCAAAACACTCAATTTCAGTGGGGGTTGAATAATTTTGAACACAACTGTATGCCATGGAAACAATATACAAATATTCTAGAAGCACCAATCTACGTGAGGCCCATATCAAACTACTGTGCAGATGGTACTTAACACCAACCCGATTGGCCCATATCTCAGGGAATTCAGGCTTCTGTTGGAGATGCCTTACCGGCCTCGGCTCTCTACTGCATACATTTTGGTTATGTCCCATACTGGGGGGATATTGGGAAAAGATAAGCAGACTGATTTCCCATTGTACTTCACTCACACTCCCACTTTGCCCGAAATTGTACCTCTTACATCTTATTGCCATTAATATTCAGACCCGTCATAGGAGGTTTATTTCCATGGTACTGGGGACAGCAAAAATAGTTATAGCGAGACATTGGCGTTCCTCACTATGCCCCTCTATGAAAGAAGTTATGATTGCCCTCGAAAGTGTTTTTAAATACGAAGAAATGTTCCACACCGCGAATAATTCAATGTGCCAATTTTATGATACATGGGAGGGATGGAGGGTGTTTGTCGAGTCTGGAACCTTGATATAAGATACTTCAACATGTAAGACTGTAGTGCTGCCATGTTTTATGTTTTATGTTAGTTTAGGAATTTAAATGTTATTGGAAAATGGAGTCCGTACAAATGACCCCCTCTCAGATTACATTGATACTTCATTTGAATTGTTTATTGTCAATGCTGCAAATCTATGTTTTTCTTTTTGAATTTTCCTTCTTTTTGCATTGTTGTACCAATTCATGTGTGAACTCCAATAAAAACTTTTATATGAAAAAAAAACAAAAAACAAAACATACAAGCACCCCCCGTCCACTCCCAACCGGCTGCTGTGAAAGTAAACAACCAAACTGTACAACACCCCCTAGATGTAGCAAATGCTTTTAATAATTATTTTGTTGGATGCGCCACCACCCTGATTGCTAAGCTAGGAAATGACACGCAATCAGAAAGGCCGCACACAGGTCAGGCCCCACCAACAGTGCAAAGACCCTGTAACGCAGAGAAATTCAGTTTTAGACCAGTGCCTGTCAGTGCCATCACTAAACTTCTCCGTAACCAAAAAATAAAATACCAGTCTGGACCTGATCAAATCCCAGCAATGCTGCTGAAAATCAGTGCGCCAGCAATTGCAAAGCCTGATTGATCTGGGGTTAAGTAGCTACATGAGCACTAATTATGGAATAGTACCTTTAGTTGTGATCAGGCCCAACGTTTTTAAGTTCCTATAATATTTGGTTTAATCCAGTATGCAGTGTTTTATTAACTAGATCTTAATAGTCGTTGTTGCATTTGTGTATGATGGTGGGGGGTCAGCAATACAGCGTAAGAAAAATGATATGTATATGATAATTACTTTTAGTTGTTTCCTGCTGAGAAATGCCTTTTCATCAAGCAGCAGGGACTACAGATCTTTATTTGAATCCTTTATATCCTTGACGTTAAACAATTTGTTTAATAGTAGTATTATAATCAGTTTATACAAGAGAAGAGACCACAAACCATAAATTAAAAGCTTTTCCGGGAAGAGAATATTTTCCTTTTTCGCTTTACTGTAATAGAAACTCATAAACATGCAGCAAATCCAAAATCAGAACATACTGGATGACAGCAGCCTCTGCCCAATTAAGTAAGTGCAAAAAAGAGATACTCTACTTTTCAGTAGAGTGTACCTTTAAAACTAGGTCCTCTGAAGCGTCTGAAGGGGTATTATAATCATTAATTCCTCATAAAATCATTTCTTGGTGTCCAGATTCTGCAATTTTGACTAGGGATGGGCGTTCGGTTCGATGCGTTCGAGAGTTCGCATAGAACATCGCATATTCGATAGTTCGCAAACTGCGAACATTTCCGCGTGTTTGTCTCGAGTTCGCCCACAATGCACCACTATGGTCCACAATGCAGTTTTCCACTTCCCTGAAGCCTGTAATTGGCTAGAGCCTCGGACCTGACCACAAGACAGGTGCAAGACTATGCCAATCACGGCTCAGAGTCCTGATTGGGCAAATTTTGCCCAATCATGGGCTCACAGAGCTAAGTCCTGCAGCACACTATATAAGGCTTCAACCCAGCCCAGCCAGCACGTGTTTTTCTGCAGGAGTGAGAGGAGATTGTTCTGTCAGTGTGTCTTCTCACTGCCAGTGACAGCTATTGGGGGGTCTCACTTGTTGCAGATATCTGGGAATTGGTGGAAAGTGTGTCTTCTCAGTCAGTGACAGTAACAATTTGGGGGGCTCACTTGTTGCAGATATCTGGGAATTGGTGGAAAGTGTGTATTCTCATTCAGTGACAGTAGCAATTTGGGGGCTCACTTGTTGCAGATATCTGGGAATTGGTGGTGGAAAGTGTGTCTTCTCAGTCAGTGACAGCAGCAATTTGGGGGGCTCACTTGTTGCAGATATCTGGGAATTGGTGGTGGAAAGTGTGTCATACTTCCATAAAATTTCTGTGAATTGTAATCCGTGTCTTCTCAGTCACTGACAGTCAGCTGATATCAGGGGGTGTCACATACTTCCATGAAATTTCTGGGAATTGTAATCTGTGTCTTCTCAGTGCCAGCTATTGGAGTCTCACTTCTAGTAGATATCTGGGAATTGTTGTAATCTGTGTCTTGTCACTGCTGCCAGCTATCAGGGTGTCTCGCTGAGTTACAGCAGAGTTCTGCATATCTCCAATCTTTATACCAGAGTTGAATCAGAGTTCTGTATATCTTTAATCTATATATCACTCACCATGTCAGAAAGACCAAAAAGGACAGGCAGATGCTCCCAGACACAGATAAGAGGGCAAGCAGCCTCTGTGTCAGAAGGCAGTGCCCCTGGTCGTCGTGGACGTGGTGCATCCTCTGCAGGGGCACGCTTGTCCTTTCTAACTGGTGCTGGCTGTATTATGCAGCATTAACAAATAGAGGATTTGGTGGATTGGCTAACCAGGCCATCCTCATCCTCCGAGTCCTCTGCCAGCCAGGCTTGTAGTGGTTCACAGTCCACCTCAGCTGCCAAAGCATCTAATGCAGCCTCCATGTCCACAGCTACTCCTGCCGTAGCCTCACCACCATACACGGAGGAGTCAGCTGAATTGTTTGACTACAATGACAGTGACATGCTGCATGAGGATGCGCAGCAACTCCAGTGCTCGGATTTAAACTCTGAGGTTGAGGAAGGGAGTAAAATTAGCCTAGAGGGAGGGGGTGCCAGCAGTGTCACACAAACAACTGGCACTCATGTTGCCCCAGCAGCTGCAGCATACTGCCAGGTTGGCTCCAGTGACGAGGAGATAGGGGGTGATGACGATGATGAGGTCACTGACTCCACCTGGGTGCCTGATCGAACAGAGGAGTATAGGACCGCATGGTCCACCCCTGCACTCTTCCACAATACCACAGAGGGGTTACTGTATGATGTCAGTTGCTGGCCTGCCACCAAAGGCACAATATTTGGGTGCACTGCCACTGACGCCTGTACCAGATTCATATCCTCAGAGGGGTTACTGTGTGAGGGCACTGTTGCCGACGCTAAAGGCCCCATTTTAAAGCACCTATTGTTACTTTCCAAAGCCTGCATAAGTTTCACAATAATTTAGCCAAAAAAATCACTAAACTTGTTCTGCGTGTCCTAAAAGGTCTCCCCTTTTCATACAGGCTGCCGCCCCAAGCAGTTGTTTATGGATAGATTAAAGGAAAACAATTTACCGTCATTTGAAATGTAATTTTTTGGTTTTTACATATTTCTATACATCCAAAAATTCCGCCACTTCACGGGCAGGTTGTGGGGACCTCCTAGGCACGATATTTGAAGGAATTTTTCGTTTTTATTTTTAACCCTTATTTCATGGAAAACTCACTGTTCCTTTAAAAACTTTTTTTTTACTTTTTGTCCTTGTTTCCAGTCCCCCAGGGCACTACCCAGACCCCCATACACCTTTTATGGCAAATATCTTGTATATATGCCCTCTTGGAGGGCACTCTAAAAAACAAATGTTCGAGTCCCTTTGACTTGCATTGGATTCGAACTATGTTCACACGCAAACGCAAACTTTGGGTATTGTTCGGGTTTGACGGCGAACCGAACTCGAGCGAGTTCTGCCCATCCCTAATTTTAACTTATTTTTCTCTCTTACTTATACGACATACATAAAATACTTTCAGGTACACAGGACATTCTTCCAGTTGTATTAACCTGTCTCCCATGAGGCTTGACACTTGTTCACTCACAAACTGTCACAATGGATTTCTTGGAAAATGTTTGTGATTATTAATGTCAATGTAAACATTCTAAGCAAATTAAGTGCTTCCAAGTGTTTATTTTTCCTCCTTTGACTTTATTAAGAGAGCTACACAACAGCTTCAAAGGAGAAAGGTGGAATCTCTGCCCCATTGTATGATGACATTTACTTGTGGTTGGTCCTACATTACATTAATCTTGTGCAAATTTGTCAAGGAACTCTGCGACACCGCAGAAAGGCCCCAGCCTGTGTGTCAACATCCTGACATCCCAGCAGCACTTTTTGTGCAAAGTGCTCCATGCCAGGTTTTACATGTGTCTCAAGGTTTAGACCTGGCTTTCTCTGTTGCTCAGTTCCTGGTTTGCCTTGCATCTCCACACATGCACAGGTGTATGTGCTTTAGTCTGAGGAACTCCCTTTAATAGGAAGACACGCCCGAGGTCCATTGCTTAAGCATACCTAGCAAGGTGAGTCTTGCTGCTCCTGAAGCATAAACCCTTCATTCCCATGGCCGGATTTATAACTAGGCAGAGTAGGCATGTACCTACAGGTGCCTGCCACAAGAGAGCGCCTTGCTCTGTATTTAAAAAAAAAATTCATTTATATCACTGTATCTCTGGAGCCCTAAGGACTAAAGGGACATATGAGATATCATTGGAAAGGCCTAATTATGACCGTTCCAGTGATACAAAATATAACCAGTTTAGATTTATGTAAAAATATATTCTTTTATTTTTTTTTATATTTGAAACTTTTTATTTTGCAAGTGAAAATATCACATACAATCTGGTAAAGCAGGCCTCGCAGGGCCAAATAGGCATCAAATACACGTAAAGCTGTAGAAAGCATAAACATTCGAGAACCGCTAGATATCGGCAAAATCATCCCCAATTGGGGGATCTCATCCAAAAGTAGAAATGGGAAAATAAAAAGTGACCTCACAGGGCGTATCATCTAATAGGCAGCGCAGGAAACAGAAAAAAGGGGGGAATGGGGGAGGGAAGAGAAAATATGGGGGGTGAGGGAAAATGGCAAAGACCATATCGGTGCCGCCCCTGGCACATACCCGGCCTACCAAAAACAGACCACGGGAGAAGCCATGGGGGGGTAACTGGCACAAGGCCCAGTCACCCGGGGCAAAGCTGTGCTCCAGGCCATGCCTTAACTCCTGGGACTACCCGGTGTAGCCAAGGGAAATAAAATAAAAGGGGGGTACAGAAGCACGGGGGACAACATCATAACACTGCTAATATCTAAAATCAATTGTCTTAAGAAAAAGAGGTTGTCCATAAATCAGCAAGTCTCAGCTCGAGGGGGGGATAGAGAAAAGAAGAAAAAAAAAGGGGGATGGGGAATGTGGAATATCACATCAGGGGCTCAAAGACGGAATTAGCTAGGTAGCAGACAGTCGACCAGGCTCCAACGAGGGTGGATTCGAGGCTCCAGCAATTGTAGAGGTCGATCTCCGGCAAATCCCTAGGGAGTCGAAAACAGGCCACGCTTCACCAGGGTCCCCAAAAACATATGGCACGTTGTCAAAAATAAAAGACAGAGTCCCGCCAGCACCCCATCTATGTCGAATCTCCTTAACCTGAAGACAGGCCACCACCTCCCGAAACCTCCGACGTGCCGCCAGGGTCAAGAACGGTATGTCATTGTATAGGGATATCGTGGAGAATTCGAAAGTAATGACACCTCGGGCCGTGGGCAATGTCATCAACTGTTGCTTTGTGGGAATTTCCCAAGCCACTGCAATTATGTCTCTGGACGCCAATTCAGGAGCTGCCGCCGACTTTCGAACTCGAACTGCCATACCAAAGACCTCCGGAGCCCCGTGAGGGAGCTTCAGCAGATGTGCCACCAGGCGGTTAGTATACGCCAGAACCTCCTCAGACTGTACCGATTCCGGCACCCCTCGGACCTGAACGTTGCGCCGGCGATGTAAAGTCTTTCTTTTTCAATTTTCCCTAGTTTTAAAAGTGTACAGAGATTTTTTTTAAATAGTTCATGGCTAGGTGAAACTTTAAGAGTTATGTTTTTTCTAGAAGTGCCAGAGGAAGGAATTTAACTGATAAAGAGACTCAGTAAAAACTTTGAGAGGAGTAGAGATATTAATACAAATTTTGACAGGAGAGACCCAAGTCTAGGATTGAAAATAGGGTCTTTGTTAAGTCAGATTGATCTTTTGACCTGAGATAAGATATATATAAATTTAATTGTGGAATTAATTTAAAGAGCAACACTGCCCTCTTGAGGCATAGTAAATATTATATTAATATAAAGAATGTAATATTTAAATGAAAAGGGTAGATTGTCAGTGACGTCAAATTGACTATAATTGGAGCTGTACTGTTCATTGCAAGTCATTCAGATTTCCAGGACACAAGGCATTCAGATCATTCCAACACCCAATACATTCAGGTCCACACCTCTAACTCACATGCATTAAATATCTACATTGATAATTTTCACATATTCCAAAACAATATCTTACATGAAGAATATTGCTGCTATAACTCATTGAATCCTGATTGGAGAGAAATAGAGAAAAGTGGTTAATCCGAACTGCGAAACGCTAATCCGCAAAGATGAGTCGGACCACCAAGGATATTGCGATTATCTGGAAATTCTACGGTTTTCCGCACAATTCCGAGCAGATCCAATACTTGAACCAGGACCGTCTTCTGGTAGTATAAACCAAGAAGCGCCTGGATTTCTTCTGACGGAAAGGAGAATGTTAAAGTCCCATGTGAATCAAGCTCCTGCAAGCGTGAAAGACATGCTGGATAAAGCCAGGAAACTGTTTATTGCTATGTACAAGAACCACAGGAAGAAAAGATTTTCCGCATATTTTATTGCAACCGCTGTGTTACACAGAAAAAGAAGCAAATGTTTACCGGAAGGATCTGGTACAAAACCAGAAAGTGTTGATACCTACACCAGTGATTCTCGTGAAAGTTCCTAAAGAATCAAGAGTTGTTATCGGAGAAGTTACTCTTTATCCGGTCGGAAATGAAGTCTGGTATGACGAGATACAAATCGTCGACGCATTCCAAGGACGAAAGATACCTATGAATCCGGATTTGAAATTTCTGCTAGAGAACAAGCCTGATCATACCATTGAACTTCTAATAAAGAAAGATAATCTAACGATTTATGCTCCAATGTATTCACAGCTTGATCATCAATTGCTATCTGCTTATAACGGGCCAAAAATTACAGAGATTGTGATTTGTATAGTAATTATGTTTCTAACCGTCTGGATGATTGTACTAACAAAGAAAGTACATACATTGAAGTTTAAAAACACTGCATCTTCAATTATTAAATGGATGAAAGAAGAAAGACGTGTTGCGAAAGGTGGAGACCTAGCCTAATTGGTTAAAGGTGGAAATATTGCATGCTTCCATCGAGATCTCTTGAAAAGGATCAGATGAAACCAAGGGGGGGTTATGTCGGGTATATTAATGTAAAAATATTAAAATGGATGCCTGTAGCCATCTTGTTTAATGTAAAGTCTTTCTTTTTCAATTTTCCCTAGTTTTAGAAATGGACAGAGATTTTTTTTAAATAGTTCATGGCTAGGTGAAACTTTAAGAGTTATGTTTTTTCTAGAAGTGCCAGAGAAAGGAATTTAACTGATAAAGAGACTCAGTAAAAACTTTGAGAGGAGTAGAGATATTAATAAAAATTTTGACAGGAGAGACCCAAGTCTAGGATTGAAAATAGGGTCTTTGTTAAGTCAGATTGATCTTTTGACCTGAGATAAGATATATATAAATTTAATTGTGGAATTAATTTGAAGAGCAACACTGCCCTCCTGAGGCATAGTAAATATTATATTAATATAAAGAATGTAATATTTAAATGAAAAGGGTAGATTGTCAGTGACGTCAAATTGACTATAATTGGAGCTGTACTGTTCATTGCAAGTCATTCAGATTTCCAGGACACAAGGCATTCAGATCATTCCAACACCCAAAACATTCAGGTTCACACCTCTAACTCACATGCATTAAATATCTACATTGATAATTTTCACATATTCCAAAACAATATCTTACATGAAGAATATTGCTGCTATATCTGAATCCCGATTGGAGAGGTAATGTATGAGAAAGCAAATTTATGGTTAATGTAATTATATATATCTGGAGTATTCCTTGCAATAGATAGACTGAGATATCTCAGATTACTGTTAGATCCAGAGTCTTCAAAATATTTCTAAACCTGCAGATAGAGATATGAAGAAGAATCAGATATAAAGGATTTTATCCTAAAGAAACTGTTGCAAAAAGTGATATACTAAGATATATTATATATATATTATATATATATTGAATTTGGAAATTACTGTGATTGAAATTAATAAGCAAGGAATTATATAACTGCAATATAAGAAGCAGAAGATTAGAAGCTTAATTCTCGATATTAGGGGAGGATTCACTAAATACGTTTTTATTACTTATCATTCTAGAAATAGAATAAGTGATAGCTCATCTTTTGTTGATCCACGTAGCATAGAGAGATACATATATCTCTACAAGATCTAGCTTGTTAAACATTGGTTTGCTGGGAAATACATGTTAATTGTTTTCGTTAAGCAGAAATGTTTATTAACCATTTGTGTATAGTTACTAACTGATAAAGTAAATGATATTAATCATATATGCAGTTACTAACAGGAGATACATATATTGAGAAGCTAGTGTCTATGTGCTGATGGATGGATATGTTGTTTATAAATCTTTGTTTATGATATGAGATTTGAAACGTTTTTGTATACGTAATGAATATATATATTTTTATCCGATTATTGATTAGTGTATTCTTCAAAGCAAAACACAGACAATTAAAAGAATTTAGGAGAATTTCTAGGAAATATAAACGATTGATATTTGTGTCTCGTACAAGTTTCTTATTGAATAATAATCTCGACATGGCGCGCATCTCGTTCATCATCCTGTTAATGTCACCTTTGGGGGCAAATTGAACATCTTCCCCCGGCGCAGCAGCCAGGAAGGCGGATGAGGCAGTCTGGACGGCAGCAGCATCTGAAGGCACAGCCAAGGCAGCCCCTCGACGGGCTGCCTTAGCCGCTCTTTTCGCAGAAGCCTTCCGGGATTTTTGATCCTGCAGCAGAGTCTCAGAAGAAAGTTGGTCCGTGTCCTCACCACTCTCCCTCGACCATGTAAATCCGTCATCGTCCGAAGAGCCGTATCCCGGAGGCAAGATGGAAGAGGAGAGGCTGTCAGTGAGGGACCTCGCACCGCCCAGCGTGTCCCGGATGTCCCGTTGTCCCGAACCTGGAATCAGCTCAATCCATTTCGCCGTTTTCTTCCCCATCAATTTAATACTCGCAGCCAGAGCAAAGCACCTCGTATCAGATCAGAAGGCGCCGGGAAGCCAGCACACCTCCACAGGCTCCCAAGATGGCCGCTCGCACTAGGCCATAGGATCTTCCCCGGGTCTTCCCGCCGCTCATCGGACCTCCTCCGTCTCGAAACAAGGCTCTCTAGGGCAGCCCTCGGGTCAGCCAAACCTCCCGAGCCTGACAGGCAGGATATCGCCAAATAAAAGTGGGTAAATCTCTCGGAAGAATTACTGTCTCTATGCCGGAGCTCCTCCAAAACGCGGTCTTTCCCGTCCGAGTCTAGCTCCGCCCCCTTATTTTTTTTATAAGTCACCACTATTATTGATTTTACAATTATAAAGTGAGCAGTGATGCTGCGCTAATGCACCTTCTCATTTCTCACACTGCCGGCAAGTGTGGAGCAGATTCATCGGCAACCTAGACTGTGGCACTGCAATGAGGAGATGCAGGAATCCAAAGTCCCCCTGTATCTCTGAATTGTATACCGCACAAGGTTAAGTGAGGTATCATTGGAAAGGTCAGAGTCTGGTCTTTACAATGACACAAAAAATGACCATGCAATGTGTAAAAATGAAACTGATAAAAAGTAAATTAATGCAATTTTTTTTTCTGTTCTACGGCTGAGGCAATATATGTTTTTACATATAAAACAAACAATGCCGCTGCACTAGCTCAACTAAGGCAACAGACTCTGCCCCTTCTTTTGATTTGACGCAGAGAGAAACTGTTTTCTAGTTCTCGTAAATGTTTTTGTTTTTTATTTTTTTGTTTCCTCCAAAGCAAAAATGAAAGTCATTTAGGCATGTTTTTTTTTTTTTTTAGGGGGTGGCACTCTACATTTCTGTGCTTACAGGCGATATGCAAATCCGGCCCCTCTCATTCCAAGTTGTGTTCGCTTCTAAGACATGTTCTTGCCCTGCCCCTCTCACTTCTCTTGCATTCCCTGTTCAATAAATCTGTTATATCTCAGCTACGGTCTAGTTCCCCTTTGTATCATTGCATCCTGGGCTCATATCCTCACCTCTGGTTTGAATCCCAGACAGAATTTCATTGCTCTGTGATACGGTCATATACATTGCACATTACTGTGAGTTTTATTACTGTGGAGCTCTGCAATACCCTCACACACATCGCACTTTACTGTGCGTTTTATTGCTGTGGAGCTCTTTGATACTCTCATACACTGTGCACATTGCTGTGAATTTTAATGCTGTGGTGCCTAGTGATACACTCATATGCACCGCACATTTCTGTGAGCTTTATTGCTGTGTAGCTTTCTGATATGCTCTGTAGCACTGACTAGAATTGCTGAATACACCCTTATGTGTTTGCAAGGGCAGTTGAAAGCGTGATTTGAGAGGGGTGGTTCGGACGGGGGTCCAACCAGTGGTTCTTTAAGGGGCCCCAAGATTTCTGATTGCAGCCCTGGTCTTGTGGATATGAGGATCCCATACTTGCTATTTCCTTTTCTTCTTGAGGGATCTGCTGTTGCTTGTAGACCTTGGCACTTTTAAATAACAACACCAAACATTAACAAAGTCAGCTGTAACAGGTAGGGACTGCCTTGAGGGAAAGGTGGCATACCATGAAGATGCCAAACTGAAAATCACTGGGCTGTGCAGTGTCACTTATTCTTTTATGTGCTTGAGTGTATATTCATTTTGTTTGCTCCGATTGTCAACATTTCAGTAATTTTTGATTACACCACATAGATGGATGTTTAGGCCGGTGGCCTAATGTCTATTATTTAACTGATTGCATTGATTTTATTTTGTGTTGCTTTAGTATTTCCTATAATTAATAATTGTGGCCCTTTTTTAATTGACTGTAGGCAATGCCTTGGACCTGGCCCCAGAACTCTGACCAGGCCGCAGGCGACACCGCGGACCATGCCCGAGACCTCAGACCAGGTCCCAGACGAAGCCGCAGACTGGCCCCAAGGCCCCAGACCAAGACCCAGGCGAAACCACGGACCAGCCCGAGACCCCGGACTACGCCAAAAACTGAGGTGAGGCCCCAGGTCAGGCTTCGTGTTGGGCCCCCCGGACTCAAAAGACTACGGGGCTGCTTTGCAGTGTAGTAGCTGTTTAGTAGATTCATGCTAATAATGGATCCAGCAGCAGCATACGCACCTGCTCTACCCTTCCTAAATGAGATTAGACCTCCCTGTTCATTGAGGTGATAGTATCCAGAAATGCCGTTGCTCAGTGGGTGCCCCAATTCAGCTGTATAGCTGTTTTTGGGGCAATGATCCTGCTTTGTAGGGCACCATATTTATATAGCCCCACAATGATGACAAAATCTCCAACAGCTGTTAGATTTTGTCATCATTGTGGGGCTATATAAATATGTAAAAGATGTTTTAAGGTCACTCTTTAAAAAGTCGGACAGACGAAATGCGTCGTGTGATGGGGTCCGGGACAGCTGGTTAGAAGTTCGGATGAGCTACCACTGGACCAGGTGATATGAATTTGTATATGCGATTTAATTGTGAACATTTTAAAGGCAATAAATATCATTATATTTTATTGAATGCATTTCGGTCCTTCACTATGCAAAATTTTTTAGTCTTTCTATATTTTCTATAAATTTAGCCTTTCTATATGTCATCTGTCATTGAGCTACATAAAGGAAAAAAGAAAATAAGGAAGAACCAATACTGCTGGGTTATTTATATGCCTGAATATACCATTTGTTTGTGAGTGTAACATTGGCACATCACTACATATTTTGGTGTTAAAGGGATTACCCTATGATTTTTTTTTGCCTTTTATATTACAGAATCCCATGGGCATTACCACTCTGAGCATGTACCTGTGCTGTCATTTACATCACAATACAGGTATAGTTCTCTGGGGTTAGATTTAGGGGTAGCAAACCTGCAATTGTCAGGTCTATGATCAGGTGGCAGGGGGCGTA
Organism: Leptobrachium leishanense; assembly: GCA_009667805.1. Classification (NCBI taxonomy): domain Eukaryota; kingdom Metazoa; phylum Chordata; class Amphibia; order Anura; family Megophryidae; genus Leptobrachium; species Leptobrachium leishanense. The sequence continues at coordinate 280,531,091 of CM019063.1, forward strand.
GTCATTGAAGGCTGTGGTTGTGACCAGGGCAGCCATCAGAAATGATGGGGCCCCTTACTAAACCTCACGATGGGGGCCCCCGGCACTCTCTCAACCCCTAACAGCTTTTCTCCCCTTCATAAAAATAAAAAAAGGACATAACATAGCACCACAGCAATAAAACTCCCAGTAATGTGCAGTGTGTATGAGCGTATCACAGAATCCACAGCAATAAAACTCACAGTATTGTGCGGTGTGTATGAATGTATCACAGAATCCACAGCAATAAATCTCACAGTAACGGGCTGTATATGATGGCCTTTGGGTCTGGGTCTGGTCCCTGGGTCTGGTCTGGGCCTTGGGGTCTGGGCCCTGGGGTCTGTGCACTGGGCCTTGGGGGCTGGGCTGGGCCCTGGGTCTGGCCTCTGGTCCCGGGCCTTGGGGTCTGGTCCCTGGGGTCTGGGCCCTGAATCTGGCCTGGGGTCTGGTCCCTGGGCCTTGGGCCCTGGGTCTGGGCTCTTGTCCCTGGGTCTGGGCCTTGGGGTCTGGTCCCTGGGGCTGGGCCTTGGGGCCTAGTCCCTGGGTCTAGGCTGGGCCTGGTCCCTGGGGTCTGGGCCCTGGGTCTGGCCTGGGCCTTGGGGTCTGGTCCCTGGGTCTAGGCCTAGGCCTTGGTCCTGGGGTCTGGGCCCTGGGCCTTGGGGTCTGGGACCTGGGTCTGGGCCTTGGGGCCTGGTCCCTGGGGTCTGGGCCCTGGGTCTAGGCTGGGCCTGGTCCCTGGGCCTTGGGTCTGGGCCTTGGGGCCTGGTCCCTGGGTCTGGATCTGCTCCCTGGGTCTGGGCTCTGGTTCCTGGGTCTTGCCTGGGCCTTGGGGTCTGGGCCTTGGCCCTGGGTCTGGGCCTTGGGGTCTGGGCCCTGGGTCTTGGGGTCTGGGCCTTGGGGTCTTGGCCCTGGGCCTTGGGGTCTGGGCCCAGGCCTTGGGGTCTGGGCCCTGGGTCTGGGCATCTGGGCTTTGGGGTCTGGGCCTTGGGGTCTTGGCCCTGGGCCTTGGGGTCTGGGCCCAGGGGTCTGGGCCTTGGGGTCTGAGCCTTGGGGTCGGGGTCTGGGCCCTGGGGTCTGGGCCTTGGGGTCTGGGCCCTGGGTCTGGGCCCTGGGTCTGGGCCTTGGTGTCTGGGCCCTGGTCTTTGGGGTCTGGGCCCTGGGTCTGGGCCTTGGGTCTAGGCTGGGCCCTGGCTCACCACTCCGCTGTCTTCTTTTCTTCTATCTTCTGCTCTTCTCTTCTTCAATCTTCTTTTCTTCTTTTCTTCTGCTCTTCAGCCTGGGCCCTCCAGCTCAGGTGCGCAGCTTCACTGAGGAGGGGGCGAAGCCAAAGCAATGTACTTGGGAGGCCCCCACATGCTGCTTGGCCCTGCCCAGCCAGCCAGTGAAGCTGCCAGGAGCCGGAGGAGACACAGTGTCTCCTCCGGCTCCTGCAGCAGAGACACAGCTCCAGATTCGGACTCATCGATTCCGATACCGGAGCTGTAAAAGGGCGACACCGCTGCCGAAGGGGGCCCGGGACCCCCCCCCGGTGGCCCGGGCCCCTTACGGCAGCATGGGGCGTAATGCCCTGATGGCGGCCCTGGTTGTGACCTTGTACACATAAGAAGCATCACAGACATGCCTTCAAAAGGGGTGTATCTCATTGGCACTTGCAGAACAGTGTGGTCAGCTGCCCTGCCCAGCAGCCAATCAGTGCTGCCCTTGTACGAGAGCCACATGCAGCTCTCATCTATGGGCTACAAAAAACCTGATTTAACCCTGTGGGCTTCATTAGCGCCAACATGTGCTCGATGTGCTTTGTCCATCAGGCCTCCCGTAAACTTGACGAGGAGGTCTGAGGTAAAATTAGGTGTCACAAGGTCACACTGTGTGAGGTGTAGACATGTGCATGGCAAAAAAAAATTCTTTAGTTTCAGATTAATCCGGTACGTTTTTTTGTTTGTTACGGTGCATTAGTTATGTTCCGGTGATTCGTATTTCGGACCGCTTCGTATTTGGAGAGATTAGTATAATTCATATTTTGGATTGATCATATTTCGGTAGAGTAGAAGACATATTTTGGATTGATTCGTATTTCTTTTTAATTTGTTATTTCGGAATGTGCGAAAATACCAGTCATACAAAATAAAATAGAGTTAGTACTACAATGAAAATAGCAGCCAATAAAATTTGGCAAACACCTATGTGTGGTCATATACTGATGGTGATGGAATAAACCTATCTTCATAAGAATTCCATGGGCTGCTGGAATTTTTTCATACAATTTTATTGCTTTGAGGCCTGGGAGTGAGGACCTTCTCCAGCCGTGGACTAATTAGAGTATGTGAGTACATATTGCTTCTATAGCGAGTAATAAAATACCAGACAGTACCAAGATAAAATACAGACGGGCTACAATAAAAACACCAGTCATACAATGTAATCCCATAGGTTTCAAAGTAAAAAATATTCCCCGTTTTTATTAAATATTTATTCAACCGTTTATTCTTTTCACTTGCAGCAAAAAGTTTCTTTATTTTTTAAGCATTTTCGGGATTTTTTTAAATAAAATTTTAGGTTTCCTAATTTATTTTAAAGCAACAAGGCTTTTCTTCTTTGCCGAATGCAGCATTTTTTTCCCCTTCCATCAGTCTGGCTGTGTTCGGTGGGGGCTGTCTCTGGTGCTGAAACCTATTAAGTACCAAGAACAGCAGCCCCACGGGGCTCCGGAGCCACAAGGGGTTGCTGTCCTTGGTGCTTAATAGGTTTCCGCACCATAGACAGCCCCTGCCGAACGCAGCCAGATTGAAGAAAAAACGCTGCGTTCGGCAAAGAAAAAAAGCCTTGTTTTAAAATAAGTTAGGAATCCAAATATTTCACCAAATCTTGAAAAATGGCTAAAAAATAGACTTTTTGCTGCAAGCGAAAAAGAATAAACATTTGAATAAGTATTTAATATAAACGGGAATATTTTTTACATTGAAACCTATGGGATTTGCCCGTTTAAACTTGTTGAAAGAACCACCGAAAATCAGGGAATTTCACTGACATTTCAGTGCTGTTTGGCGTTCTCTGAATAGGATATCCATTACTTGTCAATTGGGAATCGAATGAAATGGTGTAACAAATTGATCAGTAATAATTAAATCAATTCGTTTTATACGTTTCGTTTTTGTCCCGTTCCGAAATGATTCGTTATCATTTCGTTTCGGACCGTTTCGGGCAGAACCGATTTGTATTTCAGAAGCACTAGTGTGAGGTGGCAGGTTTTGGTAAGATTAGGTGTTGGTTTATGGTTAGTAATTTTTTACTATTTTATTGCACTTTACACTATTTTAAAAAAAAAATAATTGAGAAATCCTAACATTATATCCAAATCAGGCTCAAAGTTAACAGTGCCCGTAAAATCACCCCAATAGCTAACCCTAATCTCACTCGAAAAGCTATCCTGCCTGTAATCATCTCCACACACTCCCCCTCCCTTCCCCCCAAAACAGTTACCTTAGCCCTACATTTCCTCCAACTATCTTTACTTTCATTGCCCTTTACCCCTTGCCCTCCAATAATGTATCCCTTATTAACCCTTACCATCCCTAACTTTTCCAAAACCTGCACCTCTCTCTCTAAATCATATAACCAAAATTTTGTAGTAATCCAAAGATTTATTAATTTCACATTATTTTTAACACTTTAATTGCAAACACTAAGGGCAGTATTACATAGTTGGTGCTGCCTTAACCAGAGCTATTGTAAATTTAAAACCTCCATAGGCTATAATGGCTCTGGGAAGTTTACAACCGCTCTGGTTAAGTTAGCACCAACTTTGTAATATAGCCCTAAGGGTCCTATTCCCGTGTTGTCGTTAAGCACAGCGCTCGAGCCATACAGTAACGAAACTAGTAACTGGCAGCTGGGAAATTCAAATTCACCCAAACCACTTCACCCAGTTTTTTAGCCAGATCGGAAGAGCTGGAAAAGAGGGGGGAGGGGTACTTGTCCTGGCCACTTTAAAAATATAAAGTGGTCAGGATGAGTATAGTGTTAATTTGACTTGTATTAATGCATACTTAGGGCCATCAGGGGGTGTCAACCCATGATATGTTCAGGGGTCCAGTGACTCCAGGGGGCCTTGCCTTTGCCAAATCCTGTGTAGCTTGTCTAATTGCCAAGGATGGATGGGCCAGATGGAGCCATGGATGCCAGGGGCAGCATTTTGGGCCTCAACTAGGCACACCACATGTTACTGTGAGTTTTATAGCTGTGTTGATCTATGATATGCTCATATACACTGCAGATTACTTTGCGTTTTATTGCTGTGGAGCTCTGTGATACGCTCATACACACCGCACATTACTGTGAGTTTTATTGCTGTGGAACACTGATATGCTCATACACGGCACATGTTGTTTTTTTTTGGGGGGGCAGCATTTCATCCTTGGAACCAGGCAGCACACAGTGTCTTGGGCCAGCCCTGGCTCCCTACATGCCACACAGAACTGGCCCACTAATATAACAACAAATTTCACGAAAGGCTGCGGCATCTGGGGTTGGTAAGAGCACTCTGACCCATTACTGAAGGAGAGATTAGTATGGTTTGCACTAGATTAAGGTGCAGAATGAACGCTCTCCCACCAGGGAACACTGATTATCTCCTTCCCGGACCACCAGGGATTTATCCCACTCCCTGAAAAATCAGGTAAGCATAAGAGGAGGCAAAATGCTTTAATTTTAGTTTACTGAAATGGACAGCTAAAAGGAGGGGCCCGAGCCAGTGGTTGAGTGACGACCCCATGATTACTTATGGTAGCTCTGTGCATAGGGTCACAAATAATGTGAATTGCTCCATATATGAAGTGGACTTTAACAAGGCAGGGTTGTTTGCATACTAAATCAGTACTGCTTGGAATTTTGTCCAAGAGCTCGAGGAATTAATCGCACTGAGCAGCATGAAATTCCCCAACCCAGATGTGATGAATGCACACCATGGTTTATATTTATGTTTGTATGCATGTGCACTCCCAAATACCTTCACGTCACAAAAATGTTAAAATAAAATAAACTATATATACCATCTGCAAGGCATAAATAATAGATTGCTTGCTAGCAATTTCTGTTAGATCGTGTGTATTCTATTTGCTGGCTCTTGTTTCTAAGGTATTTTGTCCTAAATGTATAATTGCCTTGTCAGCTGTCAACAATTTTTGAATTAGTGGAGTGATAAAGCCCCTTTTAAATATACTGTGAAGAGTGAAAAATAAAACATTTAGCGCTGGATTCCAAGCTAGGGTCCCTATTATGGCTTAACTGTTATGATTAACAAGTGAGCGGTTCAGTATAACAGCCCCATTTGTTAATCATATTCCTGCTGAGCCGCAATCTCTGCTGTTACGGCAGCCTACTGTAAATTATTTCTTCTTATACTCTGTATAGAAAGCACCAATGTACAGGCAGTTTGGGAATAACTAGAGATTTAAAAAATAAATAAATAAATATAAAAAAAATTGCTTCTTAATCTCATTTTGGCCCATTATAAATTGATTTTCAGCATTCGGTTACCTTTCGGCAGCCATTCGGATCTCTTTGAATAACCCTGTATGTAACGCATCAGTTTTTTTACAGATACATTTGAATTGTTTATGAAGAAGCAGCAGTTATTGATAATGAAAAAAATGGACATATAAATACATTCAATAAAAACATAATACATGTCAATATTTCGTCAGCAAGACCTTATTTTTCAGCTCTGCCCCACACCCCTTTTGAGCATTGTGTGGACTATTTTTTTTTTGTTAAATCAAAACAAATCACCTAAGGTGATACTCTGTTCCATCTGAGCCCATGAGCAATTAACCATTAGCTGCTCACTACTAACATTAACTACTGTATTAGCGTCTCGAGACTTAATAATTTTAGTTTAAATAAACTAACGACTAATAAACTAAATTAAAAAAGCAGATTTTCATTTACTTACTTTAAATAAATAATAATTTTAATAATTAAGTGCTAATAAATAAAATTCTTAATTAAGAAATAATTTGCAATCAAATACTGGCGAAATGACAGCGCAATGTGGTGCAGTTCGATGCAGATCGGCGATCTTCAACGATCTTTGGCGGCAGCAAAATTGACCCATAATACAAGTAGTTTATACAGAGAACGCCGAATTACACAAAGTGTCGTTGAAATGCCCTGGTTTTCGATGATTCAGTTTGACAGGTTTAAACAGTTGAATCCCATAGTATTCAATGAAAAAAATATTATGGTTTTTACTTTTTAAATTCGACCATTTATTCTTTTCATTTTCAGCAATCCGTCTTTTTATTTATTTATTTTTTGGAACATTTTTTGGAACATCTTTAGGAATTTTTTTAGACTAAATTTTTGATTCCTAATCTTTTTTAAAAGGTGTTTTCTTTAGATTCTGTAACAGACCTTTATATTATTTTTTTAAAAGGACCTTTTTTTATTATTTACAAACATTTTGCATTTTTATTGGTTTAAACAGCTATTAGAAGACTAGCAGAGTTCCATTTTTTTTTCTGCGACTCCATGCTCGCTGTGCTTCAGTGACCCTGTGGTGAATAGTCATTTCACCGCAGGGTTGACAAAATGGAATCACCAAAGCTCACCGAAGTGCGCCGAACCAGAAAGCACCAAAATTTCGCTGAAATTTCGGTGCTTTCTGAAAAACCTCTTCAAAGTCTATACTTTATAAATTTATAGTTGTACTTTCAACTAGCAAATTCCTAATTCAGCCCCTGCACTACCAAGTGAATTTCCAAAAATACACTGTCAGGAACCAGTGTTTTTTTAGAAAATAATTTTTAATTAATTATACAGTAAGAAATATTTGGAAATATTCCCAATGTACAGTGATACCTCGGATTACGAGTAACCCGGTGTGCGAGCGTTTCGCACAACGAGCAACATTTTTCGGAAATTTTTGTCTCGGTATACGAGCAGTGCGTGCGCATCGTTGCGCATCCGAGCATGCGCGGCAGGGGCACTTTCAGCGAGGCACGTTAATGCACATGCGGCAAGAAAAAAGCTGGGGAGAAGACAGGACAGACCGACACTCACTCACACCCACCACCAGGCCCAGCAGCTTTAGCTACCACTGCAGTTTCCCCCTACTAGGAGGAGGAGGTGGCACTAGCAATCTGGCCCTGTCCTCTGTCCCTCCTGTGTGTATCACCATACATTACAATACTGTGAGCTTTATTGCTGTGGAGCAGTGATATGCTCATAGACACCACACATTACTGTACTGTGAGTTTTATTGCTGTGGATTCTGGGATACGCTCATATACACCGCAAATACACTCTCTTGTCTCCTTCACACCAGCCACGATTCTTAAAGTGCAGGTTCATTTGTTTAATTTTTCCTTTATACTGTGCAGTATTTTGTATTACTGTAATAATTTTCATATGAATAAATAGTTGTGGAACCAATAGTCACAGTTTCCATTATTTCTTATGGAGAAATTCGCGTTGGTTTAAGAGCGCTTTGGATTACAAGCAAGATTCCAGAACGAATTATGCTCGTAATCCAAGGTATTACTGTATTTCTTAGTGGAATAACATATTTGCAGGCAGACAGCTCCATCTGCTGGCCAGACGGAGTTATAGCAGTTAGAACTGCAGCTTGTGGCTCTGTGCATCAGCTGGGGAAAGCCTGATAAAATTAAAGGACATTCCCTAGCCGATTTTAAACAGTTTTAGCATCTTGAGCATTGTGCCCGCAGGGCTCAAACTTTGGAGGCACCTCCTTGAGTCCAAAAGCTAACTAAATTAATTTGCAAGACACAAATTTTGTTTGCTTGTGACTTGCACAGCTGCAGATATAGATATCTTAATATCAGACAACTTATGGTGGCTTTGAAGACACGAGTTATCTCGATCTCGGGAGTAAAGGGGGTTAATATTCCTCCCTTTATATTTACAATTCGCCAGTCCCTGCTTTCACATATCACTGTTAGGGTACAAACCGCAAATCTGTAATGTAATGTATCCCCTTTTACACTGAAAACGAGCAAGTCCAGGATGTATAGTAAAGCTCACAATTATGGAAATTATAATAACACTTGTATTTATAGGATGTACATTAAAAATTGCACTGGTCTGTTAAACCAGAAGCCAAGACGCAGCAAGAAGGACGGGAGCGGAAGAGGAGGGAGGGGAGTATAAAAAAAAAAAAAACAGCGCTGGAAGCAAGAGGATTTTAGGGTAAGTATTACAATTACAAGTAAAAAAATAAAAAATAAAGATTTATTAAGGGAATAGGGATAGGTTACGATAAAAAAACGGGGGGGGGTGTTTTTTGAGTAGAGTGTTCCTTTAAGAGCTTTTCTGGCAAGCTACCACCCTACCTGAATAGGCTGCTTGCCCCAGCAGTTCCCTCATCCTATAATTTCCGATCCAGGACCTGCACCCAGGCCCGGATTAAGATCTTTATGGGCCTGGAGCTGAATATTTTGGTGGCTTTTTTTGTAATTCAGTGAAATGAAAACATATTTTTGGTTATTTAATAGTGTAGATACGGGTATATCTCACCAGGCAGATACTGTGTGATTCATTTTTCATTCAGATTTCAATATTTGGTATCATTGGAAAGAACATGCTCTGGCCTTTCAAATGATACCACACTTGGCCCTGTAGCTGCTATGGAGTTGGAGATATAGGGGTCTAAATGCAGACATAGTTATCCTTTCTCTGGGCCTATTCTGAGGCATGGGCCTGGAGCTGCTGCTCCATCTGCCCCTATGTTAATCCGGCCCTGCCTGCACCTTACTCACAATACCACAATACAAAAAGAAAGTGGCTTGATCCTCATTTTCCTACAGAGCACCGCAGTTATGGAATAACCTCCCAGACGCCATCAAATCTTCCCCCTATCTAAAGTCACTTAAGAGCTCCCTATTAACATATCTCTATACAGAATGCACCTGTAAACATGTAACATAGTGATTATATAAAAAAGAAGAAAAAACACAATTCACTTATCCCAAAAGGGATAGTGATAAATTGCAGAGCGCCCCAACCTGTGTGGGATTAAACCCTCGTAAATAACGTATTGCAAAGGAAAAGGTATTAATTGATTAGTGGAGAACCACTAGCAAGAAAGGTTGGGGTTAATAAAATGTAGCGCTCACTCCCGGAGGAGCCGCTGAATTTAAACCTCGGGTCAGTCTCCCCGCACTATGGAATAAATATACACCAGCACTGTTGTGGATTTTATAAATTATATAGTTTACTGATCTCAAATAAACTGGCATATATAGAGCAGCATGGTATACATATATATTTACAGAAGTTCGTAATGCGAGAAACGCGCAGCGGAAAAGAAAAAGGAATTTTAACCCCTTCGTTACTGAAATGTGAGTCCCATACAGGTTGTCTCCCAAGAAGGTGTACGTGTATGCGTGTGTTGGTACCCGGGTACTAGATTCAACTGGCCAGTGAATGATTTCAATGTGTCTTCGACTAGTCACGTTGGGGCCCTGTAGGTTTAGACAAACTGCAGAGTGCTTTATTATTTTCACTGTGGCCGGGAAGGCCTCTCACCCATCCGCCAGATACTCTGTGCTCTGCTCGACCCAGGACGTCTTTCCACTCGACTTGACTGGGACTCTGTGCCACCGGATCCGCTTGTCTTGCTTGTCCGTTTCTGCCACAAGATGCTCAGCTTACCGCCTGCACTCCCATTAGATCATCGCGGTCTCCTAACTCGGGGTCCTTCTGCAGCACTGTATCTTTTAAACTTCTCACCGATAGGTCTTCTGGCAAGTGATTTGGGCCGATCTCCAGCTCCGCAAAGCAGCACCTGCGCTCCGGCCTGGTCACAATCGCTCCTTGTCTCACGTGCGTCTTGCTCTAATCACCCCTTGGCGTGCACTCGCTCTCCTCTGCACGAGGTTGCGGATGTCTCTCGGTTCTCCCCACCCACTTCCTGTTCCTGCCCCAAAGCATGCTGGAAAACGTAGAACGAAAGTGTCCAGTATCAGTTTACATTGCGTTCGTCTCCCCCTGGTGGCCAGAAACAAGTAACTACAGCGGCAGGATTTAAACCAGCTCTACACTCTCCCCCTCCTAGAACTCTTGGGTCTCTCCAAGGAGGTGTAACAGTTACATTACATTTCAACATTACATCAGTCGATATATATAGGCTCAGCAGCAAACATACAATGGGTTAGGTATACATCCTCAAGTTTACTCATACTTCTAGCTACCTCAGCTAACATAGCAGACACTTCAGGCAACCTTCGCACTGTGGTAACAGCCTCTTCAGTGCTATGTCCTGGTGAGTCGTAGGTGAGTCTTTGAGGGGGTCGGACAGAACGTTTTGGCTCTGGCTCAATCAGCTCTTCTTCAGTCGGAAGTATTACAGATACAGGTTCGGGTCTTTCATTCAAAACTGGAACAGACATCTCCTCGGAGTATGATCCTTCCAATGAAGGCATAGAACTGTAATCATAGGACGCATTTTCAGGAACTATAGGAATTTCAGAAGTTTCAGGAATGTCCAGCTGAAATTCTGGAGCCTCAGGCCTCAGGTTACTTTCCCACCGTTCGGCAACTGGGACGACCTCTTCAGGCTCTGGTGAGCGCACCCAATCCAGACAAAAACTTTCTACTTCACTTTCCCCTTCACTTTCCTCAACAACTCGTGTCTGCTGAGACCGAGTAACGGAAGTCAAACATGGAGTAGGCGGAAGCAGATTCGGCAGAGAAAGTTTGTCTCCAACTGGTATCCTTACAGCTTCCTTCAGAGGTAGCAAATGATTTTGGTGCCAGTTTTTAAGAGGCCCAGCCTTCCCATCAGGTCGAATTTGGTAAACCGGCAGACCCGGCAGTTGCTTGCAGACAATGTAGACCTGAGAACTCCATCGGTCCACCAACTTATGCCTGGCAGAAGCACCCAAGTTCTTCAACAAAACCCTATCACCGGGTTGTAGATCCTGTATCCGAACTTTCAAATCGTAGTTTCGCTTATTCCTCTGTTCCCTGTTCCCAGAGGTCAAACGGGCTTGTTCAAACGCAGAGGCCAAATTCTTTCGGAGTCTATGCACATAATTCCTATGAGAGGCTACAGACGTCTGATCCAGAGATAACCCGAACGCCAAATCAACCGGCAGTTGAGCTTCCCTTCCGAACATAAGATGGTACGGTGAGTATCCAGTAGCGTCACTCTCCATGCTGTTGTATGCATGTACTAGCGTGGCTATGTGACGACTCCAGCTCTGCTTCTCTCTGTTTGACAATGTCCCCAACATATTTAGCAGAGTGCGATTGAACCTTTCTGGTTGAGCATCACCTTGAGGGTGATATGGTGTAGTTCGGGTCTTCTGAATTCCCAGCAGTTCCAGTAATTGCCCAACAAGCCGGCTCTCAAAGTCTCTACCCTGATCCGAGTGTATTCTCCTTGGCAGTCCATAGTGAACAAAAAACTTTTCCATTAAAACCTTCGCCACCGTAGGAGCACGTTGGTCTCTCGTAGAAAAAGCTTGGGCATAACGCGTGAAATGATCAGTCACCACTAAGATATTTCCCTGCCCACTAGCATCCGGCTCTAAGCACAGGAAGTCAATGCACACCAAATCCATGGGTCCTTGACTTTGTAGGTGGCTCATTGGAGCAGTTCAGGTTGGCAGAGTCTTCCTTTGAATACACCTCAGACATGAGTAGCAGTAACTTTCAACTTCAGGCCTCATGCAAGGCCAATAGAATCTGTCCAACACCAGCGTAAAAATTCTCTCTGCTCCTAAATGTCCATGGTCATCGTGTAATGACCGTAGCACACCCTCTCTGTGTTTGGTGGGAAGGAACAACTGTTGGGTCTCTCCAGCATCGCTTGAGGGGCCCCCTTCGGTAGACCACCCCATCCAACATTTTCAACCGTTCCCACTACTTGTAGACCAATCTGGCCCCTTCTGGGGAATTTGTCAGAAGAATTTCCCGTTGGTTCGCGTTTAGAACCTTCATGGTTAATGCAATCAGAGGATCTCCAGCCTGGTCAGTTCTCAGGGCTTGTTTCGAAAAAGTAGGCAAACTTTCATCTCTCAGCTGCGTAGGGTTACAGTAGAACTCTGGAACAGCCGCAGCCATAACTCCTATGGCTTCTGCTTCAATCCCTCCTTTGACCCGGCGCTCTGCTCCTTGACTTAACTGAGTCCATTCTGTAGTGTAGGGTCTTCTCGACAAAGCATCAGCATCTCGATTGTTCACTCCAGGGTGATACTTCAGGCTAAACCTAAACCCTGACAGAGCGGCCAACCACTGATGTCCCGTTGCATCCAGCTTTGCAGTAGTAAGGACGTAGGTAAGAGGATTGTTATCCGTTTTTATCGCAAATTCGGCTCCATACAGATAGTCTTTCAACTTGTCGACCACCGCCCACTTCAAAGCGAGGAACTCCAACATATGGGTAGGATAGTTATTTTCTGAAGGCGTAAGACTCCGGCTCACGTAGGCTACAGGCCTCAACAATCCACCATATTCTTGGTATAAGACTCCCGCTAGACCCTCTCGGCTGGCATCTACATGCAATTCGTACGGCTTATGAGGATCAGCGTAGGCCAAGACAGGAGCTCGAGTTAGACTCTCTTTCAGCTGCATGAAAGCACCTTCGCATTGACTAGTCCATTCTCCTTGGATAGATTCTCGAGCCTTCCTTGGCCCTGGAGCCGACGGATTTCGGTCAGAGGCCTTGCAGCCTTCTTCTGCATCTTCCTTCTGCAGGAGCTTATTCAGTGGTTGAGCTATCTTGGCAAACCCTCCTACAAACCTTCGGTAATAGGAGCAGAATCCCAGGAAAGATCTAAGTTCAGTAACATTTCGGGGTCTAGGCCAGGAAGCTACGGCTTCCAACTTTCGAGGATCCGTCGAAACGCCTTCTGCTGAAACAACGTGTCCCAGATACGTAACGGAAGGCAAACAGAATTGACACTTCTCCAGAGACAGTTTCAACCCCTCTTCATGGAGCCGCTTCAAGACCTTCTCCAACCGTTGATCATGTTCTTCCAACGTCTTTCCAAACACGATTATGTCATCCAGATACACTAGCACTTCGATCAGGTTCATGTCTCCAACGGTCTTCTCCATCAACCGTTGGAACGTGGCTGGAGCCCCCGTAAGGCCTTGAGGCATTCGGTTGAACTCAAAGAACCCCAGTGGGCAGATGAACACAGTCTTCTCTTTGTCTTCAGGATGCATTGGTATCTGGTGATACCCACTTCGCAGGTATAGTACACTAAACCATTTTGCTCCAGACAAACACTGCAAGGCATCTTCTATCCGAGGAGTGGCATATTGATCGGGGATGGTTCTCCGATTTAGCGTGCGATAGTCTATGCATAGACGACAGAACCATTCTTCTTCCGAACCATCACTATGGGAGAAGCGTACGGACTCCTGGACTCTTGAATCACCTTGGTTCTTTGCAGTTCATTCAGCTGTTCTCTTAGATCATCCAAGTCTCCCAGTGGAACTCGTCTTGACCTTTCTCGAAACGGCTTATCTTCCTGCAGTCGAATGCGATGCTCAGTACTCTTAGCCAGGCCCACGTCGAACTCATCCTTTGAGAACAAGTCCCTCCACTTTAGGACCTGGGACTGAAGACGTTTCTTCCATTCAGGCAAGATGGGAGCGTCTTTGGGATAGAACCTGTCAGCTGGAATATCTTTATTCGCTCCCCCTCCTAAATCAGTAGGAGAGAGAGGCGTAGCGGACGCCACTTGCCCGATGGGCATTCGTTCTTTCAGGATCACTGGAGAATCAGATACATTACAGCGGTTCAGCGGTTCCGCTCTCGCCGGCTTCACGGGGCGGTCCTTGACCGGTGCTTGCTTCCTGTATCGATTGTCCGCCATTGTTATAACGCCGGTTGGCGTTTTTATCGCAGCATGAACCTATGTGAAATATCTATTACCTACAAACGGTATGAAAGTGTTAATGAATGATTACTTTATTCTCTCCATGAGTGTGTGGAATTTCTGTACCGCCTACCCTGTGTATGTAATGTATATAAGGGGTTACTCTGTATTGTATGTATTGGGGCACTTTGCACTGAGGAAAGGGTTGTATCCCTGAAACGTCTGTATGTGTGGTCTCTTTTCTAATAAATGAGGTGGCACTAGTGCACCTTGGTTACAGCAGCGCTGTTTGATCTCTTTTTTTGCTTCTCTGGATTCAATTCTCCCTGTGGATTGGAATGGACATATGGGACTACATCATCCTAGCAGCAGCTGATAAGTATTTCTATTGTCTTTTTTGGGTGTTATAGACGCCTGACCCCGGGTTTTTTTTCTTTTGTAGTCGACTACTTATCCTTTCATTCCTATCTTTTTTCTGGGGAATTTTTTTCAAATATGTCATTTACGGATATTACTGCATTAACAACTAATCGAGCGGATACCTTTGCCTATACCCAACAACATCTGGATACCTTGGTGAATAATGTTGCCAGTACAGGAGCAGATTTTCTTTATGGCAATGACATACAGACTTTGACAAAGAGGTTGGAATCACTGACTAGAAAATAAATTAACTATCAATTACATCAGTCCACACTTGTAGAGTATCTGAGAGCAAAAAGAATCCCACGGGGTCTACGATCCCCATTAACGCCTACATTGTGTAAAAATAATGAGAATCATATGAAACGCTGGTATCAAATATTAAACAAATGCTCTTTGGATCTTATTGCCCTCACGGTCGAGAGTGTGGGAGAAGAATTACAGGATTTATCAAGGGACATTGTGGAGACTAGAACAAATATTACAACATCTACTAATGCTGAGAAGTTAAATCAACTTACTCAAGAAATTAATGTGAGAAATGAGAAACTTAAAAAAGAAATCCAGACCGTTAAGGTTCGGAAGTTCAGAAGAGATACCCTGGACTATCAGTACAACCGGGTTTACAGCTGGAAGACCAGCACTAAACAACAGAGAAAATTAAAACCTACGCGCCCTGTGGCACCTGATAGAGACACCATCTCTACAGCTTCAGCGAGTGATTCTACTTCTTCTATTAACTCTGCAGTGCCTTTTTTAGAGTCAGGCCAAGGAAGAGAGGATGTCGGGGATCCGGTGCCTCCAAGCAGCACTCCATTAATCCAGAGCAAATCTATGGACACGAGGGGCAAGCAGAAGGAGAGGGGAGTGGCAAAGGGGTACTAAATTTGTCTAATATGGCGCTTACATCAGATCAATCTTTGGTTCTGAGTAAGGGGCTCAATTTCTCAGCTACATGTGGAGCTGATAAATTTTCAACTCACGTTGATTTACAAAAATTCTTTCGAGTGATTAACCTTAAAATTTTCTTTTCAGACAGACAACACCAGCTACCAAATCAACCACAAAGAACAGACGATGACCCTACTGCAGATGCCTCAGTGTTAGAACCATTTAATCAACCTTATGAGGTGTGTAGACCCAGGAGCCGTTTCTCTCCCATGGTATTTAATCCTTCATCCATTACTTTTATGAATATTGGCAAGAGAGCTGTAGATGAATTATCTTGGAAAAAATTTCCTAAGAAAAATAACTTATCCATTGGGGAGAGACGTGCCCTGAAAGAATTAAGTAATAATAGAAAAATCACCATCAAGCCAGCTGATAAAGGTGGCTTGGTGGTGGTTCAGAATACCGAGGACTACCATGCAGAAGTCACAAGACGACTTTTTGATAGAACAAACTATAAAGTTCTTAAATCTAAACCTACCGCTCAAATTATCATTTTGATTAGAAATGTTGTACAGGCAGCTCTTGATGAGGGGACTATTTCAGATAGTACTGGACAATTTTTGTGTACAAAATTTCCTACCATTCCTGTTTTCTACATCTTGCCTAAAGTGCATAAGGGGATACTCCCGCCACCGGGGCGCCCAATTGTGGCAGGCACTGATTCGGTTTTTCAGCCTTTGGCCATGTTTGTGGATCAGTTTTTACAACCTTTGGTACCCAAAATAAAATCATTTTTGAAAGATACGAAAGATTTCTTGTTGAAGTTACGTGATCTGGCGTTACCAATTGATTCGATCCTCGTTACACTTGACGTTAATAGTCTATATACGTCTATTCCTCATAATGAAGGCCTTAGGGCCGCAAGAAAACATCTTGCTGAATCGGCCATCTCTGGTAAAATGTTGGACTTTGTGTTAAGTTTATTGGAGATAGTTTTGAAGAAAAATTATTTTAGATATGGTACCATCTTTTATGAACAGAGTAAGGGGACCGCTATGGGTGCCAATAGGGCACCAGCATATGCCAACCTCTATATGTCCTCCTTTGAGGATGCTTATGTTTGGTCCAACAATCCATTTCTGGATAAGGTATTTACCTGGTTCAGATACATTGATGACTGTTTTCTCATTTGGAGTGGTAATGTATGTGAGTTACATCAGTTCTGTGAGTTTCTTAACTCCAGGAACCCCAACATTGCCTTCACTATGGAATACAGTCATGTAAGTGTACACTTTTTAGATGTACTGGTTTATAAGGAGGGCAATAAACTAGCCACTGATCTTTATGTCAAACCTACAGATGTTAATAGCTTCCTCGATTTTTCTAGTTATCACCCAGTGGGACAGAAGAAGTCTATTCCTTACAGCCAGATGCTACGTGTTAAACGTATTGTGAGTGACCATACCAGACTCGACACTAGGCTCCATGCGTTGAGCGTAAAATTTTGAGATAAAGGTTATACTAGAAGAGTTCTGAAACAAGCTCAACTTAAAACTTCTGGAGTCACCAGAGAGGAACTTCTATGCGACGTTCCTAAGAGGAAAATGGATCGGGTTCCATTCGTGAGTACATACTCACCTCTTTCCAAAGACATTAAAAAGATCATTAGATCAAATTGGCACATTTTACAGAATGATAGAGAAGTGGGTCATCTGTTTTCTACACTTCCTGTATTCGCTATGCGAAGGACCAGGAACATACGTGACCAGGTTGTTAGAGCCGACTCTTCTCCTAGAGCAAAACAAACGTTTCTCTCAACTCCCGTTCATGGTACATATCCATGTCTACAGTGTAATCACTGCAATGGTATTATTAAAGGCGACACATGTACTCACCCCCGTACGGGTGAAGGCATTAAACTTAAAGGTTTCTTTACTTGTCAATCTGATTTTGTGGTCTATTTCTTGAAGTGTCCTTGTGGTTTAGGGTATGTCGGTAAAACCACAAGACCCTTTAAGGACCGCATCTCAGAGCACAAGACCTCCATTCGTAGTCTTACATCTGATCTTCCTGTAGCTAGACACTTCCGAGAATTTAGACATAATGTCTCACAACTACGTTATCAAATTCTAGATAGGATTCTTCCCTTATCACGAGGTGGTGATCGAGATAGGCTATTGTTACAGAGGGAGGCGAAATGGACGTATCTGTTGGATACAGTGTCCCCTCATGGTCTCAATGAGAAGCTTGAGTGGCACTGTTTCCTATAGCTGCGCCTATGAGGCATCTGCAGTCTAGGTGAGCTGTTTTTTCCTTTTTTCCCTCCTCTATCATGATCCTCCTCCCTACCTAACCACCTTATGTCATTTGCTGTGATTGCAGATCTGTTCCATTTAGGACATATATTGTTCTTTTTAATTAGATTATTAGCGTATGCTTTGTGGTTCATTTTATGTTTTATTACACTTGTCACTTTGGTTGTTATCACTGCAAGGTTAGGCAAGGTTTTGATTTATTTCATTTTTACAGATTGGACCTGTGTTTTGGTCCTTCCAGACACCATGGAGATGTGGAGATCACTATGAGAAGTTTAAAACCACAGCATTGAGTTATTGTTCGCTGAATGTAAACACCATTTGAGGTTATCTATCTGCCGATTGGTTCTGAATTGCATGTGGGCACTGCGCGATTTTGCGCATGCGCGGTTCCGCTCTCGCCGGCTTCACGGGGCGGTCCTTGACCGGTGCTTGCTTCCTGTATCGATTGTCCGCCATTGTTATAACGCCGGTTGGCGTTTTTATCGCAGCATGAACCTATGTGAAGTATCTATTACCTACAAACGGTATGAAAGTGTTAATGAATGATTACTTTATTCTCTCCATGAGTGTGTGGAATTTCTGTACCGCCTACCCTGTGTATGTAATGTATATAAGGGGTTACTCTGTATTGTATGTATTGGGGCACTTTGCACTGAGGAAAGGGTCGTATCCCTGAAACGTCTGTATGTGTGGTCTCTTTTCTAATAAATGAGGTGGCACTAGTGCACCTTGGTTACAGCAGCGCTGTTTGATCTCTTTTTTTGCTTCTCTGGATTCAAGTCTCCCTGTGGATTGGAATGAACATATGGGACTACATCATCCTAGCAGCAGCTGATAAGTATTTCTATTGTCTTTTTTGGGTGTTATAGACGCCTGACCCCGGGGTTTGTTTCTTTTTTTTCTTTTGTAGTACATTACATACAATGACTGAGACTCTTCCTCGTGTTCGTTTCAAAGCTTTGGTGGAGATTATTTCAGGGATTATTTCGACTCCGGCTTCACTCCCATGATTAAAATCAGTTTCCAGTACCACATAGGGACCTGTTGTGATCCATTCAACTTGACTGAAGCCCAGAAACTCGCCACTTCTCCTGATTGTAGAACCTTTTCTGTTCCTCCTAATCTCCAGACGCCCCACTTCGGCAGGTGCCTTCTGTTCTTTGACCATTCGCTGATAGACTGGACGCAACATCGGGTGTACTCCCCTGGTAGAACCTTCTTCCAGTACTATAGGGGTCAGGAGACGTCGCACCAGATCAGTATTCGTCACCACTATCATAGAACTTCTGTTGGCCCCTGAAGGTTGAGGACACACAATGGCCAATGCATCACAACCCCCAGACTGTCCGATGACTTCGTATCCGATCTCTAGCTTCACCTGTAGATATCCGTCATATGGAAGTTTCTCTGTCCCGATACCCCAGATTTCAAGTTCCTTTAGCTCCTGTAGAGGTATGTGTTTCAAGTGCTTCTCATAGAAGTCTCGGTAGATCAGTGTCACTTGAGCCCCTGAGTCCAACAGAGCTTTGGTGTAGACTCCCTCTACTTGGATTGGAACGATGGGAGAAGGACCTATCAGCTGGTCAGGAAACTTTGTCGTAGTAGCAAGAAGTTTAGACCCCGTTTGCTGTACCCTGGCCTTCTTCTTGACCCGTGTAGGTTTTGGGTGTGCATTGCTTCCCCATGACATAGGACCGGATGCTAAGGGAGTGACTCTTTCAGTCCTGGTAGGCTCAGCAGTGGACGAAACTCTGGGCCTTCTCGCCCTTTCAGTCCTGGTTGGATTTCTGGAGCGGTCTTTAACTATTGGGCACCTAGTTTGCTCCTTCACTTCGGCCCTCTGGCGTTTCCCGCCGGTGAGGTAGATAGCAGCCCTTCCAAGGCTTTTAAAAACTCTTCTACCCTGTTTTTCTCAGTCTTTCGGCTCTTGCACTGCGCTCGGAAATTACCCATTTCTCCACAACTGAAACATCTCTTATTTGAAGACGGAGACCCACTTGCTTGTGGTGATTCGCTTGAAGGGCCCTGGCTAGAACCGACAGCAACTCCAGTTGTCTGCATATCAGTAAGGAACTTCTGCATATCAGTCTGTGTCTCTGCCACCTTCAAAAGCACTCGGCACAGGTCCGTGTGTGCCTGTTGCAATTCAGCTTGAGCTTCTTGCACTTTCTTAACAGTTTTGTGGATTTCACTGTATGTAGGTAGAATTTGCTCTCTTGCAGCACTCTCCGTGGACTTAAGAACAACCAGATGCTCCTGTTCGTCCACTTCGGATCCATAGGTGTCTAGCGAATCATCTTCCGCTCGCATACACTCGTTATGCCTCACGGGTTGTGCGTAAACTCTTTCTCCTCTCCTAAGGGATTTCTCTTCGAGTAGAGCCTCTTCCTCTCTGACAGCTCGGATCAGTTCCAGGTATTTCAATTCTCGGTTACCTTCTCTGGTTCTCAGCTGTAGCATCACAGGATCTAGAGGTTGAGCGCCCCTCAGGATCTGCTGTATTCGGATCTTATCTATTTCGGCCTGTTCGGCCCCTTTCTTAAGAAGTATCTTGTGCAGAATCTTATCTAGGCGCCTCATGTATTCAGTCATTTTCTCACCTTTCCGTTGGTAAGTATGTTCATACTGGTACACGAGCTCCGCAGCCTTTTCCGTTCGCCCAAAAACTTCCTGTAGTACGTTTAAGTAATCTAAAGCAGTGCAGTCTTGTTTACTAAATTTTAGGTTTCTTACAGCCTCTGACGCAGGTCCCTTTAAGCTCTCAGTAATTCTTTACTTCTTCTGCGCTTCGGGGACGTCCCACTCATCCAGAGCCTGCATCGCCTGTTCTACCCATTCTTCGAAGGTTTCTTCTCCCCTTGGCACGTTTCCTGTAAAATTTCTCAACCGTCGATAACCAAAGTTAGTGTGCGGAGGGCTTGTTTTTTGACATTTAGCCAGCAAATCTCCAATAGCCACTATAAATTCAGGCCCGATCATGGCCAGCGGACTGGGCGCGGGAACACTCGCGGGATCGCCACGTGGCGCACTTGGCTGAATCAGTTGAACTTCCACCTCATCGGTCAGCTTCACGCTCGCGCCCTGAAAACACACTGGAACACCCTTTCTCCATTCAAAAAGAACATACGTGTGAGAGGTATCTGGGTTCGCTTTAATGTCCAGGATTAACCCCCGATGATCTAGTGTCAGCTCGGCCACGACCCGGCGAATCTGATCTTCGGCCCAAGTGTCTGCAGGAATATCCATGACTATACATAATTCTATCTGACTACTTTGCTCCTCACACCATTTGGCAGCAGTGTCTGGATCCATATTTAACCTTTTAAATGCGGTTTTTCCAGAGACTGGATCCCAGAAACGAGCCCCCACGTGTAGCGATCACTCCCGGAGGAGCCGCTGAATTTAAACCTCGGGTCAGTCTCCCCGCACTAGGGAATAAATATACACCAGCACTGTTGTGGATTTTATAAATTATATAGTTTACTGATCTCAAATAAACTGGCATATATAGAACAGCACGGTATACATATATATTTACAGAAGTTCGTAATGCGAGAAACGCGCAGCGGAAAAGAAAAATAAATTTTAACCCCTTTGTTACTGAAATGTGAGTCCCGTACAGGTTGTGTCCCAAGAAGGTGTACGTGTATGCGTGTGTTGGTACCCGGGTACGAGATTCAACTGGCCAGTGAATGATTTCAATGTGTCTTCGACTAGTCACGTTGGGGCCCTGTAGATTTAGACAAACTGCAGCGTGCTTTATTATTTTCACTGTGGCCGGGAAGGCCTCTCACCCATCCGCCAGATACTCTGCGCTCTGCTCGACCCAGGACGTCTTTCCGCTCGACTTGACTGGGACTCTGTGCCACCGGATCCGCTTGTCTTGCTTGTCCGCTTCTGCCACAAGATGCTCAGTTTACCGCCTGCACTCCCATTAGATCATCACGGTCTCCTAACTCGGGGTCCTTCTGCAGCTCTGTGTCTTTTAAACTTCTCACCGATAGGTTAATAGGTCTTCTGGCAAGTGATTTGGGCCGATCTCCAGCTCCGCAAAGCAGCACCTGCGCTCCGGCCTGGTCACAATCGCTCCTTGTCTCACGTGCGTCTTGCTCTAATCACCCCTTGGCGCGCACTTGCTCTCCTCTGCACGAGGTTGCGGATGTCTCTCGGGTTCTCCGCACCCACTTCCTGTTCCTGCCCCAAAGCATGCTGGAAAACGTAGTCCGAAAGTGTCCAGTATCAGTTTACATTGCGTTCGTCTCCCCCTGGTGGCCAGAAACAAGTAACTACAGCGGCAGGATTTAAACCAGCGCTACAAAAATGATAATTTTTATTTTTGGACAATGCCAAACATGAAACATATAATAAATTAAAGAATAAACATAGACATAAATATAAACATTAAACCTCTAATTTAATGTTTATATTTATAAACCTCTAATTTAATGTTTATATTTATGTCTATGTTTATTCTTTAATTTATTATATGTTTCATGTTTGGCATTGTCCAAAAATAAAAATTATCATTTTATTAACCCCAACCTATCTATAGGTCTTTTCTTGCTAGTGGTTCTCCACTAATCAATTAATACCTTTTCCTTTGCAATAGTGATTATATATCCTACATATTTATTTTATGTGTTGATCTGTATATTTGTGTTGTTGTTTATTATCTTGCATTTTTATTACTTTGAATTGTTTCAGATGTTACAGAAATACAATGGGGTTTTTTTTTGTTCAATGTTCTTGAACCCAGGACATACTTGAAAACGAGAGAAATCTCAATGTATCCTTCCTGGTAAAATACTTAATAAATAAATGAATAAACTGGACGTTGATTCTATTTTAACATATATGTTGCTAAGGGGTTAAAACATAAGCGCCATACAGTTGTCACTGCATTCCTCCTGTATGTCCACTAGGGGCAGCATAACAGCAGCCATTGTGGTCATTCAGTCCATGAAAATATACAGGTCTATTCACTAATAGGTAAAACTCTGTAGAACTGGAAGGAGAAGAGAACAATCTAGAACAAATAGCTGTTATGAAAAGTGAGAGGGAGAAATTTTCTGGTTTGGATATTTTGACCTAGATTGTTCGCTTCTCCTGCCAATTCTCCTGAGTTTCACCTTTCTTTGAATAGAACTGATAGGTCTACTCAAAAAAGAGAAAAATAAAGGAAAAATAAATAAAAAGTTTTTCCCTCCAGTCACATCTTCAGTCGGTGCAGTTGCAGAAGTGTGAGCAGACCTGGCTGATTGAAGTATTGTTCTGTTCCTGGCCAGGCAGGTAGGAATGAGCCTCCTGCAGCACCACCTGCCCTGTCTGTGCCCTGCAACTGAGTGAACCCACGTGATACTGTGCCAGGGGGGAGGGGGAGGCACTTTTCAAAATGAGCCAGTATGATTAATATGTGAGCTTTTAAGCATAACGCCCCCACTAGTTAATAGTAATGCATCTCCTTTGCTATTGCAGCGGACTTCCAAACTTGCTTTGTGACTCGCTGCTGTGGCTGCTTCCTTTTTATACTTTTGTGGGGGCAGCCAGAGAATACTGAGCGATTCCAATGCCGCTCTATTCTCTTATCTGTGCGGTGTGACACTAGACAGTCACTCGGTCAGCAGTGATTTCTCTGGCAGGAGGGCTGCTCTATCTCTCTTGCAGGACCTCGCTCCACTCGTGCTCTTGTAGTAGGGGGTGGTGCAGTTTGGCAGTAGAGGGTGGCACCTCTCGGTCTGCCCCTCCTCACAGTCACAGTGAGAGGTGAGCAGAGTATTACAGGCTCACAGCCACAGGAGCTCAGCTGTCAGCCCTGTGCCCTTCTCATCTCGGGCACACTCCGTCAGTTCGGTATCAACAAGTGGAAGCTCGGGGAGTGGAGGCTGTATTAACGCTCTGCCTGGGACTGCCTGTGGATCTTTCCCTGCTAGGATCCCATGAGACTTTCTTCAGGAGAACACCTCCAACTTGCATGGAGGGGACAGTGACTGAGAACCAGGAGCCTTGGACCTGAATCCACACACAACCTGCCTGCCAGGAAGCAGATCCCTGCACCTCTTACTTCAGCCACAGGTTACCCTGGGCACAGGCATCTAGCACCCTCTTTCCCTGGGACAGATATATAGCACCCTCAGTCACCCCTGGGACAGGGATCTAGCCCCTCCCCCAGGACAAAGATCTAGCACCCCCCCAGGAGAGATCTAGCACCCCCCCAGGACAGATCTAGCACCCCCCTCCCCCAGGACAGATCTAGCACCCTGACTCACCCCTGGGACAGGGACCTAGCACCCCCACCCCCCCAGGACAGCTCTAGCACACTGACTCACCCCTGGGACAGGGATCTAGCACGCTCAGTCACACCTAGGACCGGGATCTAGCACCCTTGGTCACCCCTAGGACAGGGATCTAGTACCCACCCCCTGGGACAGGGATCTAGCACCCTCAGTCACCCCGGGGAAACCCCTAGTAGTCCACTCCTGGCCACCCTGCTGTAATTCTTCCTTGTTTACCCCCTGTAACTTACCCCTGGGCACCTTGTAACTCGCCCCTGGGCACCCCTGTGGTTCCTGCACACACTCCGGGCAGCGCCCCGGGGAGCCCCAGCCTGGAGCCCTCAGTGTGCCCCCGGTTCCATGTGAGGTCGGTGCCCGGTGTGGTGCGGGGGGTGGGGGCAGCGCTGCAGCAGGAGCTCACTCGCCACCGACTGCCAGACCATGGCCAAATGGCTCAAATACTTCAGCCTGGGCAACAACAATAACAACAAGACCAAGAGCCCCCCGCAGCCCCCCCGGCCGGACTACAAGAGGAACGGCGGCGGCAGCGTCAATGAGCGCACCTTCCACCTGCAGCAGTTCCACCACCACACCTCACCGCTACCGAGCCACTGCCGAGAGGAGAGCGACCTGGTGCGAGCCTACCGGGCCCAGAAGGAGCGTGACTTCGAGGACCCGTACAGCGGGCCCGGCTCTTCCCTGCGCAAGCTGCGGGCCCTGTGCGGCGAGGAGCAGCAGGCCAATGCCAGCCTCTCCCAGGAGTCTTACGGCACCAACACCACCTCCTCTTCGTCCTCCTCCTCGTCTTCCCCGCACCTGTACCGCAGCAACAGCGAAAGGAGGCCGGCGGGCGGCCGGAGGCAGCAGCTGGCAGCGGGGGCCGAGCTCAAATACATCGTGTCCCCCAAACACCGGCTCATCAAGATAGAGAGCTGCGGCTGGGCTGACACGGGGAGCAACGCCGCCCACGTCACCTGGAACCCCCCTGCCACCGAGGAGCCCCCCAAGAAGGACAAGGTGAGGCACCAGCCGTCACACACAGCCTGCACTGATTAACCATGGAAATGCAGCTCTTAGGTGTCAGGGAGCCTCTGTATTGTGCCAGGTGAGCTGCCATGCTGACCTGTGGGGCCTGGCTGCAGCTGGCAAGCACCAACATCCCATCACCCCCTCACACACCCTATCTCCAGGTGTGATTTCATGCTTTGCTTTATACAATGAGGCTCTGTTTCCTTTATTATCACAATACAATCTTATGTAACTTTGGGATGGGGGAGTATTCACTAAACTGGGACTTTAACAGACCCAACATTCCACCAGTTTGCTTCGTTTTAGTTTAAACAAATAAGACAAATGTTTCTGTCTCTTTATCCATCCATAGGCATGCCTGTCTATCCGCCTGTCCATCTGTCTGCATCGGTGTCCATTTCTGTTGTTTTGTCTGTCCCTCTCTCTGTCCTTTTCATTGTTAGACCGTTTTATTGATTTGGGAGAGGACTTCGCATCTCAGAGATGCTGTGGTACCCTGTAACTGAAGCCCCGTCACCCTTGCAGTAACTAGTATCCAGACTCTGGACACACATACAATCAGAACTGTGCTGGGAAAGTTCATTGTAACAAAGCTATGCTACAATTATTATTTTTTTAATAATGTTCCCTTTTAGCGTCCTTAACAGCACAGAGGTTCACTGCAGAATATGTATATCCAGGGGTCAAGTCCTGCAGGAACGTTGGGAATGCAGCTCCATCACTATTTTAGCAGGAGGAACTTGGTTGCCTTTTGGCGGACATACTGGGAAGCTGCAACAACTTTCTATATACACATACAGGGTTATTCAGAGAGAGGGGAAAACCAGAAGAATGATTGGGGAAGTGAAAATTCTAGGGTAAAATGGCCAAACCAGAAAAATTCTCCCATTTATCTCACTTTCCAAATCGGCTATTTTGACCTAGAATTTTCACTTCTCCTGGTTTTCACCTCTCTGAATAACCCTCTATAGTTTTATAAAACTGTCCATATTTTAAGGGTTTTTATGGACTTAAATACACTGGGGATGCCAATTTCCCAGTTTTTGCCAGAGGTTATGGCTTTCTCATGCATAAAGAAGCACTGCTGCTGCTCTCCGTTAGCTTTAAGATTGGAATGGACAGAAATGTTGGGTGAGTTCCCACACTTATACACAGGGTCAAGATCTACAAAAATATATCTACATGGATTTCAAACTGGTGTATGTGCAGCGTGGCACAGAGTCACCTGGCATCGATATCTGTGCCATACCTTCCAATTGTCCCGGAATCTATAGTTCAGTCTCTCCTAGTTTTTCTCTCATCACACTGTCCTGTTGCCTCAACAACAAAGTGACGGTTCAATAATCAGTTTGTTCATTGAAAGACCAGTGGTTTAACTTCGGAACAAGTATGGTGACACTACTGTCAATAGTCTGTTTGGGGAAATGCATTAATTTGGCAGCGTTTTCAACATCATTCCCACTGTCGTTTCAGGTGACATTGTGTACTGTTGTCACCATAGTTTTCATGGGAGATCCATGGAGATCACCACTGTCAAATCATCAGTGTATATTCGCTGGTGTTGCAACCAACAGTGAAACAATGGTCGATAGAGAATAGCCATAGTTTCTTGTGTTTCCAGAAGAACAAAGGTGGCACTTTTTTTTTTTTCTACACAGTAGTTGAACATTGTTTCACTTGCCGATGTTAGTTTCTTTCTCTGGGTAGCTGATGTTCTGTGTGGATGCAAGAATGGTGCATTGTGCCTGACCCCTTTTAATGTCAGTCTAATCTGGGATGTTGTGCACGTTGAAGATAAAGTTACCGAGGTACATATTTGGTAATACAGTAGATAACAGCTGATCTTGTGGTTTGGTTGCCCAGTGCAGTGGTTCCCAACCGTGGTCCTCAAGTACCCCATACATGCCAGATATTAAGGATTACCTTGGGAATTTCAGATCCTGCAATCACCGAGCAGCAAATCACCTGTGCTGTGATTCAGATGTCTGGAAAATCAAGACCTGTTGGGGGTACTTGAGGACCATTGTTGGTAAACACTGGCCCAGTGGACTACATGAAAGAACCAACAGTATATTTCAATGTGATAGAACTGGTTCTGCTCTACATTAATCATTCTGAGTGTTATGATTTCACTGTATATGTTGGCATGATGCCATTGTATCTTGGCATGATGCCCGTGGTACGGAAGTATCTCCATACTTAGGATCTGCCGGCAGCTCCTTAATACACCAAGCTATGGTTGTCTGATGGAATCTGATGTCTTATCTCTGCTCAACACCTGAAATATTTTGATTTTATTCATTGAAATAGAACAAAGGACGTGGGCACACTGGGGACCTGTCAGGCACAAGAAAGGCTTATTTGGAGTGAAACGTCACATGTACTGTTTGCATTGAGGTCCTGGAGTGTCGACATCCTTTGTTCTATTTGGCTGAATGTTGTGGGATTAAGTCACCTGCAGGTTGGGACAGTTTTCCTTGCAGGGCTAAGCGAGTGACCCACCTCATTACAGACGTATCATTTTATTCCCTAGGTGTAGAGTTGCAATACATCCATAATTACTGTTCAGCCTCTGGTATGTCTGCCGATCATAAATATCTGCTTGGAAGCCCTGCTCAGGGTGTCAGCTGCGATGCATGTTTCTTGCTCACCTAATCCACAAGCATTTTGGCTTCCAGAGTGGGGAAAAAAAAAATGCAGACAGAATCTGAATGATCAAGGATTTGATATAAAAACGGAAAAGTGCATGTCTGGGAATTTTTAAGGTACTTACGGATAAATATTGAGCGTTTAGACACGTAAAACTCCAATGTCAGCTTTCTTTAGAAGAAGGGAGGGTTGCCGTAAAACTGATTTATTTTTGGATCCCAGGTTGTGACGTTTCAAAGATAGTCAAGAAATAAAAAGACCCACCCCACCCCCCTTCAAATTGAAAAATGTATTGGTGCACTATCATGGTAATTCCATTGGATGATCACCACAAGACTAGTTAAAGATGAATTTATATTATATGTAGGTGTCTGTTTAAAGACTTGGGAGCCAACTCTAGGTGCCTGATCACGATGTGGACGTTGAAGGTAAAACACAAACGGAAAACGTTTGCGTCTGCCATTTTCAATTTGCGGCTTGCTGTTAATGTCCCTATTACTACCGAGCCACTTTGCCAGCAGCTTGAGTCGTAATACTTCTGAGCCGCAATCTGATAACACCAATGGCGCTCAGTACCGCTGGTGTTGTCTACTCCAGGAGTTCATAGGACTCCATGGAGACAGAGCTTGTCTGGGGCTGTGCAGGAACACTGGAAACTATTTGTTCCCAGTGTTCCTCTGCGTGTGGAGCGAGGATGTGGCAGATCGCAACGCTTTCTCCACCGAGGGTTCTGTGGTGTGCATGGGATTTTTAGGTAGGTTTTGTGTATTACTATGTGATTTTGAGCAGAAAAACAATCACTTAACACCAGGGTCTGAGAAACGTTAGTCAGTCTCAGATGGAGAACGAGCAGCTTGGAGTAGCTTGTTCACAAACGTCTAGGGGCCCCATTAGCATCTCCCATACAAAGTATAGGGGGCGTTAATGTACAGTACATAGCCGCTACATCTGTGTCTCGGATGTAAAAGGATTAGTTATAAAATAAGCATAGTGCTCCAGCTATTATGCTCTGCAGCCAGATTGTGATTTGGCCCCAGATTTTTAAGATCCAGGATAGGTTTTATCTATGGAAATAATAATAATAATAATACAGAAATGTTAGGCAGAGGTGAAATTGTAGTCGCCACCTGGCTCCTGATTCTGTCAAACCAATGCCTTAGGCCAGTGATGGCGAACCTTGTATCCCCAGATGTTTCTAAACGACGTCTTCCATGATCCTCAACAAGTCCAAAGTGTGACTAGCCATTATGGGAAATGTAGTTCAGAAACATCTGGGGTGAGAAGGTTAGCCTTTCTAAGGTCCTTTTTATCAAATGTATTAGTTTACTAAAGCAGGGGTCAGCAACCTTGGCCCTCGGATGTTTTGAAACTACATTTCCCATGATTCTTCACTACTCATTAGATCGCCTGAACATCTGGGAGGGGACAAAGCTGACCCTTGGCCAAAACAGGAACCCCCATATTCCTGGCAGAGTATCATACGATTTGTAGTCTTCTAACAGCTGCTGTCTCCCTCCATAGCTATCCTTTTAGGTAAGCTTTTAAAGTAACATTAATCCCTATTTTGTTCTTTTCCCATGATGGGGGAATGATCTTGCCATGATAGCGTATGACAGCTGGTTTAGCAGTGACATTATCTGCCTCCCAGCAAGCTCTGCAGCAAACTCTTTGTGCCTTTTCACTCCTATTAACCTTTGAAATGAAGGAAAGGTCTGTCAGAATCGAGTCCTGCCATTCAGGATGGATTTTGAGCTCTCTGTATGCTTTACCTCTGCCCTGATAATATTTCTTGGCAATAAGCTATTCCATAAAAAAAGGAAGACCTATCCCGCTGAATTACCACTATCTCAGCCAGGAAGCCAGAGTTCACGCTTTGGCCTGGCCCCAGTTTGAAGCTTCTGGTGTGAGACAGCGTATATTATATTATGGACTAAGTGAGCTGCTAAGCCGTGTGTTAGTCCAGGGCTTTACTAGTATATCAAACTTTGTGCCAGAAAGGAAATTTAGGAGCCAGTTGTGCCTTTTTTTTTTTTGGTGCCTGGCAATGTTTTCTTCATAGAATAATCCAGCTATGTAGGAGGCTGAGGTAAAATTCCAGGCTCCTGCATTTGTTAAACCCCTTGATCTTACCAAAGATACTTTACTCTACATCTCTTATCTTTTAAATCAGGGATCTATAACTATGCCCCCCCCCATGTTTCTGAACTAATACTCCTGTGATTCCCTGACCTTCTGTTGCATTTTAAAGAATTCTGGGAACTGTAGGCTGTCAACATTTGGGGGGCTGGAATTTGACATACCCATTTTAACCCCATAACACTGGGCGGGTTGAGCCTGGCGGAAAGGGTTTAACGCCAACACGGCGCATCAGTGCTTGCCGGCAGGCGCCTCCTCTGTGCTGCCTAACCATTGACACGCGTCATTGGCTGCAGTGGGACGGCCTGAGTTCAGGCCATCCTGCAGCAACCAGCGGCGTGCGCCATCTGCTGGGCGGGGCCGAGGCAGCCCATAGAAGTAGTACGCCCCGTGTCTTCAAAGCCCACCCATCGCAGGGACATTATGGTACTCCCTGCGGCGAGAAAGGGTTAAATGTAGACTAGTGTCCGTTTCTGATACTGTTTGCTGTATTGTATCTTCGTTTTATTACTTTAGACACATTAAAATATAATTATTAGGGATGTGCATGGCTGAAAAATTCGTTTAGTTTCGTTACGATTTTAAATCACTTTGTTTCGTTTTGGATCGATTTTTTTTTTTTTTTTTTTTTTTTTTTTTTTTTTGACATTTCGATTTTTCATATATCCATTCGATAGTTGATATCAATTCGAATTTTGGATCACTAGATAAAACCCCAATTAATCAAATTTTGCTGTTAAAAGAAAAGCTAGGGTTAAATTTTAAGCTGTGTCACAGATTTAGTATTTGAGTCAAATTAAACTGTGAAACAAAATGAATTTGTTTCATAAAGTCCTTTGCTGACTATTACTTGTATTTTAAGTTACGATCAATTCAATAGTTGATATCAATTTGATAGTTCATTTAAAATTCAATAGTTGATATCAGTGACACAGTGTAAAACTAAATAAATTCCTTATATACCGTATCGATTCGTTATTCGGAAGTACTTCCGAATATGAATTATCAAATTTCGTTCCGAATTTTTCCAAAACAAATGCACATCTCTAATAATAATATGTGCACAGATCCATATACACATGCTTCATTTCTAGTCTTTATCCTGGAAATAATATCCCAACAGGAGGCCTGGATACAATAGTGCTTCTGAGGATAATGGCATGGATTAATCGTGTGCCTAGCACCATGACTTACCTACCATATAGTTCATACACCCTACTAGTAAACCGAAAGGAAGTTCATCTTGAAGGGGTCTGTCATTCAATACGTGTCAGTGTTTGTTAAAGTTACAAAACGCCATCAAAGGTCGATTGGAAGACTGACAAATGCAAGGGTTTCATAAAAGGAAAAAAAGACTATCCGTGTCAGAAGAAGATTCACGATGAAGTTTCTCCTTCTACTACACCGACACTACCGGAATAACGCTCTAAATGTGTGTATATCTATAAAAACAAACAAAACACAGAGTAGTATTTTTATGTTGTTCCCTAAACAACAATAAAGTTAAAACCTAGTCAGAAAACACAAACGTTTGTTTATGTGGGTTTTTATGAATAGATTTATGGAGTCATGGCGGTGTTTTCTTTTCAGGGAAAGGTTACATAGTCATGCAGGCTTAGCTCCAGATCTCTGCTGGTTATGAGGATTGATTATTAACTTCCTGATTATATATTATTGTATTGTGTTAATAGGGAAGCGAGCACATCTCCATTAGCGGCCATTACCTTCATGTTAAAGGTTATCGGGGACAGCAGCTCTGTTAGCATGACAAGAACCCAACTCCTAGAAGTGAATCACAATCAGATCACTCCCAGCCATACATTCTGTGACTCCACATAGCTGTTTTTGCATCATGCTCCATCTCTATGCATTTGGGTAGGTGTTTTTTTGTTTAAACTTTGTTTTATTGGTTTCAGATCCAAAATGTCACAAATGCAGTTAAATCACGAACAAGCGCTAGGCACAGCGCATCATAAAGTGGTATCGCAGTTGACAGTAAAACACATAAAAAGAAACATCACTGAAAATAGATATTCCTATGAATCTCATAGGTTAGGCATGTAGATCTATATTATAAAACAACCAAAGAAGAAACAACAGGGGAGACGCATTATGAAGTCCATTGAAACTTGTGAAAACCAGGTTAGGTACCAAAACCACAGCAATTAAGCACCAGAGAGTCACAAATTATGGAGGAGGGGAACGTTTAAGGAGAAACTCGGACCACCAAAACCATGTCTTAAAATATTTTTGATACTGATTCTCCAATGAGTAGTGGAGTTCCTCTAAGGTACGGATGCGCTCCACTGCCTCAATCCACTCCTTCACAGTAGGAGCAGCAGTCTGTTTCCATTTCCGAGGGATAAGGGATTTGGCCGCGTTTAAAAGGTGTAACAATAAGGAAGTTTTGTAGGTGTTGACTGGGAGTGGGACCAGATGAAAAAGTATCAGGTGATATGAGTTCCCCGACTTAACCCCGTTATGTCAGCGACATGTGCTAATATCTCGGACCAATAAGTCGCAAGGACCGGACAGCTCCACCATAGGTGTAAATAGGTACCAGTGTCAGCGAGGCATCTCCAACATTGGGGTGTAGATTGCGGAAACATACGATGTAAGCGTACTGGAGTCAAGTACCACGTGATAAGAGCTTAAAGTTGGAGAGCTGTCCGAAAGGCTCATGGAGGAGTATTTATTAATTGAGAAAATTTTCCCCAGTCATCTTCCGAGATTGGGTCAGGGAGTTCGCTCTGCCATTTAGACACGTATGAGGGTACCTTGGGTTGTGACGAGGAAAGAAGTAAAGAGTACAGAGACGAGAGGACATGTGTTGGTGGGGGGTCCATCGTACACAGAGTCTCAATACAGTCATAGTAAAACGAACTGGGGCGGTCGAAGTCAATCGACGTATAAAGTGAGTTAATTGGCTATATTGAAGTATGCAAGGGGCGTATAAGCGCTTCTCGTGCTAGTGAAGTCAGTGGAGACAACTCCTTATCAGTGTAACAACGCGCAATATGTAGGTAGGGCCCATCCGTGTCTATATCCAGGAAAGACTGCTGTCTTCCCGGGGGAAGTCGGGGTTGTGCGATACAGGGTACAGGGGGGAAATATCTGGGGAGAGGTCGGGTCTAGTCGCACTTCCCTCCATAGTCGGAGTAGCTGTGGGGCCGTGGGATGCTCCGGGGACCTCATCAGAGTGCGAATGGAGGCATGTTGCCATGGTACAATGCAATCGGTACCCGAAAGGCAAATTGCTCTAATGCCACCCATAATTTAGCTGGAGGAGATACCGACCAGTACAAAGCCGTGTCATTAGGGTGCTTGGTAGTAAGATTCAAAGTGGGGCAGTCCAAACCTCCCCTTCCCTGGGGCGAGTTAAATCTTTATATGATACCCGAGGGCAAGTGGAACCCCATATGAACTTCAGGAAGCCCGATTTCAGTTCTTGAAAATAAGCCCGTGGGATCCTAACCGGGACCGCCTGAAACACATACAGAACTTCGGTAAGACGGTCATTCTCAGATAGTTAATGCGGCCAAGCCATGAAATATGGGGCTTATGCCATTTCCGAAGCTCGTGCAACGTGGTGTTAAGAGAGGTGTGTAATTAGCTGCAAACAAGTCTCTGGACAGCGAGTAAGCGTGGTACCCAGATAACGCAGGGATTTCTTGTCCATTGGAAAGGACATATGTCAGTCAGGGCCCGGTTAGTCTCCGAAGTCACCCCCACCCCCATGGCCTCACATTTGGTATCGTTGATTAAAAAATTCGATAGTGTCTGGAAGGTTCGTAATTCTTTAAGACTGTGGGAGGGATTTTTAAGGGGTCAGTGAGGGTAAAGAGAATATCATCTGCATATGCCGATATTTTATAGTGGTGGAATGGAGACAGAAACCCTGAATATTGTCATTATCCTAATCCTCTGCATAAAGGGCTCTAAGGCCAGGACAATTAGCAGTGGGGACAGGGGCATCCCTGTCTTGTCCCATTTCTAATGCGAAAGGCGTTGAATGTGTGCCATTACCCTAATTTGCGCCGTAGGGAGCGTACAAGGCCTGCAGCCATGTCATCCATTCGAGCCAAACCCATGTGCGCAGAACTCCAAAGAGGTAATGCCAGTCACCCGGTCCGATGCCTTTTCGCATCGACCGAAGGAAAATGGTAGACTCCCTGAACTTGAGCTCGTGAATGAGATTTGATAGTGCAATAGTGTTATCCGTCTTCTCGAGAATCATCAAAGCCTTTGGGTAGGTGTTTGGACTTCTTTATGGTTTGCATTGCAGGCCGTTAAATGCTTATGAGCACTCTCCCTGAAGTGACAGATAATGTAAATAACACACAAAGGAGATGTTAGAGGCTTAGATCTATTATCAGGCAGTATAACTGAAGAGCTGAGTAGATTATTTTTTTTAGATACACATATATATATGTATGTAGGTATATCTGGCAAAATTTTTATGTGGATTTCTATAGAAGCCAAAAGAAAAATTTCTAGGAGTCCAAGGCTATTAGACCCCTGAATCTGTCATGCCGTGTCTAATCCAGTGATTCCCAACGCAGTCCTCAAGTACCTCTAACAGGCCAGGTTTGCCAGATGCCTGAAGCACAGCCCAGGAAATAGTGAATGCAGGATTCTGTCTGAATTTCCCCAAGCTAATCCTTAAAACCTGGCCTATTAGGAGCATATTTTTTTTAAAAAAAAATAATTTTGAGAAAGGATTTTACCAGGAAGGATACATTTTGATTTTTCTCGTTTTCAAGTATGTCCTGGGAGGCAAGTATGTACCGTTAGGTGTCTTGCCAAGGACGAAATTATAGATAGAACCTTTGTAGCGCATCAAAAATAGATTTAAAGGTAGACTTCACCAAAGAGGTATATCAAACATAAAGTGCTCCAGTCTTAAAGTGCTTCAATCTTAAGGTGACAAATATTCAATCAATGTACACATATTAAAGTACAATGTGCCATAGAACACAGTAAAGTGCAACAATATATAAAATTCCAGCAGTGCGATGGGTATAAGAGAGTCTATAAAGTGCAACAGTGTCCGAATGTGCAAAATGTGCAAATTCAATGATATCCAATACAACAGTATGAATACCAGTGGGAAAAATTCCTTAAAATTTACTTCTCTTTATGTTCAAGCGATGCACAAATATAGTCCTTTCTTGGTCTGTGTATTTCTTGCCGTCTCTCAATAGTGGAGAGGATAGCCAGAAACAAGAAAAAAGTGAAAGGGAAAAAAATAAAAAATAAAAATTTGGAGGGGAGAGAAAAAATGAAGAAGTAATCTTGCAGAAAATCCCAATTAAATATGGCAAATAAATCACTCGTAGGAATATGGAAACTCACATTTATAAGAGCCCAAAAAATCCCTGGCTCTAGGTTTAGGAGCTTCCAGCCATTTAGAGGGTGGCGTATCCCTTCTTAAATCTTCAACTCTGGTTGCGATGGCTACAATAAGATAATAGACAGCGCTCCCATAGTATATTACCGTATTATGATAAAAAAAGAGGTGATAATGTATTGAACTCACCAGATATGGAGCCTCTTCCACACAGGCTCACTCAATACAGCGTCAGGTACACTATGGTGGATACCCAGAACCTCTTCTCAACCGTCTGAAGGCCAGATATCAGGAGCTTCCAAGCGGTGGCAAGTATATATCCAAGGAGAGTAGTCAATAGAATATAAACCATATAAAATTTATTAAAAAATTAATTGCATATTAAAAAATGGACAGATGCGTTACTGAGACGCGTTTCGACATTAACAGCCTTCCTCAGTCGGTATATTTAGGTGCACTATTGTCCAAAAAATCTCCAAACAGGTGCAAAAGTAAAAAGTCCTCTTTTTTTATAGTCCTTTCAAGGGATTATGTGAACCACATGAACATAAGACTTCCTGCATCCTGTTGTGTGACCTCTGTGATTTCATATCCGGTTCATTACCCAGAGGTGCTTTGCAGTAATCACCTGACAGTAAAAATAAACACCTCACTGACAACCAGGAAAAGGAAGTAAATAAAAAAATAAACACTGCTGCTCAAATGGGCAACAAACAAAATACATGGAGCCTGGAGATAAATGTCCCTCTGTGTATGCATCGCAAGTCCACAAAGGGGCACACTGTATCAGAATAACACAGTAACTCTGTGCTCAATGTCCAAACCATATATGAAGAAACGGGACCATATACAGAACCCATTATATTAAAAACACATATTGTCATTAGCATCAATAAGAACATATGTACCGCATGCCAGCTAAGAGAATACACATGCCCATAAAGAATTAAAATTCAAAATATATATTTAAAGGAAAAGGTCTGTGTGATTATCCTAAAATGGGGAGTTCTGCATATTATATATTATTCTAAACACTGGATAAAAAATGCTAATTATTAAAAAAGGGGGGGGAAGCGGCTAGTGAACCACTGTCTATCACATCTAAATACAATTATTCTAATTAGATAGGAAGGAGATAAATATAAACTTGTATAATATATACATATATGTGCACATGTATATAGATGAATGGGTATAATCATGTAATGCATCTAATGAACCACAGTCTATCACACCTATAGATAATTCCTCTAATTGGATAGGAAGGAGATGCTGTAAAATTAAATAATACATGAAGGGGAGGGATAAATATATTTGCATCTAAAGTCGAAAGGGAAAATAAGCTGCAGACGTACGGATATAAAGAAAATGGAGTACCAACAAAAGGGCCATTATTCATTAAGAAAATGGCAAAGTTCGAAATCAGCGTTCAATCCGTATGGTTGTAGTGAATTCATCAAATAGATCCATTTCATCTCTTCTTTACCTAATCTCTTCTCCAAACTACCGCCTCTCCAGAAAGTTTCCAGTTTCTTGACCGCTCTAAAAACGAGGCCCTCCGGATTCTGATTATGTTTAAATTTGAAATGTAATGACACACTATGCTTCTCGAAACCATTCCGAATATTCCGTACGTGTTCTTGTATTCGTTTATTCAAATGCCTTGTGGTGCGACCCACATAGTTCAGTCCACAAGGACAAGTTAGAACATATATTACGTTTCTAGAGAAGCAAGTCATCACGTCTCTCAATTTGATGGTCTCACCATTTCTTTCTATCTCTGTTATCGTATTCTTCTTCCCTCTAGTATTTCTGCAATTCAAGCAATTACCACATTGATGGAATCCTGCTCTTATGCCAAAATGATTAGTGGGTTTCTTTTTCTTTAATTTGTGTGTGAGTTCCATCTTTAAATTGCTTGTCCCTCTACAAATAATCTGGGGTATTTTTGGTAAATTATCTTTCAGCATAGGGTCTTTACATAGGATAGGCCAGTGTCTCTTAATACTCCTTCTAATCTCTTTATTAAAAGGGTTAAATGAAAAAACAAAGGGTACATCTTCACTGAACTTCTTTTTTCCCAATCATATCCTTTTTCTTCAATAAGGCTGATCTTTCCATTGTCCTAACTTCCATCTTTCTTTCATCCAGAGTATGTGTCCTGTAACCCTTATCAGCAAATTCTGAATGTAGTTTAAGGGATTGCGTGTCATAATCCGAAATGTCCATGCAATTCCTTCTCATCCTCATAAACTGTCCCTTCGGTATAGCTTCCAACCACTGGGGCAAATGGCAGCTTTGTATGTTCGATGTAACTGTTACAGTCTACATCTTTAAAGTGAGATTTCGTTTTTATGGTGCCGTTTTCTATATAGATCTTAAGATCCAGAAAAATAGCCTCTGAATCACTTATAACAGTAGTTAGAATAATTCCTCTGTCGTTATTCCCCAAAAAATCGAGGAATTGTTGGAGGCTTCCTTCTTCTCCCCTCCAGATAAAGAATATATCGTCAATATATCTCCGATAAGTAATTAGATGTGTCTTCCAGGTGGTTAAAAAGGTATTCTCCCAATATGCCATGAATAAATTTGCAAAACTAGGGGCAAATCTTGTCCCCATAGCTGTACCTGATATTTGAAGATAGAAATCTTATTGGAACCAAAAGTAATTGTGCTCCAAGATAAGTTTGATTCCATTCAAAATAAAGTCTATCTGTTCTGGTTGTAACACATTACCTTCTCTCAGAAAAAACTCTATGGCTTCAACGCCCTTGTCATGTTGTATAATGGTATACAGCGACTGTACGTCGCTTGTAACCAATATGTCTCCTGCCTTCCATTCTATCTCGGCCAATAAATTTATAATCTCAATAGTATCTTTCAAATAGGCTTCTGTGGTTACAACATAGGGTTGTAATTGTTTATCAAGATACTCTGAAAGCCTACTGGACACAGAGCCTATGCCAGATACAATAGGTCTCCCGGGTGGTCTTTCTAGGTCTTTATGCATTTTCGGAAGAAAATAAAAAAACGGTATCTTCGGGTGCTCAATCTTAAGATATTTATGCTCATTGTTGTTTAGGATCCCTAATTCATGCCCATGGTTCAGATATTCGTGAAATTTATCCATTATCCATGGTCATGGTCTTGCCAAGGACACTTACTGGAGAGGTGCTCTTGCTGGGATCGAACCCATGACTCCACAGGCTCTCTCCACACAGAGCAGTGACGTTACCGCTACTCCACCCAGCATTTGAGGGAAGACGGGTCTAATCGATCATTATCCTCCAAATGATTTGGTTAATTTACAAAAAAGTTGTACAGTCTGTTCATGTGGCCCTTGTATTGTATTTCAGTGGTTCCGAACCGCGGTCCTCAAGTACCCCCAACAGGCCAGGTTTTAGGCTAGGGTCAAACGAGCGCATTTTGTATGGACTGTGCGCCTGTGCAGTATGGACGCACTTTTTGACGGAAGACGCAGTAGTGGCCACACAGTCCGTTTTTGTGACTGACGTTATTTTTGACGGATGTAGAGGGGAAAATAAATTAAAATGAAAACATTTTGTCTGTCAAAAATGCTGGACGTATAAATGCAGTTCGTCTGACCAGGTTCCATCACTCACACACAAAGCTATGCGGACGTGGCGCACTCTGCACGTCCGTCCTAGCGGTTCAGCGTTCTTGCCTAACCTGTGTCCGTTTTCCGCGTCCGCACTTCCATGCGGATGTACTTCGTGTGTGGGCCTTCATTGGTCATGATTATCTGCTGCCACGGACGTACTAAAGTGCGGCTACACGGACGTTAACACTGCATTCGTCTGACCCCAGCCTTAAGGATTGTCTTGGGGGGAAATGCAGACTGAATCCTGCAATCACTGGGCAGCAAATCCTATGTGGAAAGCCTGACCTGTTGGGGGTACTTGAGGACTGCGGTTGGGAATCACTGGTGTATTTAATAACCTGTGTG
Source organism: Leptobrachium leishanense (assembly GCA_009667805.1). Classification (NCBI taxonomy): domain Eukaryota; kingdom Metazoa; phylum Chordata; class Amphibia; order Anura; family Megophryidae; genus Leptobrachium; species Leptobrachium leishanense. The sequence goes on from CM019063.1 coordinate 280,569,994, forward strand.
GGTGCTCCGTGCATACATACACAAAGTAATGTGCCTAAAAGTGATCCGAGTATGCAATGCAGTGCACTCAAAAGGAAACATTGTGTGCCACTATGGCTAGTTGAGATATACTGCATATAGTGTATTTTTGGTTGATGCCTATCACTTTAACACATCAAAGAGAGAGGGATGTTGTATGTATTCAATCTCTAGTGTAGTGTTTTTGGTTTTCTGGAGAGGGGTTCCATCCATGAAATTGAAGTACAGCCATACGGGTGATCCGATCTGGTTACGTGATCTCTGTGTCAATACAGAAGGGTATCACCTGGGGATTCGGTGGAAAGGGGGACATTGAGAAGGGGCTATTTTTTTTTTAATACATTGTAACAATAAGAAATTACAAGGTTTATAAATGCTAGACCCTTAAATTCGTTCCTATAGTACCCATTACATTGAGAGGAGATGGATGACCATCCAAACTGGCTATAGATTTCCCCAATCCGTGTGAAGCTAGGTTTTGCAGCTATGAGAGGAGATTTGTAGAAGGCTCTTGCTTCATATTACCCCAGTGACCAAAGAAGCATTGCTGGAAACTGAAATCACAGACTATGTTGTCTCTCAATACCATAATTACATCTTTTGCAGCTAACTATAAAACCTTTTTTTTTAACCCGTAAGTCACCACGCTGTGTTTTCAGTTACACGGCAGTGTGAGGGCAGTGGAACGTATTTATACACTACACTAGATCACATTGATCTTACAGCTCCGCTCAGGTTTCTCCTAATTCGTGGACACTTTTGCAAAGTCCTCTTCCAGATCCAGTACTGCCGGTGCGTTCCATCCTACCCTCATATATTACTGTAAAACATTAGTTTGTTCAAAGGTGTATAAACAGTCCAGGTAAACTTTTGGAATCTCTAAGCCACCAAATACATTATGATCTTTCAAAGTAATGTGTAGATTTATTGAGCGGTAAATGCATGTGCAGGATTTTGTGGTATGTCTCATCTAGGTGTGTTGACAAACTAAGCCTTTGCAGTGAATGGTGTGAGTATATATTCTATTTATTTTAAAGAAACCTCCTGTCTTCAGTAACATAAAATTCACTTATCGGTTCATTATCGGTTCATTGGTTAGCTGCTAGATCTATTGTACTAGTTCATGAGATGCATTGGATTTATCATATAAGTTAGGCATTCAGTGGATTGTGTCAGTTGTTGGATGCATTGTGTCGGTGAGACATTAGACACCCTACATTGCACATCTATTGATTGCAATGTATCAGATGTAGTCTGTTCTTTAGCTGGTGGATGTATTGGTTGGTCATTGGACTCGTTGTTTATGTTAGCCATTGGATGTATTATATTGGTTAGTCGTTGGATATACTGTATAGGTCAATTGTCCTCTCTGTTACATTGAGCTAGCCATTAGGCGCAATGTATCTAACAGTTTACTGTATTGCATTATTTAGCTGTTGGGTGTCTTGTATCAATTGGGCGTTGGACATACAGGGTTATTCAAAGAGAATCGAAAAGCCACCGCACTTTCGGTGACTTTTCGTTCTCTTCAATTTGGTTCGATTTTAGCGATCCGATTTAGGCGACCCTGCGGTGTATTCAGCAAGCACCACAGGGTCCCCGAATTGCAAGGAAAAGCTGCCGAAAAGTCCCCGCAAAACGAGGGCAAACGCACACCGACACTTGCAAAAACATCTGGATTAACCCGCCGACAACACCGAAAAAACTCGAGCAGGAGCCGAACACACGCAGCGCAGCCGCCGGAAAAAGCCCACACCGCTGACGAATGCAGTGAATAAATTAGAAAAACAACAGTTTGCTTGAATGTGTGAAAAGTGAAACGCTGTTTGCAAAGAAACTACTGAGCGAAAATGTCTGAAATTTACATATGAGGTCCAGGGAATGATAATAAAAAGGGCTGTTACAGAAAAAATAAGTGAAGTTAAAAAAAATAATCCGAAAAATGCTTAAAATATCCTTAAAAAATCTATAAAGAGACTCTTTACTGCAGAATTTTATAATGAACGGTTTATTAGAAATTGAATTAAAACGGGAATATTTTTAACATTGAAACCTATGGGGTTCGCCTGAATTAACCTGCTGAATTAAACCCCTGAATGACAGGGCATTTCGAGAACCTTTCACTGCTGGTTTGTGTTCTCTGAATAGCAGAAGCAGTGCTTTTTTTATGGGGATTTCACTGCCCTCGAACAGGCCCCGTATGTGCAGGCAATTCGCCAGGATTTGTCGAATTGCCTGCTCTCTGAATAGCCGAATGGCCAAGAAAGGTAACCGAACGCTGATTTTCAGCGTTCGGTTCCCTTTCGGCAGCCATTCGAATCTCTTTGAATAACCCTGATACTCTCATGGACAGCTGATGCCTTCTCTTGTATTGTAGCCATTGCCATTTCCACATTAGCCATTTCCTAATCCAGTTACCTTTTTCGGATATTTTTTAATGTCCCCTTACTAAAGAGTTTTTGTATTTTATTTCTACTAGCACTGACACATGGCTGTCTTACTTTCTCTATAAATGTTTAGTTGCTTCAGCCACAAACGTTGTGGAATTCTAGTCCTAAATGTCCCATTTTTCAATTGTTTGAGTGTTCCCAGTGAGTGTGGTCCCCTTTGCATGAGGATTTACTATAGATAAGAGCCTGTTTAAAAGCCTGTGAGTCTGTGGTGATAGAGGTCGATTTGAGGCTGTCATTGCCCAGGAGACATTTGTGCGATTTATATATTGGCTCACTTAAAATAGAAACCCTGGAGCAGCTTGACACGCTGGCTGGTGGTCACAATGTACAATGGGGGTAAGTGGAGGACACACGATGAATGTTTGATAGTGCTGAAATTCATTCCGAATCCAGTGACAAGTGGCGCAATGATTTATTATGTGTTTGACAGAGCAGAGTGCTGAAGTTGTCTGTGGACTTCTTTCACAGCAATCATCACTGAACCGCTATATAAAGGCAGAGCGAAGCCTGGATCAACCAAACAAAATGGTTTAAGGCTGGGGTCAGACCAGCGCACTTTTAACGTGCGTTCTGGCGCACTTTTTTACGGCCGCAATAGCAGCAAATGACGCGCAATGACGGCCAATATACGAAGTACGGTCGCACGAAAGTCCGGCTGCGCAACGCAAGTGGAAAATGAACGCATTTTTTCGAGAACGCAGAACCGCTAGTACGGACGTACAGAGTGCGCTGCGCCCGCTAGCGGTGTGTGTGTGTGATTTGGAGACGTCAGACCCTGCTCATGTCCGGCCAACATAACGTCCAGACACCCAAAGTTTCCTGGTTTGGATCCGTAAAAAATCACGCACAAAAATGCGCATGTATGACCGTTTTCGCATATTCCGTGAAAAAATATGTAACTGCGTTCGGACGCACTTTTTTACGTTTGCGTGTAAAAAATGCTTTCGTTTGACCCTAGCCTAAGTGCACGACCCATGGAAACCACATAGAAGTATATAAAACTCTGAGCTTGTGTGAATTATTTGCACTTTACCAATGCTGATTAATAAAAAAATAATAATCTGGGGAAGTTCTGATTTAGAGTTGAAATGCATCATTTTCCCTCAATCACACTAGCAAGAGGCAGGAGTGCTATATAATCTATATATGTCCCAAATAAATTAAAAATTATATATAATTATTAATATTTCTTTTGTAAATCTGTTTCTTATGCAATCACCAGGTTTCCATCGCTTTATATACTCAGATGATACATCTAATGTATTCAAAAATATGAATACATTGAACGTTAGAAACTTTGCACTTAGCATGTTTGTAGGATGCCACTGTACTGCAGGTGCCACTAGGATTTGTGAAGCACCACTATTCTGTTACTATTTGATGAATTTTCCTCATGTTTTGTGTGATACAGTACAGAAATAGGCTATATTCTAGTTTATATCCAATTTAAAACACTGACAGATTTTCGTTAAATGAATAATCTAGGCTTCATACAGGTGATGATACAGAGGGGTTAAACGTTATTCTCTCCGGATCCCCACCCTCTCCTGTTTTTAATCATCTAAATCATTTTAAAACCTAGCTTTACTCCAGCACTGGGCTCCATCAGTGCCGGTCTGATCATAACCTGCTGACAGCTTCCTCCTGAGCTGCATCAATTATGTGACTGGGGGGGGGGGGGGTGTTGTCCAGCACATAGAGCCATTGAAATGGGTTGGTTCCCAAAAAGGGTCTCAGTCCATGAATCAGCCCTCAGAAGTCCCCCTGGGTCAGTGGAAGAGGGGTTGTCCCTGTGATCACTTGCATGCCATTAAGTGGTCACAGTACACTCCTGGCCTAGAATGTCCCTATAGGTGCGTCAGAAGACTAGTAAATGGATGGTGTGACTAAAGACTTTAGGGAATTGGTAAAGATTCAGTCTTATTAAAACGTGCCTGATTTACTCACTTTAAAGTAATGGAGCCAGGTCATTGAAAACAGATAACATCAACAAGCCATGGAGTATTTATTGTGGCATCTGCCACTTCATCACAGCATAGGAATCTGTCTCCTACTTGTGAAACCTTTTATTCTTGCCCATGAATGGGATTGTAAGGCTGTTGCACTTTACACATTGTCTGGTTGTGCACATGAAGCAATGGAAGCCATTAAGTGATTGGAATAATATTGATTTGTTTACACTTCCGTTGTATCTATTTGTCAACAAGCTGGTAAAAAACAACATTGCCTGTTCTATCTACAGGCTGCATTTTTTTGTTTTGTGTTCTTTGTTTACTTAACAGTGGGGATGTGAGGAAGATTGAACTTGATGGAACTTTGGTTGTTTTCTCAATCGGCATTACTATATCACTTGTTACTTTTAAATGTCCCTAAATTGAAATGGCAATGGCATACCTATGTCCTGTGATGATATGATGCTGTCCAGGGCATGGAAAGGCAAATTTTTACTGTTTACCAACAGCACACGTTGTGGATAAAAGGTAAACTCACTAGTATGGGACAACCCTTTGGATTCTATTAACCCTTTACAGACTGGTGAGCCTGAAAGCCAGTAGGGCTTTATAGCAGTCTATGACGCGCTCTGGCTGGCAGTCAAGGCATAGAAGCCAGTGGGGCGGGCTATGCCCTCACGCGGTGTTCAGGCCCACCCACCACCAGGACAGCATGGCAACCTTTGTGGCATTAATGAGTTAAAAGGTTTCATAGCTCACATATCAAAGAACATAAGGAATAAGACCCCTAGGCAGTATTATGAGTCCTTAAATAAGGTACCTTTTACATTACCCAGCTCTCCTGGCATCAATAGCATCAATTTGCACTCTTAAGGCAGTTGTTCCCAAACTTGGTCCTCAAGTGCCATTAGCAGGCCAGGTTTGCCAGATACAGTCACTTCCAGAAATATTGGGACATCGACACAATTCTAACATCTTTGGCTCTATACACCACCACAATGGAGTTGGAATGAAACAAACACAATGTGCTTTAACTGCAGACTGTCAGCTTTAATGTGAGGGTATGTACATCCAACTCAGGTGAACGGTGTAGGACTTACAGCAGTTTGCAGATGTACCTCCCACTAGTTAAGGGACCAAAGGTAGTGGGACAGAATAATAATCATAAATCAAACTTTCCCTTCTTAATACTTGATTGCAAATCCTTTGCAGTCAATCACAGCCTGAAGCCTGGGAACGCATAGACATCACCAGAGGCTGGGTTTCATCCCTGGTGATGCTCTGCCATACCTCTACTGCAACTGTCTTCAGTTCCTGCTTGTTCTTGGTGCATTTTCCCTTCAGTTTTGCCAAGTGAAATGCATGCTCAATGGGATTCAGGTCAGGTGATTGACTTGGCCATTGCATAACATTCCACTTCTGTCCCTTCAAAAACTCTTTGGTTGCTTTTGCAGTATGCTTTGGGTCATTGTCCATCTGCACTGTGAAGCGCCGTCCAATGAGTTCTGCAGCATTTGGCTGAATGTGAGCAGAGAATATTGCCTGAAACACTTCAGAATTCATCCTGCTGCTTTTGTCAGCAGTCACATCATCAATAAATACAAGAGAACCAGTTCCATTGGCAGCCATACATGCCCACGCCATGACACTACCACCACCATGCTTCACTAATGAGGTGATATGCTTAGGATCATGAGCAGTTCCTTTCCTTCTCCATACTCTTCTCTTCCCATCACTCTGGTACAAGTTGATCTTGGTCTCATCTGTCCATAGGATCTTGTTCCAGAACTGTGAAGGCTTTGTTAGGTGTTGTTGGGCAAACTCTAATCTGGCCTTCCTGTTTTTGAGGCTCACCAATGGTTTACATCTTGTGGTGAACCCTCTGTATTCACTCTGGTGAAGTCTTCTCTTGATTGTTGACTTTGACACACATACACCTACCTCCTGGAGAGTGTTCTTGATCTGGCCAACTGTTGTGAAGGGTGTTTTCTTCACCAGGGAAAGAATTCTTCGGTCATCCACCAGTTGTTTTCCGTGGTCTCCCGGGTCTTTTGGTGTTGCTGAGCTCACCGGTGCGTTCCTTCTTTTTGAGAATGTTCCAAACAGTTGTTTTGGTCACGCCTAATGTTCTTGCTATCTCTCTGATGGGTTTGTTTTGTTTCTTCAGCCTAATGATGGCTTGCTTCACTGATAGTGACAGCTCTTTGGATCACATCTTGAGAGTTGACAGCAACAGATTCCAAATGCAAATAGCACAATTGAAATGAACTCTGGGCCTTTTATCTGCACATTGTAATTGGGGTAATGAGGGAATATCACACACCTGGCCATGGAACAGCTGAGAAGCCAATTGTCCCATTACTTTTGGTCCCTTAACAAGTGGGAGGCACATCTGCAAACTGCTGTAAGTCCTACACCGTTCACCTGAGTTGGATGTACATACCCTCAAATTAAAGCTGACAGTCTGCCGTTAAAGCACATTGTGTTTGTTTCATTCCAACTCCATTGTGGTGATGTATAGAGCCAAAGATGTTAGAATTGTGTCGATGTCCCAATATTTCTGGACCTGACGGTATGTGAAGTATATGTGATGTGATTTTTCTGCTCAGTGATTGCAGTGTTCAGCCTGCATTTTCCTATGTAATTCTTAAAATTTGGTTGGGGGGGCTACTTGAGGGACCAGGGTTTGGAACCACTGCTCTAAGGTATGCCAATTCTCCTGGCATCAGTGTCCCGGCATAGAAAAGTAATCCACCAATCGTCTCAACTCTCTTTCATAAATATGTGTGACCGCTAACGTTTCTTCTAAAACAACACTGTAATACATGTGATCTAGCATTGTCACTGGGACAGAGTATTGTCATCATGTGCATTATCTGTTTAGCCAATGGTATAATAACTGCAAACATTATCACCTTTTAATGCTGACAAATCACCTGGAACATACATTATTTTATAAACCTAATATGTTAAACTTAAGGCCCGAGTTAGACGAACGCATTGATCACGTCCGTGTCAACGCACAGTTTAATGTCCGTCGTAGCATAGAATCCCACACACGAAGTACGTCCGCGCCGAACTGCGCACGCACAACTCCCGTGGCAAACGGGTGCAAGTTAGGCAAGAACGTAAAACCGCAAGACAGACAAGCAGAGTGCGCCACGTCCGCGTAGCGTTCTTTGTGAGTGAGATGTTAAACGCAGTGCATTTGCGACGTCCAGCACCTTGACGCACACCATGGCTTTTCATATCCTTTTCAAATTTTTTGCATTTTTCATATTAATTTTATTTCCCATAATTCCCTTTTTTTTCCACGTCCGTCAAGTTAAACAGATCGTGTGGTGTCTACAGTATCTTCCGTAGGTCCATTATGCACGCACGCAGAGTGCACTACTGCGTTCGTCTGACTCTAGCCTTACTATATGGTTTTTATTTACAAAAAATGTTTTTTTTTTCTTGGCTGTTTATAAATTTCTCTCCCGCCATGTTTCTCGCTTCCACTTATTAGTTTGTCACATTTTTGATACACGTACAGTTTATTTTGTCGCTGCCGTGTATAGAATTTATAACAGCATCTATTTAAACACACATGGAACATGAAATAAACAGTTTATGGATTTTTTTCTTCCAAGTTCCTTTCTTCATTTTAGAAAGAAACCTACCGTATTTTTCGCTCCATAAGACGCACCTGACCATAAGACGCACCTAGTTTTTAGAGGAGGAAAACCGGAAAATAAATATTCTGAATGAAATAGTGTAAAAATGGATATTGCCCCAGCTCGTGGATATGCCTTAGCTCACACATGGATTTGCCCCAGCCAGCTCACACATGGATTTGCCCCAGCCAGCTCTCACATGGATTTGCCCCAGCCAGCTCACACATGGATTTGCCCCAGCCAGCTCACACATGGATTTGCCCCAGCCAGCTCTCACATGGATTTGCCCCATCAGCTCTCACATGGATTTGCCCCAGCCAGCTCTCACATGGATTTGCCCCAGCCAGCTCTCACATGGATTTGCCCCAGCCAGCTCTCACATGGATTTGCCCCAGCCAGCTCTCACATGGATTTGACCCAGCCAGCTCACACATGGATTTGCCCCATCAGCTCTCACATGGATTTGCCCCATCAGCTCTCACATGGATTTGCCCCAGCCAGCTCTCACATGGATTTGCCCCAGCCAGCTCACACATGGATTTGCCCCAGCCAGCTCACACATGGATTTGCCCCATCAGCTCACACATGGATTTGCCCCATCAGCTCACACATGGATTTGCCCCATCAGCTCACACATGGATTTGCCCCATCAGCTCTCACACATGGATTTGCCCCATCAGCTCACACATGGATTTGCCCCAGCCAGCTCACACATGGATTTGCCCCAGCCAGCTCACACATGGATTTGCCCCAGCCAGCTCACACATGGATTTGCCCCAGCCAGCTCACACATGGATTTGCCCCAGCCAGCTCTCACATGGATTTGCCCCAGCCAGCTCACACATGGATTTGCCCCAGCCAGCTCACACATGGATTTGCCCCAGCCAGCTCACACATGGATTTGCCCCATCAGCTCACACATGGATTTGCCCCAGCCAGCTCTCACATGGATTTGCCCCATCAGCTCTCACATGGATTTGCCCCAGCCAGCTCTCACATGGATTTGCCCCATCAGCTCTCACAATGGATTTTGCCCCAGCCAGCTCACACATGGATTTGCCCCAGCCAGCTCACACATTGATAATGCCCCAGCTCACATATGGATATGGCCCAGCAGCTCGTGGATGTGCCTCCGCTCACCTGCCGCCGCCGCGTTCGTCTCCCTCTGAGCATGCGTCTGGCGGCAGGAAGCTTGGGCACTCGCCTGGGGGAGCCACGTGACCGCGATCTCAGGAGATCGCGGTCACGTGGCTCCCCCAGGCGAGTGCCCAAGCTTCCTGCCGCCGGACGCATGCTCAGAGGGAGACGAACGCGGCGGCGGCAGGTGAGCGGAGGCACATCCACGAGCTGCTGGGCCATATTCGCTCCATAAGACGCACCCACTTTTCCCCCCACTTTTTGGGGGGAAAAAAGTGCGTCTTATGGAGCGAAAAACACGGTAGTTCCCTTTTTTTAAAATTTATTTATACTATATTTTCGTTTTGTACTTGAAGATATGGCAGTTAAATCAAAGTAATAAAAATCTAGTAGAATTTTTTTTTATTTTTTATTTTTTATTCCATTGAATAAGGATCAGAGTGCCTGCCTTTTGGAATGTTAACGCATTGGAGCTAACCCACTTACGTGATGGAATCCATTACGATTTATCACTCATGTCAAAACAATTGCATGACGTCGGGTCTTTTCTGACAGCTTTGCTGTAATGTAACCCGGAGTAGACATTTAGACTTAATGAAAAGCAACCAATTAAATACAGTCACTCTCTAGTGCTTCCTTGCAAATCATTTAGCTTGACGAGAGTGGAGTTATTCGGGGTCAGCAATAAAAAAAAGTGATGTCTATATCCACCCTGTCTTCCATTGCAGTGGGCAGCTGGGGCCTTCTAGTTTTAAATGACTTTTTCAGGAGTGTGATTCAAGGGAAATTTTAAATTTGGAAATGTTTTTCATGTCACGCGTCCTGTTTACTCGCGCTCCTGTGAAATACAGCTTGGATGGCATTACAGCCTGGTGTGCAGTAGACCATGCAGTACTGGGATGTTTGTATTCCCAGTGTGGTGGGGGTGTATTAATTTAGGGGCTACAGGAGCTACCATTCCATGCCCATTCCTCAAAGATAGCTGCCTGGCCACTTTATTAGGTACACCCACCTAGTAGTGTGAGCCATCTTTAGCCTTCCAAGCAACCTGAATTTGTTGAGGCATGGATTCAACAAGAAGCTCAATGCATTGTTGAGGTATTGTGTGCCATGCAGACGTGTGGAGCAAATATTCTTTTCCAGTTCATCCCACAAATGTTCAATCGGATTAAGGCTAGGGTCAAACAAACGCATTATTCGCAGCGACCGTCAAAAAGTGCGTCCGAACGCATTGACGTATTTGTTTCACAGAATGCGCGAAAACGGTCATATGATGCGCATTTTCATGTGTGATTTGTTATGGATCCAAACCAGGAAACTTTGGTTGTCTGGACGTTATGTTGGCCGGACATGAGCAGCGTCTGACGTCTCCTAATACACATGCCGCTATGTGGCGCTGCACACTCTGTACGTCAGTACTAGCGATTTTGCGTTCTCGAAAAAATGCGTTCGTTTGCCACTTGTGTTGAGCGGCCGCACTTTTGTGCGGCCGTACTTCGTATATTGGCCGTCATTGCACATCATTTGCTGCTACTGCGGCCGTGATTAAGTGCGCCTAAACGCACGTTTAAAAATGCGTTAGTCTGACCCCAGCCTTAGATCTGGGGACTAGGTGGGCCACTTCAGCAAAGTTCTTGTCATGTTCCCGGAATCATCCCATAGTGATGTAGGCTTTGTGCACTTGCATTTATCCTTCTGGAAGTAACCATCTGCCTGAGGATAAACTGTCAACACGAATCGATGCACTTGGTCAGCAATGATGTTTGAGCACCTCTCCAGTAATTGTCCTTGGGCAACACACCTAACGGTACATTCTCGCAATCCAGGATTGTCATGGAACTGACGTAGCGCTCCACGCTTCAAACCCCAAGAGACTTTATGTTCATTTATATCTTGTGATTTTAAATATATTTTACATTGTTTGGTTTTAGTTTAAATTAGTTTAGTGTAAATTGCGTAGCTTTAGTTTTAAATATACTTATATTCCTGTAGGTAAATGTGTTTTTGTGTAGCCAGTAAACAAGCTTTACTGCTGTGTAATTTATGCAACAGGGCTTTTCCCCTTATCTGGCTGCATGTTTGATTCAAGAAGTCTGGGATAGTGTTTGTCTTTAATCTGATGTGGTAGAACAATAGATTATGTAAATGTTGTGTGAGCTAAAGAATGTTTATTGTAAATATCTAACTGACATAATGTAATTAGAGACTTTAGGTACATGTTCACCATTTGGTATGCAAATTATAACTGAAGAGGACCTGAAGGAAACCTCCAGTGGTCTTGGAACCTACCAATCAGAACTGTTGGGGTGGGCGGGAAGTTTGAATGTGCATTGCTGTATTTTGTATAAATATCCAGTGAAATCTTCCATAAAAAGAGAGAATCCTGTTGGAACATACAGCTCGCCTGGTGTCTCCTTCAACTACGCTACACTACACTCAACCTCAGAAGGCACAGAGCGGCCTTCTGGAAATGCAAAGAGGCTCCAAGGCAGAGGTTCAGATCAAGCGGATCTGGAGCTGCAGATCATTCTGCTCGAGGCACTGAGCTCCAAGCAACTCAGAGGCCGGTCTGATCTTGGCAAGGGGGTATCTGGAGAGCCAAGGACCGGCAGAAGAGAACGGTTCCGTCACATTGGCTGGCAGCGGTGTGGATAGAGGCTCTCCAACACCAAGACACCCCGAGATGGCCAACTATGCAGCCTGCAAGCAGGACACCCAGAAGGACCTGCTGGAGAACCGTGGATGGAACGGATACTGAAGTAAGGCACAAGTGTGGCGCAACCAGGAGTGAGATGGAAACGCTCAAGGAGGTAAAAAGACGCCTCAAGCAATATGGTCCAAACCCTAGCATGGACCTGTTCCAGAGCATTTGGAATGAGGTATGTTTATTGCAGAAAGGGGAAGCTCTGCGGGACCAGGAAGATTTTAACCCTCTGCATGTGGAATACAATAAATACAAGGTCCCAGGCTGGATTGAGCCAGGGGACATTCGTAGCCAGGAGGAGAACTGGCTGGCAACTACAGTTGTGTTAAAAATTATTCAACCCCCCCAATGCTGTAAAGGGTTTTAGGGAATTTAGTGTACATTTGTAATTGTATTCAGAATGAAATCCTACAAGGACTTTCTAAAGAACCATATGCAACTAAAATGACATCAATTGGTTTTGTAACACCGTAGTAAATGTTTCTTTTGTGAATTCTTCATTGACACAATTATTCAACCCCTTAAAGACTACCACTCTGAAGAACAGAGGTTCATTCAAGTGTTTTCAATCAGGTATTGAAAACACCTGTGGATGTCACAGAGCAGCAATAAAGCATAATAAGCACCAATTAGGCAGCTTTAAAATGACTGTGATACTCGGCTCCTTCTAGACATTTACTGGTGTGGTTACAAACATGGTGAAGTCGAGAGAATGGTCCAGGAAGACAAGAGAAGAGGTGATTACTCTTCACAGGAAGGGCAATGGCAATAGTGTCCTCACTAATCACCAAATACACCCCAGCCCGCTCCCTAAGGTCAAACAGTGACCTGCACCTAGCTTCTCCCCGCATCACCTCTTCCCATGATAGACTGCAGGATTTCTCACGCACAGCCCCCACTCTCTGGAACGCTCTCCCTCGTACTGTCAGACTTTCCCCTAACTTCTCTTCCTTCAAACGCTCCCTTAAAACATTCCTATTTAGGGAAGCCTACCACCCAACTCACTGACACAACCATCAATCACTCTCACCTTACAGTCCTCTCCTCCTGTTTCCAACCCCAACCCTCCTAGATTGTGAGTTCCTACGGGAATAGGGCCCTCATCTCCTCCTGTACTGTTTGTCAAATGTTGTTCAATGTATTGTAACCCTGTCTATACTGTGCTTATTGTACAGCGTTGCGGAATATGCTGGCGCTTTAGAAATAAAGAATAATAATAAGAAGATTGCAAAGATGTTAAACATACCAAGAGAGACCATAGGAAGCATCATTCGAAAATTCAAGGCAAAGGGCACTGTTGAAACGCTACCTGGTCGTGGCAGAAAGAAGATGCTGACTTCGACTGCTGTGCGCTACCTGAAGCGTAGAGTGGAGAAAAGTCCCCGTGTGACTGCTGAGGAACTGAGAAAAGATTTGTCAGATGTGGGTACTGAAGTTTCAGTTCAGACAATACGGCGCACACTGCGTAATGAAGGCCTCCATGCCAGAACTCCCAGGCGCACCCCCTTGCTGTCTCCAAAGAATAAGAAGAGTCTACTGCAGTATGCCAAAAGTCATGTGGACAAACCACAGAAGTTTTGGGATAGTGTTCTGTGGACTGATGAAACAAAATTAGAACTGTTTGGGCCCATGGATCAACGCTATGTTTGGAGGAGGAAGAACAAGGCCTATGAAGAAAAGAACACCTTGCCTACTGTGAAGCATGGCGGGGGGTCAATCATGCTTTGGGGCTGTTTTGCTTCTGCAGGTACAGGAAAGCTTCAGCGTGTGCAAGGTACCATGAATTCTCTTCAGTACCAGGAGATATTGGATGACAATGTGATGCAGTCTGTCACAAACCTGAGGCTTGGGAGACGTTGGACCTTTCAACAGGACAATGATCCCAAGCATACCTCCAAGTCCACTAGAGCATGGTTGCAGATTAAAGGCTGGAACATTTTGGAGTGGCCATCGCAGTCACCTGACTTAAATCCGATTGAGAACCTCTGGTGGGACTTAAAGAAAGCAGTTGCAGTGTGCAAGCCTAAGAATGTGACTGAACTGGAGGCTTTTGCCCATGACGAATGGGCGAAGATACCCGTAGATCGCTGCAAGACACTTGTGTCAAGCTATGCTTCACGTTTAAAAGCTGTTTTAACTGTAAAAGGATGTTGTACTAAGATTGAATGTCACTTGGGGGTTGAATAAAACTGATAATGATGTGAGCACAGAAAAGACCTTAGTGGTTATGTCATTATAAATGTTTTGTTATATTTGTCTGACCTACACGTGCCTCTTTGATTTAATTGTAAGCAAGATGACTGAATGATCAAAATCAATGTCAAACTGGCCAAAACACTCAATTTCAGTGGGGGTTGAATAATTTTGAACACAACTGTACACCACACACCCAGAGGGTGCCTACAGACTTGAATTGGCAGAGACCAGGGATTTTGGAAGCATCGGCTTCTGCCAACGCCAAGACCCAAACAAAATATGCCTCCGCACCAACCGTGACTGTCAACCCACCCTCAAGTAAGGCTAAAAAGAAGCGAGGGGTGTAAGAAATGGAGGTGTTGGATCCAGAATGCAAATTTTCTTACCCGTTTCGAAGAGGGTAGAGACATTGAAAGGGCAACTAGAAGCTGCCACCCAGAGCGAGAAAGAGACTGGCCTGCAATTGCACCGGCTACAGGATCAGCTGCAAGATGGCCAGAGTGAGCTGGATGAGGTGAGACTATCCAGAAATGCTGCGGAGGTGAATGTACAGCGCCTGGAGATGGAAATCACTGGCTTACGGGACTTACTTACAGCTGCTGAGCGAGCCAAGGATAATGCTGCTCGGGAGCGAGAAGAGGCCATGGCCATTGGCGTTTTAAAAGTCCAGGCAGCCTTGGGGGAAAAGTGTCTCCTGGAATCACAGATAATGGCCCTGGCAGAGACATTACAGAACCATCAAAATGAGCTGCAAGCTGTCACGGTGGAGAGAGATGGTCGCTGCATGGAAGTGCAAGAACAGGCAGCCACCATACAACAATTGTCGGCCCAGCTGCAGGCCTGTGAGGACTCTACCCTCAACCTACACACGGAGCTCAGTGGTGCTCAGGCGCAGATAGCTGAGCTGGAGCGCGGCTCCCGTGTAATGATCAAGCAGCTGGAGGCTGAGCGGTGAACTGGAGCTGCTCTACACATAGAATTGACAGCTTTTAATATTCGCCTGGAGAACTGCGAGCAGGAATTAGAGTGGACATAGCTCTCCCGGGATACTATTCAGGCATGGGCCTGGGAGCAGGAGGAGGAAATACAGCTCATCCAGAACCAACTCCAGCTGTGCCAACACCAGCTGCAAGAAGTAGACGCAGCTCGAAAGGAGAGATTCCAAGGCAGAGGTTCAGATCAAGTGGATCTGGAGCTGCAGATCAGGCTGCTTGAGGCACTGAGCTCCAAGCAACTCAGAGGCCGAGCTGATCTTGGCAAGGGGGCATCTGGAGAGCCAGGGACCGGCGGAAGAGAACGGTTCCGTCACAAGGACATACTTGAGAAATCTCAATGTATCCTTCCTGGTAAAATACTTTCTCAAAATAAAATTTTAAAAATCCATATGCTCTGGCATCCAGTCGTAAATCCAGTGGTATCCAGGGGTGTTCAAATTTTAAAAAAATCTACTTGTCCAAGGACTAAAGTGGAAGCCCAATCTACTTCTCCCAATAAGAAATATAATATCAACAAAAATAGCATTAGGTCTTTATTCTTAACCACAGAGAACAAACACATTAATGTGATCAACAAACACAGGAATTGAGTTTAAATAGAACACTTCTTGCATTGCAGTTTTCTCACACCATACAACCCACACAATACTGATCACAGTAGTGGGCGGTGTAAAAGAGCGTATCACACGGTAATATCTCGTGTGTGTGTCACAGAGCTCCACAGTAATAAATCTTCCAGTAATGTGCAGTGTGTATGAGCGTATCGCAGAGCTCCACAGCAATAAAACCCACGTTCATACACACTGCACACTATTGTGAGTTTTATTGCTGTGGAGCTCTGCTATATGCTCATACACACTGCACATTGCTGTGAGTTTTATAGCCGAGGTGCTCTGTGATACGATACTCTTGGAGTGTAAGCTCTCGAGCAGGGTCCTTCCCTCCTACTGTAACGTGTACCGAGAGCGTGAAAAGCAGGAGAATGACTGGAGAATGAAAAATTCTAGGTCAAAATAGCCGATTTGGAAAGTGAGATGAAAGGGAGAATTTTTCTGGTTTGGCTATTTTGACCTAGAATTTTTCATTCTCCAGTCATTCTCCTGCTTTTCACGCTCTCTGAATAACCCTGAATATCTTGAGAAATTCAACATTACTGTAAAAGCTTTTATTTATATTTTATAGTAATGTCTTCTTGAATGATGTCTGCTAGGGAAAAATAATTACGTCTGTAAAAGCATCTATTCCCAGTCAGTCGGACTGTTCCCCGGCAGCAATTATCTCATTTTCTAATTAGCACAGACATATGTAAATGCAGTGTATTTAGGTATGTGCTAACACACTGATTATTTCTAAGTTTGATGGTGCCAAAAACATAATCTTGTAAACGTTATGTAACCATTATGCAAAAAAAAACCCGCCTAGAACATTTGCTACAGATGGCAAGTACATATACTTAGGAAAAACTGAGAAAGACCTCAGAGTTCCAGCACCACTCAACCTCATAATCACTTTATAAGTTGTATCTATAGACAGCTATAAAACAAACCAAGGAAAAAGCTGGATACCCTGGCAAAATAAAAATAGTGCTGTACTGCCATGAGTGAGTAGAAACTAGAAATGGACCTAGCTAATTGGTTGCAATCATTAAATCATTTTAGACATTAAAAACATATATTTGCCTTGGTTCTTATTTAGTCTTTTTTTATTATTAATTAACCCCTTCACACCAGGAGGGATGTGCCCGGCGGTAGAGAGTTAACAGGTGTACTTCTTCCTCCGGCCCACCTAGCCGCTGACGCACGAAGCACGTCGTTGTCTGCAGGGTCATGGCATGCGCAACTACTACTATTACACCATGTGGCTTCAAAGTCCACCAGCCGCAGGGACGACATGGTACTCCCTGTGGCGGGAAAGGGTTAAGTATTAAATGTGTGTGTGTGTGTGTGTGTGTGTTCGATCACCAAATTTAGAACACTGAACTTTATAAAAGTTTTAAAGAATTTAAAAACGCCTAGGGCTCTATTTCATAGTTGGTGCTAATGTAGCGTCTCTATGTAATCGCTAGCGATAGGATATTTCAATCTTGTCGCTACAGGTGAAACAGGATTTGCGCCTCACAGCGTTTGCAAGCTTCCCGTACTTAAGCATCTCCTATTCTTAACATGGGGAGAGCAATTTGCTGTCGGGACACAAAAGCCAAAATTTTACCACTTCCTAGAAGCTGGTGCTAAATGATTTTGCAACTGCGAAATCATGTAACGTGTTCCAAACCCCTCCCCCCCCCCTTAAAAATTCAACACTTGTTCTCTCATCCCTTTGAAAAAATGGTGGCCCGATATGCTGATCTTTCCGGAAGCAGAGTGAGACGGGGTACAAATAGTTCTTGGTCTCTCTCCGCGATCACTCAGCAGTGCTGCTCAATCTCGCAGAGCTAGGTCACTCAGAGCTCGCGGCCTGGAAGTGCAATCCTCCATGGAGTCATATGGGCTACAGGAGCTGATACTCTCAGCAGCGTGGAAGCACTACTGTGGTTATCATGGAGGTTAGCACTGTGTTGACAGGGCATTGTGCGGAAACGGCACCTTCCTTGGAATACGACATTAACATGGAGACTGTAATGGAATATCTGCAAGCTTACCGTCTCCATGTCGGCGTCTAATCTGGAATAGTGCCCCTTATTAAGGAATAAATGATGATTTAGTTGCAAGATATTATCATACATTGCACAAGTCTGCCACAACATCAATGTACTCCACCACAGCAGGTCCTACCTGAAATATAGATCTATATCCCTTATACTTTCTTATTGCATATCTATAGACAAAAACAGGACTTTTTAAATTGGTGATTTCTATTTAGGTATGACATAAATGATTTCGGGAACCAATCTATCCTTCACCGATAATCACCGATAATCGACCACAATCCTCAACATATATAAAACTAAGGGGATAAATTAAGGGTTTTATGTTTTCATGGTCATATTTAAGGCCTGGTTCACACCTGGGCGTTTTACAGCGCGTTCCTGTGCGCTGTAAAACACTCAAACACTGAAATCCCATTATTTCCTATGGGCATGGTTCACTTCTGGGCGTTTTACAGTGCGTAGGAACGTGCTGTAAAACGCCCTACACCCAAAGAAGTACAGGAGCTTCTTTGGGGCGTATTACAGCACGTTTGCGGCCATAGACTTCAACGTGAGCTCGCTGAAATGGGCGTTTGCATGTTTTCGGAATCATAAACGCGCGTATGAACACGCGTTCCGCACATGGCAACAGGCACAAAAGGCATTAGTCTTTTTCATTGGACGCAACGGTAGTCAATCAAAAAAAATGCATGTACGAATCGCGTTTCTAATTGTCAAAAATGCCAGGTAATACGCTCATAAAAGCCCAACAAAAACGCGCATATGAGATACGCTTAGGTGTGAACCCAGCATTAAGATGCTTTGTATTGACCTAAGGTGATATAATGACTGTCGTTACATAGTTGGGATGTTGTATTTTCATTATAGGATTCAAGGGAAGGGTAGATAAAGGCTCCTAGAATTTTTCCTCCTTGTGCCACTCAAAACTACAGTCAGGTCCAGAAATATTGGGACACTACTTCGTTCCTCGTTCCTTCTTTTTGAGAATGTTCCAAACAGTTGTTTTGGCCACGCCTAATGTTCTTGCCATCTCTGATGGGTTTGTTTTGTTTCTTCAGCCTAATGATGGCTTGCTTCACTGATAGTGACAGCTCTTTGGATCTCATCTTGAGAGATGACAGCAACAGATTCCAAATGCAAATAGCACACTTGAAATTAACTCTGGGCCTTTTATCTGCACGTTGTAAATGGGGTAATGAGGGAATATCACACACCTGGCCATGGAACAGCTGAGAAGCCAATTGTCCCATTAC
Organism: Leptobrachium leishanense; assembly: GCA_009667805.1. Taxonomy (NCBI): domain Eukaryota; kingdom Metazoa; phylum Chordata; class Amphibia; order Anura; family Megophryidae; genus Leptobrachium; species Leptobrachium leishanense. The sequence goes on from CM019063.1 coordinate 280,589,005, forward strand.
CCTTGGTCCCTTAACAAGTGGGAGGCACATCTGCAAACTGCTGTAAATCCTACACCATTCACCTGAGTTGGATGTCCATACCCTCAAATTAAAGCTGACAGTCTGCAGTTAAAGCACATTGTGTTTGTTCCAACTCCATTGTGGTGGTGTATAGAGCCAAAGATGTTAGAATTGTGTCGCTGTCTCAATATTTCTGGACCTGACTGTATATTAAATGGACGGTCTGGCTTCTGAAAATGTGTACTTGGGTTCTGCATTTGACATAAATTTATCAAGCCATGCTCCATCCCCCAAAGCAGGTGCTGGCTACCTTGTGCCCACCCCCTGTTATTTTGAAAGAAAATCTCCCATGATGCTCAGCCACTTATTAGGTTGACTGGTTGAGCATCATGGGAAATGTAGTTTCAAAACATTTGGAAGGCCAAGGTTGATAAGTACCGCTCTAAAGATTGAACTGTTACGGCTTATTCCCTGACTTGGCTGTGATAAACTCCATTAAAATAGACTTTTTTTTGTTTTGTTTCAGTATCATTGTATTGATGGTAAATGTATCGTACAGGTCTGCCTGGCGGCACACTCTTTACTTGTTTTAGTTCTCTTTTCTTGTAACCAACAATGGCAAAATCCTCTCATAAAGTTTATAGCGGTGGGTTATTTACGTGCTCAATAAAAGTTATGTTTTCTATATTTTGCCAGTCATAAAATAGACGTATAGTGTTGATGGGGTTGAGATTTTCTCTGGGTTATCAGCGGCAGGCATGCTAAAGTTCTTGGCGTGTTTTTAGAAACTTCTAGCAGATTCCTCAGGCTTGGTTAAAGGGATCACTGACGTGTTTAGATTGGTGTGTTTGTTTCACTATTCATATAATTTGTTTAATTTTACAAGGAATGTAGTTCCACCCATGCAGGCCGCGCTCCTTATCCACAGCGGCTTTACTTCATACAGTTTTATTTTTCTGGAGCCATTTTCTTTTCTATTGTTTTGTAGGCATAGACATGCACAGATGAGGTGAATCGCTGCTGCTGGTCAAAGTTTTAAGCCTGAGATACACTGAGCATGATGCGCCGCGTATTGAGACGCACTCAGTGAAGCCAGTCTTTTCAATCTCCCTCGCTCAGCTGGCGTCATTGTGGCGCTGAGCGGCGGGAGATGGAAATTTTCAATTTTTCCCTGCAAACGGAGCGACGCGTTGATAGGTGGGAGGGATTTGCAGCACACGAAGCATGCGCGATCCCCAAGACAGGACCCTGCGTCTCCCCTGCAAATGCGACGTGTGCTGCAGATATCAATGACCACCTCTATATCTGTGTGGCTTGCAGTGTACCTCGGCTACACTTTTCAGGGGTTTCGTAATGGGTTCATAACAAAGAGCATGTAAATTGTGTGTGCTAAGGGTTCACACACTGATTTGGGCTGCACATGCCTATATTAGTAGTGCTACCACCTCAGAAATGCAGGGTATCCCTGACCTTCCATTGTTGCAGTGTGGTGACCAGAGGCCTGTTCAATACCTCAGCAGCTGCTGAATTGCTGCAGCGCAGCAATTCAGTTTGCTGCAGCAGTGTCGTTGAACCCTTTGGATGCGAATTTTGAATCCAAAATGGCCGACAATTTCTTAATGAAAAATTCAGATTGTTTTTCGGATCACTCGGACAAAAAATAATAAAGAGAAGCAGTCAGCACAATTCCGTTTTGTACGCACACCCCACAAATGATAGTTTTTAATGAATAAAAGTTATGTTTACTTCTGAAACAATATATAAATTGAACTGTAATATATGTCTATGTGCAGGAGGAAATAATAAATAAATATTTTGTGCTTTGGTGAACAAAAACCTCAAAATTAACATTGCTGTAGGGAATTATTACTTGCTTCGAGGCGGCGGCCATCTTGCTGTAGGGCATTGTTACTGGCTTCATGCGGCGGCCATCTTTAAAACGTCACACGAAGCATCTCCTCGGGTCGCTGCAAGTGCTAGGTTAGCACTGCTGAGCGCTGAGCGGTTGAACGGCGTTCAATGCAAGTTGCTAACTTAGCACTTGCAGCGGCTGAGGTATTGAACAGGCCTCTGTACTCAATATTCATATGGCACGTATGTGATAGTTGAAACCTCAATGCATTTTATTTTTTTCCATCGTTCTCAAAGAATTTTCTCTCTCAATCTCCGCTCACACACTATCATTTCTCACCCAATATCCTCCATCTATAGCTTTTTTATTTATATACATCAAATATTTCATTCCTGCATCTCCTTGTTGTCGTGACCTCTCATTTACCGTAATGACATGATATTATTCTCCCCAGGGCTTACATTCCATCACTCAAATATCTCCCCTTTCTAGTTCTTTTGTCTTTCTATTTATCTAATCTCTCTACTCCCAATGTACAGCGCTACGGAACTTGTTTTGTAAGCGTTTTATAAAAACTTGTAACTGTACGCTTATCTTTGATACACGTCGTTATTATTTTTTAAATGGATTTCCTGCTTTATTTACTATTATTTAATCCCTTCCCACCACTTTCGTGCCTTGTGGAGCTTCATACTAATACAGAAAGCCGCGTTTGCCATGCATACGTTCTGATTCTCAGATACTTTTTTTTTTTTATTTAATTTTTATTTTTTTATTTTTTACCCATCCTTGAACTGCAAGGGTTTAATGCAGCTTAGCCAGGAATGCAGATAATGTTATCTTGCTTTAGGAGAGGAGAGCATTTCCATTTTTGTTTGGGGAAACGGCCAGCTGACATACCTTTTGGTTTTAACTGAGGGAAGTGCCGATAGACTCGTTTTGGCTTTGCTAATATAGACTTTACAGTCAGCTGTCAGAAGAACAGAAATGGGAGTGTGCATCCTGCGAGCAGAGTTATTAGGGGGACATGTGCCTTTGGCACGGGTCCAACCTTAGGTAGTTCAGGATGTCGATGTTCTGACTCATTCTTCCTCCAGTTGAAGCAGTCGTGTGTTTTGATTACGGGAAAGCCACGAAAGTATTTGCGTTTTTACCCCTTCTGTTCTGTGTGAGCTAGTGAAAGTCAAATAATTTTTTTTTATGGTTCTATTACGATTATAAGATTGCTGTGGTTGTTTTCCAGACTTAATGGATAGAAAGAAACAAAACAAATTCATCCAGAATTGAACAGACTTGAAGATTTTAAAGGACATTTGGCAAGCCTTGACATAGTCACATTCTACAGCAGTTTGTTCCACCTTCTAGAGCAGGGTTTTCCAACCTACTTGGCATAAATTTGTGATATGTAGAAGAAAATCGAAGTGAACCAGGCACTCAAATTCCAAATACTGGAAGACTTGCGTAAGACTGCATTGATAGCCACAAAAATGTAGACGTCATGGTTGGCTTCACCTATTTTAGAAGGTCTGGAGCTATGAACCGTTTCCTAGAGGTCATAGATGACTATTCACATGTGAAACAGTACAAAGTGTTTATACCCTGAGGCATTTGTGTCAACTTTTTTTTGTTTTCATTTTTGATGGGCCCCTATGAAAATCCATAGGCGATACTATGCCTGGTTCACGAAATTATGGAACTGGGTACTGCAGTTTCTTTCTGGCTCCTACGTTTGATAATTTGTCAAACCTTGCTTTATTGTGACGAAGAGTGTGGTAAGAATTAGCACCTGTTTCTTCTAATCTGCCTTCTTCGAAACTGTGACCTGACCCCAGGCTTCGACAACTGTGCGCTTTCCAAATTAAGGCTTCTTTGTGTGCATCTCAAGCACCATAGAATCCTACATGTGTGAGAATCCCTCAGAGGATGGTTCCACCCTTTCCTTGAACCATTACTTCCCTGTATTTAAAACTTGAGCTTACCGCAATGACAAAACACAGTAGTGATGGTGACATTGCATACCCAGGCCCCATGATGGATGTATTTTTTTTATTTTTTAAGTGTAGACATGACACATTTAAGTGTTTTAAAGTATTTGGCATTTGCAACGTGTCACCAGGGTGAGATAAAAGTTTATTTCCTTCAGCAAGCATATCTTTGTTGTGTCACACCATGTGCTCTTAAAGTAAACTGCCCCCCCTTCTCTTGTTATCGGAAAGCCGCTGTCGACCAAAGAATACCGTAGATACTCGAGTATAGCACGACCCGAATATAACGCGATGGATAGAGATTTATTATGGAAATGAGAGAATACTCAAGACTCGAATATAACGCGAGGAACAAAATTTTCTGTACCAGTAAACCATTAAAATCCTTTGAGGTTCTCTTAACACAGTCTGCTCTAGAATGATTGCAGTTGTTACTAAGTATGAAGTCACTGGCCATCCGTCTTTACTAGTGATTAGATGGCCAGTGGAGACGAGTGAGGTGAATGATTGGCTTAAACCAAGCTTGCCCTCTAGCCATGATGGATCCCACCTCTCCCGAATCCAGGAGTTCCTGAAATGTTTGCCCGTATTCACTTCAGCGAGACTACCGGAACTTCAGGGAGACTTAGGATCCAGGGCAAGGCAATTTTTTATTTTTATTTTTTTACACGCGATGCAGATGTCTCAAATATAACGTGACCCCTCCAATTTTAAAGTAAATTTTTGTCACCAAAATCTAGCGGTATACTCGAGTATCTACAGTAATACGTTTTTGACCTGGTCCAAGGCTCTATAGTAAAATTACTTTCAGTTTTAAAGTAAGAAAAGTTGGATAACTACCATAATCAAACGTAGGGTTCCTTTTTTTGTTACCAAGAGCTAAATCTAGAAGTAGGAAGACTAGGCTTGACCATGGTTAAATGACGGGTCCTGATTTTCTTGTACAGAACTCACATCTTTGTGGCTTTCCGACTTTTTATTACTGTGACTCATTTCAGAGGAAGTATTGAAAGTAATGATATGTAATACAATAAAATAACTAGTACTTACATAAGATTCCAAACAATAACATGAGTGCTTCTATAGGTCTCTGGTAAATGTCAAAATTTTCATGGTCGCTCACACACTCAAGGGTTGCTTTGTGTGCTTCTATGATATCTTGGAAAGGATGCGTAAAGTCTTTGTTATGCATCTGCCATGCGGAAAACGTATTTATTCATCATGTGCTACCCATAAATCCATAGATTTTTATTTAATTATTTTTTTTTTAATTATTTAATTTTTTTTGAAGGTGTAAAAAGCATACAGTACAATCAACGTATTACCGTCAACACTTATTCAGAGTAACCTCCACATATACGAAAATCTTACACCCTATTTTATAGGAACACGGCAGGCGCTGTGCAGCGGGGAACTGAAAGAAAGACGAGACTGGGGAGAGAAGAGACTGCGCATCGTATGACCGCTATCACGTCTTCCGTGAAAAAATGCGTTCGGACGCATCAACGCACTTTTTGACGGTAGACGTGAAAAATGCGTTCGTCTGACCCTAGCCTAAGGGAGACCCTAGGAACTAGACTCTGAATTAGTGTGTCCTTCGCAGGTAACAGGTTGACTGTATCCTCTGCTTCCTGCTAGGATGTGGAGGACTCACTCAGCGGGTCGTTGAAGGCCTGTGCTTTAGTCACGGGCTTTTTTCAACTACATGTCAGGTTTGTGTGGAATAAGCCAATGTAGAAAGCTTCTAAAAATATGTGTTGGCTTCTAAATTTTATTACTGGCTACGAAGCTTGATCTATATTTGTCAAGCTCGGTTCTATAGTAGATGCAGGGAGTCTTCATCTCATTGCAGCACAGGCTGCTGTCTCAAGGTTTTCAATCAGTACCACAATTTGTAGTTGCAATATGTGAGCAGGAGAAACCACCTATATGCAGTTATTCTGCTTTCTATTGACCAGTTTGTGACTTCTGATCTACCAGCCAAGAGTCCAGGAAGAAGTGTGTACTGCTTGGTAACCTATGGGCCAGCAATAATGGTGGGTGGAGTAGAGGTAACATCACTGCTCTGACTGTGGAGACCCAGGTTCGAATCCCGACAACTTAGGCTAGGGTCAGACAAACGCATTTTCACGTTGTCTGTGAAAAAGTGCGTTCGAACGAATGGACGCATTTTTTCACGGAGTACGCGATAGCGGTCATACTATGCGCATTTGCGTTCGTGATTTTGTACGGATCATCAATAAAACACTTTGTGCATCTGGACGTTATGTTGGCCGGACAGTAGCAGTGTCTGACATCTCCAATTCACGCACACACGCCGCTAGTGGACGCAGCGCACTCTGTACAACCGTACTAGCGGTTTTATGTTCTCGACAAAATGCGTTCGTTTGCCACTTGCGTTGCGCAGCCGGACTTTTGTGCAACCGTACTTCGTATATTGGCCGTCATTGCCCGGCATTTGCTGCTACTACGGCCGTGATTAAGGCTGGGTTCACACCTAAGCGTTTTACAGCGCGTTCCTACGCGCTGTAAAACGCTCAAACAGTGAAATACCATTATTCCCTATGTGGGCATATCACACCTGGCCGTTTATCAGCGCGCATGAACGCGCTGATAAACGGACGACGCACAAAGAAGTTCGGGAGCTTCTTTGGTGCAGATATACGCGCGTTCGCGGCCATAGAGATTGACGTGAACGCGCGTTTGCGCGTTTCCCAATTCAAAAACGTGCATTTTCGCATACTGCGTGTGTGCGTTCTTTGGTTCGTGCACAGGGAGGTCTTTTTCATTGGTCGCCTCCGTAATTAAGACAGTAATTTCGTATTGGACACCTCCGTAGTCAATCACAAAACGCGCATACAACGCGCGTTTCATTTTTGCAACACGCTCGTGAAACGCAAGGAAAACGCCGGTGAAAAACGCGCGTTAAAACACGCGTATTAAAAACGCTTAGGTGTGAACCCAGCCTTAGTGCACCTGCACGCACGTTCGCACTGCCTCAGTCTGACCCTAGCCTTAGAGTACCTCTCCAGTAAGTGTTCTTGGGCAAGACACCTAAAGGTACATACTCGCCACCCAGGACATGCATTGAGATTTCTCTCATTTTCAAGTGTCTTTCCTGGTAAAATCCTTTAAAAAAAATAAAATAAAAAAAAAAGACAGCTCATTGGTTAAGAGAGGTGCCTTGACAAATGGGATCTGCAGCAATTCTCACAACAGATGTTTCCCCTCAAAACACCAGTGCATAGTGCTTGAAACTGAATGTTTGGGTTAGCCCCACGACTACAGTTTATCGGACCTCCACATGTTATATGATCCCAGTCTATAGGGAATTTGCTTAGTGTAAGCTCTCTGGACGCTTTGCGGTTTTTGCTTTTTTGTGTCTGAGAATCTGGGTAAGAATAATTTTTAGCCAGAATATTGTAAGTGTACACATTTTTGAAAGAACATAGTTGCGTAATAATTCAAGAATGTGAAGTCAACAGCTTACGCAGAATGTTGCATTGTGGGTGATTTCCACGTAAGCTGTACTATGAGCATCTCAGAGCTACCTGTAAGTGCGTGAAGGAATGGGAAAGTACATTCTTGAAGCTTTTTGTTCTGTTGTTTGCAGAATAGCTGCGAACGCAAGGCTTTTTACGACATTCATATGGGTCAAGCAAAGGTAGAAGGGAAATAAGTGGAAAGGGTTTTCCCCCTCTACGCTACTTTGATGAATCTTGTATTTTTACATTCCAGGTTTGCAAAGAGCCATATACTATATTTTCACTGGTTTCTGATAACATGTTCTCATGCTTTCTGATAAGTCAGTGTTCATTCGTTAACTGTACCATAGTGAGGACATTTAAATTGTTGGGTTTTTTTCCCCTCGAATCTTTGATTTAAGTCTCCGCGTGCCAGATGTGTAGCCACAGAGTTACTCTACATATTCCATTATATGACTAAATTCATTCTTATATTGTTTATTTAGAATGTAATTATATGGCAACACAAAAGTAACCCATATCATTTGGGCATTGCAAGTTTTTCAGTCTGTGCCAGACCGCTTAGTTTTATATTTAACTGTTTCTGCTCTTTACTACATACTCTGCTATATGGCAGAATCCGTATTTCACATTTATGGACCCCCCTGCAATTTAAATACCTACAATAGTGTAGGTCAGTGCCCCAAAACCTTTTCACATGTGCTTTGCAAGCTGAGTCCTGACTTGCCAGTCCTGTAAAGCCACAGACTGTGGTGTGCTTCTGGGAGGAATTTGCAAGGGTAATATATGGCTTCTAGAAGCAGCACTGTCACTTTTACAAGGTTGACAGGCTATTTTTCCCTTTATACGGATTTCCTGTTTTTCTTATGGGTCCTAAACAAAGCACTGCTTAAACTAATAAACAAAGGCGGTGTGTATGTATGTGTATAAATATATATATATATATGTTAAAGAACATTGAATTGTTACAGTACGTGCAGAAATACAAGGTAGTAAAATGCAAGATATTAACCCCTTAGTGACCGGGCGGTTTTACACAAATCCGTCCTTTAGTGACCGCTGCTGTTTTTACGTTTCTGCGCTGTTCGTGTTTAGGTCAAATTTTCCTCCTACTCGTTTATGCAACCCACACACATTATACACCGTTTTTCCCACCAATAAATTGACTTTCTAAAAATACCATTCTTTCCATCATATCCTACAATTTACTATAAAAAATATAAAATATGATAAAGTGGTAAAAACACACTTTTTCGTAATTTAATCCCCAAAATCTACAACCGCCAAAAAAGACCCCGGCTAAATAGTTTCAAAATTTTGTCCCGAGACTAGAAATACACAATTTTTACATGTTTTTGCTTTCTAGCCCCTTCACTGCTGAGCCAGTTCACCTATGTGCGCTGAGCTCATTTTGACCGTTTTATGCTCATTATTATTTTTAGATGACAGCCTAGGTCCTAGTTAACTAAACCCCCTTCAGACAATTAAAAAAAAAAAAAACATTCATTTATTTTTGTCTTTTAGCTTTTTTTATATAACAAACCTAGTCCTGTTTGGTATCATTAGAAAGGCCATGATCAGGCCTTTCCAATGATGTCCAACATGACCCTCTAGATGCCACGGATCAGGAAATAGGGGGAATCCTTTGGATCCCCTTATCTCCCCTTGGCAGCTAGGGGTTAACTGGCCCACTGATATACTCACACATATTGGGGGGTGACCAGTAGGCCTGGCTGACAAAGATGTCAGCCACCTCCATGTTTAAATCGCGACTCCGTGCCGATTTGCGCCGAGTCACGATCCGGCAGCAAAACTGTTAACTTTATACACCGCTGAAAAGTGGATACTCTCCCCTTTCCAATGGTGTAAAAAGTAAATTTCTAGCTGCCATGGTTGGAGAGATAGAGGGCTCCAATGAGCCCACCCCCTCCACTTCCTGGTTTTCAATGCAGGCGCCTACCGATGACCTCACCATGCAGCGTGGTGACGTCATTGTGCTCGCCGGCCCCTCTAAAGCAGAGGGGCAGGCTTCCTCCCTGCGAGAACTCTGTTGGAGCCAGCGAGGGAGGTAGGTATCGGGCGGGAGGGAGTTTAGGAGCCGCTGACGTACTATGTACGTCCGCGGGTCTAAGGGACTGAAGGACGTGGGCAGGATGTACATGGTACGTCAGCGGTCATTAAGGGGTTAAAAACAAAACACAAATATACAGATTACAGAGAAAATAAATATGTAGGAAATATTCACTATCGGGGTTATTCAGAGAGAGGTGAAACTCAGGAGAATGATTGGAGAAGTGAAAATTCTAGGTCATAATAGCCAAACCAGAAAAATTCTCCTATTTACCTCACTTTCCAAATCCGCTATTTGGTCTAGATTGTTCTCTTGTCCTGCCATTCTCCTGGTTTTCACCTCTCTCTGAATAACCCTGTACATGTTTATAGGTGCATTTGGGTCTAACCACATACCTAGATATTTGAGAGAAGTGACTGTGGTCAGTGTGCCATTTGCTTTTTTTTGTCCTGACACATGGGGAGTTTGCAATTTATGTAGTTTAGGTTTTGTTCCAAATAGCATTGTTACAGTTTTGTCAATATTTAGAAAAAGTTTGTTATCTTTGATCCACTTTTCTTCCTCTGTGAATTGTTCTTGCAGCACTGCCTCCAGCTGTGGGAGATTTGGTTTTGCTGATACAGATTAGTGTCGTCTGCGTACATGTGTCCAGTTGAGGCTTTGCAGATCATTTATGAATATCGTGAATAGCAGAGGACAAGTATCGAGCCTTGGGGTGTGTGTGTGTCTTGCAATCATGTATACATTTTATTACATGATCAACATTGTGTGTGTCAAACCAGGATGAGAACAATCCAGTTAACACATTCAAAGACTTAAACAGCAGTTTATACATTTAAAGATTTATTAAATTTTAATCCTTCAACGCTTCCAACAATTCTTACCCCTTTCAGGATTACTACAGTTCTTAACCCATTCAAGACTTCTTTTTACAAGGTTTTTAACCCTAAACTCTGTTGAAAAATGGTGGCTATTTAGTTCACAATATATGGCTATAAATTAGGTCTACCAACAAACAATTGTATAATAGATATTTTTACATCTGACCTCAGAGATTAATGTCAAAGTTAAAGCACCTTTTCCTAAACACCCTGAATTGTGGCATGCATGCAAATTTGTTACACTTCACTGCATTTCAGTTTCGCACCTCATTTCAACATGCTGTTGATGGGGGGGGGGAATGCACCCTTTTTTACATTAAAAAATAAAAATGTTTCTATTTAAAAACGAATGGATGGACAAGCGGCAAGGATCACCGTTAAACTTGTATGCAAAATCCTATCAAACGCTTTTTGTTTTGAAACCAGTATATATTATGAATAAAAATGAGCTCAAAGCTTGACAAATCCAATAGTCAAGTAGCCAGTGACTTACACAATATTATTCGTGACTTTCTAATATTTGGGTTATGCTATGCTGCACAAATCTGTATACGGTACAAACATTCGCCTGACTCTTAACATTGTGTAGCTGGCCCTTTAAAAATCCCATACGGGTTCCTAAATTTGACTTATCAATTTTTATTTAAGGCAATAAGACCGTTGTTCACCGTCCCTCGGTTAAGCCTCCTTGTTCATTAGAGGCATAAGTGGAGGCCAGTTGCCGGATTCTCTGCTCTCTGTTCAGGGTGTGGAGCCAGGATTTTTTTTCAGTTTCTCTATGGGTTGCAGTTAAATACCCAGGGGCTAGATCAGTTGATTCGACTTGTGGAGTGGTTACAACATTGCTTTACTGTTTGAAGCAATTCCTAAAGTACCCCTGAGGGGATTGTGGGTGTCTACGTCCGTCCGTTTCATCATGCTTTAGCAGCAAGGGACTTTGCATATTCTGTACCACGATGACTCAGACTAAAGGTATACACTCGGAAACAACACCTGGAATGATGAATCTCTAGTAAACCCATCGTGAATCATCAAACCAGACATACGTTATTTGCCAGCGATTTCAAAACCACTTGCGTTGATGTACTTTTGAGTAAAGTCAGCTGTTTTTGTGTCCTTTTTCAGACCTTTAAGCTGAGATACAAATCAGGATTCATACAGGGTTATTCAGAGAGCGGTGAAAAGCAGGAGAATAACTGGAGAATGAAAAATTCTAGGTCAAAATAGCCAAACCAGAAAAATTCTCCTTCATCTCACTTTCCAAATCGGCTATTTTGACCTAGAATTTTTCATTCTCCAGCCATTCTCCTGCTTTTCACGCTCTCTGAATAACCCTGATAGTATATTGGGGGGGGGGGGGGTAATGTTAGAATTTGGTGCTGAAAAAAGTATGCTATCCATCAAAAAAGAAAACTATTTTGCTAATTATATATTACAAATTTTTTTTTGTCCTAACGGAGTATACTTTGAAGCCCAAAAAGAATTTCCTTGGTTCTAAGAAAGACCCGAAACACATTCTGTGTGAATATATGGTAGGTTTTTCCTGAATTCTCCTTTCCAGGATTTACTCCATGGCTTTGCTACAGTGTTACCTTGGGAAAATGCTCAGTGTAGCATCACTGAATCACTCTTTTTGGCTTGAGACCAATGAGAAATCCTGGAAGTGAAGTTTGCCACTTATAGGCATTGTGACATTGTGGGACCAAATGAGTGTTCCTTGATTTGTTTCTTCCAGTTTGTAGGAATTACTCTCTTGTGGTTTGTAGGAAATTCCTTTTCTTTGCTCCAATTTGTAGGAAATGCTTTTATTCCCTCCTGTTCTCAGGAGTTCTTTTACATTTCCATTCATACAATAATGTAGAGCAGTGGTCCCCATCCCTGGTCCTTTGTGACCATAAGATATTTTGTAGGACACGTGAGAGCAGGCTTGGAAGAGTCGGGACGAGGTGACAATAAAGGGAAGAGATGAAGGTCCAAAACAGGGTTTAGTGGTCTAATAATCATATAGGTGGCACGGAAATTTTCTCCACCAATGGGCAAACATGTTCAAAGCAAGAGAAGGTCAGAAAATGATAATCAAAATAGACAATGATTGACATGGTGGATGCAGGATAAGATAAGTTGTGGAAGCTTGGCTCCTGGTCAAGAGTGGAAGAGAAAAATTTGGAAAAAGGGGGGGGCAGTTTAGTCTTCATCTACCAAAACCCTTTCCAACATTAAGGCTGGGGACACATGAGCGGGATATGTGCAGTCGCTGTATCCTGCATCATGATGTTCGTCATAGAATTTTGACACCTCATATAGGGAACACAAGACATGCATGGTTTTTTGGCGCTCGTCAATCCACTAGGATGCGTGTAGAGACATGTCTATGAACGTGATGCTTTCTATAGTTGGGAGTATGGGACGAGCACCCATTTGACATCTGTCACGTGTGTAGGAAACTGAAACTACACAACCCAGTGGCTTCTTCAGCTTCAATATTGCTGGAGTTTTTACTTTCAACATCAAAATTGATGTACATCGTATGGTGTCCACAGGTGCATTTGTGCAAAAGTATGTGTATGGAGTAGTGGTGAGTATGAATAGGTATTGTGGTGAAAGGTTTAGAAAAAGAGAGGGAAACTGTGCGAGTAGAGGAATCTACAGACTTGTGTGTACATGCATAATATGGGTTGAAGCTGGTTAATACTGGGAAACAAATAGTAGTTGGATGGAGAATGTAAAAAAAAAACTCTTCCGCGTGATGAGCAGAGCTGTTTAAGTCCAACCTGACACTGTAAATTAAGGCAAGCATAAGGTCATCGCTAACGATGAGGAATGTATACCCTAGGGATAGACCGATGTCATTTTTCCAGGACTGATTATCGGCAGCCTTTCAGGCTGATAACCTAGATCAGCTGCCAATATTTTGTACATTAAACTTTTTGAAAAATCACAATTTCTACACAAATGTGGTATAAAAATTCTAAACATTACAACAACTGAGAAAGAAAATAAGTGCTTGCAAAATAGCTTTCCAGAACACCGAAAAACGGCAAAAAAACCCTATTAATATCACACAGTAAACATCACTACTAGAAAGTTAAAATATAGTTTGTTAGAGTAACAGGTAACTCCCAGGAATGTGTGGTGTGTAAGAGCGTATCCCAGAGCACCATCATTGGTTTTTTTTTAATGTTAATTTCTGTTAACGCAAATCCTGGTCAAGCTTGTTGTCATTGGAAAGGCCATGCTCATATGACCCCCTAGCATCTATGTTTCAGGAGATACAGGGGTCCAAAGGACCCCCTATATCTCCCTCATAGTTAATTCATGATGGGGGGTGATGATGTCAGTGGGCGGGGCTTGGTCCCACAGGCAGTGGACATCATCTAAGATGTCGGGCCCCTGTGGGAGAAGTCTGCGATCGATGCCGGAGGGGCGCGAGCTGCAGAACTTTACAGCTGGGCTGCCGACATCCTCTGCAACTCAGTGGAGGAGCATCTGCCCTGCCAGTACGTGCCGGTACTGAGTACCAGCGTGTACTGGTGGAAAATAGCCCTGGTTATCAGCATATCTGCATTGTAGCAGCCGATAACTTTAAAAATACTAAATATCAGGCCCGATCATCGGTAGTACCGCTAATCTGTCGACCCCCCCCCCGTATACCCCATTGATATTTTTAATTAATCGGTGCCAATATTTTTTTTCCTTCTGATAGAGCTCCTGTGATTGATTTTTACATTTAAATCTAAAATATAACTTTTGTGCCATAATGGGTATTGAGGAGACGCAATGCAGTTTTTGGTCTTGGTTACTGCTGACCTTTTCGAGACATTGCATTAAATAGATCAGTTGTTCATTATAGACATATTTGACCCTTTAACCTTATAAAACCTGACCCATTTTTTTTTTCCATGCCAGGCAGCTGTTCTAAAGGATGTGTCTCCCCACACTTTACTATGATGTCATCAGGTCTGCTGGATAAACGGTTTTAGATATATGCATTAACAGTGGGATATTGCTTTTTTTTATTGTTAGACTTAATCAATTTTTTTTTATTTTTTTTTGTGTGTCACTTATTCAGAACCGAATTCGCTGGTTTGAGATTTCCGTTTTTCTTTTTATACCTCTGTCTTAGTGTGCTCATCTGACTCCAGCCTATGTGCGCCCGTACTAACGTGCTGACGGCGGCGCCTGACGGCGCCTGCATTGTGACACTGCAACGGAGCCGGTCACACGCTTGTGCACATGCACGAAATGCGCGCTCAACAAGCGTCCGTTATCAAAGCCTCCCCGTCGATGCGCTAGGATGACAGGGCTAGGAGGATCGCGCTTTGCAGCTCTGAGCGCCCTGTGTGCGCTCAGCGAGGTGGCCAGACGGGCGTTGAGTGGAGGGAACGTCCACTCTCACGGACGTTCCTTCCGCCCTCCAATGATGCTCGACTGACCCCAGCCTTAAAGGCACACTATTAATTAGCTGTAGCTAGATTACTTATGCATTACAAACAAAACCACCTTATAAAACACATGCATTTTTTTTAAGTAATTGCTTTTAAACAGGAAATAATAAAGCTAGTTTTTATACCTCCTGTTTCCATTTAGTTTTTTCCCATGGGACAACATTTACCAAAATATGTGCAATTGTTGTTCTTGTGTCGCTTAACAGTTAATGAGGTGGAGGAGGAAATATTTAGATAAGGCAGGGAGTGTATTGTTCTCTAAGCTGCTCGAGAATAGAGATGGCAACTGAATGAGATGAAACAGGGAGCTTAAATGAAGACTACCACTTAGATAAGATGTAACTAGATTACTTGTGCAATGAAAACAAAAGCACATGTGTTGCTCTGTACTTTGGATACCAATAATAAATCACACAGCTGAAAGGTATATAAAATATGTATTGCGAAATACAATAAAACAAGCGACTTATTGTGAGTAAAATAAAAAGGACATGGCATAACTAACATAAACCGGTAAATGGCATAATTTCAGTTGCAGGCACCATCTCTCTGCCAGCTGATCAGCAGGTCTCGTTGTAGTTGGGCAGAAAGTTTCGAGACTGGCAGTAGATGGGACTTTTCTTTCAACAACATTTGCTCTCTCTCCTTGTATACTATTAGCATCATCTCTTGAAATGAGAATGTGTTACAAGGATTTGGCCGGATCCTGTGACATTACAGCATGGGATCGACCCATAGACTCCATTCTATGGCCATTTCCACAGAGTGAGGAGCACGTGATGGAAAGATACTGACAGGGGGCAGTTTACAATACAAAACCTCACAAGATGAATGCGCCCAGTGACACGTATAGAGTAAAATATTTTCTTAACCCCTTAACGACAGGAGGGTGTCGCCCGTCCAGGTGGCTTAACGCTGACGGGTGCCATCGTGAGCGGCAAATTGTGGCCTTGGGCGCCTCATTGGCTGCAGGGGGATGGCCTGAGTTCAGGCTGTGGGGAGGGGCTGAGGCAACCCATTGAAGACAGCGGGGCGTACCCGTACTCCCTGCGCCTTCAAAGCCCTCCCGCCGCCAGGACGGCATAGCAAACCCTGGGGCGGCAAGGGGTTAACTAAACATACATGCACTTTGTTTTTCATCTTGTAAGAGATCAGCAACATAAATTGCAGGTATCAATACGTCACGCTGCATGTCATGTTTAGAAACAAGTCCTCAGGAGCCCCTAGTGATCTAAAGTTAATCCTTATCTCTCCATATGATAACAACAAATCAGACCCCAGATTTTGGACTGTGGCTGGTGGGGGGTTTTATTAGTATGTTGGTACGATTGGTTATGGTCATGAGCAGTTCGTTATGGATCGTTAAGGGGTTATACAATTTTTGCTATTGCTTGCTGAACTTGCTAACAATGAGTTCTGCCTAACTCCTGTATAATTTAGATTTCCCGTTCTACTTAAGATTGTTGTTGCTATATGTTTGTGTCCTGATTGGTCAGTTACTGGAAGGTGACAGTGCATCTTTCTTATTGTTGGAGGTATGCCAATACTGTGCTCATATTTGAGATAATCAAATCTTTCAATTTTATTCTACAAATGATAATAATTTAGGGTCCAACGATGGCAAAGAAAACTGCATCATCACATGAGTTATTATTTCCTTTTAATTGAAATTCCTGTATTATCTCTGAATCCCCACTTAGAGGTATTCAATATACCATTAAATGATTGGGTTCCTCCCGTGCCCTTATTAATTCTAACAAAGAATCTCCAACTAATTAGGTTAGTCGGTTGTATAATGGCTCGTTGGATATATAAATGAGATTTATGGGTGCAGCCAATCTTTTAAATGATTTTGTATTGGATTCGCAATAAAGGCTGAGCTTTTAGTTTTCCCTCATCTGGATTCTGGGGATTGACCATTTATCAATTTTTATGGCAGTTAATTAATTTGACAGATGTTTTAATAGTAAATAGCAGAGGTACAAGATCTAAAAGGAGATTTATTGAAAATCGCTTCGGTGCTCATAGTTTAACAGCCACTGCTTTCCCGGACAAGATACTGTACTGAAGTTTGTGCCATAAGGCTACTTAAAATCAAGAACTAGCAAGGTCATGCATTAAGCTCTGGATTTGCTGTGGCAAATGGAGAAAATGAACTTGGGCCATTTCAGTATGATTCTCCAAGGTAGCTAAATTTACTAATGTGGAAAATTCCGTCACCTTGGAACTGATGTGAATGAATTCTCCATCAGAGCCTTTGAAGTAATCCAAGCATCCCATTGCATGCAAGATCTCATATTACTCAGGAAGGACCAATGATGTACTTGACACTATGGTCTTCTCTATTCTTCTGCACTGCAGGAAGCCTCATAAGAGCCAGTAAAACTTTTATCAACACACTCCACATCACTTAGAACTGTAGAATGTGCTATAATTAACAGAAATAGAGGAACCTCGAGACCTCCTGTGCTTGTGGGGTGGTATTAAATATTATCCCCTCTGACCCTCCCCCACACACCATGCTTTACCTTAGACGAGTGTCTTAATACTCGCCTTTATTCTAGCACAGGCCTTCCTTTGCACTGGTCTCGATCTGACCGCTGTGACTTCTGATGCAGCCATTGCTGTCACCTGATCGGGAGGTGGCTGGACACTCAAGCTTTCATCCAAATAAAATTGTATCTATATTTTCATAGAGTTAGGCTAGGTCAGTGTACATACATATATTGTTTCACATGCTATATAATCCTATACGCTTTTGTTGCATTCACTGTTGTAAGTGGAACCATTATCAAAAATCACTAAAGGGGTTATTCAGAGAGAGCTGATCTGGCCCCGAAATGTCACCGAACAGGGAATTTCCCAGTACAGAGCCGTTTCAGGGCCATTCGGCTATTTTGGCGAATTGCCTGCACGTACGGTGCCTGTTCGAAGGCAGTGAAATCCCCCATAGAGAAGCCATGGTTAATCTATTCAGAGAACATCGGACAGCAGTGAAAAGTTGTCGAATTGCCCTGCTGTTCGTGTTTTCATTCAGCAGATTTATTCAGGTGAACCCCATAAGCTTCAATGTTAAAAATATTCCCGTTTTTACCCAATATCTAATAAACCGTTTATTTTAATCTGCAGTAAAGTCTTTTATTTTTAAAAAAAAAAATTAACCCCGTTTGTCAGCTTGTTGGCTTTTTCCGGCAGCTGGTCTGCACTGTGATCGGTGGCTTTTTTTCGGCGTGTTTTTTGCGGCGGTTCCGGTGGGTGTTCGGGTTTTCCCTGCACTTCGGTGAATGCTGAATCCATCGCAGGTTGGGGACTTTGATTCCCTGAAGTGCAGGGAACGAGAGAGCACCGACATGTCGGCGACATTTCGGTGCTTTCTGAATAACCCCGAAAGTAAACAAAAATTATTGTGGCCCAAATAAACACAGTAAAAGATTTTAGAAATAAGCCAAATGTTCCATTCCAAATAAGTCAATTTGAATAACACTATTTAACACTTGGAAAAATCCACTTAATATTGAGTCAACCTGGTAAACACAATTGTTCACGTATTGTCTCATCTACTACTGTGGGAATTACCAGCTGAAAGCATTCAGTTATGACTTAACGTTCAGAATGTTGTTTTTTTTTTTCTCTTTTCCTGATAAATTGGAAAAAATGCTTTTGTTTTCTGTTTGACCTGCTTGGAAGCATTTAAACTAGTGGAGATCACATGTAATCGGAGACCATGGCTTTTTATTTTATTAAATAGTAAGAACAAACATTAAAAAAATCCTATTCAAGACCTTTTTAAAGCAATAAAAAGCTACCTTTTCACTTGGAATTACTTGTAAATCCCAGGCCTTGGAACTTTGGCCCAGACCAGGAAGTGACTCAAGCAATGAGGAGGCTCCCATGTCTTTGTAGGACAGTACTAAACTCCTTTTTATTTTGGTTTTACTGAAGGAAAAAAAAAAAGGTTGACTACAACACACAAACATACAGTTCTACAGTCTTACGGGATTTTACAAACCAATGTAGGTGTAAAACGAATGAGAATCTTTGATCTAAAATTTAGCACGTTGTTTGCCTGCTCTTATAACCTGTATCTGGTAATGACCACCTTGTGTCCAAAAACTGCCTGTGTTTTGAGGCAGTTAACATGACTTTTTGTTGTCCTTGAGTTCTGTGGTGTGATGTCCTGAATGCACCCCGCATCATAAAGCAGTCTCCTTGTATTAAACCATAAAGATGGAACGCAGATGCAATACTTCAAACTTCAAATGAAATTCTATTCTGCCTTCAATCGGTGGCTTTTATTGACATTCGGTTCAGATACTGTACATCTGCAAAGCCTACACAGGAGAACCTAGTTTTTAGTGATTTCTTGTTAGATCAAACATTCTATGCATTTACAAATGGCAAAACTGCATCCTCGTCTATTCCTGATATGGATAATCCGAGTAAGGCTGGGGTCATACGAGCGCACTGTGCGCCCGTACTGATGTGCCTTCCGGCGACCGTCGCAGCATTGTGATGCTGCGGCGGGGCCGGCCACACGCCGTTGCACGAATTGGGAGCGCAACATCGGCCGTGCTGCGCCTGTGCAGCAAGCCTCCCTGTCGACGCGCTAGGACGCGCGTTGACGGGGCTGCAAAGCGCGATCCTCCATAGGAGGATCAAGCCTTTCAGCGCAGAGCGCAGTAGCTGCGCTCAGCAAGGTGGCCAGATGGGCTTCGAGTGGAAGGAATGTCCATTCTTACGGATATTTGTTCCGCTCTTACTACCACTTGTCTGACCCCAGTCTTATGCCCCGTTCACACCTGGGCATTTTACAGCGTGTTCCTGCACGCTGTAAAATGCTCAAGCACGGAAATCCCATGATTTCCTATGGGGCCTGTTCACACCTGGGCGTTTTACAACGTGCTGTAAAACGTCCTACGCCCAAAGAAGTACAGGAGCTTCTTTGGGGTGTATTGCAGCACGTTCAGCGCTGCAGTCTACGGCCGTGAACGCGCTGCAAAAAACGCGCAGGTGTGAACCCAGCCTTAAGGTTTCTGTACTAGCTGAAAAGCAATCACTAAAAAGTTCCATCTCTCGTGGACCTTCCATATACAGGATATTCATGGAAATGCTGTGATTGCAGAGTCAAACACCTAGGCTTTTAGTGTAATGTGTGCATATATCCATCAAATGTTGAGATCCTATGAGGTCAAAGCCGAGCTGGATTGTCATTGTTGTTATGTTATTCCAAATAAAATGTGTTTGATCCCAGGAGTCTAGCAATCAGTTTTCGGACCAAGACTTGGATGTTCCCCGGTGCAGAAATAGTGTGTATACCCATGAGTATGATGTTTCTTAAAATAAAATATGATTTGATGGATTGGCAACTGTAGACCATATGGATACACGATAAGTATGGGCTGTTACATGAAATTAGGCTCCTCCATCATTACTCGTCTAGAGGGAATGGAAAGCAGGCGGCTTCCCAAGTCCATCATAATTTATTGGTCGTAACCAAATCCTGACACTTTTACACATTGTGAGTCTGTATAGGGAGGAATTTATTATGTATTTAAGGTCAATCCTGCAATTATATTGGAAATGGGTTACCTGATATCAGCTCCTGCCTCAGAACTCACTGTACCAAAGCTAGTATCCGCACACACAAAATGAATTGGGGCAGAATATCTCAAAAAGCCATGCCCTGGAGATCTGGCGTTGGCAGGTGGATGTCAAAGATTCCCTTGGTGTATTTTGCATTAAACGGATACTTTTAAGATTTAAAACAGGAGAGGGAGAACACGGGGGTTAAACATTACCTTCCCCTGACTCTACAGTTTTAAACCAAGATTATGTTGGTAAACGTGGTTATTTCAGTGCTGGGGACTGTCGGATTTATCCATACCTGACACACAGCTTTAGAAGAAGCCATAGTATATTCAGCCTCTACCGTCCAATAGCTATTGATGTGCGCAGGTTGGCTAGGTAAGAGTCCTGCATCTGGGAACATTTCTATGAAGCAGAGACTGGCACTTGCTGATCTCCGCTTCTGGGTGGAGCTAAACCCTCAAACTCAGAGGGCTGAATTATCCCTCAGACCCCGTGGTGGGGGAGAGGAGTGAGGAAACTTTGGTCATTGTGACCACTCAGGTCACTTTAGTGGTAAGTGCTTTGCGTGTTCCTTCAAGCTGCCGTTGGCCTAGTTTCACAATTTATCCATGATTTTAAGACGATCAACATGGTCAATATGACTGCAGTTAAAAAAAAATGCTATGCACTGCGATTCAGTTTTGAGTAAAAGCGGTAATCTTCTTGGCTGTCATGAGTATGGATGCTCAGACTCACAGGCGAGTGCAAGGTTAGCTTTGTGACACGTAAACAGCTGCCGCGACTCCGTATTGATAGTTAACAAATTTCTTTAAATTCATTCTAGAGACAAGGTGATCCTTTGCTTGCCATTTCTTTACGATCTGAATTTCCCATGATGAGGTTCGCCTTCTAGTCCAAGGCACATCCTCACAAACCAACAGTAATGGACACGTTGTAATGTATCATAAATTCCCTCAAACACCCTTGTTCTTACAGATTGCAGTGGTGTATTTGCTAATTTATACCGTCACACACATGCTTCTGCTTAGTTTAGTCAGATGTTCCCGATTATGCTGTAGTAATTACAAACCAAATTGCCTTGTCTTTCCTTAAAACGCACAAGAAACATAATATTTTGCTCCCCCTCTCCTTGCTACTGCTCAATTTTATTTGGAACGCAGCACGGATGATGTACAAACCTGGTCGTTTTGGCTCTTATTAAGCAACATCAGTGTCCAAATATCTGTCTCTTTGTCTATATTTCAGACTGCTTGTGGACTAAATCATATGGCATAGATCATTTTAACAGGGTGGGGAAATTGCAAGAAAGTTGAAAAATGGAAACTGGGACCAAAATCTTAACCATACGTGAAGCTTATTCACATATGATCCATATTAAGGAAGAGGATACCTTTCATTCTGTTTTTTTGAGATTGATAATCCTTCATTAAAGAGGATTGTGGGATTTAGCTGGAAAGGATACAAAAACCCTGTCCCGCATCTGCTTGGATTCATGCGGCGTCTTTGCTCCTCCGTATCCTCGTCAACTTGGTGAACATACCATAATCTCCATAGAAATATATAGTATTAAGATCGGTTTCTTTGACCGCTTAACTTCCCTGCATTATTGTATAGAGCAGTGGACATGGCTTTGAATAAACATCGACCATCAGTGGCGTTGAGGTTTACCTGCCATTTGTCTTGGTTTAGGCAGTACAGTACTGAATTTTGAAGCCTGTCCAGCTGAGGCAGCTAGAATGCCCTTTTTCCATATGTGCCTGCCCCTTTGATCGTTACCATTACCTGCGTTTTGAGGCATGCCAGGGACAGAATTGCGGCTGGCACGCCTTCTCTACCTGCACCAACACCATACTCATCACATTCTTCCCAATGATGGAAAGTATGTGGATTCTCTAACTCATTGGCTTGCTGTGAGTTGGTGAATGGCTAATGGAGCAACACTCCCACTCTGGCCTGTCATTGCTTATAGGCAATGGGAGTAAGGAGGGGTCATTTTGATAACTAATCATGTCAAATTTTCCTATACATTGTGCAAGACAAATTGCAAATGGCGCATATACACAATTTATTTCCCTACCATATGAGCGGAAGCTGTGTGAAGTTTTAACAGGTTCACTTAAAACTGTGCGTGCGTGCTTTCCTTGGGACATTGATCTTAAAAATGCTTTCTTGTCCATTTAAAGCATGAAATACAAGAATATCCAGAACTGATACACTGATTTTCCTCACTTTGATTTGATCAAGTTTGCATAAATAACTCAACTGTGCATATGACTGCATTGTGATCTTATGTTTTTTTTTTTTTTTTTTTATCTTCTCCTAAACACATAGGATAAAAAAGAAACTGATTAGATGTTTGTTATAGGATAGTTATGGAAAATCTCCCCTATTGGACAAAAGCTTAGCAACTGGCATAGGATCTGTGTATAAAAGAAACGAGAGAATGATTATTTTTCACTATTGACAAGCCCATGTGCATGATTTTAAAAAGTCAAATATATGGAGCTTTTTTTTCTGCTGGTAAACACCGATATTCAGTATCGACACCTATCGGTGTACTGGGTGTGTCTGGGTATACATGTGTAGCGATGTGTTAAAGTTTACTGTGGCAGTACCCATTTTTAGCCACAAGATGGAGACAATCACGATTAAAGATTCTGGACACTCGAACTACATGTCCCGGCATGCTTTGCGAAGAAACAGGAAGTGGGTGGGTTTGTGGAGACGCTGTACATCCTGCACCTCGTGGAGAACAGGCAGAGCGCGCCAGGGAGCAGAGGAGAGCGGATGCACACACACACAGAGAAGGAGAGACCAAAAGATAGGCCGGAGCGCAGACAGAGTGGATCGGCTTTAGGATTGGGTCACCCAGCCTTGCGGGAGACAGACAATCAGCATTTACATCATCCGAGTGCAGTGCTGAGGAGAGAAGACCCCTCGAGTAAGGAGTACCGCGGTCGATGGAAGCAGGGAGCAGGCGGTAAACTGGCTGAGTCGCGGCTGACAGACAGAAGGCCAGACAACAGATCCGGTGGTCGGCGTCCCCAGTCAAAATCGAGCGGAGAGACGTCCTGGGTCAGCGGAATCTCGAGCTTGCGCTGGATGGGTGAGAGGCCCCCAAGGCCGTATGTGAATAAGAGCGTACGCTGCTGTTTCTTTCTAAAACCCACAGGGCCCCAACTGACTAGTCGAAGACATCGATAAAGTAAACTCACTGGCCAGTTGAAAAGTACCCGGGTACCCTACACACACAAACACATACCACTTCACGTTCTGGACTTAACCTGTGCAGGACTCAGTTTCCTTTTTCCTATCCATACAAGGGGGCAAAGTTAAAGTTACCCTGAACAATTTCCTTTTTTTTGTTCCCGCTGCGCGTTTACCGTGATACGAGAACTGTGTATTTTATTGTGTCCCGCTACGCGGTTTTTCCTCGAATTTCGTATCTTTTAATTTTCTGCTCGGTCGGGGTTTTTTTCCGAAAATACGAAGCCCTCGTGTTTTCGTTTCTTTTACCGCTACGCGTTTATCGTGTTACGAAAGTACTGTAAATCTTCCTGCATATACCGTGTCTCAAGAACTGCAAACCTTTTAGTAAACCTTTTAACTTGTAAAACTTACAGCGTGTTGGAGTATATTTATTCCCTAGTGCGGGGAGACTGACCCGTGGTTCATTTTCAGCGGCTCCTCCGGGAGTGAGCGCTACACATGTATCTGAGGTCTGCTGTCTGTGGGTACAGGTATATCTCTGAGATGAAGTCTGCTGTCTGTGTGCAGTGAGTAAATGGGGTATCTGGCCATACATTTCAGTATTAACATAAACTGGGACAGGCTTTCAGCAAAAATCCTAAATTCTTTATTGGAAAGTTGTCACATGACATTAAATAAATGTATTGGTACTCGTACTTGGTCTTTAACCTCCCTGGCGTTTTATACCGGAGTGTGACTCGGGGTTAAATTTCGCTACCGCGATCGGTAACCACGAGCCACACTCGGGCTGTATACATGCTCACCGCATCCTGCGCTCCCTCGCTGTCTCCGCAGTGTGATCGCGGCGACTTGCTTTTTGTTTCCTCTCCCTGCAAGCCACGCGACGCAGGGGGCAGGACCAGGCGGCAAATTTGAACAGTAAAAAAAATAAATTAAAAGTACAGTAAAATGTGGTTTGTGCAGTCCCAGGTTTCTAGATAAATCATACCAAGGATGTTTACTGAGGCAATATGCAGGGACTAATATTGCACCCTTGTTTTCAGAAAGATTTTCAGTGTTTTTGGTTTGATTAGATTATTGAATAATATGTTCTTTCTTTGCATTGTTTTTGATAATTATGTAGCGCTGTTTAAACCTCTGTTGATGTATTGCTCGGGTTTGGCCACCAGGGTGAGACAAGCGCAATGTAGAGTATACTGGACATAACAGGACTACGTTTTCCATCATGCTTTGCGGCGGAGACAGGAAGTGGGTGGGAGAGAGCGAAGGACATCCGCAGCCTCCTGCGAAGGAGAGCCAGTGTGAGCCGAGCGACGAAAGGTGGAAGACGCACGTGAGACTGCCAGAGATTAAGACCAGGCCGGAGAGCAGGAGCTGCCTTGCGGGTGCTGATAATCAGAGACAGCGCTGGCGGAGATCTATCCACAGATCGCTGAGAGGTTTTTGCGCAGACACAACATTCCAGTTTGGACCGCGAGTTAGGAGACCGCGATGATCCACTGGGAGTGCAGGCGGTAGGCCGTAATTCTCGTTACCGAAATCGGACAAGCAGGAGAAGCGGATCCGTGGCACAGAGTTCCAGTACAACCAAGTGGAGAGAGATCCTTTATCGGACAGCGGAGCAGATTGTCTGGCGGATGGGTGAGAGGCCTTCCAGGCCACAGTCAAGGTTTAAACCAAGCACGCTGCAGTATTGTTTAAATCTACAGGGCCCCAACGTGACTAGTCGAAGATTTGCTAAATCCATTCACTGGCCAGTTGAATATAGTACCTGAGAACACACACACACACACCTTTTTGGGACACTACTCTTATGGGACTTACACTCCAGAAACGAAGGGGTTAATCTTTTCTTTTTGCCGCCGCGTGTTTCCCGCATTACGAAAATCCTGTCGTTCCGATACCGTAATTGTGTTATATGTGTCACTTTATTGGGATCAGTAAAGTATATAATTTATAAAATCCACAGCAGTGCTGGTGTATATTTATTCCCTAGTGCGGAGAGACTAACCCGAGGTTTATTCAGCGGCTCCTCCGGGAGTGAGCGCTACAATTATTTTTGGGGTAATAAATTATTATTTCGTGTTTCAAACTTTATCTGACTCCGTGTGTTTACTAGACTCTTGTTTGCACGGATTTCAGTGAGTCATTCCTAACTTTTACAGGCTTACTATGTAAAACAACACATTTCCTTTCCAAAAAAATTGAGACACTTTTAGACCCCAAATTTTGAAAAAATTAGTCCGCCAGGGAGGTTAAAATATTGGTATTGGTGCATCCCTAGCAAATATATTCATTCATGATTCCAACTCTATTGCGATATGGCAGTCAATGCCATGGTGGCTCTGCCTGAACATACATGGAGCTGCTAGATTGATTCAGTTCATGGCAAGGATTACAATTATTAGTGTGGTTCAATTTTATCTGGGGTTGCTAGACCCCCGGATCAAATCTGTTTGCTAGAGCAACTGAAAGGTCCCTTTCCTCCCAGTAATCCCTAATCTATTGGGACCAGGTCTCCTCTTGTGAATAGCATTTCCCATCTTCACATTTACATTTGTTAATGAGGGTTAGAGTCCTATTATGAAGAAGCCTATCCTTTTTTTTTTTCTGTTGTAAGAAAAGAATATCCAAAGATTGCCATGAAAAGCACTTAAATCCACCCGCAATGCTTTCAGGCTTTTAGAAGCCATTGATCTCTTGCTTGTGCCCCCCTCCTACTGCTAAGATACACATCTGATAATGATAAAATAAATTACATGTGAAGCAATTCCATTGTAGGTCAGACTTGGTCTTATTCAACATACAACTCCCAGGACTTTCGGTAAGCTATAATAATTTATATAAAAAAAATAGAAGCAAAGTTTCTTTTTTTTTTCCTTCTGTTGAATAATAAAGTGTGGGCGCTTACCCTCGATCTTTGGAAGCTCCATCAAGAGTACGTTCTAAATTGTCAAAAGTTCTTGTATCCATTTAAAACTTGGAGATTTTTTTACCTTTTCTCTCCTATACTATATTGCTACGGCGAGACCTCATTCCAGCAAGGTGTGGGTTACCTTGGAGAAGCTATATTAACTGCCCAGATGCGTTGATCCACTTAGAGCCAGTGCTAGGGCTCTAGATTTGTGAGTGGAATAACTGTTACTGAATTAATTTCACTGACTGTGACTCACTGCACCATTACAGGTTTATTTTTGCTTCCTCTGTGTATACCCATATGTGGACTGTACATTTGTGAGAGACATCTGAACGCAATTGAATTTGCGCTGACCAGGTAGTTCCTGGCAGGTACGTATATAACACTGAAAAGTGCAGCTTCCCCAATGGCGTCCAGGAAATTGGCCCACATTCTCTTTTTATCCCCCACACACCGCACAGAGCCATTGAGCAGTAAATCCGGTTCCTTGGGGGTGTAGAGTGGAAATGGACAGGTTTTTTTTGGGTTTTTTTTTTATGTACTAATTTTCTTAATGTCACCCTGTCAGTCTGCAGCAAATTTAATACATACTGAATTTATTTTCATTGCAAATGCTAAGTTACAGAGTGAAAAATATTTGCAGAACAATATCTGGGTTCACATAAACACCCTGAAAATCCTGGGTGGAAACCTATCTTTTTTTATGACAAAACAACACTGTTGGCACAGAAAATAACATCTGCTTAAACTTTTAGCATTATCTGTTGTTTTAAGTCTGTCCTTTTGATGACTTTACCAGAGGTCCAACATGTGAGGCTATTCAGTTCTCCAAATCACATGATCTATTTCCACAAAGGAGATCACAAACATTATATTTGACTAAAATTTTTTAAATAAAATGTCAAATCAGATTAACAGTGTGTTTTGGCTACTGTGGTCATGTAAATATTCTATGAAGTAGTCCTATTGCACCCTTTCATCTATCACCGCAGGCTGGCAAATGGCAAGTCTCTGTTGCCAATGCAGTTTTGTCAGCCACTTCGGCTGGGGTCAGACCAGCGCACTTTTAACGTGCGTTCTGGCGCACATAATTACGGCCGCACTAGCAGCAGATGACGGGCAATGACGGCCAATATACGAAGTACGGTCGCACAAAAGTCCGGCCGTGCAACGCAAGTGGAATTTGAACGCATTTTTTTGAGAACGCTGAACCGCTAGTACTGACGTACTGAGTGCGCAGCTGCGGCATAGCGGCGTGTTTGCGTGATTAGGAGATGTCAGACGCTCCTAATATCCAGCCTACATAACGTCCAGACGCAAAAAGAGTTTTATTGACGATCCTTACAAAATCACGCCCGAAAATGCGCGTCGTCTGACCGTTTTTGCGCATTCCATGAAAAAAATACGTCAATGCGTTCGGACGCACTTTTTCACGTTCGCGGGGACAAATGCTTTCGTCTGACCCTAGCCTTACTGGTTTTTAACATGGTTTTTAGAGTTGTTTACTTTATGGTTCTAAGTTATCTCTCTCCTTGTGGAATGTCTTACAAATGTAGCAAATAATCTTGGGCAGAGAGAGGAGTATATAAGATGTTGTGCCGGAGCAGCAGCATCTTTAATCCTCCACCCTCCACCCATGAATCAGCGCACATCACATAAAGCAGAGACGTATGAGATATCCTGAAGGCTGCTGAAGAAATTCTCTTTGTAATGGAATATATTAAAATGCGTATGTACCTGAAAAGATTTCTTAAGGCTTACTTTAAAACACAGAATAACTTTTTAAGACTGCCAAAATATTGTGGGACTCAAAGTCCTGCAATAACTAGAACTAAGTCTTACTGAGTCTCATAGTTATACATTGAATAATGTGGCCTTCTGGGTCCAATTACCTCATTACATATAGGTAAAGAGCGAATGGAGAGCCGCTATCTTTATCTGGAGCCAGTCTGACCTGTTTTATTAAGATTTATGTATTCACATGGCTATCCTTGGAAAGCACAGGACTAAATGGCTTCCTATGATAAATCAATTCTCCTGTCTGACCGTAATGGCATTGCTGGCTCTTCCACTAAGTAGCATTTTTGTGAGATAATAAATGAAAAGGAAAGCGGCATTCACATCCTCTTGGATCAAACTTGAGTTATCATGTCATGAGGTGATTTTCCTTGCTGACGCCAATTAGAGAGCTTTATCCATAATAATCATCTCTGCATTCAAGTGAATTCAGATCTTCCCACTATTTGATCAAGATATCTAGGTGTTTGTTTCATTGGTCTTGACGAATCCTGTCCAGGTAGCCATATGCTCCTGGAATTTAAACTACTGAAATCCACATAGAAAAACCTGGTCTGGTTCTGAAAAAGGTTTAGTTGACTTTTCGGTTGTTTTTTTTCCTCCTACGTTTGGTATAAATCTGTCAAGCCATGACTTATTATGTGATCTTTGTCTGCCGCTTCTATAAAGAATAGCCGATGAATCATCAAAGACTCTAATTTTGTTAAATGGAATAAAAAAATAATCCCTAACAGAGCCGGTTTTTCCAAGTGATCAAGGCTTGGATTGGGGTGGATTCCCTCTACTGACATGAGATTCTCCTGGCTTTCATTGTGTACGCAGATACAGAATCGGTACTTGTTTAAAATATAACTTTATGTTCAATGTCAAACACACACACAATATATATATATATATCTCCTTTTTTTTTTTTTTTACCAGCAGCTGGGAAATGTAAGTTGGACAACATCATGTTGCATTTATTTTAGGATCCATGATGAAACTAGAGCTTGGCGTTTGTCTGCTTTATATCAATATGCAAAATTGGAATGCGACCAGTGGAAGCGTATTCTAGCTTTCAGTCTCAAAATTGCATCCGATTTCTACAATCTTCAGTTACTAGGCCAAAGTGAATCAGAAGTCAAGATTCCAAATGTCAATCTCGTTAACTCACAGAAATCCAGCCATCAGAAAGAATGATATTTTATTCCCTTTTTAACCTTGTGGGCATTTCAGGAAATTATCACCATAATGTATAACTCCAAGATATTCAACTTGACAAACCTTGCATCCCATTTCTGCTCATTTAGTACCTTGTCAGTGTCATACAACTCTTGGGCTGGACAGCACAGAAACCCATCAGCCTGGTGCACCACCCTTGTGGAAGGGCATCCCATCACTAGTGGTAAACCCTGTATTCGTGACCTGCATCTTACTCCCTGTTCAATTTCTGTACCTCCCCATATTGGCAGAAATGGTTTTCACCAGTGGATTTCCAGTAGGCTCATGCCTTTTTTGTGTACTTTTAAAGCTCGATTAGAAAAAACAAGTTGCCACTTCACTGTGTAAATATCGAGAATTTGAAGAAATTGGGAGCACACGGAATGATCGTTATACAAGCAAATGCAGCATTTCTCCTTGGTGACATCAGTGTATTGCTTACTCTATAATAATAATTAAAATATATGGGATTTCAGAGTATTTATGACTTTATTTCTTTTGTGTGCTTACCATTGATACAAAATGCTGAGTTATATATTGATAACACTTACAGGGTTATTCAGAGAGAGGTGAAAACCTGGAGAATGACTGGAGAACTAAAGATTCTAGGTCAAAATAGCCAAACCAGAAAAATTCTCCCATTCATCTCACTTTCCAAATCGGCTGTTTAATCTAGATTGTTCTCTTCTGCCAATTCTCCTGGATTTCACCACTCTCTGAATAACCCTGTTAATATACAGTGGCAAAAATAATCAAGTGGTAAATTGTTGAATTTACCAATAGACCGTAAAACCTGTTAATGCTATAAAGATGGTGCAACGAAAAGAATATATAGCTAAAAAGTGAAATGTCTTCTAACCAGCCACAGTCCCTACACTGTAATCTATTACAATTAGTCTACGATCTTCTGCTTTACCCTTGCTGTATAGGAGATGCCATCTATGAGCTCTCCTGACTTCTTGGCATCACATTTTCCCTCCCCCTTTGTTAAATTGAATATAATCCCTTTTTAAAATGTGATCCTCAAAAGAAAATAAAACCAGGCAAAATAACCCCACATACGCATGACTTTTCTATAATCTGGACTGTACAGCTATTTTTTTTTTCTCTAACTCTTGAAATTATCATAATTCTAATCAGTTTGAACCTAAATAAATCTTTAGACTATCCCTTGGTCTAATGCGTTTAGATCAGCTGTCAGGCAGCCGAAATAGCACCCTGACAAAACAGGCCAACGCAACGCAAACAGCTGCTGGTAGTGAGGCCTGATGGCTAGACCACAGAAAATGAGGGCTCTGTGTTTCTCGGACTAAGCAGAGTTATTGCAAAAAATGAAATCTAGCATAATTGCAGGCTTGTACTTGTTAGCCTTGGTTTAGTAATCACAGGGAAGTTTTGGCTAATGCTCCAAGAATAAAGGCTCCTGAATTAGATGTTTCTTTATGAGATTAGCCAATCTGTTGCTGGCATGCTGAATTCGGCAATTTCAGCCTGTTGCCGTCTACTCAGCGCTTGGCGATTTGAGCCCTCTGTCTCTATTCCCCCTTTTTTTTTTTTTTGTCTTCTCTGTAGAAATACCATAATGCACTAGCAACCATAGTACATCATGGGAGCTGTAATTCTACAGCAGCATGGTGGTCTACATTTTGACCAGGCTCCAGTTACCTGTACCTACGGACCAGCCAGCTAACTTACACACCTAGGCCCATCATTCCTCTGCCCTAGGTTTTAGAATTACAGACAAAATGTTGCTGATAACCTTAAAAGACCTTTAGAACATATTGAAAGAATCCAAATGAAATGTTCGAACAAGATGCTTATTATCTACAAACGTCTCTTTCCAGTGTCCAAAGTCTGCCGTGTATCAGTTTACCCTCCGTGCAGTTGTCGGATGAGTCAGGATGACAGTGCTCAGAAACTTACACTCTCTAGCATCTTGGATACACATCGTTTTTTGTTTCTGAGCCGCTCCTGAAGTGCAGCTGGCTAGACGTTTTGGCAGATGTTTTCTGAAATCAGCGTTTTATACGGAGAGAGTCCCAGGAAAATAAACACGGCGTGCCAAACTTCAATCCTTCTAGGGAGTCTCATCCTAGAGGAGTCTGAGGGTTCATACACTATTCCTTTTGCCATTGGACTGAGGAGCTGACTCTTCAAAGACACAGACTCCCTCTTATTACCTCTATAATAAAGTACACCATAAAGTAAGCTTTTCTGTTTTTTCTTCTTCAACCCATCCTCAAACACAAGGCTGTTTTCCCACAAAAAGTCTTCAATATGAAATACTGCTTACATTAATGGCACAAGGGGCTGTAAATAAGCACTAATTTTATGTCTTTAAGAAGACACTGTGTGCTGGTAAAAATAAATTCCTTTGTACTCTCCATTTTAGTAGGTTAATTTTTAAACCCATTTAAAGAATGTATACAAAACTCTTTTTACGTAACATGGTTATTTTTCCCTCCTCATAGAACATTTCAGTAGGAGCCGTGTCAATGACGCATCAAGCAGAACTGGTGGTGTGGTTGGGGTTGGTCACATTTAAAAAAAGATAGCAGAAAAAAAAGACTGTGCGTGAGGTGGATTATTTGGCAGCCATCTTGACGGGTCCCTATACAGAGTGTTGCTTCGGCACTCTTGTATTGCCTGTGTATACATAACGTAGCATTATTATAATTTTTTTAGGTTCCAAGGCTCTGATTTGATCTTTTTCTATGGCCCAAGAGAATAGAGTGGGGATGGCGAACCCAGAACTGGGATTGTCCAGTCAATTGGGGCTAATCCTTTAATAAAAACATATACGTATCTTGATCAGCGCAATAAAAATTGCTATCAGGATCTTGGTGTCTCATAGATCAGCAGACCATATTTTGGTACATAAAACAAAATATAAAAATACACAACGGTGAAGTATATCAAATATATACTATAACTAAAATGCAATGAATAATGTTTCACTCACAAACATAGAGCCTAGGACAGCTTCCTCACCTTAGCGCTGATTAACGTCCGGCTGCAGTTAACAAAACGTGAACCACAGCCAGGACTTGGTGCTAACGGATTCCGCTTTTGCAGAATCCATTAACACCAGCCTAAAAAAAATTTAAAAATTATTGTATACTCACCTCCTGTCCCGTGGCGAGGACGCGGCTCTGTCCACCTCCTCAGTCCGCGGAAGCAGGGAAAGACTGGGGAAAAAGTCCCCCCAGTCTCCCCCTACGTATCACTATGCTGACTGAGGTCTGGCTCAGTGGAGTCCTATGGACTCCATTGAGAGGATGCTCTAGGCTGCGCTTAGCGCTGCCACGCGCATCCTGTGGCTTAGCGCCCGCAAACAGTGCAGGCAGCTTTTTTAGCGCCTGCATTGTAATCTAGCACTAAAACGCGGGCGCTAGTGGGAAAACTGTGGGCACAGTTTTTCCTCACTAGCGCCCGCGTTTTAGCCCTAGTATTGTAATTTAGCCCTCTTCATGGGTAGCCAAATAGTCAAACTGGGCTGGTAGAGCGTGCTGGTATTGGCTAAGGTAATCGAACAAGAAATTGTTAACTATGTCTAAATTTCATTGTTTATTTATTCGGCATTGCCTCCAACTTTCTGTCAGTCCATGTTCTCAATTGAATTTTTTTTTTATTTTTTTTTTTACAAGGCCCAAATTACTTCTATTGTACAGTTTTGTTTGTCAAATAAAAGGCTGTAAAAATAAATTCTATATAATTAGTAGTCTTAAAACTAAAACTAGTGGTTTTATTTTTTTACGCTTTTCTAATCGGCGTTCAAAAATGTGAACAATGACCTGTATTAATATATGAATACTTGTAACATCTTAAATACAGATCGTTTTGAACACTGTCTGAATTCGGCGTCTAGACAGAGTGGGTATAGTTGTAGATGGATGTTGGCTTGCTTCGTACAATAGCATTATTTTGGTTGATTTAATAAGATACCATGCATGATTGAGAAGTAAAAATTCTCTATTTGTGCATTACTCTAGTGTCTGTGTTGCATTCCAGGCTGCTGTGTTTTCACTGAATAAATACAGCATGTGAAAACAGCAGCGTCTGTTTAGCACATGGTGGGAGACCTCATTCGACAGGAATAACAATCTGCTACGGCATCGCTCACGGAAGTGCTCCAACTGACAGCAAGTGAAGTCTCAATACGGCATGTTGTTGTGCGAGACACACGATCCTGGCTGTGGCTGTAACCCGCTGACTGGGCACTGATGGCAAAGTATGCCAATTGAGGTGAAACAGATCATTACTTGGCGCTGTAAATAAAATCAATCTGAACCGATAAAGAATTTCTGAACTATTTTAAATTCAGATATTTTGGCATAAAGTATAAAATCTAAAACCGGCTCCATCACTACAGAACTATTCCGATTATGTCACCATCAAATGATGCTTTTGTTATTAGGGAAAATTTCTCTTTCTTTCTCTCTTGCTTTCGCTTTCTTTCTCTTTCTTTTTTCTTTTTCTCTTTCTCTTTCTTTTTCTTTCTCTTTCTCTTTCTTTTTTCTTTCTTTCTTTTTTCTCTTTCTTTTTTCTTTCTTTTTTCTCTTTCTTTCTTTTTTCTCTTTCTTTCTCTCTTTCTTTCTCTCTTTCTTTCTCTATTTCTCCTTTTTTTCTTTTTTCTTTTTCTTGCTTTTTTTTTCTCACGTGTGACAGCTGGCTGTTACTAGCGAGTGGCTGCCGGTGTATGTAAGTACCAAACCAGTCGGAGTGGGCTGTGAACCACATGAGTGAGGATTTTTTTTTATTCAACACCTTTCTCAATGAACATGATATTGCAACATATTGGATAATATTTTATTCTTTGAGATTACAGAATCCAGATTGTTTAACACTTAAGTATAGCAACATTATTTTACCAATTTTCCACTGGGTATTAAGGGTTACGCATTTTCAGTATTTTACATGGTATACTTAACCTGCGCTTTTGGAATTGTTTTCTTTTTTGGGTTTTGTCCTCTGCTCCCACTAGTGGTTGCAAACCATAAGAACTTTCATCTTAAAATAGGCTCTGAAATAGGCGTTATATGTTGTACTATATAGTGTTTTGTAGACCATAAGCATACCCCTCAACTGTCTCACATTTTTAATCCTATCATGCAGAAGCACATACCACTGCCCTGAATGGATGTACTGCACATACCAGGGTTTGGCTGGCCAGTTCAGCTGTTAATCTGAGAGTACAGAGACACCATCCTTATATGCCGCTTTATGTTAGGGTTAAGATCTCTTCCAAGTTGTTTTTATGGGATGACATACCCACTTCAGGTCACTGTGTCCGTTGGGCAGACTTGGACAAGGTAGTAATCTCAGCGGCTTTTTTCTTGATTGTCGGCTTTGCAGCTTTTAAAGGGCCACTACCACCAAAAAATGAAATGTCCTTATTATGTTTATTTTATGTTGCTGATAACTTACATGTGCTTTGCTTTTCTCTTGTATGCTTACTTTAGAAAATATTTTACTGTGTCAATGGATGCATCCATTTTGGGATATTTGCGTTGTATACTGCCCCCCACAGTATCTTTACATCTGTTTGTCCTCACTTTGTCGTTTTGACCATATAATGGGAGTTTATAGCTCAGGCAGCCAACTCACAGCATTGTATTGTGTGGGATGTATTCTAGGGATGCACCGATACCGATACTAGTATCGGTATCGGGGCCGATATTGCCGTTTGCACGAGTACTTGTTACTCGTGCAAACGGCCCGATACATCCCGCCGGAAGCCGGCGCTGGGCCAGCTTGCTGGTATCCGCGGGGCTGGGGAAGCTGGCCGCGTGCATGAAAAGCACGCGGCCAGCGTTCCCCTCCGGCGCGCCAAATACTCACCCTTCCTGAAGTTCCGGTCTCTGGGCAGTGATGCGGTCACGTGGCCACTGGGCGCTCCTGTGACGCTGCCTCTCGGCTGGAGGCAGCGTCACAGATCCGCCCGGCGGCCACGTGACCGCATCACTGCCCAGAGACCGGAACTTCAGGAAGGGTGAGTATTTGGCGCGCCGGAGGGGAACGCTGGCCGCGTGCTTCACATGCACGCGGCCAGCTTCCCCAGCGTTCGAGCTGGGGGCCAATCCATGAGACCTGGGGGCCAATCCATGAGACCTGGGGGCCAATCCATGAGACCTGGGGGACATATCCATGAGACCTGGGGGCAAATCCATGTGAGCTGGGGGCAAATCAATGAGAGCTGGGGGCAAATCAATGAGACCTGGGGCAAATCCATGAGACCTGGGGGCAAATCCATGAGACCTGGGGGCCAATCCATGAGACCTGGGGGCCAATCCATGAGACCTGGGGGACATATCCATCAGAGCTGGGGGCAAATCCATCAGAGCTGGGGGCAAATCCATGAGACCTGGGGGCAATCCATGAGACCTGGGGGCAAATCCATGAGAGCTGGGGGCAAATCAATGAGACCTGGGGCAAATCCATGAGACCTGGGGCAAATCCATGAGACCTGGGGGCCAATCCATGAGACCTGGGGGCAAATCCATGAGACCTGGGGGACATATCCATCAGAGCTGGGGGCAAATCCATCAGAGCTGGGGGCAAATCCATGAGACCTGGGGCAAATCCATGAGACCTGGGGCAAATCCATGAGAGCTGGGGGCAAATCCATGAGACCTGGGGCAAATCCATGTGAGCTGGGGGCAAATCCATGAGACCTGGGGGCAAATCCATGAGACCTGGGGGCAAATCCATGAGACCTGGGGGCAAATCCATGAGACTTGGGGGCAAATCCATGAGACCTGGGGCAAATCCATGTGAGCTGCGGTCAATCTCATAAATTTTTAGATGAGGTCTGTTCCTATTGGAAAGCGTCACATGACATTAAATAAAAGTATCGGTACTCGGTATCGGTGAGTACTTTTAAAA
The DNA here is from genome assembly GCA_009667805.1 of Leptobrachium leishanense. Classification (NCBI taxonomy): domain Eukaryota; kingdom Metazoa; phylum Chordata; class Amphibia; order Anura; family Megophryidae; genus Leptobrachium; species Leptobrachium leishanense. The sequence continues at coordinate 280,625,322 of CM019063.1, forward strand.
AGTATCGGTACTCGTACTCGGTCTTAAAAAAGTGGTATCGGTGCATCCCTAATGTATTCAAAGGACATAACCAGGGGTAGATTAGAAGTCTTACAAACTCCCTGTCTTCCCATTCAGCTGCCAGCTCTTATCTTGGGTGGCCCGGAGATCAATAGCCATATTTAAACATTCCATCCTCCACCTCATTAACTGGTAGCTATTGTAGATTAAATAAACATGAACCACAAAGCAAAGCTTTTGGTAAATGTTGCATCATGGGAAAATTCCTGAAACTGGAACTCGGAAATAAAAACCTTATTTTATTTTTCCTTTTCCCCATGTAATTACTTCAAAGAAAAAAACAGCAGTATGTGTTTTATGAAGTGGATTTGTTTGTAATGCACATATAATCTAGTTACAGCTTATATAAGTGGTAGTGTCCCTTGGAGGTGAGCTGTGCTCTGACCAGGAAATCTCTCCACCGAATAGGAGGTACACCTAATACACTATATAAGCTGAAGCTATCCTTTAAAACCCTTTAAAGTAGTGAATTCTAAGACACGTAGTTCAACACTCTGCAAAACCTCTATTCATGCGATAACACAAATGGATCTTGTGCAATGGCTGTCACCTTGCAAGGTATGACAGTTTCCAGAGTATCTGATGCCTAGGATCTTTGTCAGAACTTGTCTGGGTGAAGTAGGAATTTGAGAAGCATGCACCAGTCCGGCTAGCTCTCCATTACATGAGGACCTGCTTATTGTTGTGTCATTTTTGCAAGTTGCTAGTGCTCCTTTAAGTGTTGGTAAGCTAAGTACTAACGCCAGCTTTTTTATCATTGTGCAATGAGTGATACAGCACCACGAGCATGTTCTAGACATGCAAGCATAGGGTGGACTTATTTTTTGCACCAAATCCCTAAATCAAAATAACAAAAAGCTATTTTTCATCATGCTAGTTATCTGCTCGATGAAAGGACACATATGCTTCATTGAGAGTTACAGTATGTTCACGTAGGCCTTCTTTAAATCCAGAGACACATCACATGGGATTTGTTTATGGTTATCTGGTGGACATGTTGTCGATATATTCTGCTGCGTGAAAATTTAGCAGAATTTAGTTTTTTAATGATTTCAAAACAGACTCCAGGATTCATAGTGTAGGGGGAATTTGAATGACCTGTGTACTCTGGGCCTAAGATACTCATAACATAGGAAATTACCTTGAGCAATCCTTTGCCACCATGTCCCTGCACGTGCAATATTTAGAAAAGGTATACACAACTTTCCATAAACCCACCACTTAGATATCTCCTCTCTCCTAGGCATTTATCAGTTTGATTTTTAATCAAGATGTCTCCATCAGGGGTTTTCCGCCCCCAATCCGAGTCACATTCTTTTTGGGGTCAGCTGATCAGAGTCCAGAGTTGATTGTTTTGTTTGCAGGAGCTCTGTGCAGGAGGGTCTTTGTGGGGATGAGTAATCTGGTTACCATATGTATTGAGTCAGTGAGGGAAGGACTGAATATGGATTAATTCCTTATTTCATTGATTTATTACAGAATAACCAGCCTCCACTCCCCCGCAGCATTCCTCTCCATGGACAGAGAAATTCCCTGACCCAATCACAGGGTGTACTTGTTGGAAGCTCAGGGCAGCGAGCGGCAGCCAAGCTCTGCAGAGAGTGCATTAGGCGTGCCCTCTGCTGGCCAGAGGACTCACAGCCATGTGTCTGCGATTCTGTGCGAGGAAGAAAGGATCCAAGCAGATTTCCGCAAACCGGGGTCTCCACTCCCACTGTTGACTTGACTAGGTAGGCTCTGGGTCAGATCGGCTTCATAAAGCCAATTGCTGATCCCTGAGAAAACCCTTGATCGGCTTCCGATCATTGATCAGATAAGGACCTCTCTACTTGTTAACTTGGCCACCTTATGTAGGAATATTATTATTTTGAGTTAAGATTTTGTGCAGTAGTATTTTTAAATAAGAGCCCTATTTTGTCCAATGTCATTATTATTAAAGATTAAGCATAATTGCCCACTCCCTTTTGATAGCTGCTTCTGTCCTACTCCAGCCAAACCACAAACCCGTGCTGACGCTCTGTTCCCACAGGCTACTGTACATTTTCTTTTTCAATACTAGTATGTATGGATTGTGCGGAGGCAGCAAAATCTCTTAACACTGCAAGAAAATGGCATTACAAGAATGAAATACTCGCCATGTGATCTGCTGCCTCCTCTCTAAGCAAACTGATGGATACGGAGAGCAAATAGTTCTTCGGTGTGCATGATGCTGTACGGCTCCTGCAGTAATCCATGGAGTATGATTCATAGTGGTTCTATCTGCAATTAATACTAAACTGAGCATTACAGTAATTTTCATTAATAGGCTGTTGAATGGCATTCTATCTAAAGCCTACATTAGGGGTCAGCAACCTTGGCCCTCCAGATGTTTTGGAACTACACTTCTTATTATTTATAATGTAACTATCCAGATATCTGCTATAGATTGGCCGTATTCGGCTCTGTTTAAAACCGTCTTTACTAGTATTGTGAAAGAAAGGTTGCTATGGTGACTGGGCGCTAGATATTAAACAGATGCGCCAACCGCAGCCTAATGACTCCATCGGGTGTGCGCTCACACACGGAAGTGCGGCTGAATCCACCAGAACTCGTGGCACCTGTGAAAAGGGGTTCGCTGCACTGTAGCAGCAAAACACATGGAGTGTTCCTCATGATGATATTTTAACAGTTTTTGTCTGAATTTGTCGGTATGTTTGCCCATTATGAGGGTCAGTCTTGTATGATTATGGAACAATCAAAATAGTGGTGTATAGTAGGCAGCACGAACCGCCGATGTTAGCATAGCATGTATATGGTTGACTTTTTGTCTGTATTGAACATGGTAATATCGCTAACCTGGAATTGCCAGCATTGGAGCCAGTAATTATATATGATCCTCTGATTTCTAGTGCTGATCTTACTTAGTTGCCCCATTTAGGTGCTTCCTTTATTGACCAGCGACTCTCCTTTTATGGAGGTCAGTTCTGCATGATTGTAAAATCCTAATTGAGCGGTGCAAAGTAGGCCGTATGAACTACTGAGGCGCGCATACCATATACAGCGGCTAACTGCTTAGATTATATTTAACACGGCAAAATCGCTAATTTGCAGTTGCGCTTAATCAGCAGCTAGTTATGACTTTCTGATCTTTTTGTGCCCTCCTCACATAGAACAACTACGGGGTTTCTCCACTGACCTGAAAATACTGGCTCTGTCTATTCATATTCCGACACCTGTATGTTTTAGTTTTCATTTACGTTGATTATTGTTTGATGGTTTTTAAATGTTATCTAATAAAATTTGTTTTTATTATACCTGTGGTCTATCATATTGTAGCCTAATCGCAGGCACACTTTATATTTGACATACAAGTGGGCACACTCGGTGATGTCCCCCAACACGGTAGACCTAAACCTATACTCTATGCCCATATAAGCCGTTACAAGCTTACCTTCTATAACTACTAGGGATGCACCGATACCACTTTTTTAAGACAGAGTACCGATACTTTTTTCAAGTACTCACCGATACCGCGTACGATACTTTTGTCTTGTGACCGCTTTCCAATAAGAACAGACATGCCCCCAGCTCTCATATGCCCCCCAGCTCTCATAGATATGCCCCCCCAGCTCATGGATAATGCCCCAGCTCTCATGGATAATGCCCCCCAGCTCTCATGGATATGCCCCCCCAGCTCATGGATAATGCCCCAGCTCTCATGGATAATGCCCCAGCTCTCATGGATAATGCCCCCCAGCTCGTGGATTATGCCCCCAGCTCGTGGATCTGCACCCCCCCCCAGCTCGTGGATATGCCCCCCCAGCTCACCTGGCACCTGGAGCTCTCTGCGATCATACTTACCTTCCTGAGCGACGCCGGTAAAGTCTTTGCACGTGCGCTCATTGGAAGGCCCCCAGCCACGATCACGTGGCACGTGATTGCGGCTGGGGGCCTTCCAACGAGCGCACGCATGGAAACTTTACCGGCGTCGCTCAGGTAGGTAAGTATGATCGCGGAGAGCTCCAGGTGCCTGTCAGAATGCCGATAGAGCATACGGACAGCCGCCCCAGCTCCTCGGATGCCGGCAAGCCGGCTCAATGCCGGCTTTCGGTATCGGGGGACATATCGGGGGTACTGCACGAGTACCAAGTACTCCTGCAGTACCCGGTATCGATACCGATACTAGTATCGGTGTAACCCGAATAACTACACCTATTATGATGCTATGCCACTCATTAGCTTTTCTGAGCCTCAAGGGAAATGTAGTTCCAAAACACGGTTGCTGACCCCTTTCCTACATACTCAATTGGTAACATGTGCTTTGTGTAAAAAGAAGAAAAAAAAAGCAGCAATGGTCATTTCAGTTCAGTTTATACATTTCTATTTTGAAATGTATTTGTGATGTACGTTTTCTTTTCTTTTTGCAACTTCCCTTGCAAGAAACATGAAGCCCGATTCCCAGACAATCACCGTTTTAATCTGATAACCATTATAAAGGCCATGTTGTGATGCTTTTTTAATTACACCCTTTCCAGTTAATCTCTTCCTTTAATCAAATGAAAGATAGCCATTAACCAAGCTTTGTCCCAGCTTTGCTAATGATGTGCAGACTTTGAAGGCCTACATATAATTCTCAACATTCATTCCCAATCCCTGGTGTTAAAGAGGGGTTTCCCTAAATGGTCCTGTGTTGCCCAAATCCAGAGCTATACTATATTTAAGGATAAATCCATAAAAGCAGAGTTTTTCACTTGGTAGGTACAGCAAACACACATAGCGTAAACACATTATAATCTCATTAAAGTATGCCCTTCACATATGTATTGTTTTCCCAAAACAGTCGGCAGCCCCGGGGCTAGGGCTGGAAAGCACGCGTCTAGACGTATGGTTGGAGTGGAGCGCGTTCATCTTTTTTATATCTCATCTAAAGGAAAAATAAATCCTCCCTTTGTTGCATTTTTTTACTCGGGCTGTTCTCATGGCAAAATCTTGTAAAGTCTGGAATATTGTTTTCAGGTCAGCAGAATTGCTATTTATTCAATGAGCAACTACTGATTTAGCCCATTGATTCTGCAGTTAACTAAAAAAAAATGCTGTGAAGTCTTGTATAGGTGTATAGCTGTGAAGGTTGTATAGATCAAGACGGTTGGGTTGCCTCTTTAATTGCTTTTTAAATATGGTTTTCAAACCAGTAACCTCAATCCTGTGCCAGTATTTGAAAAATATACTTTTTTTTACCCCTTTTCTCTGAAGCCCCCACATTCCTGCTCTTGATATGGGTAAGGTCTATGTCCATGGCTGTCATGAGAAATCTTGCAACCTAATAACGAACCACTGATCGTGCCTCCCAAACACTTTCAGGGTTATTCAGAGAGCGTGAAAAGCAGGAGAATGACTGGAGAATGGAAAATTCCAAGTCAAAATAGCCGATTTGGAAAGTAAAATGAACGGGAGAATTTTTCTGGTTTGGCTACTTTGACCTAGAATTTTTCATTCTCCAGTCATTCTCCTGCTTTTCACCGCTCTCTGAATAACCCTGTTTGCCTCAGAACAACCCCCCCCCCTCACTCCAAAACATGGGTTTCCCTGCCCCTGTGACCCAAACCCATATACCTATGCTCCCATAGGCTCCATGACAGGTCCCAAGCCCACCCCGAGAATGGCCCAATCTCCCTAAGCGAGCCCAGTTGCACAGGTATTTGAAGCTAGCAGCAGGGGTCCCCTACAATCATTGTGCCTGTGAACATATCATGGCCACTGTATGTTTATCAGCAGTTCTAGTTATCCACCCAGTAAACAAGGGTACAAATCCCACAAAAAAACATGTTTTTGTTTTTTCCGGGGTGGGGGTCATAATTTTTTTTTTTTTTTTAGAATTTTACAAATTTCCTGTGACGCATAAGAGACCAAAACAAAGTTCTGCATGTGTTACAACTAATACCATTATCATAAAAATAAGCAGAAACTCCCAATAAATATAAATGAGCATTACTGTGCTTCAACGTTAAGGATTTTTCCCCAGTCTTTTTCATAGAATGACCTCCTTGCTGCTTTTGGCTTGTGCCGGGCATTCTTCTGGCACCAGGTTTACTCAATTCAGATTTTTCAAAGGTGAACTTTGATGGCAGAACTACTTCCAACATATATGCTGCTAGCCATCCAACGGCATACAGCCTTTCAGTCCATCACATGTCACTAGCCGTAACATGACACCTTCAGGTGCGATTGCTTTGTTTCTGGGCACCCAGATATGTTTACAGTGGATTGCCTGAGGTAATAATTAATTTTGGTTTCTACTTAATGCTGGTTTCTTTTTAGCTTTATCCAGGCAATTGCATTAAATGGGTTATTCTGTAAAAAGGAAACTGACCAAAAAAACAATAAAACTGATGTTTTAATAGGGGTGGGGGAAAAAAAAAGAAATAAACTTTAGAGCGCCTGGCACATGCCTACTGTGTGAAATGATTGTGTTCCCTTCAATAAAAACTGAGAATTTAGTGGTTTTGCAGTCGAACCATTTTCAGATGTATATTTATTTGTAGATTGTGGCTTTTATAGCTGCGTAGGTCTATGACACACACACCTACACACTACAGATTACTGTGCGTTTTATTGCTGTGGGACTCTGATATGCTCATACACGCTGCACATTACTGTGAATGTTATTGCTGGGGATCTCTGAAACCTGTATACATGTTTATGTACATTTTTAATTGTTTAATTGAATTTTCCGATTAAGGCTAATGTCAGACGAACGCAGTCGGAGCGCACTCTGTGTCCGTGCATAACGGACGGACGTTCTGATGGAAGATACTGTAGACACCACACGGTCCGTTTTCTATGACGGACGTAGAAAAAAGGGAAATATGGGATACAAAATTAATATGAAAAGGCATTTTGTGCGTCAAGTTGCTGGAAATCACAAATGCGCTGCGTCTGACGTCTCCTCATCACGCACACAGAACGCTACATGGACATGACGCACTCTGCGCGTCTGTGGTAGCGGTTTTACGTTCTTACCTAACTTGCATCCGTTTGCCATGTGTTGTGCGTGCGCTGTTCGGTGCGGATGCACTTCGTGTGCGGGTCTCTATTGCTCATGATTCTATGCTACGACGGACGTTAAACTGTGCGGGAACACGGCTGTGATCAATGCGTTCGTCTGACACGGGCCTTAAATCTGTAGTCATTTTTACTTAATATTTGCAGTGATTGTTAATATATGGGTTTTGTGAAAGTGGACTTTAGCTCTTAGATTTCAAGCTCCACTTTTTGAATTGCAGGAATATGTGTAATAGCCGTGCCATAAATAGCCTTAATAAATTCTGTAACGATTAATCACATATGTTACATGAAAAAGTCTCGGTGGCCTATGCTTGCTGGTGATGGTACATAATACCATGTGATCGGCTTCTGTGTGCATTCTAACACGGTTTAAACAGTCTGTTTACAGGCAGGGTGCAATCAATACACCGCAGCAAGCAGAAGTCGAGCCGTGTTCCAAAACCAAAGCTTTGTTCTTTTGTTAGAGTCCTTTAACATGTGCCAGCAGAAAACTAGCTTTACAGGGGTGCGGCCTTGCCCGGTGCTGACAGCCTTTATGGCTGTGCTTGTCAGTGATAGTGACACAGCGAGGCATAGAGAAATCAGGGCTCTGCTAAGGATTTCCTATCACAGATGACTTTATTACTTCCACATAGCTTTACATACGTAATATCACCTCTGTGTCAGGCACAGGTGTCAAATAACAGAAGTTGGCCCTATACTGATAATCCTGTTTGTGCGATTATCACTCTCCAAATTGCTATATTTAATCTTATTATTGCTGGCTTCTTAGAAGCTAAGTCTATAACATGACACATTGTATTGTTCTTACTGGTCTTTGTTTTTTGTGGGTTTCATTGCTCAGCAGTCACATGATATCTCCTCAACCATGTACATTCTATTTAAAAAATTCTAACACATCTCAGCAACTTGTTGCATATAATAACTTTGAATTTTAACTTAGAACTGGAAAATAGTTAAGTGTTTGTGTTTTGAGGCCGGGCACTCGTATCCTATTGGGCGACTGAAGCCATGATGGCTCCCAATGAAGTCAGCAAGGTTGTTGCCCCAGTGCTGAACATTAAAAAACAACATTTCGGCCTCTAATGGCCTTGATAAAGGCCTTTAGAGGTCGAAATGTCATTTTTTTTAATGTATATCTAATTAAACTTTGGATTTTAGAGAAGTCCTCGAGTGCCTCCCTCCACCATCTTTTGGTCTTATGTATATCTGTTAATTGAATTTTATGAATCCTCTCTAGGCCTGTAAACTATGGGCTCTCTTCCATAGTTGGAGTTAATGTAGCATCTCGATATGTAATCTCTAGTGCTAGCATTATTAAGTTTAACGTCTGGCAGCGATGTTACGATCTTGACGCTAAACTGGGGTGAAAAAGTTTTGTGCCTCACAGCTTGCGCGAGCTTACTGTACTTAAGCATCTCCTATACTTAAAATGGGGAGCGCCATCTATTTTTAGCGTCTCAACTAGTTAGGTTTTACCAAGTGGTGGCACAATTTACCGTCAAAACGCGAAAGCAAAGATTTTATAAACTCCTAAAAGATTGTGTTAAATGATTCTGCCAATTCAAAATCCATTAACTCGCTCAACCCCCCCCCAAAAAAAATAATCTCATACTCTCCTCTCATCCACAGCGTAAAGGCTGACCCAATCCGCTGCTTTTTCTCCCCAGAAGCAGAGTGAGATTGGGAACAAGTATTTTCTAGTCTCCCTTTTGCAGCGCTGTGTGATCTCATGAGAGCGAGCTTGCGCTGAGTGAGCAGCCCAAAGTGCAAGCCTCCATGGAGTCCTGGACTGCAGGAGCTGATACTCGTGGCGGCACGGATGCGCTACTGCTTGGAGGTTAGCTCTGCATTCTGTGGCGCGGTGCTGAGATGGCATCTTCACATTGTACAGCGCCAAGGGGTTTATTGGCGCTTTATAAATACTTGTACCGGTAACTTCACAGGGAATACGACGTCAACATGGATACTTTGAGTGTGTAGACTTTCCTGCTTACCATCTCCGTGTTGGCGTCAAGAATGGAATAGAGCCCTATATGTGTTGGTTTTAACAAAAGTATCTTCTCTGTTGATACATGTGAAAGCTTCTTATTGCAGCTCTCAATGGATGGCAGTGTTTGTACAGTTCTGTCAATGAACTGGTCACTGGATAATTGTTTTATTTGCACGAGTCGTTTTCACAGTGCCACCGTCATAAAATTACTTGAATTTATGCTGTTTATCTCAACAATAAGGTACCGTATACATTTTTCATAGCTATACCAAGATCCCATCATGACCTGGTCTTCCTGTTCTGTAATAGCTAAAACCTACAGCTCCACACATAACCATTCTTCTAAGTGCTCCAAGTAATGTTTAAGATGCAAACCAATAACATGTAGGGAGAAAGATGCACAGTCAGTTAATGACCATCCCAGTAATGTATGTTTAAAAGTGCTCTTATAGAGCCAATTCCCCTAAATGTCCTCCAAAGGAACACACCATAGAAATAATAATCTGGGATTGCAGGATAATGGTATAGATTGTGACTCCAGCATCAGATCCATAGCTCTTGATTGGCATACGTGTGACTGTTTATATAATTCTAGTATTCTATTTCAAGTCTGGAAATGAAATCTTGGATTGTCAGCTCTCGAGCAAGGTCCTCTTTTTCTACGTTTTTCATGCATCAAACTTGTTAATTTTATGTTGTGGCCTACCCATTGTAGGAATGGATTGGCACGTTATAAATAATTGTAATTTGCAGGCCATTTTCCTTTTGAAACATATCAGGGTTATTCAAAGAGATCCGAATGGCTGCCGAAAGGGAACCGAACGCAAAAAAAATCAGCGTTCGGTTACCTTTCTTGGCCATTCGGCTATCCAGCGAGCAGGCAATTTGCCAAATCCTGGCGAATTGTCTGCACATACGGTGCGTGTTCGAGGGCAGTGAGTCTCCATAGAGAAGCAATGCTTCGGCTATTCAGAGAACAAAAGCCAGCAGTGAAAAGTTGCCGAATTGCCCTGCCATTCGGTGGTTTCATGCGGCAGATTTATACAGGCGAATCCCATAGGCTTCAATGTTAAAAATATTCCCATTTAATTCAATATCTAATAAACCGTTCATTATAATATTCTGCAGTAAAAAGTCTCTTTATTTATAGATTTGTTGTAGGATATTTTAATCATTTTTCGTTTTTTTAAATTTCCTATTTTTTATTTAAAAAATTTTCTGTAACTTTTTCTTATCATTCATTGGACCTCATATGTAAATTTCAGACATTTTCGCTCAGTAGTTTCTTTGCAAACAGCGTTTCACTTTTCAAACATTCAAGCAAACTGTTTTGCTAATTTATTCACTGCATTCGTCTGCGGTGTCAGCTTTTTCCGGCGGCTGCGCTGCGTGTGATCGGCTCCTGCTCGGGTTTTTCCGGCGTTTTCGGCGGGGTTAATCCAGATGTTTTTGCGGGTTTTCGGTTTGCATTTGCTAGGTTTTGCGGTGACCATTCCCTACAATTCGGGGACCCTGTGGTGCTTGCTGAATACACCGCAGGGTCGCCGAAATGGGATCGCCAAATCGAATTGAAGAGAACGAAAAGTCACCGAATGTTACGATTCTCTTTGAATTACCCTGTATGTGTTTTATAAAGGGAAAATGATTGTTGCTAGCAGAATGACGCATGTGTAGCTTGGGTGTCACATCGGGTGTCTTTGTCCCTTTAAGGGCAGTTGGCTGGAAATAAGATGACGATTACAGTGTAAGCATGTGGAGTTTGTGGAATCAGCAGGGAGGCTGAGACGCAGTCCATCTGCTCATGACAAGCTAGCATCACAAAGGGAATGGATGGTGTTTCAGCTTGGGGCCTTTCACAGATAAACCGACCCTTTTTCTGATGAGGAATTACTGCTGGCTGATGCACATTGTTGTCTTTGTACAGTGTGCGCTGCCGGTGACAGCCCTTCTGATTGCAGCTTGTGTATTCATCACTAAAAACACAAATGAATCCTAAGCAACGGCCCTATCAGACTTGTTGTTGACAATACGGGGATCTTTCATTTTATTATGTCTTTTCAGTGCAAACTAGCAAAAATAGATATTTGATTCCTTTTATTTATTTATTTTTGCTTTTAATGGAAAAAAATTGTATGAATTGCCGCTGTTGCAATATTTTTTTACATTTCTGGAGGAATAAAATACTGAATTGCGGACCTTGAGGTAACGGTAAACACTCTGAAATTCTAATACTCACGTGTTGATTTCTTCCTACAACATTGCCGTTGACTCTTTGGTGATATAATACTCTTTGGTGATTATAATTAAAAGAAAATACAGAAATTGTCGCATTAATTCTCCTGGTCTTTCCTTTGGTTGATTTTACACTTGGGGATTCCTGGGAAAGGTCCCTGTATAATGTCCTCTCCAGCCACTGTTATTTTGTTTGGTTTTTTCATCTTTGGGATACTTAGTAATTTTGAGTTCTAGTTTCGACTTTTTTTTTTTTGAGAAAGGATTTTACCAGGAAGGATACATTGAGATTTCTCTCGTTTTCAAGTATATCCTGGGTGGCGAGTATGTACCGTTAGGTGTCTTGCCCAAGGACACTTACTGGAGAGGTTGCTCGTTGGGATCGAACCCATGTCTCCACAGGCTCTCTCCATGCAGAGCAGTGATGTTACCTCTACTCCACCCAGCCGATACAATGTTGATGCTCTTCTTCACTCAGACCTGTGTGGTTTTTTTTGATAATTTTGTTCGGTTTGCTAAACTAGCCTCACATTCTCATTTAAGTTCTGTGGATGTTCTCTTTGGTAACCTATCGCTTGCCATAGTGTTTGAGTTTTTGTTTCATAAAAAATTCTATTGGGTTTTAATTAAATCCTGTTCAGTGCTGTTAAATATTGTAGGGAGCACATACTAATAATTTATTTCTATACTGCACCCTCATATATTTCGCAGCATTTTACAAGATGTGTTAATTTACCATAGTTCTATAGCGTTTATTCCACTGTTTCGCTGTCCTTGTTCTACAGCAGTACATGGACATAAAGGTGGTTTGTGAATAAATCCTGATATGGTTCATCTGTGATGATAATTAAATAATTACAATTATAAGATGTATACAGGTTTAGCACAACTGTATGATTATATAGTAAACAAATAACGTTCTTGAACACTTGTTACACACATACAGGGCTATTCAGAAAGAAGTGAAAACCTTGAATGATTGGAGAATTGAAAATTCTAGGGAAAAATAGTCAAACCAGAAAAATTCTCCCATTTATCTCCCTTTCCAAATTTGCTTTTGGGTCTAGATTGTTCATTCTCCTGGCAATTCTCAAGGTTTTCACCTCTCTCTGAATAGCCCTGATAGTAAATGTAGGGGAGACACCTTTTAAGTGAAGTAAAGTTAGTAAAAAAGGGTGCCTGCACAGACATTACTATTAAGCACGTATTTTTTATTTACCCCTATCTTGGCAAGATTCTCTTTTACAGAGCTGTACATTTTGTTATGCCCGTATTCCTACCTTTTTGTTAACCTTTTAACACCTAAGACCTCATATATGTAGGCAAATCGTGTACTAACTGAAGAAAGGGTGATAAAAAGTCATTTAAACATGGAAATGACCACCTGTTCTGTTCCTTCCCTTTCCTCCAATCCACATTACTTTTCCCATTTCGTGCTTTCTGTTTGACCTCTGGTCTTTTCCATTATTGGATATGGCCTCTTATCTGTATGTCTGGGTATATTCTACTAATAAAAAAAAAAAAAAAAAAACTGTGCCTCCACAGGTACCCCAAAAATGTCCCAGTTCCCTTCTGATAAATGGAGCATTCAAATAAGATTTGGTGTGGGTTTTCCGCCATGTGAAATGCAGCTCCGCCACTCTGAATTAAATTTATTATTGATCATGTTCCTTTAAAAGTCAAGAAATGGGTAAAATATTATCTGAGATGTTGAACAATCATGCACCAACACAGTCTCCGTGACATCTTTTATAGTTACGGTTGTTACCTTATATTGATATAAATCCCTATTTCAGGGAACTTTAGGAAACCGTGATTGCGTCCGCTAAAAACATTTTGCAGGTGCCACATTTTTTTTAAATCCCTGTCAGTAACTGCATCTTCATTATGTAATTTTGAGTGGAATTGAACCTTCGAAAGCATTTCAAGGGCCATTTAGTCTGTCAGGAAACACCAGTGTTTATCTTTTTCTTTTCTACAGAAAAATCCAGATACAAATCAATGGGCCCTTTAGGAATATTTGCTCTAGGCCTTTTCTCTGGGTCCTTAATTGTTTGTGGCCTCTTTGTTTCATTGTTTGCATGGTTTCAATAATTCTCTTTAACAAACAGGTTAGGTCCATAGCAAACTCTTTCTGAAGTCCTCATCCTTTGGAGATAAACACCAGGCCAGGCCTTAGAAATCACCAAATGATTAGGGAGCCTAAATTGCCATTTTGATGTGCCGTAAATAGCTTTTGTAGACCTCATTTGATCCCCATCATCATTTCATGACTTTCCTTAAAGTAAATTACATTGTCTGTTGGCATTGGCAAAGCTTGGGAGGAATAGGGCATTGGAATAGACCTCACCTGGTACCTGTATACAGAGGCGTAACTAGAAACCTCAGGGCCCCGGTGCAAGAATCCATGAAGGGCCCCCCTCGTCGACTGTAGGGAGGGGCCATTGAAATCAGCGAGGCATACCAGTACGCCCCGTGCCTTCAAGATCCACCCTCCGCGCGGGCCCCAGATATCAACCAGCCAGTATCAGAACCCCGTAACTAGCCAGCCAGTATCAGACCCCCCAGTAATTAGCCAGGATCAGACCCCCCAGTAATTAGCCAGCCTCTACTCACTCGCACACAAACAACCCACCCCAGCTTGTTACATACTTACCATAGGTAAGTATGGTCTCCACTTCCCCTCCCTGCACGTGCTGGACACTGCTTTGTGTGGCTGTAGAGGAGGAAGGGGCGTTGCCAGCATGTCCCCATGTGAGCAGCTGTCCTCTTCTTCCTCCTCCTCTCCCCCCCCTTCCCCCAGCAGGGCCTTTACTTCTGGTGCAGCGTGTGGGAGTTTGATCCCACACGCTGCCGATCAAACGGGAGACCAGGTGCCTGACCCCTGCCTGGACTGTGGGGCAAGCAGGGCTAGTCTGGGCCCCTCACCCATCGGTTGTGGGCCCCCGGACTCAGGGGCCCGGGTGCAGTGGCACCCGCTGCACCCCTGGTAGTTACGCCCCTGCCTGTATATATCCTATATATATCTGTGGCCATGCCTACTGTGATTGCCTACGTTTTTTTTCAGAGTTTCCTGTGGCATGTATTAGTTTTTTTTTTTTTTTTTTTTAGGGTTATATACCGAGCTATTTCCATCAAAGATTCTTGGATTGTTCCTCAAGTCACACTGCTGCATAATAATAACATAATCAGAGATGCTTCCCTCCGCTCTCCTTGGAGTCCTATGGGTGTGGCCAGTCACTGTTAGCAGCTTCCATATGTTACAAGTCGAATCGTTAACAATTGCGGTTCTCTAGTATTAGGAAGCCATTAATGCAGGTGTGGGCAACTACGACCCTCCAGATGTTTTGAAACTAAATTTCTCATGATGCTCGGCTGCTCATTAGGTTTGCAGAGCCTCAAGGGAAATAGAGCTCCGAAAAATTTGGAGGGTCCGGGTTGCTGACCACTGATTTATAGGATTATTTAATATTACAATATGTCATTTTGCTGCCCTGTTTTGAGATACTTGTTATTAATAGAAATCCTGGTGTAATTTGTTTCTGATAAGTGTTTATAAAACAGGATTTCTATTAATTATAAGTATCCCGGGACAGGGCAGCAAAATTACTAATATTTAATAATATTAAATACTCCTATAAATCAGGGGTCAGCAACCCTGCCCCTCAATTTCCCTTGAGGCTTTGCAAACCTAATGAGCAGCCGAGCATCATGGGAAATGTAGTTTCAAAACCTCTAGAGGGCCGTAGTTGCCCACACCTGTATTAATGGTTAACGCTGATGCTATACATTTTGATCGGCATTATTCCCCACAGCTCGACTAAGGCTCATAATTGTGTGTTAAAAGAAAATTGAATAATCCAGAGACCTCACAGATGAAATTATTCAGTATATATTAACACACTGTTGTTTTTACTATTAGTTTTGTTGCTTTAAAATATCTTTATTTACTTTTCAGTTTGCAATACCTGATGACTACTCAGACCCATTTGATGCCAAAAACGAGCAGAAGAATAAAGGCTTAATTCCTGAAAATAACGGCTACATGGAACCATACGAAGCTCAACGGCTCATGACCGGTATGAGATAAATCTTTTTTCCTGTAAATCTGTAGCTGCATGTCAAACTGCAGCACATGTCTGTGTGTCCTACCCCTGCTTGCCAGTTTGTTTCCTTAAATGCGTATAGGGTTTTGCAATACACATTTTTTTTCCCACTCATCTATGATTTATTTTATTCTTTTTCCTGCATATTGCTCCTTGCTTTAGGGCAGCAGTGATTAAACGATAAATCACCAACCACTACATAGCTACATCATCCCACGTCTTAAACTTGTTATGAGGATTGTAGTTTTACAAACCCAAGATTGTCACTGTCCTAGAAGGCCACATTTCACAAATGGATCTCCTCAAACCAAGGTCACGTTTGTTTACGTTTTCAGGTGGTTTTGTTTTTTTTGTTCAATTTTCATTGATTGCTTTCTGGAAAAACAATCTGTAACCTTTTGGTTATATAATGCTCTGAATTCTTATAATGATTAGGTCTGCAAATGTTAATTAATCCCTTAAAGGAACAATCTACTGAAAAGTACTGTGTCCCTTTTTATTGCCCTTATAGAATTAGGCAGAGGCTGCTGACAATATCTGCCCAATTATTTATTTATTTTGCCCAATTTTACTAACATTTTGTCCTTAGTCGTGCACAGCTCCTCCTCTTCAGCTCATGGACTCCCGAACCTGGAAGTCCCTGAGACTTTTCTGTGCTACTTGCGTACCTAGAGTTCGCATGTGCGGTGCGCAGTTTGCATTTCCTACGCTACGCAAGTCCCATAGCACCTGCAAAGAACAATAGATCCATTGCGGCCTCTCTGAGATTGATAGCATGTGTAATGTGCTCTTTTAACATCGGCTTTCAGCTGGTACCATAGATACTCAAGTATAGCGCGACCCAAATATAATGTGATGGATAGAGATTTATTATGGAAATGAGAGAATACTCAAGATTCTAATATAACGCGAAGAGCAAAATTATAAAAGTATACTATACTGGGAAACCATTAAAATCCTTCCAGGTTCTCTTAACATAAATCAGGCTACCCCTCAGGCCAGGGTGCTCTGCTCTAGAATGATTGTAGTTGCTATTAAGTATGAAGCCGCCGGCCACCCATCTTCTTACTTGCCATAAGATGGCCAGCGGAGCGAGGTGAACTCAGTGAATCATTCACCAATAGCCAGCACGCAGGGAGGTGTCATTTTCTGACCTCCGGCTCCAGCAGGCAAGCTCATCCACCGCGACGTCCGCCAATAGTCAGGGAGACTTAGGATCCCTGAGCAAGTTTTTATTTATTTATTTTTTTATACGCGATGCAGATGTCTCGAATATAACGCGACCCCTCCAATTTTAAGGTAAATTTTTATCACCAAAATCTAGCGGTATACTCGAGTATCTACAGTATTTCATTAAATTTTTTTCTAAATACCGGCTGCAATGGAGAATAACAAGCTACATTGGAATCTGTCATTCTCCAGCTCCCAGTACATTAGTGGTGCATTTTATATAAAGTATTTATTTATTTTCTTTATTTATAAAGTATTTTACCAGGAAGGATACATTGAGATTTCTCTCGTTTTCAAGTATCTCCTGGGTTCAACAACATTGAAGTGTTACAGAAATACAAAGTAGTAAAATGCTAAATATTAACACAAAACAAATATACAGATTAACAGAAAATAAATATGTAGGAAATATAGTCACTGTTACATGTTTACAGGTGCATTCCGTATTGAGGTATGTTAATAGGGAGCTCTTAAGTGACTTTAGACTGGGGGAAGATTGATGGCGTCTGGGAGATTATTCCATATTTGCGGTGCTCTGTAGGAAAATTAGGACCGAGCCACTTTCTTTTTGTATTGTGGTATTGCAAGTAAGGTGCTGGTCCTGGATCGGAGGTTATAGGATGAGGGAGCTGCTAGGGGAAGCAGCCTATTCAGGTAGGGGGGTAGCTTCCCAGTAAAGCTCTTAAACACCAGTTTGGAAAGGTGAAGAGTGCATCTAGATTCCAGCGACGGCCAGTTTAATTCTTTTAACATGTCACAATGGTGGGTCATGTAGTTAAATTGTAGCACAAAGCGGCAGAATGAGTTATACAATGTAAGTTTTTGGAGGTGCATTTGCGGGGTGACTTCACACACTACATATCCGTAATCAATAGCCGGCATAAGCATTTGCTGTACAATCTGCTTTCTTACCGCGGGGCTCAGGCAGGATTTGTTTGTGTACAGGGCACCTAGTTTGGGGTAAAGTTTAGATGAGAGTTTTTCGATGTGGGGGCCAAAGGATAGATTTGGGTCTAACCACAGATAGATATTTGAGAGAAGTGACTGTAGTCAGCGTGTCATTTGATTTTGTCCTGACACATAGATGGGGTGTTTGCAAATTATGTAGTTTAGGTGCTGTTCCAAAGAGCATTGTGACAGTTTTGTCAGTGTTTAGAAAAGGTTTTCTACCTCTGTGAATTGTTCTTGCAGCACTGCCTCAAGCTGCGGGAGATTTGGTTTGCTGGTATAGATTAAGTATATTAAGAAGTGATAATGTATAGTAGTCTACAGTAACAGCCAATCAATCGGTTTCTGGCTCAACTGGACTAGCAGAGGAGCCGTTGACATTAACAGGTGGGGCGGTTATATGTAAGGGCTCGCTTGTTAATGCTGTTGATTCAGGTGGAATAGGGACTGTAGCATTTAGGAGAAAAATAGAAGCTAGGAACTCTAACTCCTTGGTGACACTGTTTATTCTACCTTTTCAGGTAAACTTGACACCTTTTGGACACTTTAGAAGGTTCTTTGTCAAGCCTAGGTCACACCTATCAAACAGGATGTGTAAAGTGGTTTAATCTGTGACACAAAAGATGTGGTTACAGTAATCTAAGTTATGCATAAGGCCTTACATATCCTGTTTTGTATGCATGACCTGAGCTCGACAAAGGTAAAAGTCCTAAGCATTGCCAGGTCCATCCCTATTTACAGAATGTCACCAAGAATTTGTGGAGTATTTCTAATTTTACTGTATTTTGGACTGTTCCTCTTATTCAAATGTTTTTAACAGGGTTATTCAGAGAAAGGTGAAAATTCTAGGTCAAAATAGCCAAACCAGAAAATTTCTCCCATTTATCTCACTTTCCAAATCGGCTATTCTGACCTAGAATTTTCACTACTCCAAAAGTTCTCCAGAGTTTCACCTTTTTCTGAATAGCCCTGTATGTCTTGAAAGGCTGATGTGCAAAAGATGTAAGAACAAAATCCCCATGGGATGTCATTGAGGTTAATGGACTTGAGACTGCACTGATTTTTGTAAACCCCTAAAATTCTTCAACACCGACGTGTGCGATCAATATCTGTTAGTGAATAAACCCCAGTTTTTTATTTCATATTAAAGTTGCAGCTTGTGTTTTTTCTTTTTCTTGGATCTGTCAGGGTAACAGACTTTTATGCTTTTTGGCTCCTACAGATAACATATGGACAAATCTGGCAGCTTGCATTTCCCATGGAAATACAAAAAGATGCTCCATATGAGCAATGGTAAACAACTAGTGGGGTTCAGCCACACATTCACAGTGTCTGCAACACATTTGGACTGGTAATAGAACTTCAGGAATTATTTGTTTATGAAATAAATAAAAACGATTCCATTCGAGATGGTGAAATTCATCTTTATTGCAAATACTTCCAGATTGTAAAAAAAAATCCACGTGTTTTATGTGTATGCACACACACTATTGGGTGATAAAAGCAACATCTCATTCAATGTTTGATAAATGTTTACAAGTACATTCCTTTTTTTTGTTATTGTACCATTTTTAAAATCTAATGATGTAAAACATAACAAATGTAAGTAAGCGGGGGGGGGGGAATACATTATATAAAGAAATAACAAAAGGAGGATGTCTTAAGGCGTTCCCGGTGATTAAACAGAGCTCTGTTTCTAAAGCAATGTAAAACAAATAAAGGCTATCAACCCCTCTATTTACTGAGCAGATTTCATGGATTTCTTTTTTTTGAATGGAGCCCAAAACAGATTATGTGGAATTTCTCCCTGTAAAAGCAGTGTAATGCTGAAATGAAGCCACTAGTGTGTGCTTTGATAAAGGCGCTACTGGGAACCACCAGCTTGCCTTCCTTTCTTATCACGGGGTTGCCCTTAGCAAGTCTGACAAAAGCACCCAGGTGCTGATTCAGATAACATAAAAGAGAATACGTGTACTTGCAATATTTTACTCTTGTGCCAAGGGTATGGCTTACAGAGCGGATCAATGTCTGGTGAAAAGAAATAGATTTCAGTTTATTTCAATGCTATCGAAATCCATACACATAAATTATTTTAAATAGAAAAAACACTGAAGAATTTAAGCCTTCTACACATACTTATCCCTTCCACTAGCATTGTAAAACCCTGGTGTATGCCCAGCAGCCCCCACCAGGAAAAAAAAAATCAATGATATGTGCTCTTGACATTAAAAATGCCTTGTTGGCTTGAATACACCAGTTTGTGGTTAACCCTTTCAGTTTTTTTAATGCAAAAAATAACATTATGTTCGCCAAAAATGTAATTTTTTTAGTCATATTTTTTTTTAGAATGGAAGTTATGGAACACCATTTTATCTTTTTATTGCGTACGTTTTGAAGGGAGGAGTGAAAGGATTCAGACTTGAGTGTAAGGTATCCTTCTCGTTCAGTAAAGAAGCACAATACCATTACTGTTAACATCTGGTTCGAAATCAACATTAATACCTTATTTGTGGACGTATATGCAGTTTTCCTAAAATTACACCAGGGATATAAAATATCTGTGTGCGGTACACCTGTATATAGTATGTGGTGTACACTAGGCTCCCAGGGTACTTAAATAACCTTTGTGATGTGGTCCTTGTGTTCTGAGGCTTCTCTTCTTGCTTCTCCTCTATGGCAGCTGTCAGGCAGATCTATAGTTTGTACCTACAATGCTTGCTGCTCTAGGGGAGAGAGGCAACTTTACAGTTAAACTCAGAAAATCAGACTTGTTGGCAAACAGTTCTAGAGCAAAGATGATTTTAATTTGGCAACGTGTCAGGATTAATACTGACTCTAACACGCTGAAAATATCCAAGCAAGAGAGGGAGAAGTCTAAGCTGCCAGGCCTTGCATGACCAGTAAGACCGCGGTCAGACGAGCATTTTTCAGAGCGAAAGGAACGTCCGTGAGAGTGGACGTTCCTTCCACTCTGATGCCCATGTGGCCACCTCGCTGAGCGCAGTTACTGCGCTCAACGCCGCAAGGCTCCATCCTCTAAGGCTGGGTTCACACCTAAGCGTTTTACAGCGCGCTCCTGAGCGCTGTAAAACGCTCAGTGAAATACCATTATTCCCTATGTGGGCATATCACACCTGGCCATTTCTCAGCGCGCAGGAACGCGCTAAGAAACTGCCGACGCAAAAAGAAGTCCGGGAGCTTCTTTTCAGCATATAGCCGCGCGTTCGCGGCCATATCATAGCCGTGAACGCGCTGCAACGCACGTTCGCGCGTTTTTTTGTATGCGCGAACGCTGTGATGTGAACCCAACCTTATGGAGGATCGTGCTTTGCAGCCCTGTCGAACGTGATTCGTGCGCTCGCTACAGCATGTGGCCTGCCCCATCAAAGCATCACAACCGTGCGACTGGAGGTATGACCGTACGTGACAAATGACAAGGGCATTAAAGATCGCACAAATGTTAGAAAGGCAATGGTCAAGGAATAGAAAGAGCAGAATAACCTAGAAGACCAGATCAACATACCAGGATGCACACAGAGGAAAGTGCTGAGGGAAATAGAATACAAGACAGTGAACAAAGGAAGGAGCATGGTTGTATGCCTTGAAGGGACTGATTGGTCTGGCCAGAGGAATGGCGGATTGTCCTAGATTAGTAGTGAGTTCTCCTTCCAAAATGATCCACGTGCATCATGATGAGACTGATGCAACGCATAGCAAAGGTGCAAGAATAGCCCATAAACCATCTGTGATGCCCCCTAGGCACCGAGGAGGACCTGACCTAATAAAAGGCAAAACTCTAAATGTCAACATAGAGCCATTGGTTTCTTGTTATGCTATATCTAAAGCATTTTAATAATACAATTAACTAGCATAGTTGTTGTAATTAGATTCCCAAACCATTCTATAAATCGGATTATTCTTATTTTTATAGTGTTCTGTCACACCTCATTGGGAGTGCTCTGCGGAGGGCAGACAGACGCAAGGGATCAGCCCTGCTTGTTTTGTTCCTCTTCAAGAGGAAGGTAGGAAATGAAGGAAGCCTTAAACAATACGCGTCACTGTTTAATTACATTTCACAGCAGTAGTCAAAAAAATGACCTTGGAAGAAATGGTTTATCCGAATGCATCTAACAGCTGGGTGTCCTTCCACGGCAGAGGTTTTGCATAAATGTTATTAGTCATGGACCAGCAGATTGTTCTTAGAAAATCTAGGTTAAATTATTCCTATTATTGGATAATGACTCTCCCTGCCATTTAACCCCACAGAACCCAGAAAAAAACGTGAAACCGCATTGCTCTGTATCCGGAGGGTTTATTATTTATTGAATACCTGATTTTGCTAGATCTTGACAATTCTTTTACTGTATTGGGATATTGGGCAGGGGTGGTCTTAAAAATAAAGCTCTGTATTTATGTATTATATTTTTTTTAAACTCCCATGCTTTACTGAAGTTAGTTGACGCTGATCTTTTTATCGTGACCCTGTTTGTAGAGGAAACAGTCTGTTCCTGCAAGGATTAAAGCACTGTGTTATTAAATTAGCTTTGATTGACAGCTTTGTACATATCCCTGTCATTCTTCCTGGTCACCAAAACTGCGCGATAATGAGAGATGTGAGGTTCTTCCTGTGGGCGCTCTTGTCATGTTAACATGGGATTGTCACAGTGACACCATCAATAGACATGGTGGGGGTTATGTATAATGAGCAATTCTGGGTTAAAGTTGGAGCAGTCGCTATAGAAACCAAGGGCCTGTTTAGAGTTTAGTAACATTGCATCCACAAAGCCATCTTGTATGTTTTGATGGTACAAAGACATCTAGCTGTTTGACACTTTAGAACGGAAAATGCAAATGAGAAAAGTGTAGCAAATAACATCAGTAAATTCTCCAAACTTCTTACCTATACTTGCCCCATATGCAAAATCAGAGCACTCCACTTTAATATAGCGTTAGGATTTAAAAAACCTCTGACCTGGGGATTTGGTTTCAAAATATTTTCATACGTTGCATCAGCCTGCAACAGTGTCCATGTACCACATCATGGCGGGACACGTAATCATATTTTGTAACCATATTTACATGTTTATCCCTATCCCTTTTTTTTAAAAAAAAAAATAATAATTATTTCAATCTTTGAAGCTATATTGGGGTGTTCTGAATTTGGTATGTGGTGTTCATTGGTCTCAGCACCATTATACTTGTTCAGGTTGAGCGCAGCCATTCTGGTTTTGTATACTACACCTGCTTGATGTCACCAGAAATGTAATGGAACAGGATGTTGCATTCGATATTGTTTGTTCTTGTAGAGTGCTCTTTTATTACATAAGAGAAGCGGTTAGGAGTAGCGGAAGTGAGGATATTCTGAGCAACATAAATAGACTTTAATTATGCATTCTGCTTATGTGTTTTAATCTGATTTGCCACGCTCGTGTATGTTTTGCAATACAGTCCTGTTATACCTGTAAAGTGTTCGAACACGTGCAAAAATACCTGTAATTATACCCTTATACCTAACTCTTCCAGTGCTCGACATCATTACCTTGATTCTGCCAATACTTATGCCCATTATTGTACCTGCCATCACATAGTTATCTGGTATGCGTATGCTTATTTATCTGTGTAGAATGTCTGAGGACTGGATGGACGATGGAAGGACAGATGGATAGATAGAAGTACTTTGTTACACTCAGCCTTCACCATAAATATTATATGATTACTAGTGGTCAAGTCATGCAATAATGCACAGGAACGCAGTTTGCCCGTTATCGTATCAGGGGGAATTCAGGTGCCATGTCGCTGATATACTGGAAAGCTGCAATAGCTTTCTATACAGACACCATTTACAAAAAAAATCTAAGGATGTTCCGAGGGCTCTGAGAACATATTAGAGCCACAATTTCTCTGCATTTGCTAGAGGAATGGCCTTCTCATACATAAAGATTTTTTTACAAGAATTGGGGGGGGGACCCCCTTTTTTTCAGGACTTGACCACTGATTATTACTATTATGTATAATAATTGTTAATATTAAAAACCATATTTAAATATTGTCACATCCCATGCCATTAGAGTCTGCTAGCGCCCGGCAGTGCGATGCTTGCTGGCTGGGCGCCAGGCATGCCAGCGGGGCGCAACGCGATGATGCAGCACCTGCTGGCTTTAAAGTCCCACATCTCACAGGTTACTATTTAAATTGAGAAAAAATGGTCTAGATGAAAATACTTGTTCTTGGATAGAAAACTGGCTAAAAGATAGGGTACAGAGAGTGGTCATAAATGGTACATTTTCAAGATGGACACCAGTGGTAAGTGGTGTCCCTCAGGGGTCTGTTATAGGACCAATACTATTCAATTTATTTATAAATGACCTTGAGATAGGCATTGAAAGTCATGTATCAGTGTTTGCAGATGACACAAAACTAGGAAAAGTAATGCAATGTGAGCAGGATGCTACTTCGCTGCAGAGGGATTTAGATAAATTGGGGGACTGGGCACTTAAATGGCAGATGAGATTTAATCTAGATAAATGCAAAGTTATGCACTTTGGAGTGAAGAACACGCAAGTAATTTATATCCTAAATGGTACGGAATTAGGGAAATCCAAGCAGGAGAAGGATTTGGGAATAATCATAGACTTCAAACTAAGTAACAATGTGCAATGTCAAACAGCAGCCGCCAAGGCCAGCAAAGTATTGGCATGCATTAAAAGGGGAATTCACTCACGGGATGAAAACATAATTTTGCCGCTGTATAAATCAATGGTCAGGCCGCACCTTGAATATGCCGTGCAATTTTGGGCACCTGTCTTAAAAAAGATATTATAGCGTTAGAAAAAGTGCAGAGACGGGCAACTAAATTAATAAGGGGAATGGAAGGGTTAAGTTATGAGGAAAGACTAACAAGCTTAAACCTGTTTAGTTTAGAGAAACGGCGCCTTAGAGCGGATCTGATAACCTTATATAAATATATACGGGGCCATTATCAACCATTGTCTGATAACCTATTCATTAACAGGTCTATACATAGGACAAGGGGTCATCCATTTAGACTGGAAGAAAGAAAATTTAGCTTAAAGCATAGGAAGGGTTATTTTACGGTGAGAACAATAAAGCTGTGGAATTCTCTGCCTGTTGAGGTGGTTGGGTCAGAGTCTGTACAGACTTTTAAAAAAACGACTGGATGACTTCCTGCAGACACAGAATATTAAGGGTTATAATATTTAATATGTGGGTAAAAGCTTCTTGATCCAAGGAGAAATCTGACTGCCATTCTGGGGTCAAGAAGGAATTTTTTCCCGGTATGTTGCATATTTCAGACTGGGTTTTTTGCCTTCTTTTGGATCAACAGCAGTAGGTTATGTGGGAGAGGCTGAACCCGATGGACGCATGTCTTTTTTCAGCCTATATAACTATGTAACTATGTAACATCACTTGTTGCCCGGACGTGGTTTACGTATCCTCTCAGCGCTCTCCTATACTTGATTTTGACTTCTCTGTGTATCAACTCTGGCAAGGCCGACTCTCTCCCTCCCCCCCCCCCCCGATCCTGGCAAGTATCTCTTTTCTCTCTCGCTCTCCCTCTTTCTCCCTTTCCTGGCTGACTTTCTCTCTGTGTACCGACCCGGACAAAGGCTGATAATCTCACCTAGTGATACTACCCTTATTTTCCTGTGTGTCTGGCTTGTGAGTATCTTGCTGTTCAAACATCGTTTCTGTTAACCCTCTGTGTGTATACCTCTGGTCACTGGCAACAGGTAGCTTTGCTGACCTCTCAAGGATCGGAAGAGTAGAGAGTGGTTTGCGTACAGGGCCAGCATTATAGATTCTAGGGGGAATTGTGACAAATATGATGTAGTTGCAGTGCTAACCCTACATATTCTGCATCACAATAGAATTCCAGTGGTAATCAAAGTAATCGAACAAAACACAACCCATGATGTGATCCAAGAGATTTTATGTTGTGAATATGTAGCCATCTTTACATTGACATATTTTGTTCTGCTATCCATAAGTCACATGATGTATAAGTAAACACTTAGACCTTCAACAAGACCTAATGTGAATGACCTCATGTCTTTTAGTTCATGTCATCTATAGTTTCCTGGGGCAATTAGCCACAAGCCAGTGTGGTTCTAGCTATTAACATGAAGCGTAATGAATCACAATCCCACCTGCATACAAAGTCGTCTGGCTCTGCTGCACAACAGATGCCCCCATACTGAGTCCTATTGTGCTAGAGCTTTAGTCTCTGAGGGTCTGGACAGACAATGAGACATGTCGATCACTCTCAGGCATGACAATATGTGAGCACCTTACAGACAGAGCTGGCATGGTGCACTTCCACATTGTTCTGTTTGATGACAAAGGACGGGGCAGGGAAATGTTTAACCTTCCTAAACGAACAATGCCCGGTCCTTCATTATGTCACGCACAAAATGTCAAGGGTACAGGGAATAAAGGCCAGTGTTGTGTGAATCCAAGCCATTCAGAAACTCGAGGGCCTCTCCTCAACATTGTATGTGAATCAGGTATGAATGCAAAATAACCTCTGCCGATAAGGTCTTTGTTCAGGTTTACAGGCTTAATTCAGCATTGATCGGTTCACGTATTCACAAATTTTATAGGCATTATTTAACAGGATGTCAAATTTATAATCCCTATAGTATGACAATAGGTGACGACAAATTTCAGTATGATAAAAAAATATGACGTAAGGGAGAGATCTCAGACTCTGCCTCCCCCCCCCCCCGTTGTTCTTAAACTAAGTTTCCCTTGATTCTCTGGCCATCTGTTGCATTCAAAGCATTCTGGGAATTGTAGGTCATCAGCATCTGGAGGACCAGATTTTGAGATCCTTGCTCTGAAGACCTATCAGATTATCATAGCAGTGTTATGGTTTAATTTGTTATTTAAATTTACTGATTGACCATCCAAGCAACCACAAAACCGGCCAATGCTTTATTTACTTATAAATATTCCTGTACACCAGGAGGGCTCAAACTTGACCCTCCAGATGTTTTGTAACTACATTTATTTTATTTATCAACCTCATTTATATAGCGCCAACAGTTACATCTCCTATGATAGTCAGCCACTTATCAGGTAGACAGCCTTGTGGGAAATGTGGTTCCAAAACATTTGGAGGACTGAGGTTGAGCATCCCTTTTGATACAAATTTCAAAATGTATCACTCGTAAAGCATCTTACAGTCATTCATTCATTATTGTAACAACATACAATTATACAAATTAGCCATGTATTCCACCCTGGGAATCGTATCAACCATTGACGTGTTGACATTCTTTTCAGGGTGTTGCTGGTTTACCTCTACTATAATCCTAATGTACATCATCAAGTGTGAAGATACATGTTTCCTTCAGTTCTTTTGGGACTGTACTTTCATATTGAATTCAGTTTACTAGTGCCAGACTAGAGATCACCCTTGTATGAGGTCCAGCGTCAGGGTTATTGGTCTTTCTGTCGCTCCTGTGCTGGTGTAATGTCGCTCAGGTAAACTGGCCTTGGAGTGACCACATTTTCGAAACCGTAGTTCAGTTTTGGATATGTAATGGATAATAACGTTATACTCTGACACTTGCCTAACATGGAGAAACTGTGGTCACTAAAATAAATAAAATCCTATGTAGTGATTTCTTGGAAAACATTCACAACTGATTTTATGCATCCGGTGACTCCTTTGTTCCTCTCCTTGATAACATGGTCAAAATTACCTTGGCCTTCTCTTCCCATTATTGTGACTCAGTGCTTCCCTAGAAGGGACATGTTATCAATGGCCACAGAAAGGATAACATTGACTAATAAATCACGCCACAGTATATGGGATTATTTAAATCCAACACGCCATGATCTGAGTATTGTATCAACGATTCCAAAATCCAAATTTTAGCTAAAAGTTAGCATATTCTACCCAAAAGAAGCGGCTGTGTATAAAAAAAAAAGCTAGTATGTGTGTATATAAGCTCACAAACGGGAAAATACTGAAACACTGCTCATTGGTGCTACTACTGTTATATGGTTTCTGAAGTACGGGGTTGGGGTTGTCTGGAGGTGAATCACATTCTTGTGTAGCATTACTCATCTGATCCAGGAGGCGAGCATCTGGACATAGAGGGACCTTCATATCAATATATGATTGAAGAATGTCAGCTATTACTTTGCAAAATATATACACTATATTGCCAAAAGTATTCGCTCACCCATCCAAATAATCAGAATCAGGTGTTCCAATCACTTCCATGGCCACAGGTGTATAAAATCAAGCAACTAGGCATGCAGACTGTTTTTACAAACATTTGTGAAAGAATGGGTCGCTATCAGGAGCGCAGTGAATTCCAGCGTGGAACTGTGATAGGATGCCACCTGTGCAACAAATCCAGTCGTGAAATTTCCTCGCTCCTAAATATTCCACAGTCAACTGTCAGCTGTATTATAAGAACGTGGGATAGTTTGGGAACGACAGCAACTCAGCCATGAAGTGGTAGGCCACGTAAACTGAAGGAGCGGGGTCAGCGGATGCTGAGGCGCATAGGGTGAAGAGGTCGCCAGCTTTCTGCAGAGCCAATCGCTACAGACCTCCAAACTTCATGTGGCCTTCAGATTAGCTCAAGAAAAGTGCGCAGAGAGCTTCATGCAATGGGTTTCCATGGCCAAGCAGCTGCATCCAAGCCGTACATCACCAAGTGCAATGCAAAGCGTCGGATGCAGTGGCATGCCGCCACTGGACCCTAGAGCAGTGTAGACGCGTTCTCTGGAGTGACGAATCGTGCTTTTCCATCTCGAAATCTGATGGACGTGCCTGGGTTTGCCAGTTGCCAGGAGAACGGTACTTGTCTGACTGCATTGTGCCAAGTGTAAGGTTTGGAGTGGGGATTATGGTGTGGGGTTGTTTTCAGGAGCTGGGCTTGGCCCCTTAGTTCCAGTGTATGGAACTCTGAATGCTTCAGCATACAAGACATTTTGGACAATTCCATGCTCCCAACTTTGTGGGAACAGTTTGGAGCTGGCCCCTTCCTCTTCCAACATGACTATGGACCTTGCTTTGTGCACTGGTGCACAAAGACATGGATGACAGAGTCTGGTGTGGATGAACTTGACTGGCCTGCACAGAGTCCTGACCTCAGCCCGATAGAACACCTTTGGGATGAATTGGAACAGAGACTGAGAGCCAGGCCTTCTCGTCCAACATCAGTGTGTGACCTCACAAATGCGCTTCTGGAAAAATGGTCAAAACTTCCCATAAACACCCTCCTAAACCTTAGATGCAAAGGGTGGACCAACGTCATATTGAACCCTATGGAATGGGATGTCGCTTAAGTTCATATGCGAGTCAAGGCAGGTGAGCGAATACTTTTGGCAATATAGTGTATATTGGAAAAAAAAAGACTCTTTGGGAAAATCATCTTCTAAACTGTCCTGGCTATTTAAATTTTAGAAAGTGGCTGATTACAAGGTAAGTGTGTGTATACATTATTGTCACAGGTGCTCAAAATCCAGAAGAACCTACAAAATGAGATTTTGATTTGAGCACGCAACATTCTCAGCCCTATTACATATCTGAGTGCTAACATTATATTAGTGAGTGTTAATGCTAGCTTAAGTGGCTTTAGCACATGACCGCCCCCCATATTACGTTCCAAATGCTATTGGGTTAAAAAACCCGTTAGTTCATCAGGGATTGAACTCGCTTCCGCGAGCTCATTGTACTTTGCGTTCCACATGTTAAGTATAATTCGTGTTCGGATCACAAAGTCCTAATGCTAATTACGCCGCACTGCGGAATAAGTTGGCAGCAGCAGCTGAAAACCCCCCAAAAAATAGATACTCCCCTCTCACCCCGCAACGAGAATGGTGACCCATTCCACCGCTTCTGACCATTGGGAGCAGAGTGAGACTGGGGACAACTAGTCCCCAGTCTCCCTCCACAAATCACTCCTCGGCCCTGCACGATCTCGCGAGAGTGAGTTGGCGCAGGGCTAAAAGCCCAGCAGCACAACCTTCAATGGAATCCTATAGACTACAGGAGGGAATACTTGTGGCGGTGCATTAGCGCTGCCGTGAGTATCCAGGGGCTTAGCGCTCTGTTATAGGACGGGCTGCTGAATCAGAGAATTCCTCTATACAAAATAAAATAAGGCGCAGTGGCACATTTAATTCTATAACAAATGTTAAAGTGTTCTTTGTAACGCAGGAAGGTTCCTTTTAATTTCCTTCCCAGAAATCACTACACCTTATCACCCTGTTCCCCTCGAGTAATAAAATCTTTTTTTCTCTCCCTGTCAGAAATGTTTGTGATAAACAGTTTCCTCTTATTCACTGGAACGGTATTTACTTTGGACTTTCTAGATGGGAAAATGCAGCAAAGAAATGTCAATTTAAAAAAAAAAGTAGAAAAAGCTTAGGAATTTCCATTGATAGCAGTACAGCACGGCCCGCCCAGTTAAAGTATGAGGCATGAGTACACGAGGTAAGCATTTCACAAACGACATTGCTCGCGTTCCACCACCTCAGAATTATGTCTCATGTAGTGGAGTGAGAATATCAAGCTGGCACCTGTACGCATACACACAAAAGGCGCAGCTTGGCCAATTACATGGCATAGGGAGGGCACTGCTTTATTCCATTTGATCAGGCAGAGATTTAACCTTTTATTGTCTGGGTATGTGCTTAATTCACACGGTTTCAGTCATATGTATGTAAAGGGGTTATTTGCTGTTTGCAGATAAAGTTAAATAGTTAAAATTGCAGTTTTCCTTTTTATTTTTTCCTGATAAAAGTCCGTTATCACCATTAGCCTCACCAGTACGTATCCGTTCTCCTTTGTTCGTTCAACACAATTTATTTTATCTATTCTATATAGCAACAGGATCTGTTAAAGGCCTGTTAATATTTGTGATAGAATATTATCAATATGGTGTTCTCAGGCCGCCTGGAGGAACCCGCAAAGAGCATCTCATAGATCACATATACTTTGCTGCAGGCATGCGCCTGGATTAGAAGTACTGCAGACATAATATAGTAAATTAACTCCTGTCCAGATCAATTCCATCTCTTCAAAACTCTTCTTGTGAAGAGAAAGAGACCAGCAGTATTTTTTTCTGCAGTTTGATTGATAAATTTAATAAAAGTGAGGCCTGCCTTTTAATATACTCGCCCTCTCATGGGAGGTGAGCCGAGTTGTACTCTGGTTGATATATTGCACAGTCGCCTACTTTGATTTAGGGTAGGTTGTAGCAAGTGTGACATGTATAATAATGCCAGTTTATCGGACAATGACCCACCAAATCAGGAAGAAAGGTTGCCTTATCCCCAGGGATGTTTTTAGTCTTGATGCTGCTCTAGACGCTCAAATTCTGCTGCCACCCCCCCCCCCCATATCAAATAAGTATGATGTACATAATCAAGAAAGTAAGACAAATATTCACAACCTAGAAGAGCTATTTATCTCAAAGAGCAGAGTATCTTACGACACAACGTGGCTTCTAATATTAAAGAACAAAGATTCTTGCTGTAAGTTTTACTGCTTTGCAAATGTTTTATACACCTGCACATCTAAATCATACTGGACCTCTAAAAGAAATGACAATAGAAAAATAAATGCTGCCCCCGTCCCCTTCCGCATCCAATCTGCTGCCCTAGACCTCAGCCTAGTTAACCTATGCAAGAATACACCTCTGGTTGATGGTGGTGGTAACAGGCGATGAGGTTTGAACACTGCTGCAGTTAAAGCCAGAGTCTTGGTAAAATCACTATATACTTTTTAAATAGGACTTCACACATGCTTACCGAACCCAAGTGAGAGCTACAAAACATGAGAGCAAACTACAGAATTCCTTTTTTTTTTTTTTTTTTCTGAGCCGTATAAAATAATTACGTTCAAATTTGCATAGTATACCATACTCGCGTATAGCGCAACCTGAATATAACGCGATGGATAGAGATTTATTATGGAAATGAGAGAATACTCAAGACTCGAATATAACGAGAGGAACAAAATTTTACTGTACCGTAAACCGTTAAAATCATTCCAGGTTCTCTAAACACAGGCAGGCTCCCCCTCAGGCCAGGGTGCTCTGCTCTAGAATGATTGTAGTTGTTACTAAGTATGAAGCTGCCGGCAGCCCGTCTTCTTTACTAGCGATTAGATGGCCTGCGGAGGCAAGCGAGGTGAATGATTGGCTTAAACCGAGCGTGCCCTCTGGCCATGATGGATCTCACCTCTCCTGAATCCGAGAGTTCCTGAAGTGTTTGCAAGCATCAAGGAGCCTGCATTCACTTCAGCGAGACTACCAGAACTTCCGGGAGACTTGGGATCCAAAGAAAGGCAAGTGTTTTTTTTTTTACTTTTACATGATATGCAGATGTCTTGAATATAACGCGACCCCTCTAATTTTAAGGTAAATTTTTGTCACCAAAATCTAGCAGTATACTCGAGTATCTACAGTAATTCAGCATTTTAGGAGAAAAGGTAAGTTCCTGGGAGCCTTTGTCTACTTGCCCCTGGAATTGTGAAGCCCTGTAATATAATTAGATTTTAAATAGTGGTGGTACTGTGAAGGTTAAACTGAAAGGCTAGATGTTTTGCAGTATAACTTACATTGAGTGTACTTTGTCGTGGTCTTAAAGACCTGCCGGCCTTTGTAAGCATACAAAATGAATGGTGCGTATAAAATAATCAATCAAAAAGAAAACTGCATAATTCCCCAAACATTCTTCAGAATACACATAACCCTTTCTTCTTTGGATTTTGTTAGGATTTGATAGCCTATTTGCAGGTAACTCTCCTCCCCTGCTGTGACCTTATTCTGGTCGGGAAATTGCACAATCCATTCAGCTGGTATAACCCGTTCATTCGCACCGGGCTGCTCTGCTTCAAGACTGTCAGACGTGCTCTGTAGATTGCGTTGCCTGTAATCACGGAAACTTGGAACTGCTATTTGTTTTACGTGACCTTTTTAAGACTCAATAAGTCCTTTCTTTGGATGTTTGATAGGCTTAATTGAAGAACCCCTGCCTAAATTACCTTGGCGGTGCTCCGTCGTGCTGGAGCTTAACATTGACCTTCATCAGAGCGTTCGTCTCGCCACAAATGACAATAGGCTCTTTCTGTCCTCCAGTTGTGACACTATGTTTGCTTTCGCCTCCTGTGTGATTACATGGGAGAGCACACGTGTAGTTACAGGCTAATACAGACTTTTATTGGATTTTTTTGCCACTATCATATCACTCATAGACATGGCAGGACTTTAAAAACACTTATGTCTTTTAAAGGGCAGATATTGACCGTAATGGTTCCACATGGTGTACCAAACTACACGTGGGGCATATCACAGTGTATACCAAATTAATCTTGGTCTCCACCATTTAAACTGTCATTAAGTAAACGAGAGGATGATCTCTAAAGTCCACTTGTCACGCCCCACACAAAAGTTACTATTTAAATTAAGACAAATTGGTCTAGATGAAAATACTTGTTCTTGGATAGGAAACTGGCTAAAAGATAGGGTACAGAGAGTGGTCATAAATGGTGCATTTTCAAGATGGACATCAGTGGTAAGCGGTGTCCCTCAGGGGTCTGTTATAGGACCAATTCTATTCAATCTATTTATAAATGACCTTGAGCTAGGCTTTGAAAGCCATGTATCAGTGTTTGCAGATGACACAAAACTAGGAAAAGTAATACAATGTGAGCAGGATGTTACTTTGCTGCAGAGGGATTTAGATAGATTGGGGGACTGGGCACCTAAATGGCAGATGAAATTTAATGTACATAAATGCAAAGTTATGCACTTTGGAGTGAAGAACACACAAGCAATTTATACCCTAAATGGTACTGTCACGGTGGGTCAGGGGATGGGGCGCCTGGCAGCAGCTTCCTCGCTGCTCGCTGGCCAGGCGCCGAATGTAAACGCTTCCGGGTGCGCTCACGTGGGACGCCGAGGGGCGGGGCCTGGCGTTATGACGCGGACCCGCCGGGTTTAAAACCCAGTCTCACCACTATACCGGTGCCCTGACGTGGTATTCACTTCCCGCAGAGCTCTTGTGAATATTTGGCTATTACCTGTGTATGACTCTTGGCATTGGCAAACGAACCCTCCTGTGTATGACCCTTGGCATTGGCAAACGAATCCTCCTGTGTATGACCCTTGGCATTGGCAAACGAATCCTCCTGTGTATGACCCTTGGCGTTGGCAAACGAACCCTCCTGTGTATGACTCTTGGCATTGGCAAACGAACCCTCCTGTGTATAACCCTTGGCATTGGCAAACGAACCCTCCTGTGTATGACCCTTGGCATTGGCAAACAAACTCTCCTGTGTATGACCCCTGGCATTTGCAAACGAACCCTTCTGTGTATAACCCCTGGTATTGGCATTTACTCTGCTCTTGGTTCTGCCCTTAACGTTGGTACCGAGGTCAGTCTATGTGGCACCCTAAGCACACATCAGATTACCTCTGCTAATACTAAAGTCCTAGGGAGGACTTGTACTCTGGTCTGTACCTTTGTCTGGTGTTTTCCTTTCTTTATCTGTTACCTGCTTAATTGTCTATATAGCTTTGCCGACCATTCAAGGATCGGAAGAGTAGAGAGTGAGCTACATAAAGAGATCACTATCTTGGTAGTCAGAAGGATTCGTGACAATACTCTATTCCATACCTCTGTCTGGTGTTACCCCTTGTTTATCTATTGTCTGGTTAATTGTCTTTCTAGTTTTGCCGACCATTCAAGGATCGGAAGGGTAGAGAGCGGTCTGCGTAAAGGGACCACTATTTTGGTAATCAGAGGGATCCGTGACAGGTACGGAATTAGGGAAATCAATAATCATAGACTTCAAACTAACAATGTGCAATTTCAAGCAGCAGCCGCCAAGGCCAGCAAGGTATTGGCATGCATTAAAAGGGGAGTTCACTCTCGGGGTGAAAACATAATTGATTTATAAATAATTGATTTATAAATCAATGGTAAGACCATACCTTGAATATGCCGTGCAATTTTGGGCGCCTGTCTTAAAAAAGGATATTATAGCGCTAGAAAAAGTGCAGAGACGGGCGACTAAATGAATAAGGTGAATGGAAGGTTTAAGTTATGAGGAAAGGCTAACAAGCTTAAACCTGTTTAGTTTGGAGTAACGGCACCTTAGAGGGGATCTGATAACCTTATATAAATATATACGGGGCCATTATCAGTCATTGTCTGATAACCTATTCATTAACAGGACTATACACAGGACACAAGGTCATCCATTTAGACTGGAAGAAAGAAAATTCAGCCTAAAGCATAGGAAGGATTATTTTACGGTGAGGACAATAAAGCTGTGGAATTCTCTGCCTGTTGAGGTGGTTGGGTCAGAGACTGTACAGACTTTTAAAAAGCAACTGGATGACTTCCTGCAGACACAGAATATTAAGGGTTATAATATTTAATATGTGGGTAAAAGCTTCTTGATCCAAGGAGAAATCTGACTGCCATTCTGGGGTCAAGAAGGATTTTTTTCCCAGGATGTTGCATATTGGCAAGCATTTCAAACTGTTTTTTTTGCCTTTTTTTGGATCAACATCAGTAGGTGATGTGGGAGAGGCTGAACCCGATGGTCGCATGTCTTTTTTCAGCCTATGTAACTATGTAACAACACAAGTTGGGCTCATTTGACAAGGAATCACTCCATATTTACATGGCATTGATGCTTTGCTAAGGTGTGTATATGTTCTGCAATAATATATATATATATATATATATATATATATATATATATATATATATATATAAATTTGAGTAATTGTCGATCAAAAAACCTCTGTCACTCACTTATGGTAGCAAGCCACCGGACTTGTGTGTGGAAGAGCCGTCCCACAGGGCAACCCTCCACTCTTTTCAGGTACCTGCGTGCCGACATCACCACTGCCAGTCAACTGAGCGATATGGTGACCCTTAAAGGGCCACTACCACCAAAAAATGAATTGTCCTTAGGCCGTAGTCAGACTACGTGCACCCGTACTGACGTGCCTCCCGTCGTCTGATGCAGCATTGTTACACTTTGACTGGGCTGGCCACACGCTGTAGCGCACACACGTGCTGCGAACGTGCTGTGAAAGCCGCCCTGTCGAAATGCTACGATGCGTGTTTGGGGCTGCAAAGCGTGATCCTCCATAGGAGGATCGAGCCTTGCATCGCTGAACGCACTAACTGCATTCAGTGAGGTGGCCAGACGGGCATCAGAAGAAATGTCCACTCTCACGGGCGTTCCTTCCGCTCTGGAAAAACGCTCGTCTGACCGCGGGCTTATTGTGCTTGTTTTATGTTGCTGATTTCTTACATGGGCTTTGTTTTTTCCTTGTATGTTTAATTATGATTTTTTTTTCTCTGTGTCACTGTGCATCCCTTGTGTGATCTTTTGTGTTCTAAACTGCCCCCCCCACAGTATCTTTACATCACTTGGTCCTCCCTGTGTGGTTTATGGCCATGTAATAGTCTATGGGTAAGGCAGTTGACTCACATCATTATGTTGTGTGGGATGTATTCTCAGGACATCGCCAGGGGATAGATTAGAAGGCTTTTAAACTCCCTGTCAAATATCATTCAGCTGCCATCTCTTATCTCAGTTGGCCTAGACCACACAGTACAGCCCCTGCTGCCTTATCTAAACATTCCCTCTTCTACCTCATTAATCTCTACCAGTTAAATAAACACGGGCCACAAAGCAAAGCTTTTGGTAAATGTGGCATCATGAAAAAAAATCCAGAAACTGGAACTCTGAAATAAAATACCTAACTTTTTTCTTTTTTTCTTTTTCCATGCAATTACTTTGAACATAGAAACACAACAGAATTCGTTTTTATAAAGTGGTTTTATTTGTAATGCACAAGTAAACTAGATACAGCTTATGGAAGTGGTAGTGTCTCTTTAAAGCACTGATCTCAAACTCTGGCCCCCCAGATGTTTCCGAACTACAATTCCCATGGTTCTCTGGCCATCTATTGTATTGAAAAAAATCTGGGAATCGTAGGTAACCAACATCTGGGGGGCCAGAGTTTGACAGCCCTACTTTAAAGAGGGCTGTCCATGAACGTGGAACATGGCGGTACAAGAACAAGGTGAGAAACAGCTGCTGACATGCCATCAGGAGTTGGCAAACTGATGCCAATAGTTGAGCGATCTTAACAATGTGGCTTCAAAAAATGCATGAACCACAAAAGCTAAAGCTCGGCAGAAAAAGGAAATTACTTGAATGTAAATGTACCAACTAATTCAGGATGGTCTAAATGGAAGAATATAGGAGAAATAGTAAAACAAGATATGAACAGTCGATGAACATACGTCTGAGATGCAATATGTAACATTGGTACAGTTGATTGTATATGATCAGATTTCTATTAACCCTTTCACTGCTGAGGACTTGTGGGGAACGTCCTCATTAACTCCTAAGGAAAGATGGGGTGGAGATATTGGGGTTCAAATGAACCCCCTATCTCCTGACTGTTGGCAGCTAGCTGGGTCATGTTTGGTATCATTAGAAAGGCCAGAGCATGGCCTTTCCAACGAAACATGACCACGTTTAAAGTAAAGAAAAAAATAATAAAAATAATAAAAAAAAGAAAAATTCGTTTTTTTTTTTAAGACGTGAAATGGCTCAGCAGTGAAGGGGTTGAATCAGTTATAAATATGAAATCAATATTCTGCCATCACGTGTGTGTGTGTCAGTTTTATCTCCGTTTTCTGGATGCTGGCTTAAAAGTGTCTATATAAAGGCCAAGACCGCTCGATGTTGAATGGCGTAATGAGCAAAATGGCCATCTGTGGTGACCATTGCTGCTGTGCATGTGTGACCCCACACAGATGTTTGTCGGCACACCGCAATCCACCTGTCCTGTTTAAGCTTTGATTACTCCAGTTATTTGCACTTGACTTTTCCTGACATAACTCAGACTTAATCAGATTTTACACTGATACTATTTAGTGGGCCACAAAGTGCTGCATTAAATATCGGATGCAGTGGTGTGATGTCAGATTGCTTTGACAGCCTGGTTATTCATTCACCCATGTGAAATTCAGTCTGCAAGTGAAGCCTTTTTTCCTTCTTTAACCCAGTTCAGCTAGGGCTGTTGCGTGTAAGAGTCAAACAGAAAAACTGACCTCCAGACCCCCTGCAGACAGCTTCCAGCTATTTAATTGTTATGGTTGTTTTTGGAGTGAAGAGTTTATTCAGTGGGTGTTTTTTTTTTTTTATGCTTGCATACATGCCGATTTCTTATGAACCGCCGCCTGAAGAAGGAAAGTGTTATTTAAGAAGCACGAGTTTTGAAATAACATGACATGACCTTTATACTTGTGAAACAGTTATGGATGTTTTTCAGTCCAATTCATACTGCATGTTAATGGCAGCTGTAGTCTGCCGAGTGCATCTGATTTTAAATCTTTCACTTCGGAAAATAGAAACTTTTTTTGTGATTCCTGGAATGAGCATGTCCTTCAGTCGTCTGACACCTAGCATCATGGCAGTAACGCTTTCTGTTAAAACAAACTCCACTGGGAGGCATATGATTGGCTATGTATGTGCTAGTTGCGCATGTGCAGATCATCACACTGCTGACATCTAAGTTGCTTCCTGCAGCTATATGCCAGCAGTCAAAACTGTTTCCAGCAAACTGTGGCTTTGGAGAAAAGGCGTTTTTACATATTTAGAGCTAAAACTGCGAAAAATAAGCAAGAGGTGTGGGCCAGCAGAGACTATCCCCTCCAACCCACCAAACCCCCTCACGGACACCCCCCAATCCCCTGCTTTTTAAAATTAAACTGTGATGTTTTCCACAAACGTGTTTATATTCCTACTTTATTGGTTGTCTTGTATAAAACCGTTTTCTCCTAACACTGCTCTGCTTCAGCCGCCATTTTACATCTCTCCAGAACATTCCCACCGACAACAGGAAGTGAGTAAACGCCTCAGAGCAGAATAGGAAGTAGGAAAGCAATGCATCATTCACAGCCAACAACAGTTCAATTCTTCCATTCCATCCAGCCACAAGGAGCAGCAGAGCTAAGGAGCTACAGATCAGGCTGCTTGAGGCACAGAGTTCCGAGCAACTCAGCGGCCAGGCTGATCTAGGTGAGGGGGTGCCGGGAGAGCCGGACAGGCAGACGAGTGGAGGTCTCTTTGCCATAAACCTGCTGGCAGGAAAATCTCTTTCCGTTACTCATAGGGTAAAAAAAATTCACAGTAGGTAGGGCTCCCTCTGCTGACCAAAAAGTGCTTCTGTCTATTCACTTACAGCTTAGGCTCAATGTTTCCTTGAAGGACAAACAGCGCTCAAAACATTTCAATTTCAGAACATTGTCTGCCATGACCTATGTTTAAGCTTTAGATGCATGTTCTGGAGCCCCTTTGCAAACTTGGCTTTCAATAGATTCGTTTTCATTGCTCCAGAAGGAGACCAGAGCGAGTTTACGCAATCTTTGGCCGCTTTTGAAGATTGAGTTTGCTCGATCGGAAAGGAGTTAAATACAAACTCGCATACGCTATTGTAGTGTGATCCCCTGTCTTGTCTCCATACAGTGTCTGTGAACTTGTCTTTTGTTTGTAGATACATACTGTCACAACAGGGCTGACATACTGAGAATGAAAAATAATCATAGCATTTTGATTTGCTTTGGTCATTTCTTGTCTGGACAGAACTCATCATACAAGCTGTAATATTTCACATTGGCTATTTACAACTGTCTTAATCATTAAACGGTGCCTAGTCAGTTGTTGATGGTACCATCAGATTGAACACTTGGGTTGTCTCAATTTGATGAACCTGCCAGTACAAAAGTCTCTGTCCTCTGCTATAATGGAATTTATGACAGCGTGCTTCTGTCGCCTCTATTTGTGAGTTCACTGGCGTGATTTTTGTTGGCACTTGTCTCTTGAATGCACCTGAAAAAACTATTTTCAAATGTCATATTTCAGCGAAAATGCCACCTCAAGCGTGCCGGACACATTGAATCGGGCAGTCAAGCTTTAGAAGTGTTGCGGTGTTTACCATTAAGCTGTGCTGAAGGTAAAGGTGGCAGGTTCTGCCTGTGGTTTTCTATTTAAAACACACCAAGCATTTAGCACAGAGATAGAAGTAAGGTGAAAAGCACCTTATTTTTTTCCCTGTCCTCTGCAGTCTGACAGCTGCTGCTCCCTCATTTACCAGCATGCTTTCCTGAAGATATCGTTGCTGCTGTCAACCTGCATCAAGTCATTCTTCCAAAACTATAGCGATCTATGTTGTACTTATAAAATATGAAAGCTAATGACTGCTTCTTCATGGCAATTTGCGCTCAGTGTGAAACCGATGTGCTCACTGCTGGACCGGTTCCAGTAAACATGTTTGGTCCCAGGATTAATCTTGGTTATAAATGAATAGCAGAATTTAAAAAGTAAAATAAAACTTTGCAAAGATACATTCTATCCTATGCCAACAGCGCTTCTAAAAATGTATAGTTTCGATGCAGCAGCATTTTCTTTAATTCCATAATCCTTTCCCCCCCATACATTTGTAGAGTACCCTCCTATGTTTGTGTTCCCCTCCTTTTCACATACTTAAAGGGGCTCTCTATGGCAGGTGTGTCAAAGTGCCCCCCAAGATGTTGATGGCCTACAATTTCCAGAATTCTTTAAATGCAACAGAAGGCCAGAGAATCATGGGAGTCGTAGTTTAACCACATCACTGCGGAGGACGCGCTCAGCGCGTCCTCCCGCAGGAAGCGTTGGCTGTGGAGGACGCGCTGACCGCGTCCTCCCTTTGCAGCCAGCGAGCGGCCGGATTCCGGCTGATCGCTGTTCCCCCCCGGTGTGGACTGACATCCTTGATGTCAGCCTAGCATCCGGGACCGCCGCGGGCACCAATAGATGTCATCGCGGCGGCGCGATGACCTCTATTGGAGGCACCCCCCCCCCCCGCGAGTGCGGAGGAGGTGCCTGAAAGGGAGGGGGGAGGTCCTTCAGACCTCTCTCCCTCCTGATCTCCGGGGGCCAGTGATCAAAGCCAGGCACGGTTTGTAAGGGCACAGCCTGGCTTTAACCCCTTGTGTGCCGGATCACGATTTGGCGCCGGATCGTGATCCTCTCCCGGAGCTGGCCCGACTGGCCAAGCTTCCGGTAACTCCCCCTGATGACTGGCGTCATCGTGCATAACGTGATGTCAGTCCTGGAGTTAACCTCTAGCTGCCACCAATGGTGGAGATAGGGGATCCATTGGAACCCCCTATCTCCCGATCCTTGGCAGCTAGGGGTTAATGTTTGGTATTGTTGGATCGGTCAGAACACGGCCTTTCCAACGATACCAAACATGACCATGTAAAAATTTAAGAGAAAAATAAAATAAAAATTATTAAAAAAATAAATAAATAAAGAAAACCAGTTTTTTTTGTTTTGTTTTTGTTAATGCAGCAATATTGTTCCCATTTCAATTATAATGTGAACAATGATGTTGTACTAACGATTTTGTATGGGGTACGTTTCTTAAAAATCGCGTGATTTCCCCCCCCCCAAAAAAAATGTAAAGATTCCTGGTTTCTACATTTTTTTTTAACAAGCGCAACCCATAGAAAATATAACCGCAAACGATCGCATGTTAAAATGTGAAAAAAACACTCTACACATTGTAAATTATTGAAAATTCTAATTTTATTGCATTTTTTGTTATAATATACAGACAGGACATGGAGTATACATACAATAATGATATATTATGAATCTGCCGAGTCTGCCGGAAAGAACAATATATAATATCTCTGGGTCATATAATAAAATATGGCTTCAAAACGCGTTTAATCATGATGAGCGAAACCGGTAAAAATTACCTCAGCACACAGGCGAGAAATGGCTCAGCAGCGAAAGGGTTAAGATCCCTGCTCTAGGGTTTAATCAGATGGGGTTAACCATTAACCTCTCCTGACCCCCTCCACGCCTCAACTCCAAGAAGATCATTTTAGAACTTACCTTTGAATCGGCACTGCACAGTCTATCTAATCTAATGGATGTGGCATTCTGCCAGCTTCCTTCGTTAGAAAATAAGCAAAAAACACTCACCTGTTAGAGAGGGGATGTCTTGAGCTGCTTTCTCTGCACAATGAAGGAGAACAAATAGTTCTCCAGTGTCCCTCCACTGGATTAATGGAATCCTGTGAGATCCTGCACATCTCTATGGAGTATATGGGCACCCAGATACAGCACCATGGTTGCAAAAGATTATTGTTACATCCTCAGCTCCTGCTGTGCTTTCTGGGGGGTCTGGGCATGGTTCGGTGTCACTGGCTGGTCGAGTCCCAGCATCATGTAATGGCAGAGCGGCGTCCGAGGGGGCCTGGTGTGGTCACGAGGAGCCGCCGGGTTTAAAGCAGGGCACGAGGAGTTGCCTCGTCGCCCTGATGTGGAGTTCATTCCCGCATCGCTTCCTATTGAGTCTCATTGCTGTTTACCTTGCCGACCCATTCACGTCTACGATTCCTGCTCCTGATTTTGACCCGGCTTGTCTTTGACTATTCTCATGTTACATGCTATAGCGGTTGCTAGTGCTGTGCGTTGTTGGTTTAACCCTTTGCAGGCTGCTTGGGATTTTACTCGCCTCTTGGGTATATTCCCATCTTGCTCTGGTGTACCATATATAGCCTTATCGGGGTTCTGCTCCAGGCCCAAGGTTCCATGATATAGGATCGTGCACGCTTGTACAATCTGCAATAACGAAATACTGCTTGTTTTCTACTTATGTTCATCTTGCTCAATTTGCCAAGTGTACACGGGCTTGTACTATCCTTACGCCGTTATATGTGTGTCAATAGACCCTGGTGATTATAAGGTACCACATACCCATTTTGATTTCACAGAAAACGCTAAGTTGGTCCTGTCATTGACTGCCCTGCAGTCTGCACAATTTGTACTAACTACCTTGGTACACCCACTCCAGTCTTGCAGCTCTCTGTATTGTTGTGTGCTCGAAGTTGTCCGTTGGTCTCAACCTTTGGAACTTAGTAGCAGTTCGGTTCTCTTGTCATACTCCTTGGCTTTGGAGTATAAATCTGAAAATACTATTTATTTTGTTACGATCGAGCAGATAATTCTGTCTTATAAGATCTCAACCTCGCTACTCCTGTGTGAGCGCCACAGCGCCCATTACAATTATAAGCTGAACCACGACCTTGTAAGAATACTTGACAGCTCACGCCAACTTCATGATTTAGTTGCTCTCTTTACATATTAAGCTATTAACCTAAAAGTGACACTTCTGATTGACTACACTCAACACTCACTCTCTCCTTGACACTCTGCAATCTGGCTTTCGCTCACTGCACTTGACAGTAATGGCTCTTGCGTAACTGACCAATGACCTTGCAAATGCTAAATCTAATGGGTGCTACTCTCTGCTGTTGCATCTTGACCTCTCTGCCGCCTTTTGGTACAGTTGACCACTCAATCTTCCTTCAAACTGATATAGGCCTTCAAAGTACTTTTCTTCCATGGTTCACTTCCTACCTGTCCCAACGATCGTTTAGTGTCTCATTTGCTGGAAGTACCAACTCCCGGCAGCCTGTCTCTGTTGGGGTGCCCCAAGGTTCAGTACTGGGCCCTCTACTTTTTTCAATCTACACTGCCTCTCTAGGAAAACTGATCAGCTCCTTTGGATTCCAGTACCACCTATACGCCGATGACATCAAATTTACCTCTCCTCCCCTGATCTCCAGGTCTCCTGGATCAAGTCACTGACTGTCTCTCCGCTGTCTCAAATTGGATGGCTTCCCGCTTCCTTAAACTCAATCTTGCCAAAACTGAAATTCTTGTTATTCCTCCAAGAGGGACCCAATATTACCTATCTCTCTGAGTAAATGAACACTCATTAGCTCAACGCCTCAAGCTTGCTGCCTTGGTGTCACTTTTTGATTCTGACCTAACATTTTCTCCCCACATCCAGACAATGACCAAGTCCTGTTACTTTCAACTTTAAAAACATTGCCCGTATCTGCCCCTTTCTGACACAAGATACTACGAAGGTGTTGGTTCATGCTCTTGTCATTTTATGACTTGATTACTGCAACTCGCTCCTCATTGGCCTCCCCAACTCCCGTATTGCGCCTTTGCAATCTGTAATGAATGCAGGGGCAGGCCTATTTTTGTCACCAAATGTACCTCGCATACTTCCCCCCCCCTCTGCCGGTCCCTCCATTGGCTTCCTGTATGTTTCAGGATACAGTTTAAACCACTGATGTTCACATTCAAATCGCTCAATAACTCAAC
Organism: Leptobrachium leishanense; assembly: GCA_009667805.1. NCBI lineage: Eukaryota > Metazoa > Chordata > Amphibia > Anura > Megophryidae > Leptobrachium > Leptobrachium leishanense. The sequence goes on from CM019063.1 coordinate 280,669,204, forward strand.
TCCTCCCTACATGTCTTCGTTACTCCAAAAGCACATCCCATCTAGACAACTCCGGTCAGCAGGCGATCTCCACCTGTCATCGGTCTACACGTGCACGGCCAACTCTAACCTCCAAGACTTCTCAAGGGCAGCACCGGAACTGTGGAATGACTTGCCTCGCCCTATCAAACGTTCCCCTGATCTTCAGACCTTCAACAAATCCCTCAAAACACATCTTTTTATCGTACCACATCACTGATGCAACTCATCCCTTTGCTCACCTACTCACACATGATTGACGCTGCTTCTATGGCCCCACCATTCCCGAACCACTGACACTAATGATCCTGCTGTCCAGTTAAATTTCCCCTGGTCTTCCCAAACTCCAATCCCTCTAGTCTGTAAGCTCCTATGAGCAGGGCCCTCTACACCTCTTGTTTCCATCATATATCCGTTTATCTGTTTCTCGTTCCCTTTGGTTATTGTAAAGCGCTGCGGAAACTGTTGGCGCTATATAAATGATGACGATAATAATAATAATTGTGCTGCCAGTCAGTACAGTTTGGCGTTCTAAGGTCAGGGGTGAGAAGACTGTAAAATTATTGCAGGCACCCTCCCCAATTAAATATACGCACATAGGAACAGTGAACAAGATCTATCTTCCCACAATGTCCTTAAGGCTGTGTTGGAAACTGAAGCATCAAGTGTGTGTATGTTCACAATTCCACTGATTACCATGTATGAAAGAGTAATGTTACTCATATTCGTTAAATATTTAATATTAAAGGGCTTTCTGCCATGCCAAGCATTCAAAAATGTGGTGTTGTGTGTCTTTTTCTGCAAATATAGAATAGAAAACAGATTACATTATAGTGTATTCTTTTCTGGAGGATCAGTTTCTGTGATTGTTTATTTATAAAGTATTTTACCAGGAAGGATACATTGAGATTTCTATCGTTTTCAAGTATGTCCTGGGTTCAAGAACATTGAATTGTTACAGAAATACAAAATAATAAATGCAAGATATTAAAAACAAAACACAAATGTACATTTGTTTCTTTTTTTAAAAGAAAACTGTCCATTCCTCAAATGTCAGGAACTGATGTGTGACAAGTCCTCACATGCCCCTTTCACCTTCCATTAAATCCCTTGTCACAGTTAGCAATGGATCTTGGATTTTTGAGAATGTAAAGAAACTCGGGCATCGCTCGGCTCAGTCAGCCTGCAGGAATCTTTTGTTGTATTTGTACATGGCTCAAATTGTTTCTTTATTTATACTTTGCTACCTTAATTACATGCAGTGAGAGCTTATTTTTTGCTTGTGTATGTTCAGTAAAGGATATATCAAGAATTGTCTGATTATATTTATCTTGTCTAGTCAAAGACCAGGAAGCTTTGAAGAAGTTTATGGATTCATGTTACGTAACCTTGGAGTTATGTTTCTGTCCCCAGACAGAAACGGGGGGGGGCTATAATATGGACGTGATTTCTCACATTCATAACATGCCCAGTGCCTGGCAACCTTGGCACGATGTTGAAGATTTACCGAGATATCGACAAACCATATGCAGTACACCACATGTCAGCAATCAAACTGTAAAAACCAAGGTACATTATTTTTTTTTCTCATTACTAAAGAGGACCTGCCATCCACATTAATTATGGTTGAAAGGTTCATTGGAGGAAGGGCATTTAATCTATATACCGTGCTAGTGAAATCAAGCAGATTTATAGGTTAACAGTCATACGTATTCAAAAATGTGGATCTTCATAGTCTGCTGCTTGGTGGCATAGGATGTCATGATCCAATGTAGCGCATGTACATTGCAGTCCTCTCCTCTTGTTTCCACCCCCCAACCCTTCTAGATTGTGAGTTCCTATGGGAATAGGGCTCTAGTTTCCTCATGTATCGGTTTATCAAAGTTGTTCAGTCTCAATGTATTGTAACCCTGTCTATATCATACCCATTGTTCAGCGCTGTGGAATATGATGGCACTATATAAATAAAGTATAATAATAATGTACTCTCCATAAGCATCATCGTCAATCTGGAGTCTTCGTAATGACTGCTCGAACTCAGTTCTCTTTCCAGATATTCTTGGTTGAGTTTAGCTGTTTCTAGTCCAAGATTTATTCAATAAGAGCAAATAAAAAAGCATAAGAAACAGAAAACAAAATGTCAAGCTTGAAAAAACCTTTATTCGAACATTTATTTTTACCTAATTTTTAGCATGAATATCAATGAATTACTTTACATTTTCTTTGTTAGCTTATGTGGTCCAGGACTGATCCTCACCTGTGGGCAAAGTAGAGTTCAATTCCTAAATCCTATAATAAGGATCATAAAGCTGTTACCTTTCTCCCCATATCCCCTTACACTTTTGTAAAACATACACACAGATGAATATGAGTAGGCCTCCATAAACAGTGTCAAATGCGCTAAAGGTGGAGGTGGTAGGATCTGCGCTGGTCACACATTCCTCAGTTATTACAATTCTTTATATAGCACCAAAATATTCTGCGGCGCACTATAAGGCATAAGACAAAACAAACATGATTTAGCAAAACTAGTCTGAGAAACAAGCTCAGAGGTGGGGGCTGTAAACAGAAAAGCGAAGGTGAAATAGTGCATATTTTGTACCTTCCAAACCTTCTATGTGGAAAGTAGATCATGATGGATGCAATACAGAAAGGCATTACAGTGTAAATGGAAAGCCATTCTAACACCGTGCACAGGGAAAGTCAAATGTATCGAGGAAAGGGAATTCAATACGTTGCCCAAGGACACATGCTGTTGAGGTGTTCTGACAGGGATCTGAAACTGATTTCCAGCATTGTAGAGCAGCAACATGTTGGTGAGGATTAGCCTGCTTCTCCGTGGTTGTAGAGCTGAGATGTGCTGGTGAGGATTAGCCTGCTTCTTCGTGGTTGTAGATCTGAGATGTGCTTGTGAGGATTAGCCTGCTTCTTCGTGGTTGTAGATCTGAGATGTGCTGATGAGGATTAGCCTGCTTCTTCGTGGTTGTAGATCTGAGATGTGCTTGTGAGGATTAGCCTGCTTCTCCGTGGTTGTAGAGCTGAGATGTGCTGGTGAGGATTAGCCTGCTTCTTCGTGGTTGTAGATCTGAGATGTGCTGGTGAGGATTAGCCTGCTTCTCCGTGGTTGTAGAGCTGAGATGTGCTGGTGAGGATTAGCCTGCTTCTCTGTGGTTGTAGAGCTGAGATGTGGATGGTGAGGATTAGCCTGCTTCTCCGTGGTTGTAGAGCTGAGATGTGCTGGTGAGGATTAGCCTGCTTCTTCGTGGTTGTAGATCTGAGATGTGCTGATGAGGATTAGCCTGCTTCTTCGTGGTTGTAGATCTGAGATGTGCTTGTGAGGATTAGCCTGCTTCTCCGTGGTTGTAGAGCTGAGATGTGCTGGTGAGGATTAGCCTGCTTCTTCGTGGTTGTAGATCTGAGATGTGCTGGTGAGGATTAGCCTGCTTCTCCGTGGTTGTAGAGCTGAGATGTGCTGGTGAGGATTAGCCTGCTTCTCTGTGGTTGTAGAGCTGAGATGTGCTGGTGAGGATTAGCCTGCTTCTCTGTTGTTGTAGAGCTGAGATGTGCTAGTGAGGATTAGCCTGCTTCTCTGTGGTTGTAGATCTGAGATGTGGATGGTGAGGATTAGCCTGCTTCTCCGTGGTTGTAGAGCTGAGATGTGCTGGTGAGGATTAGCCTGCTTCTCTGTGGTTGTAGAGCTGAGATGTGCTGGTGAGGATTAGCCTGCTTCTCCGTTGTTGCAGATCTGAGATGTGCTGGTGAGGTGTTTTGACACAGATTCAACAGAGATTGACATAGCCTCAAGGTTTGTTTGGCAAGTATGTATCATTGAGTGTCTTGACCAAGGACACTTGTTACAGAGGTGCCCTGAGTCTGGCTGGGATCTGAACTTGCACCTTCAATTTGTGGCTGGATTGTAAAATAAACAGGGAGCTAGTCTCAAGATTGACAAAGGGGTGTTGTGTTTGAAGTGCAGATAAATGTCTGCAAAACACCTCCAAATTACCTGGTTATAGTAGGTGCAACGCTTGTTACTCTTATATGCGCATTACTGCCACATTTGGTAATAATGTGTGTGTATAGGATTGACATTACTGGAACATGCCAGCAAATTTTACAGTCATAATTTAAATCCGGGATCTCAAATTCTGGCCCAACAGATGTTTAATGCCTACTTTTCACAGAATTCTTTGAATGCAATAGACTACCAGATCAGTTCCCCTTCAAGAGGACCCTTTACAACATGGTCAGCAACTTTGAGCCTCCAAATGCTTTGGAACTACATTTTCCTAAAAGGGACACTACCGCTTATATAATCTGTAACTAGATTCATTGTGCATTACAAATAAAACCACTTTATAAATGCATGTTTTTATTTCTTTGTTTGAAGTAATTGCATGTAAAATGGGAAACTAAAATGAGGTTTTTCCCATGATACACCATTAACCAAAAGCTTTGCATTGTGACATTCATTCTGGATTTAAGAGATCCCAGATTATCCCTCTGCAGTCTGTTATGAATGCCTGTGCCAGACTTATACACCTCACCTCCCGCACATCTCGCACCTCACCCCTCTGTCAATCTCTGCACTGGCTTCCTGTCTCCTTTAGAATCTATTTCAAAATACTTCTGCTCACTTAGAAAACTCTCCATAACCGCGCCCCCTGCCTGCCTCTCCTCCCTTATTAGCAGGTATATCCCATTCCGACCACATAGCATCAGATCATTGTCAGAGCAATCAGTTCATCATACCCACACCCTTAGCTCTCGCCTTCAGGTCTTCTCCCAAGTCATCCCCTTTTTATGGAACTCCCTCCTGTGCAACATCAGACTCCCCCACCCATCTCTCCACTCCTTCAAGAAGTCTCTGAAAACACGTTACTTTAGAGAAGCCTATCGGCTCACTCCATGATCTGCCCACTGTCATTTCCTGCTCCTCTTCCCATTCAGCCCTCCTGCAATCCAATACTTTACCTACCCTAATCACCCTCACCTAATGTGTCACCGCTCTCCTCTTAGATTGTAAACTCTCGAGCAGGGTCCTCCCTCCTTCTGTTCCGCGTCTATAATGTCTATGTATAATTGTTATTCTGTCTCTCCCATTGTACAGCACCAAGGAACTGGTGTTTTATAAATACTTGTAACTGGCTCTTGTTACTTTAATCTACAATAACTACCAGATAATGAGGTGGAGGATGGAATGTTTAAATAAGGCTATTTTTCTCCGGCCCACCTGAGATCAGAGATGGCAGCTGAATCAGATAAGACGGGGAGTTTATAAGACTTCTAATCTACCTCCTGGTGATGTCCTTTGAATACATCCCACACAATACAATGATTTGAGTCAGTGACTGACCCATTCAATCTATTATATGGCCAAAACCTCAAAATGAAGACCAAGTGATGTAAAGATACTTTATGGTGGGGGGGGGGGCGCAGTTTACAACACAAACTATCACAATGATTGCACCCAGTGACACAGAGTAAAATATTTTAACTAAATAGAACTAAACAAATGAGAAAAACAAAGCACATGTATATCATCAACATAAAAAAACGCAAGGACACTTCATTTTTTGACTCAGCCATTGACTGGGCATCATGGCAGCTGTAGTTCCACAATATCTAATGGGCCAAGGTTGTTCACCCATGCCCACCAAGATAATAAAATTTGACTCATTGGTTCCACAGAGTTCCAGTTTAGAGATCCAGTTCTGTTACGACTGCTCTCCTCCATGCCACTTTTCATAAAGACCCAGGCAGATGGTTTGATAATTGGAATCCCTGCCTCAACACGATTTCCTTGTACAGACTCTGTTTCTGGCTACTGTCATGTCCATCTGTGTGGTTTGTGTTGTGTAAAAACGCCAAATTTTTTTCTTTGGGCATCAGCACAAGCAGCCGTTAAAAAAAAAAAAAACAACAAAAAAAAAACTAATGAGCTGCCTGCCTCAAAACTACAAGTGCTTACAGCAAAACAAGGCTTTTTTTGGCCGGCGGCGCAGCAAGCACTTCAGTCTGGGACTCATCTGTTCGGTATCAGCGTTGAAGAATAACCGCATTGAAACAAAACCTGCAGCTTGTGATTAAAACCAGATGTCAAAATATGCCAAGCCAAGTATAGTACAATATGGCCCGTAGGTGTATGGCATGCTGGAATGGAGAGACAGAATGCCAGCAGGTAAATGCTTTTGCAGTAGGAGGAAATCGAGCTAATGACAAATAGGCATTGGATTACTCATGTGATATAATATGTATATCCTACATAACAGACTGATCTCTGTGCAATTATCTGAGTTTTTAATCCTACATTCATGATTCTTTAGAAAAGGGCTAGTCAGTAAGTCTCTGGCTGTTTAGGATCAACTTGGCACGAGCTTCAGACCAGTGATAATTCACTTGTAGCCTTCTAGATATTAATGAATTAAAGCTCACAAATGCTGGTGCTTTCCACCACTTTCCACCCTTTTCATTTTAAAGACTTGGCACGTATTTGATATGTATTTTATTAAAGCAAATCTGTCATGGTCCTTGTAGGGCATTGCCTTTGCGTATACTCCAGCTTTTCTGATCTCACCTGATGGTGGGTAAACATTGGCAGCTCTGAATGGAGCTCAGACTGCTGTGCTAATGCTGTCACCAACATGGCAGCACCCTCTAGGTAAGTGTGGGGGTGCATTTTAAGAAAATACTGTAATATTCTCTATATATAAATGCGTTTTGTAAGGCGTCCGTCGCCGTCGTCAGCTGAGCACGCACCAATCACCGCTGCTCACTCAGCCCTCCCTCTCGGCAGTTAGAAAAACTCCTCCCACCGAAGAGTGGAAACCTGAAAGTCATAGATGGACGAGAACAAGGCCGCTTATTACCAGAAAGTCATGCATGCTTTACAAAAAATGTGGTGTACAAAGAAATATTTATTTGCAAAATATTTTACCAGGAAGGATACATTGACATTTCTCTGGTTTTCAAGTATGTCCTGAGTTCAAGAACAAATATATTCAAAGTAGGCAGAAAAAGAAGACCTCGATAAAGAAAAAAAAAAAACATGGGACAGATCACACGAAGGTCCACTTTGCCTGCCCTTTTATTTCCTGCAAACTGCACTCCGGGTAGGTTTAACACCTACAGGGTTATTCAGAGAAAGGTGAAAACCAGGAGAACTGGCAGGAGAAGAGAACAATCTAGACCAAATAGCCGATTTGGAAAGTGAGATAAATGGGAGAATTGTTCTGGTTTGGCTATTTTGACCTAGAATTTCACTTCTCCAGTCATTCTCCTGAGTTTTACCTTTTTTCTGACTAACCCTGCTAGTAAACTGTAAATGAATTCCCCTTATTTATTTTTTTGCTGCTCCCCTTCCGTATCTGCTGCATTTCTTTTCCTTTTTCTTTCTTCAAATTGTTCTGTTGCATTTGACATCACCACATATAGGTCGGTAAGGTATGTTCATATCCTGGTGGACTTTGCCTAAATGCAAGATAATGGCTGTGAAGACAAAGCTCATAAAAAAAGCACAATCTTGCCTCCAGGCCCTTGGACCATGACTGATCTGCTTGAGTATTTAGTCCGATCATGGTCCCAGGGGCGAATGGGTTATGCAGAAGTTTTCCATGGAAAACCTTGTGGACACTAGACTTGACCAAGCGCGATTCACCTACTTTGTTCATCAGATAGCAATTTTATGGTTATATTTCTGCATGTTTTTTCACACATATATATATATATATATATGTGAGACAGATGTCATTTGCATATCCTACCCAGAATTCCTTGCTGCATATGGGGAATGTGGCACAGGAGCTCTGGGATGCAATTCATTGAATTGCTGTGATGTGCAAATGGCTTCTGCAATAATAAACACACTATCAGGGTAATTCAAAGAGATTCGAAAAGTCACCGCACGTTCGGTGACTTTTCGTTCTCTTCAATGCGGTTCCTTTTGCCGATCCCATTTCGGTGACCCTGCGGTGTATTCAGCAAGCACCACAGGGTCCTCGAATTGCAGGGAAAAGCTGCCGCAAACCCGACGAAAACTAAGCACAAAACCCAGCGAATGCACGCGGAAAACCCGCAAAAACATCTGGATTAACCTGCGAAAACCACGGAAAAAGCCAGGACCGCAGACAGAGCGAAGTGAATAAATTAGGAAAACCGTTTGTATGAATGTTTTTGAAAAGTGAAACCCTGTTTGCAAAGAAACTACTGAGCGAAAATGTCTGAAATTTGCATATGAGGTCCAGAGCATGATAAAGAGGGCTGTTACAGAAAAAATAAGTAAACTTAAAAAAATAAATAAATAAATAAAATCTGACTTTTAAAAAAAAAAAAATAATAATAATTAAGAAAAATGCTTAAAATATCCTAAAAAATCTATAAATAAAAGCGACTCTTTACTGCATAATTTCATAATGAACGGTTTATTAGATATTGAATTAAAACGGGAATATTTTTAACATTGAAGCCTATGGGATTCTCCTGAATAAACTTGCCGAATTAAACCACCGAATGGCAGGGCATTAGGGGAACCTTTCACTGCTGGTTTGTGTTCTCTGAATAGACGAAGCAGTGCTTTTTCATGGGGATTTCACTGCCTTCGAACAGGCACCGTATGTGCAGGCAATTCGCCAGGATTTGGCGAATTGCCTGCTCTCTGGATAGCCGAATAGCCAAGAACGGTAACCGAACGCTGATTTTCAGCGTTCGGTTACCTTTCTCAAGCAATTCGGATCTCTTCGAATAACCCTGTATATATATATTTATATTGAACCCAGGTCAGTTGCCATTTACTGTGTCACTGCTTAGGATGAGAAGTGCTTTATGTTTCATGGTTCTCACAAGTCACTTTTTTTTAATTTATTTTTTTAATGTATATAATATAAATACTTTCTTCTGCAGATGCAAGAGGCTGAAAATAAAAATAAGACTATCCTGAAAAAGAACCGGCATATCGTTTGGCGTCGAAACCCGTCATCAAAGTTACATTGACAACTTAAATCCCAGGGTAAACCTGAGAGAGATGGGGAGATATGAGATTCAATCCCCAGATACTTCATCAATAGCACAAGTGTTAACGCCTTTTGTGTTAATTTTACCTAAAGCGATTCCAGTTAAGCTCTGGGCTCCTTAAAGTCTGGCTTGTTTTCTTTTTTATCGGCTTGGATTCTGGGTAAAGACTTGTATCTCTCAGCCTTTGATGCCATCTGTTAGATTCTGCCTTTTATGTGTCAAGTTGAAGAAAGTGATGCCAATTTAGCTATATTTGTGTTTCTGAGCGTTTGTGTGTATTTACCATAATTTACATACACCTTCTCCAACCTAATAAACAGCATGCCATCCCTAGGGGCTGGGGCTTTTATCAGGATCTGTAATTGTAACCCCTCACATGAGCATTAATGATAACAATATTGTCATATAGGATGCCTGGGAACTAGCCAATAAAACTTGTTAAAGCTCCATTACATGGGGTACACATTTATAATAATGGCAATAATACGAACATGTTTTATAAATCTAGCAGCGTTGTTAGTGGGAAAAATTGTGCCCTGTTTCAGTACAGCTGTCATTTTAACTTGTATGCCCCAAATAAGTTGACTGGTAAAAATAGGGTTCCACATGGGTTAAAACCACACGTAAATTTGCTTTGGTTGGCACAAAACCAGTGAGCTACTGGCTGCATATCTTTTACTGTCAGATTGTAAGGCTGGTTCAGGGTATCTCTGGGGCATGCTACGGGCTAGCCTGAGACGTAGGACCAAGAAGCCCTTCACCCAGGTTCTGTACCAGTCCTTGAGGTGGCTGGATTTAGCAATAGTAAAAGAAGAACCTATTAGGCTGGGACAGCATGAAGGAAGGGAAACACCAGTCCTTGCATGGCCGGCAGTATTCAACAGAAGAGGCACGGAAAAAGGGGAATGAGGAGAACAGAACCAGGCAAAGCCTGGAAACAGGGGACCACTATAAAGCAGGTAGAATGACTCGGATTTCCATTTGACCAAAGGGTAATAGAGGTACACAGGTAAACAGCCAAATCTGAGTCAAACACAGTAAATCAGTCAGAAAGAGTAAGTAATAGCAACAAATGGGCACTTAAGGGTCAGCAGAACTGAAGTCACGAAAGGGCAGTGAGAATTGGGTTAAGGGGTTTTTAAATCTAGCGCCTTGGTCTGGGATGGGTGTCTTGGATCACATGACTCCACGAAGAGCCATCGCGGACAAAATGATGTCATGCGTGCGACATGCCACCAGCGATTTACAGATGCTGAAGCCGGTGGCACGCGCGCATAGGACGCAGGGGCAGCGGACGGGGGACCGGCAGGGAGCAACACCAGAACCCAGACCTGGCGGCGCGAGGTCTGACCCCTATAATGACTCACACTAATTGGCCGTTTGTCACCCAAATCATGATTTTAAGCGTGGTTTTAACTCCTTTATGAGATTGTTTGGGAAACCTTTGCAACCCCTATGAAAGTAGGATGTAATTTTGGAACTAGAATTAACCTATAGTGCAACTGGAAAGTAAGTCTATATTTAGAGATTTAATTCTTCTTTCATTTGCTTTAATCCAATCCGGAATGTAAATATCCCACTTCACACTCTTATATAGAAATTCGACATAACTTATCACCAGCTCTTCTGTCAGTTGGTTGGATAGCAATTTTAATGTGTAAGATTGTAATGGCCAACAAGGTTAAAATGAACCACTGCCGCTAAAATAGGGAGGCTAAGGAGGAAATCCTGTAACCGGTTTCCCCTTAGCGTCCCCGTTTTAGCTCCATATTACGGGGCAGGCACTAATTCAGTAGCCTGTTCCGCAAAGCAGCGCTAAGCCTGAAGATACTCAAGGCAGTGCTAAGCCTGAGGATACCCAAGGCACGCTAATGTGCTGCCCCAAGCATCCCCTCTATGCCCTCCTCTCACGAGATCCTGCAGGTTGCTGTAATGATGACGGAGGGAGACTGGGGACTTTCCCCCCAATCTCACTCTGCTCCCAGCGGCCAGGAGCGAGGCAGCGGGCCGCCTTTCTCGTTGTGGGATGAGAGGAGTATCTAATTTTTTTGGGGGGGTTTCAACTCGTGCTGACTGATTCTACAGAAGTGGAATCAGTCAGCACCAGCTCCAAGTTGTGGTTAACTTTTAAGTTTACCGCAGCGGGACATAATTAGTGTTAGCATTTGTAATCCTAAATCCTAATTAACTCTTTGTGCTCAATGTTAAGCATTGAGAGCGTAAAGTACAGTAAACTTGCACAATCTCTGAATCACTAATGGGCTTTTTTATGGATGGCCTGCACTAGGGCCACTTAACTTAACGTCAGTGCTCAGCTGTGTGAGCGTTAACGTTAAGTATGTAATATTGCCCTTTGTCTCCTCTTCTGCTTACCTTATTTTACAGGGAGTGAGTTAAATCCCTGGTGGGCCCAGAAGGGGATAAAAAAAGGTTCCCTGGTGCAGACCATATTAATTCTTCAGTGATTAGTCCGTGTGCCACCGAAGGGACCCCGGCCCATCGGGACATATTTTGGAATGTGTGGCATGGTGAGACCCTTATGTCTCTGGCAGTTGGGCAAGCTGCACTGGACTTAGCAAGGGCCAGGGACCCTTGGAGCCACTGGGCCCCTGAACATATCAAGGGCTGTCCCTGTTGACAGCCCTGCCCTCAAGTACAATTTGAGAGTGAATTGAATTACACTGAAATCAAAGTGGATGAGCTGCAGGGGAACCCATCCTCTCCCAACTCCCATACCCTCCCCCTCTACCCGCAGCTAATTGGAGAGTGCTTAAATCACACCAGGTTAGCTCTTGGACCTCCTGTACTGTGGGGGAGGATTTAGGTAATGTGTTGCGATGTAACAATCCTGTGTACGTTTGTACAGGTTCATTTATGAACATCAAATTTATTTTAGTGAGCTTATATATTTGATCTGAATTTAGGGTGAACCTGAATCAATCCTCCCAATGAAATTCAAGGGAACGAAAACAATTGGTCATTTTTGGTTTGTCCAAAAATAACTAATCTTGGTTTTTTTGTCCATGGTTGTGTCCGCATTACCATACAAAACGGTTCCTTTTGTAATACTGAACTTGCTTCAATGAATCACTCTCGGCACCTGCAGTAGACACTCATTGGGTTGGACTGGATGACATCTACATCACTACACAGATTTTCCCAATAATCAGATGTCCGTAAACCTCCACTGAGCAGGAGGTGAAGAAAATTATTATGGCAAAGAAATAACCATCAAAGTCCTAGTTTCACAGAGCAATTACCCTGCCATCCATAAATCACACTTGCTCTTAACACCAACATTAAGATGTTCCTTATTGCGTTGCTCTCATTTATCCATCCCCAGCAGCAATTTAAATCACATTTCCATACAGATAGTGTAACAATTGTCATTCTTGTCCTGTTAAACCTTCTTACTAAAAATAAATCATCCGGAAGGTCTAGAATGCTTCAGTTTCCACCATAATGATCCAGCCTTAATAATTTCTTTTTTAATAGAGCTTTATCACTGGCTGCATATTTTAGACAATTTCAGGAAAGGGTTTTCTGAACTCTCATTTTGGTTGTGATTGTCTTTATAAGACCTTATCGGACACCATGTTGGTTCCTGCTAAAATAATCCGATAACTGTTGAAATCGTTCAAATGTATTCTCCAAGTTGAGTGGCTGCTACTCAGTGATAGAGTTTTAATAACTTAATCATAATGGTTCTTACATAAAATGGTACCATGAGAGAATGTAAATATTGTGTTCCTGGTCTAATTTCACATTTAGTTTTGCTAGTCAAAGAATTTCTTCAAGAGATATGGAAACAAAGTACCTGACCCAAGGGAAGCCACTTTTGTTTAACTTGACAGAATTTGATACTCTTCTAGTGACAGCATTTTAAAATGTAATTTAATGTTGCCTCCATCACTACTTGTACATCTAATGTGCGAACACATTTTCAAGTGAATTCTTTAAGCTGTCAATATGTTATTGGTTCTAAAGTTCAACGTATACGTCTTCAAAAGACATTTAGAAAAGGGCAAAAGATGGAAGGTGAATCGGAAAATGGGTTGGGAGGAGAACCGGCAATACTGGATGCGTATCCCTTATGCGAAATCTAAACTATTCTACAATTTGATTAGATTTTTTTTTTTTTTGAATGCCAACTTAAGTGAGAAATTCCACTCCTGACCTTACGTGACGGGGGAAAAATGATATTAAAATTTTTTGTATAAAATGACGTTGAGGCTATGTGTATAAGGTGTCTAGGAAATATACATATTCTTCATGTGTAGACAGGAGTCCGATCCCCAAGATATCCCATTATTACAGGTTTATATTCCAAAATTCAAATTGGGGATAGACAGATTATCGGGTGCCGATATTCAGCAAACTATCAATAATCTGTATTGGCCTTTTATTTGCCGATAGCACATCTGTACCCACTGGATCTGTGTTTTGGACCCCTGTATTTCCGATACCGTATGTCTTACAGGAAGGGTCAGCAACCTTGACCCTCCAGATGTTTTGATGCTGCATTTGTCAGTGAGGCTATACCAACCTAACAAGTAGCTGCACATCAATGGAGATGTAGTTTCAAAACAACTGGAGGGTCAAGGTTGCTGACTCCTTACCTACAGGGTCATATGAGGTATTGTTGCAAAGGCTGGAGTCTGGCCTTTCCAATAATAATAGACCCGGCCATGTTGTTTTTAATATTTTTACTTTTATTTTTACATTGAATAAATGAAATGGGCATAGTGCCATGTTTACAATTTTATTACACACATTCAGGTAATAGTTGCTGCTGATGTAACAAATCTGGCATACGATTACCTATCAGCCACAAATGCTGCCAATAATCTGAAAAAACAATATCGTACCATTTTCTAAACCGAATCGCCCCTGGTCCCAGGCATTTCAGATGAGGGTAACCCAGTTGCTGTAAATTAGACAGATGATGTTGAATACAATATATTTAATATTTGGATATACTTGGGATCATACTGCAATATGTTTAATTTTGGAATGATTTTAGGAAACTCTGTTCATATCAGTGTGACCTAGCTCACGAGTCTTAAACTCATGACTTTGAATTTTCAATTACACATTTTCAACTCCAAATATAACCGGTTTCAAATATAACCGTGTGTAGGTCACATCTCTTTACCAGCACCTTCTGATGTACAAGGTTTATTTTGTGTTTTAGATTCCCTTCGGCAAGTGACCTGAATATTGTGGATTTGTCCTTACCAAGGGTTCCTGCATGATCTGCATCTTCAATTCGTTTTTTCGCGAAGATAGCATTTCATGGCTGTTAGTTTCATCTTCCTGCATAATTCAATTAAAGCCTCCACTAGATGAAAGCCTGAAAATATAATCTCATGTGGAAATACTTTACTTAACACGTAGAAAACATCTGAAAACTTGAATGTTAACTCTTGCAGGTAGGTAAGACTTAGCCTGATTCTGGTCTGTGCAAATGTTTTGCCAACATCAGCCATTCTATAGTGGCTTGCAGTCATCAAATGAGTAGGACATTCTACTTGAGTATAGATTCTATGAGGGCTAGACGCTTTTGACCTTCATAATAAAACCTTCACGTCTAGTTATAACGAGAAATGTGATCCATTGTTCCTAGCCATAACTAGGAAGGGAAACCGATTATACAACCAGTATTATGCAGGGCCGCTCACATGTGGAAGTCCGCGGTTTTTCTCTGGGATTCCCTAATCAGGCCAGCATGACAGAGCCTAAGTTATACTATTGGAGTCTAGAACAAGACATACTTTTTGTTTGCTTAAGACGTTCCCCCAAATTCCATACAAATCTTTCACTATGCAAGAACTCCAATTTGAATTTCTAAAGCATGAGAGATTCCTGTAATAGGGAATGCAACTGAGGTTAACTCCAAGCCCATTCACCAATTACAGTTCTTGCCAGACATAACCCCTACAAACTATCCTAGGACCCTTGACACACAGCCCAAAATATACTCGTATATTTAGCATAAATCTGTAAATACACACTATTATAGTATTATGCATTTGAGTATTCTTAGATATCATATTTTATCACTCCACTTTCTGTGACATCTCTAAATATGCAATTCCGTGCATGCTACAAAAAATACCAAACTGAAACCAGAAATGGGACTCATTATACCAAACTCTAACCAGGAAAAGGATCCATTATAGCAAACTTTTACCAGAAATGGCATCAATTATACCAAACTATAACCAGAAATACATTTTTTTTTTTGGTATTCAAAGTTTTATTTTACATGTAAGTCATCAATACAGTAATCCGCACTTTCAAAAGACACATAGCGGGAGAATAACCATATACCGCAGATAAAAAAGGGGCAGGGGAGGATAAACGACATCAAAAACAGAGCTGTGCAGAGGGACATCAGGAAAGATAGGGGGAGAAAAAAGAAACAAACTAATAAATAATAAAATAAAAAAAAAAAAAAAAGGATGTGGGGGGATTGCCCAAGAGTGTGACATTCCTGGCTCACCCCAGGAAACGTGAGGTATTCTGGGGGCCATGGAAGAGATCACAGGGGCCGGGGGACCTAGGGCCAGGAGAGATGGCCAGAGCCATGGTGGCCGCTCAAGTGGCACGCCCAGGACCACCCAGTGTCCCACAGCCAAAAAAAGGGGGGAAGGGGTGGGGAGGGCAGAATACCTGACGTCCCAATGGTCTCAGAGAGTCTTACGTGCCGAGGTCTGCAAGAAGTCCGCCCATAGTGATGTTCACTCAAGATAACTATATCAATAAAAGGGGAGGTGGGGGGAGGGAATCAGCCAGTCATAGCAATAAACATAGGGATGGGACCATCTCAAGGGGGGGGAGTGCAGGGTCCAATAAAAGGAAATCATAGCGATAAACATAGGAATGGGACCATCTCAAGGGGGGTGGGATGCAGGGTCCAATAGAAGGAAAAAACAGCATAATACACTGCTGGTAAAACATTGGCGTAGTAGCCCCGGCGAGACAGTCTCAGGCGACCAGTGCCGTCAGGCTCCTGGTCAAAGAGGGGCCACACGTCTTCAGCCCGGGTCCGATTGTAGAGGATCTGCAGCCGTGTTCCCATGGCAAGTAGACGCCGTGGCATTCGGAGGGCGCCTGCCGACGGCCAGTAGAGCCCGTGCTTCGTCCGGTGTGGTCACGGAGTGCATAGTCCCACCGTGTAGTATCAGCAAGGAGCCAGAAGGGCCCCAACGATATCGGAGTCCCCGGTCTCTCATGTGGGTTGTCACGGAAACGTCGATGTGCTGCCAGGGCAAGAAACGATAAATCACGGTAGATGGTTACCTGCATATCATTGTAGGCCACCGACGGGACATTTCCCGCCTTCTTAAGCACTTTGGCATGAGCGGAGACATCAGTGGTGACGGCGATAACGTCCCTGGGGGCCGCGACAGGCTCAGCAGCCGCCTTACGCACTCGGAAGGCCGTGGTAACCGGCACCGGGAAGTCCGGAGGAAGAGTCAACAGCATGGCCACCAGGCCCAAAACACATGGCAGCAGAGCTTCATCACTTACAGTTTCAGGGATCCCCCTAATCCGCAAGTTGTGCCGGCGATGTCTAGTCTCCAAGTCAAAAACTGTGGACGATAGGGCCGTGACCTGTTTCCGTAGGTCTTCCATTTGGTCTTCCATTTGTACTCCCGGTCTCTCCTCCTCCAGTACTGACAGGCGGGCACCCATAGACACAGAGCCAGACGAGATGGCCGCAATTTCAGCTCTGACCTGAGTAAGGTCATTTTGCCACAGGGCCCTCAGATCCTCATATAGCTGCCGGATATCGTCTTTAGTCGACAGCTGCGGGTGTGGGCTGTCAGTCACCTCCGGACTGTGACAGGGGGAGCCATCCGGGGATACAGCTACGTCTGGGGTCACCTCCCGATACTGACGCCCAGGACCAGTCCGTGATGCCCCCAGGGAAAGCCGAATGTCCGGCTGAGCGGCTGCCTCCGAACCCTCCAGGTGCCTGCTTTTCTTCCCCATCCAGGCAGAAAGTCCCAGTCGCGGAGTAGGCTGCAAATAAAGATGGCCGCCAGCAAAACACTGCAGGTTAGACGGCGCTGGATCCGGGTAATAGTGCCTCCCGGGGGGGTCAAGGAAGGCACACCACGATCAGGGGTGACTGCACAGTGGCTGCGGAGGTGAACCGATCTGCGGGCCGGGAGCTAAGGGTATAGAATCAGTCGGTATTACACTCAGCAACAGGAGCTCCCTCACCACACGTCCGCTCGGCTCGGTGTCCAGCCACGCCCCCCCCCCCCAGAAATACATTTTATTACCAAGCTACACCTTTACAAACACTCAACGTGTATTGCCCTGTGCTTCTGAAGAGGTCTCCACAAGGCAAAAGCGCGTTGTTTGTTTTTATTTTAACGCGTGTGTGTGTGTGTGTTTTTTTCTGGCTATGGAACTTATGATATATTTTTTGGTACTCATATGCAGCTAGAACTGCCGAGGGTATGGATAGGGGTGATTTAGCCTCATTATTAATCGATATTGTGTTTTTGTGTGGGCATGCTTATCTGTGCTTTTTTTTTTTTTTTATGGGCACTGGTTTCTCGCCTTCGATTGGCTTCAGACCTCTCGGTACTATTGCTGTATTCCTTGCAGTGCCAGTAACTGTCCATTTCTCCTACATATATTTTTATAAGCCTGGTCGTTTCGGTGTGTCCCCTTTTTTCCTGTATTCATTTATTTGGATATATATATATATTCTCTAGGACCTGTCAAAGATTGGGTACATTGGTGACTGTGACAGGCTTAAGCAAATTATGATCATAACTTTGTGAGCGGAATTCCCATTTTACCTCAGTCAGGTTTTTTGAGTTTTTTTTATTTTAAAAACTGTTTTTTTCACAGAAAATGATGGAAGAAGGTTGTCAATAATAATATGGAGTGCTCTTTCTTGTTTTTTGGGAATATATATCTATATATCTTTCTGTTTTACAATAAAAGCATTTTTTGTTTTTGTTTTTTGCTTTTAAACAATTTGTTGTTGGGTATACGGTTCAATTCTTGATCTCTAAGCATATGTTTGGCGATCTTTCTTGTGATCTTGTCACAGTCTAGTATAGTACACAATAAGTATGATGTGTGTCAGGATGCTAATTTAGGAATGGGGGCCCAGCAAATAATATCGGCATTGAACCTGGTTATCTCAACTATGCACAGAGCTAATATGTCTAATAAGCTCACAAGAATTCAGAATTGTATGCTTCCTTTCGCTTATTGTGAGGCATTTCTGTGGCTCTTGGGACATTTCTAGCATTAGCCTTTATTGGCGTATGTCATAAGACCTTGGAAGACAATACAATTAAATGAAGCTCCTCTGCACCATTTGGTTAGTGAAATAACCATCATTTCAGTGAATTAAATGAAGTTGAATCCGTCTGTAAAATAAAAGCTACCCGTTGAGAGGAGTCTTCTGGCATATGGGGCATTTGGCGCAATGAGCACATGGCCTCCACCACGTCTGCAAGTTCTATTCATTAGATGTGACCGATTCAGAGGTTTGCTTGGATTAAATTGTGCGTAATCTGTCTAGCTCTTTTTCTTTCTTTTCCACTTTCAAGAGCGACTAAGGTGTTAATTTAAGACTTTTGGAGTGATTGGCTCTCAAGATCCATTAAGGCACACAGCAGGTGCACCTTGAGCCCAATCTCACATTTTATAAACTACAAGCGCGAGGCAATCTTTCCTTGACATCCTAAATGGTCTCAGAAACCTTTATTTGCCTTTGTTGAGCACAGCGTTGATGGTTCTTCACCCCCACCCCTTTGCTTTTATTATTTTTTTTCTATGAAAGGAGTATGAGACTCCTAATCCTCAGACAGCCTTCAGCATAACGGGATTCAAGCTCTTTTAAAGCTTTATTGTCTTGTGCAAAAAGCTAAGTTTTTTTTCTTTTTGTTTTTTTAAAAGCTGCAGTGATTAAATATCTCCGATCTACCATTAGCAAGAACAAAAAAAAGGATATTTTCTTGGCCAGTCAGGGGGCCATAAACATGCCTTTTGCATTAAACCATTCCGTTTTCACAGATGTTTAATCATTCAGACTTTTGATGGCTTTTAAATGTCACATCCAGACACAGAGCTGTCTTGGTGTTACCCTATTTAATTTTTGTGTCTCGGCATTAGCAAGCGTCAGCTTTTTTTTTTTCCGTCCAAGTCGAGTAATATTGCTGTATTTTTATTTTTTTGTCATCTTTTTATGCACAATGTCTTGTTAAAATTTACAGAAAAAAACAAAAACCGGCTCTAGAAGAACGATTCCAAGTTCGCAAATATCAAAAAGACAGGTTTAATGTGTATTGGAACTTTGGGTCGAAGAGAAAAAGATACGTTAAATCGACACAGCTCATTCAACATTTATCTCATTAAAATTCCACAATATTTAATTCATGCAAAAAAATGGTATGAAGAAGTTATTTGTGTCCAGGGGACATTATGGACCCATTTGGAAACCTTATGCTTGGCTTATTCCCTCCCTGTTACTATCCACCTTCCTCTCCCTTTCATAGTCACCCTTATCTTTCCTTATACTGTGACCGTTCCCCCATTCCTTCCATTCAGGGCCATCCCCTCTAATGGGTAAGATGGTGCCATGGCTCCAAGCAGCACTTTGCATGGGGCAGCATTTTGGGCCTCAACTAGGCACACCGCACATTACAGTGAGTTTTATTGCTGTGGAGCTCTGTGATACACTCACACTAATATGTTGTGTGTATATCACAGAGCTCCACAGTAATGTGCTGTGTGTATGACTTTTATTTCTGTGATACGCTCATACAGGGCACCTGTTTTGTTGTTGTTTTTTTTAGGGGGGGTTTCATCTTTGGACCCAGGCAGCACAGTGTCTTGGGTCGGCCCTGCCTTCATTACTCCTTTTTTTTTCTTTATGGTCTCTTGTGTTTTTACTTTCTCTATTTATTTTCAGTCTCCTCACTTCCCGGCACTGGCAGCTACTAAGGCGCTGATGCCCTTTTGCTGCAGACTTTGTATGCATTGTGAGAAAACCCTGTCTCTGTTTCCATTTGTCAAGTGGAAATCTCCGGCTCTCGTTGTATGATATATAGTTTTAAGATATAAGGTATGCAAAGTGTAATAATTTGGTCTATTTTATTCACCTTCTTACAGACATTCAAAAGCAGGAGATCCAGAAACCATCCCAGAAGAATATTCAGCTGTACGACACGCCTTACGAACCTGAGTGTAACGGGGTAGAGGAATCTGACTCCGAAAGCGTGCTTGGCTTACCACTGCGAGAGAGCAAACTACCACAGGATGATGACCGACCAGCGGATGAATACGACCAGCCATGGGAGTGGAACAAAGCGCTACCAGCCTTAGCAGGTACATTCTATTCCCACCTATTACCTTTGATCAGACGATGGCCTTATATTGTTTATAGAAAGACTTTTCAAAGAAATTGCACGTGTTAGGCTAATTTTAGGCTTTTCTAGCCAACATGAATTTCATGGGTATCGGTTTGATCAATCGGAAAAGGAGAGCTGGCCAAGTTTTAAAGGGTAAAGTGGCTACTACCACTAATCACTAAAATTAATCAGGGCAGGTTGGGGACAGTTATTAATATCTCTAGTCTCCAACTGCCTTCCTTTACCCCAGAAAGTGACCTTTTAAAAGAAAAGTATAATTTTTTTTGCTACATTTTAGAATGAAAAAGTTAATAAATCACATTTTTACTGTAAACCTTTAACGCGCAGGTCCCTACTTTAATATTCCATTGTTATATTTACAACCCTCAAGTGTGTACTTTAATGGTTCCAATGTTGCAGTAAAAACGCACATGTCTGGGTTTACATTATAACTCGCATTTACTGGATTTACAGTAAGACTTGCACTTGCAGGATTTAAGACTATAACTCTCATGGCCAGAATTTAAGATTAACACGTGCAATCTCTGTACCATGAGGGTTGGAACGATATATTAAACGGCTCAAGCATTCGAAAAGCCATTTATCGACACTTTTCAGTATTTGATATTTTTTCTGAGATTGGCATACCATAAAGTTGAATTGAATCGATTACATCTGATATTTCCACTGAAAAGTATAACGTTTGCACTCCTTATTGTCATATAGTGATTGAAGTGGTGTGAAAGAAACTAAAAACCTGGTAGTTCCTGTAAATTGGTTAATCTGCATTTCTGTGTTTTGTTTTTTTTGTTTTGTGTTTTTTATTGAACTTAACTGCATGGTGTATAAAAGGATTACTCATAATTAACAAAGACAATGACTTCATTTCGAGCGTTCCATTAAACAGAACATTTGGGGTTTTTTTGATGACAGACAGCAGCTCCCCTGGGTTCAATTTCAACATCCTTGTTTTAATATAACGCTACGTAGATTTCGCTCTTGTAAACTGAAGCTATTAAAGGTTTAATTAGTCTAGCAGACCACCCAGGATCCCATTAACTAGGTCTCTTGTACACCAGCTTGTATCAGCATCCATTT
Organism: Leptobrachium leishanense; assembly: GCA_009667805.1. Lineage (NCBI taxonomy): Eukaryota > Metazoa > Chordata > Amphibia > Anura > Megophryidae > Leptobrachium > Leptobrachium leishanense. Next base: position 280,690,722 of record CM019063.1, read on the forward strand.
CTATTTTCATGTTTTGTGTCAATAAAAAGAGAAGGAAAATTGGGTTCTTTTCACATGAATGATTAGGTGATGTCTGATACAGATGTCTCTATTTCATCCAAGGAGGAAAAATATCAATTCAATGATTTTTCTCTGGATCGTTTCCTCCATTGAAGAATAATTTGGCTTTAATCCAGTTCACATTTTCTACATTTTACATTGTAATTTTAGTCTGCAGCTGAATTCGAATTAAATCGGACTAAATAGAGACAGCCTTGCAAATCGCAAGCAAATTAGAGCCGTGGTTCCCAATCGCGGTCCTCAAGTACCCCTAACAGGCCAGGTTTTAAGGATTACCTTAGGGAAATGCAGACAGGATTTGCTACTCAAGCAGGATTCAATCACCTGTGCTGTGCTTCAGATATCTGGAAAACCTGGACTGTTAGGGGTACTTGAGGATCGCGTTTGGGAACCACTGACTTAGAGAATCTTTCTGTTTTTGTCCCACTCTGTGGTACATGCAGTCATTCTGCACCCATATCTTTACCCATACTCATGTCATACGTGGCATTAATGAATTATCTAGAAGAAAACATACCTATGGATGTACAGTATAATGTTATACAATAAACTAACCATGTACAACACATGTCTCGTAAGGGATAATACAGCACCAAATCACATGCAGCACTTACTTTGCATGCATAACCCACATGATAACATATGTGATGCAGCTCATAAATGACAGCTATTTAACGTCTAGCAATCCCTTTTAATCCATGCCACATGACACCCATAATACAAACGGTGAGCGCTCGCATTTAAAAAATGGATGTAAATTAAGAAAATGCTTGTATTAATATGCTGAATTGAGTAGGATCACGACCATTTAAGCTTAAATGATCATGGTGGCTGGGCTGTATCCTCCTTCTTTCCTTTGGTCGTTCTAAGGCAGTGGTTCCCAACCTTTTCTGGACCACCACCCCCTTTGCAAGAGAAAAAAATTCCAACGCTCCCTCCCCCATAATAGTTATACCTAATTATTAAAATTTTATTTCACATTAGTGATAATAATCCCCTCCCCCCTCAACTCCTACCAAAGGCTCAAAGAAATGCATAACAGTAGGCAGGGATTTCATTTATTTTTATATATACATATTTCTACAATCCTACTTTACTCAAACCTACATCAGGTGCCATCTTTTCCTCTCCATGCCCCTGCACAGGGGGTTAATAGAATAGGGGCTATAACTGTCATATCCATTTAAGTTTACCTAGACTCAAAATCAAATTCAAATCATTAGATTGCAAAATATTACAATATTTCTTAAAGAGTGAATAACAGAATATTATAAACCGTGATAGTTTCTACCTCTTTTCCAACAGTTTGCCCAATTTGTTTTAGAATTCAAACCCACAAACTATTGTGTTGGTGTAAAATTTTAGTCTGACGTGAATATTTGTAACACTCTGTGGTTTAGATCTTAACCAGCCGAAAAAAATGGTATTAATTTTTTTATTTTTTTTTTAAAAAAAAACATTTTTGTCCGATTAACCTCCCTGACGGTATTCCCGAGTGTGGCTCGGGGTTAACTTTTTGTACCAAAAGCAGTATCTCCGAGCCACACTCGGGCTGGATACTTACATGTCCTGCGCTCCCTCGCTGATCCCTGCAGTCTCCTCCAGCCGCTCACAATGTCACACTGCCTGGTTCTCTTCTCGCGAGGAGTGAACCAGGAAGTGTGACTTTGCGATCGGCTGCAGTGTGACTGCGGGGACAGCAAGGGAGCGCAGGACATGTAAGTATCGGCCCGAGTGTGGCTTGGGGATACCGCTTTCAGTATTGAAAGTTAACCCCCGAGCCACACTTATACCGCTAGGGGGTCGAAATAAATAGGACTGATTCTGACATATAAAATATGTCAGAATCGGACCGCTAGGGAGGTTAATCGAAAAAATAATCGATTTATGAAAATAATCGTTAGTTGCAGGTCTACTTCTATCACTTACAAATAAGGATTATTGGCAAAGCACACAAAAAATAATAAGATTTATTCCTAGATTCTTTCTTTTTATAGATTTGAAATCGTACATGCATCGACTTGTATGCCTTCACTTGTTTGCAATGCCGCTGGTGCATTCGCTCTGTAAACAAGTCATTACAAGCTCCCATATACTTGTCGAAACATGCTTCATTGCGTGAATCGCGTTATATTTGTCTTTACTTACCAACTTGTTGCTGATAAGACAAAAACGAATTCTAAATTTAATTTTAAAATGCTTCTTTATGCGATAACAATAAGCTAAAAAATTTCAAGCGTAGAAATTAATAAATCGTATTAAATTCTTCAATATGCTACCACCCCCCCCTTGACCGCCTTAATGCCCCCCATTTGCCTCTGGATCTGCTACCGCCCCCCATGGAAGGCTTCAGCGCCACTGGGGGTGGTACTGCCCCAGTTGGGAAACCCTGTTCTAAGGGCTGTGAAAGCTTAAGGCTTTCAAGCAGTGGCCTCCATCTAAACATTTGAAGGGACACTCTACTTATCCTGACCCCTTGACATTTTAAATGTAAAAGTGGTCAGGATGTGAGGAGTGCGCTCTTCTCTCCCCCCCCCCTCCAGTTCAGTGATGTGGAGAAAATGCTAGGTGATGTGGGAGAGATTCCTCCACCCCCCCCCCCCACACAGTGTCAATGGCAGCCGGGATTTTTGAATTTCCTGGCTGCCTGTCACCAATTCGATCACCAGTGACACCAGCAAGCAGACCGCTTGCCAATCACTGTAGCTTGCGCATAGCTCCTATTTATCATTCTGCCCAGGTGTTATAGAACTTATGTAGGTAAAGTGCAGAAGTCCCATTGCGAGTCGCAATTTGCTGCTCCTACGCTATGCAAATTGCATAGAGCGGCAAATTGTGTTAGAAAGCTTTTGGGACTTCCGGGTTCAGGAGTCCCTGAGCTGAAGAGGAGCTGCTGAGCATGGTGAGGGACGAAAGGTAAGTAAAATTACCCCCCAAAAAATAAAAATTGGGGATAGACCGTCAGCAGCCTCTGCTCAATTATTTAAGGACAAAAAAGGAAAATCTATTTTTTAATTAAGTGTTCCTTTAAATTCTCAGTTTGGGTACTATGCCACTCCCAGTTCCTTAGCAGCACGCATGCTGAGCTGACGCAGAACAATGAGGAGTCTAAAAACTCAATAATTCACCAGTAAGCGCACAGGAGTTTATTTTTAACAAAATTAGCTTTAATAGAGCATTTAAATATATCGCCTCAACTTAATTTTGGGTGCACAATAAATGGATTATGAATTTAAATAATACGTAGATTTTAATACGATTACATATGCATCCTTTTTATTACCCGTGAGGCAACACAAGATGATTTTTTTTCTTTTCCCTCAAGGAAACAAAAAGGTCAAGTGCATAACTACCAAAGCACAAGAATTTTCGAATTCTCTTATGATCCCTATGTAATCAAAGTGATAGGAGTATCTGTTCATCCTTTTCTTATAGTAACTACTCCTGTAAATGTTTTAATTTTTATGTGTTCTGTTATAGGCCATTTCCATGCCCGAGGCTGAGGAAATAAAGCAACGCACAAAAGCTTTTAAGCGATTATGTAATAAACTGCCTGCGGCTGACTTTTTTTTCACGTTTCAGTGTAAAACACCTGGTTATTTGTGTTTTAAAATCACCAATTTAGAGATGCTATCAGAATGTTTTACAAAGCCTCTTATTTAATGGTTGAAATTGCTTTTGACTAATTTAATGTTCAACTTTCCAATTGTGTATTTGTATATATAAATTCATATATATATATGTGTGTGTGTGTGTGTGTGTGTGTGTGTTCAAAATCTATTAAAACCTTGCTTAACGTCAGACCCATACAATTAAATGCCAGGTTCCTGCTGGCCACCCACTGCCACTGATGCAGCCAGCTGGCCCAAAGAATATTGGCAGACGCTTGGTTCAGCCTCTGTCAAGTTGCAGCCTGACACAGACCTAACAATAAGGGTATCAAATGAAAGTAAATACTGCTTGGAACATGCAATGGGAGCCATGTTTTAATTTTTATAGATTTTTTTCAACATTGGGATTCTTTAAATGAACTCCTGTGTATATTTTTATCTCTCGCAAGACACAAAAGGGTAAAATAATTGCTTTACACTTTCCTAGTAAAATCATTTCTCAAAAAAAAAGTTTTAGCACCCTACCACATTATCAGATGATGTTTTTGCCTTTCGTAATTTTAGAATGTTAGTGTTTTTTTTAAATTATTTTTATTATTCATATCCTACCAGGTCAGTTGTCAAAATTGATGTTTCAAGGATTTCATTGATTTTTATTTTTCTGCAGTTTTTTTTTCTTCCAGCTACAGGATTATTTATTCATGACTTGTTAGGATTTACTCAAGGATTGCCCAAATGTAGTTTAAAATAACCTGGCTAGAAAAGACCATAGCTGAGTTGGATTTTTACCAATTTTACTTTTCATACTTTCCCTGGTCACTTTCCAGGTATTGTGATTTGCTGAATAGTCGTGAAAGCACACGAAGGTGGAATTTACTAACCCCGTCTGAGAACTGTACTATCTTGCCCACGTCAGTCTTTCAAAACCGAGAGATAAAGAGATGGACAACTTGACAGAATTATTAATCAATGACAATAATTAGACATATTACCTTACAAGTGTTGCAGTAGTCTCCGTAGTGGGGAACAAATGGGTTCGAAATGGTGCGAGTTCGACTTTTCTTAGCGCATGAAAAGACTGATACATGCAGTGCTTGACAGCACCTGAATGAGTGTGACGCATTAGAGAAAGCAGTCCAATATATTTAGAGCTGGATTAAGGTACCACTGGGCCCTAGGCCAGTTACAAGTTGGGACTTCACTTTTTGTAAACACTCAAATCGATATAATGGCTAACCCCTTTTCTTCTGAGCCATATCATTTTCCAAGGGAGGGCTGAGTAAATTTTTGCCCATTTTATGCTCATGACATATAAACCATATTTAAAGTCCTTTTTTATTGTAGGAGCCAGGCAACTTATACTTCTTTTAATGGTTTCAGCAGATTACTATTATATTCCATATCACATCAGAATCCCATGTTAAAATCTAGTAAATACATACAGTATGTCATATAGTTATTTTGGCACACTGGTTTGGGTTTCAAGTATCACCAGCATCATGGTGACCACTACCCTTGGACCTAAAACTGGATTTTATTATATTTTTAGCAGACTATCATTTTTTTTCATACCTGGGAACTAGGGATGCACCGGTACCACTTTTTTAAGACCGCGTACAAGTACAGATACTTTTTTCAGGTACTGATACTTTTATTTAATGTCATGTGACCACTTTTCAATAAGAATAAACCTCATATAAAATGCCCCCAGCTCATACATATGTATTGCCCCCAGCTCACAAATATATAGCCCGATTATATAGCCCCCAGCTCACATTTAGGCTAGGGTCAGACGAGCGCGTTTTCTACGGACTGGGCGCCAGTGCAGTATGGACGCACTTTTTGACGGAAGACGCAGTAGTGGCCACACAGTCTGTTTTTGTGACTGACATTATTTTTGACGGATGTAGGAGGGAAAATAAAATAAAATACCATTTTGTCTGTCAAAAATGCTGGACGTATAAATGCAGTCCGTCTGACCACGTTCCATCACTCACATACAAAGCTATGCGGACGTGGGGCACTCCGCACGGCCATCCTAGCGGTTCGACGTTCTTGCTAACCTGCATCTGTTTGCCGCCTCTGTAGTGCGTCCGCACTTCCGTGCAGATGTACTTTGTGTGTGGGCCTTCATTGGTCATGATTATCTGCTACCACGGACGTACTAAAGTGTGGCTACACGGACGTTGACACTGCGTTCGTCTGACCCCAGCCTAAGTGGGTCTCTCCCACTCTGCCAGGCCCCTTCGAGCGGCCACCGGCATAGGTTGTAGCCCGGCCACTCATTGGGAATGACGCACAAGCCACGTTCTCGCGAGATACCGTAGTTCGCGAGATCTTGTGAACTCCACGATCTCGCGAGACCACAGCTGGTGGGTCCCAGGCGAGCCACTTGTCTACAACCCTTTGCCGGTGGCCGCTGGAAGGAAGAACCACACTCGGTGGGGCCTTGCAGCGTGCCGTTCGAGCACTGCTCCTGGCACAATGGCCCAGGGCTGGCTTCCGTTATCGGTTTGGGCATCGGGGGCATCCGCACGAGTACAAAGATACTAGTATCGGTGCATTCCTACTGGGAACATCTGTCTTGGTCCAAGAGATGCAGGAATTGAGTCAGTGCAGAATAGCCAAGGTCCATGCATGGCATGCATTCCATACTTTCAGGCATGTACATTTGGATAATTACCCTCTTATTGCTTTCCGTAAATTGTGATATTATCATTCACACAGCAGCACGTATGACTGTTTTTCAATGTCCAATAGTGGATACATCAGAAAATCTTCGACCATGGGTGTATAATCATCTTAGATCATGGATGTATAATCATCTTAGACCATGGATGTATAATCATCTTAGATTTAGCCTAGATTAAGACTAACCATTGATTTTATTTTTCCTCCCTTTCTTTCTTATGGCGCTTTAATTGCAGAATGGTTCGCTGGATACACGTGTGCCTCTCTTTGGATCAATACAGCTATAAATATATCAGGCGTATGTTGCAAGGTTACCGTATAACGAAGAACAAACACCGTGATTAGGCGCTTATTTATTTGTTGACTTAATCTACTCTGTTAAACAACACTCAATAATCAGTGCGATTGTTTATTACCCTCGGGAAGCTTCATCTAATTCAGGAATTTTGCAATTCATTATATTGTTTTATTTTGCGTTCCCGAGCGACGACACAATCTCTCAAATCGTAACATAGAAAAAGGAGAGAAAGGCTGAAAGAACATATCCATTTTCAAAGACAAAAAAAACCATAACAATAGAACAATTCTTTTCAATGGGCTCTAGTGACTAGACCTTATTTTTGAAAATAAACGGAGAAGACGGCGTTATCTTTTCCTTCCAAGTAGAGCTGAAAATTGCTCTGTACTCTCCTCCTTCAGACTTTCCCCCATGAGGGGAAGTTATCATGAAGAATTAAAATACAGTTAATTTCAGCATTAAGTAGTGCAGGCAGGACATTGGAATGGGCCTCTCTTTGCATCGCTGCATTTAGAGGAGGTAATTGGCTTTTAATAACCTTTCCATGTGGTTGGAAACAGATATAATTAAATTTAATCCTCTCGTACAAGGCTACAGCGTACTTCACAACCAGCCTCTTGTAGAGAAGTGTGTGTTTTGTGTAATAAACCCTTACATGGCTTTATATAACTTCCTCCGTGTTACACTCTGGTGCGTCAAGTATCCCTTTAATAATGTAACGCCATAACAACCTTGACTCCTTGCTCTGGTTATGATAGAAGGTCCCATGCACCCTTTGACTATCCTTTACTCTAAATTGAAATGAATGCAAGCAATCCTGTGATTTTTCACTAACCAGCAGGTTGAAGGCAAGTTGTACTTGTCTGTGTCAATTCGCTCAATCGATTGTGAAAGGAATAGCTGGCTAATTCTGCTAAGTTGCAACTGAGACCATGAAATTAACAGACTTTTCCTGTTCCGATCGAGTAAGCCAGAGCTGAGCAATTACAATTTGAATCCAGCAACCAAGCCGGAATTAATTCAACATCAACTTGTCTTTAGTGATTAGATCCTTATATCTTTAACCCTATCACTACTTTTTGGGGGAAAACCTGTAACCTTTTATTTGAAATTTTGTTTAAGTAGTTAACACTCAAGTGTAGGGTAAAGTAATAATTTTGAATATTACTCTGAGGCCTTTTAAAGTTTTATTACTTTGTTGAAATTAATGTAAATGTGTTCTTTAAAGAAATATTGCTAGGATGAAAGGCTCTGAACTCTAGATGGCGTCACTTATCTTGCACAATTTCAACATTGGTCCTCATCCGCATACAGGCAGAAATGGATTTTGGCTTTTGTGTCAAATACAGTACGTGTGATTAAAATAATGGTCAGATCTCCTGCTTATAGAGATTTATAGTGATCATAATGAGGTTAGTAACAATGCAATGTCCACAAAATACCAACAGAATATAAAAACAGTATCAGCATATGATGATGATGGTGTTTTTCTAATAAAGGATTTCCAGCAATTATAACCACCTAAATCATATCCCTATACAGTTGTGGGTGACCCCACATCTCTCCTTGTATTCTGCTGTCTCGCTGGCTGTTGTAATGCCCCAGTAAAGTTTGTTGGGCTTTTTGTCTACAGCCAGGATGGGGACTGCTCCTTGTACCTTCTTTGCAGTAATAGAGGATGCAGGAGTGAGATCTGATTGTTCTTCCCCAGAGAACACACAAATTTTACTTTAAAAAGATATGTAAATGGTACGTGCTGCTTTTCATTTCTATTAAATGTCATCGCGTGAGTGTGTGTATTTCATTTTGGTAGTGAAATAATTCCGTGTATGTTCATTGAAAAAATTACCTAATTTTTCCATGACCAAAGACAATGACCAACAAATGATCTCACAGAAGGTTCCCTGGTTAAGTTTAATTCAACTTGGTACGGCTGGCAAGATTTTCAAAGTAAGGGTGGTAACCATTCTGTGGTGGTGACCTAGATAAAGGTAAAGCCTTGTCACATGTGAAATATCTGTGCTCTCAGTGTAATGTATGTAAAGTTACAAGTATTTATAAAGCGGCAACAATTCCTTAGTGCTGTACAATGGGAGAAACCAAATAACAAATACATACATGTTACACACACATAACAGAAGGAGGGAGGACCCTGCCTGAGAGCTTACAATCTAAGATTAGAGGGGTGACCCATTAGGTGAGGATGAATAGGATAAGTGAAGTAGATGGGTGCATGAGGACTGAATGGGAAGAGGAGCAATAAATATGCAGTGGGGAATCATGGAGTGAGCCGATAGGCTTCTCTAAAGTAATGCGTTTTCAGAGACTTCTTGAAGGACTGAAGAGAGAGGGGAGAGTCTAATGTTGCAGAGGAGGCAGTTCCATAGAAAGGGGGCAGCTCGGGAGAAGTCCTGACGGCGAGAGTTGGGGGTGCAGGTACGAGGAACTGATAGCATCAAATCATTGGCAGAGTGAAGTGGTCGGGGTGGGATGTACATGCTAATAAGGGAGGAGATGTAGGCAGGGGTGCGGTTATGGAGAGCTTTGTATGTGAGCACCAATATTTTGAAATTGATTCTAAAGGAAACCGGGAGCCAGTGTAGAGATTGACAGAAAGGTGAGGTGTGGGAGGTGAGGTATATGAGCCTGGCACAGACGTTTGTTACAGACTGCAGAGGGATAATGTGGGATCTCTTAAAGCCAGAGAGAAGCAGGTTACAGTAGTCAAGGCGGGAGATCATAATCGCTTGGATGAGCATTTTAGTAGAGTCTGGATTAAGAAAGGGACGTATGCGTGCAATGGCGGAAGTTGCAAGATTTGGTTAGAGACTCAATTTGAGGATGTAAAGGATAGATTGGAGTCCAAGAGGACCCAGAGTCAATGAGCCTGAGAGGTAAAACGTAATGGTGGCACCCTTCACCTAAAGGGAGATGGGCGCAGCAATAAAGGTTTTAGAGGGAGGGAAGATTAGAATGTCAGTTTTCGAGAGGTTGCGCTTTAGGAAACAGGATGTCATCCAGTCGGAGACCGCTGACAGGCAGGCTGTAGCACGGTCCAACACAGGAGGAGAGGGATCAGGAGAGGAAAGGTAATTTTGGGTGTTGTCAGCATAGCGATAATTAAATCCAAAGGAAGAGATGAGGTTGCCAAGAGAGGCAAGTATAGATTGAGAAAATAAGGGGACCCAGAACAGAGCCTTGAGGTACTCAAACTGAAAAAGGAACTGATGAAGAGGCACCAGCAATGGAGACACTAAAGTAGTGAAAAGAGATGGGAAGAGAACCAGGAGAAAGTGGCATCGCTGAGGCCAAGCTGACACAGCGTGAGGAGCAGAAGAGGATGGTCATCAGTGTTGAATGAAGCAGAAAGGTCAAGAAGAATAAGCAGGGGGAAGTGACCTTTGGTTTTAGCAGCAGCTGAATAATTAGTCACCTTTTATAAATACATTTGTTGGATTGTTTAATATAATGTTTTCGTGAAATAATAATTTCATTAAATAGAAAAGTGTAAGCACTCAAATAATCACAGGGTGAACTACGCTTTTATGTTTCTCTACAAGTACTGGTGTGCTGCGTGTCTACATGTGTGCAGCCACAGACTACTTGAAGAGGTTGTCTCATATCTTTGCATCAAAAAAATGTGTTCTGGGATGTGCTATATCTAATATACCAAATGACTGCATTAATGTTTACGACTTTACAAATATTATTACTAAAAAAGAGCACTATAATGTAAACTCTTAATGAATATAGTTAAGTGCAGTAAATAAAGAGATGTGCGCTCACAAACAATTCTCTTATATCAGCAGTAAGTGTATCTATTAGAATTCACAGAAGAAACTATTGTACAATGTACCACTATACTACGGGTCTGCAGCCTTAAAGGGATACTCTAGGCCAGTGTTTCTCAAGTGGTGGGTCGCGACCCAAAAGTGGGTCACGACCAGGGGTGAACTGGGTCGCGGGGCAAGTGCCCCCAGGCCCCTCTAATGCCTGGGACCCGTGGATGCATCTTACCTGTGGCAGTGGGTCCCAGGCAGCGCGGCTACCTCTGAATGTTTCCAGACGCCACCTGGGACTCGCTGCATCAGGTAAGATACTCTGTAATGGCAAGGTGGGTGGGGGAAGAAATCTATAATGGGAAGGTGTGGGGGTGGGACTCAGTGACTGGTGGCACGCTCTGTACTCCCAACACCAGGAGCCACTGTGCACAATGCACATCTCCGTGAGGCAAAGTATATTTATATAGGCCAACCTCCCATGGAGGCATTTTTTTGATGGTGCTTTCCCATTGGTCCAAGCTATTTCATTGCTCTTCAGTGTCTCTATGAGGCACTGAAGAGTGTAGGTTCAAGAAGTAGGCAGCACCAGACGCGTGCTGCAGACTTCTCAATCTCTTGGCCAGCTTGAGTTTATGCGATTTACCGTAGCGTTCAGCTACGCAAATTGTGTTGGCTCAGGGAGGGCAGGCTGCCAGTACTGAGAAGAAATAATGCGGGCAGTGGCAGAGACGGACGGTGGGGGTGCACGGAGCAGATGCGTTTGTTAAGTTTTGTTATAATATTTTATTATTCATTCAGTAGTGATTTCAATTAGAGTTGCTTTGTCTATCATCTCCCCAGACTTTGAGACACGTATTAAGAGTAATAGGCATCCCCAGTTTTCCCTTAGGTTCTAACTAATTTCATATGTTTCAATTACAGTTTATTTTATTGGGTTTTTGCTTCAACAGCACTTTTGTTTTCACTAGTGCTGTGATTACTGCACTATCCTTTTTGGAAAGAATCCCGGTTTACAAAAGTGTTTAAAAAGTGTATACATTGTAGAATGTTTTGTGGAATAAATTATGTTTCAGAAATTCAATTATTTTTGCGTCGCGACTTAATGACCAAGGACATCTGTGGGTCCTGAGGGTCCACAGGTTGAGAACCACTGCTCTAGGCAACATGACCACCTAAGCTTTTTTAGGTGGTCATGACGTCCTAAGTATGCCCTTTTCCTCCGCTGCCCCCTCCGCTCAGCCGATCGGCTGAAACAGCTGAGAGACGCAGAGGACTTTACTCCGCCCTCCCAGCTGTCAGCAGAGCGGGATTCGTATTTCCCGCTTCTGCCGACTATTGCCGAGTAGGAGACGTCATCGCGCTTTCAGCGCGATGACGTCTCCAACTTGCCGCAGTAGCTGGCGGCAGCGGCTGAGATTAGTGTTGGGCGCATCCTCTTGCGCGTAACACTAATCAAAGAAGAAGATGGAGCCGGGAGGAAGCCTGCTGATTGGCTGGTTCACGTAAACCATTAGCTAAGTTGAAGATTTCCCACGACGGGAGCGGAAGAGGAGGGAGGGGAGTATAATAAAAAAAAAACGCCGTTGGAAACAAGTGGTTTTTAGGATAAGTATTACATTAAAAAAAAAAATACTGAATAACTATGTAGGGCAATAGGTATAATATAATTTTTAAAAAAAGGGGGTGTGATTTTTAGCCTAGATTGTTCCTTTAACCCTCCAGATGTCTTGCAACTACATTTTGCATGATGCTCATTACACCTAATGAGTGGCTAAGAATCTTGGGAGTAATAGTTCCAAAACATCTGGAGGGCCAAAGTTGCTGACACCTGCGCTGTGCCAAACCACTGAGTGTAAATGCACCAGGGCTTGACATTTATATATCAAGCAAAAAAAGACGTAGAAAACATTTTACAAGCCAAGTTTTGATTTGTATAGAACCATTCCAAAACCTGGGATCCAGAGGTGAACCGGAATGGTCGTCTGCCTCATGGGTTTGTCAGGTCATAACTTTCAGTTTGTAATCTCTCTAAAGTGTTTTCTACAAAATGATGGAAAAGCCATTTGGATCATTGTTAGAGCTGGCATCTGTGGTATTACTTTCCCTTTGTGGGATGACACATAGAGGTGAGGGTAAATAGCAGAGTATGAGAAGTAGTGGGGTACAGGGGGGTGCTGTGTGAGAGATGAATCAGGAGAGGTACAGTGGGGGGGGGGATTAGAGAAGCCCACCAGCTCACTCCTTAAAGTAATGCGTTTTTTAGGTTTGTCTTGAAAGACTAGAGGCACGGGGAGATTTGGATGTTGTGAAGGCATTCGTCAAATAGGGAATAGCTTGGGAAAAGTCATGTAGGCCAGAATGAGGAGTGCAGGTACAAGGATTGGGAGCATGAGGAATATAACTCAGCCTTCTTCCTTCTACCTTGTCTTCCCTTGTGAGTTATGAAGTGCCTATTTAGTAAATGTTCTTTACAGATCTACTGTTGATATTAAAAGCTGACTTTCAAAGAAATTAACTGAAAGGACAGTGTATTTATTTGCAAGAAAGCTGTAACTTCACAATCCAGATCACATCACGGGACGTGTAGTTCCACCATGCTAAACCCATTAATAACCACATTCATATATGTGTTCGATTGCTAGAGGATGCCTTAATTAAACATTTTCCAGTGTAGTCATTATAAGCACCTCAGGAAAATGTGGATTTTTCTTGAGTAGCTTCTCTTGCTGACTGGTAAATAAAACTAGAGATACTGCCATCAAACAAAATACTACTTAATCGTCCTTTACCAATTAGCATTTTTATTTATTTATTGTTAACATCCGACCTAATTAGTGATATCGCTTTTGTCGCTCGAGGTCATGAAGTTAATTTGAGATCATTCTTCTCACCTCTCCATGCTAAACATGTCTGTCTAGGTTACATTTTTGCTTTTTATCCCTAGTTCACAGAAGTGAAAAATGATGGCTAATTAAGTGCAATTTTCAAATAAATTAACACAATGCATTCATATTATTTGACATGCCGTGAGATGGCTCAACAAAGCTTCCATTCATATGTAGGCATTCCCTGCAGAGGCTCTCTAGGCAGAAGGTGCTTGCATGGCTTTGTCATTCAGTGCTTTCTTATCCAAGCAACTACGTGTTTCTTCATGGTTTAGCGAAAATTTATTTCCGATGCTTAAAGCTGAGATACGGCATTTTACAATAAAAAATAATAAATATAAAAGCTACCTCATACACAATACATTTGGTTTAAATCCTCCAGATATAGTGATGTACTGTGTGGCAGACTGTCAGATGAAAATGATGTGTAAGACACACCTGGCACCTTTCAGCTTCATTAAAAGAAAATCAAGAATGAAGATTATCTTTCTTTCAAAGAGAAAGCCATTAATTAAAAAGAACTCTGTAGGAACCAAGACCACTTAAGATTTTCTGTCCCTTCTCCCAAACTATGACAGCTTAACAAAGCAGATTTCTTTCCTCCACCCTGAAAGCTGTCAATCAGCAATTTTAAAATGTCGCTATCAGTCACTCAGCTGAATGAGAGGTATTTGGTTGGTAGCATGCTCAGAAGCATCACATGGGCATCTTGTCTATATTGTATTTGGATAACACCATCTTCCTATAGCCATATGTCTGTAATGGAAGAATGGACAAAGAAACCACGGACAAAACACCATGGGCTGTATTCTGGCACCGTCAATAAAACAAAGTCACTAAAGGGGAAATCATGGTGACCTGTTACCGCTTAGGGGTTCTTTATAACCAGCTCTGTTAGGAGCAAACAATTATATTAGTTGCTCAACTTGTAATAAAAAAGAGCCACTGTCTGATACCAACATCAGCGTCACGTAGGGTCAGTGGATGGATACTTGGAACTATCTGTTCCTGATTTCCTACTGTGTATATCCAGAGGAGGCGATGGACTGTGTCCACTGCACCATGGGACCAGCGTTAAGGTATATTTTTAAAAAAATGTTAAGTGATTTTTGTTTTTGCAAAATCACTTAACACCAGAGTCTCAGAGCCATTTTTAATGAAATATTAGTGGCTCATCCTTTTCTTTGTAATGAGGTTAAATGACCACTACTGAAAGAGTGTCTTTTTTGGCCCTTAAATAAATGGGCAGAGGCTACTGACAGCTTCTGCCCAATTACTACTTTTTGTTTTGCCCAATTTTATTCCCTTTTCTTTCTTGCTGTGCGCAGCTCCTCCTCCTCTGCACAGGGACTCCCGAACCCGGAAGTCTAAGGTTTTTTCCATGCAATTTTTTTTCTCCCTGCACTACGTGCGCAATTCGCATTTACACACAATGCAACACAACGGTACTTGCAAACTTGATATATTCAAGTTCTGTAGCGCTTGCGCAGAGCGATGGATCCATCACGGTAGTGGTGTCGGCATGCAGGAAGTGTGCCGATGTCAGGCGTAACCAGCAGCCAAAGAAATTCAAATTCTCCAGCTGCTGGTGACACTGGATGGTTGGAGGAAACTCCTCTATTTCATCAGCTTTTTACCAAAGGGAAGAGGGGTGGGGGGAGATGGGGTGGCACTCCTCACATTCTGAACATTTTAAATTTGTCAGATAAGTAGAGTGTTCCTTTAAGTATAATGGCCCCACTCATTAACACTATTTTCTCAGTCAGAATTGGACATGTTTTTCACCAGAACCACCACCACTTAGAAAAAATGACGTGAAAGCACACACTGTGATGTCACAAAATGATATTGATTTGCTTTTTGGGTCGCTATAAAATTTAATTTCTCTTTTTTTATATTAAAAAAATGGTTATATCCTCAGGATAGTGTTTGAAATGTCATGCAGGAAGTCTGTTTATCATATTATTCGTCACTTTTTAAAAGTGAAGCTGCAGAAAATGTTTTATGACATATCGTTTTTATTCATCCCTGTGGTATTTTAAGATTTACATAAAGGTTCTGAATTAAATATGCAACAATAGTATTAAAAATATAAAAATGTGATGAAAAGTATTTTATGCTTGATATCTATTTAATAATGCTTCCCTTGCTACGCCTAACACACCTTCATTAATCCCACAGCCTGCAACCATAAATTTGTACTTCACTTTACAGAACGGTGCTAAATTATTAAAAACTGAACAAAACCATACACAGGCCTCATAAAGCGTGTGGTTAAACATTGTAAGATTGATAAAAAAAATAAAAAAATTGCTGCCTATAAATTAGTCTGCTCACTTAGAGGGTAAATTATTCACAGGAAATTGAGGCATAATTACTTTTATAAAATGTGTTGTCTCCTGCCACCAGCCTTTTTTGATAATTGCAATCTTCTGATGTACGTGAGTAAAATCAGCAAAAATGACATCGCCATCTCGCATATTTCTTTTATCATGCTATGGGCCAAGTCGAGCTGAGTAAATCCCACAGAGCAAAGCAAATTAATATTAGGAATTCATACGAGATTGCTGTTTCGTGTCAGTCTTCTGAAACTGGGCTTCAAACATGTATTTGTAAAAGGAGCAGTTGTGTACTCGCCCACTTTGATGGTGGGCCCAATCGAGGGTGCAACGAACAAAGGGCACAAATTGAAATCATTTACATACAGTAAGTATACATATCTTTTTGAATCACGAGTGTAGCCGTGACAAGATTACTCTGCATTTGTCTCTGGTATCCCAAGTATCAGGACAGGATAAAACCCAATGAGATGGCCACGTTATAAATTGTGGACATTTATTATTATTTATCATCACTTTGTGCATTGCTTTAAAATAAAGAATGGAGAAGTAGAATTTTACCAGAGCGCTTACTGGTATTTTCTTAGAACTAAATGTTCATGGTAACGCCACCAGAGCTGACCCATGACTTATAATACAACTGTAGTTCGGCAACTTCTTTTTATCTACATGTTGTATGAAACAACAAAGCAATGAATTAGAAACCACATAATAATTCCAGCATACGGCAATATTTCTTCAATGGCTTTATTCCATCACCATAATACATAACGTTTCCTTGGTCGAAACGTTGTTTTGTAGTTTGCTGATGGAATAAAGCCATTGGAGAAATATTGCCATATGTGTTACTCAATTGGGCCTTGGAGTGAGGACCCTCCGGCGGCAACTTGAAGGTGGGTGCAAGCATCCGATACATTGCAAGCAGTGAATTAGGGGTTGCATTTGGAAGCCATCTTTAGCGGTAACCTAAGAATGCAGGATTTGTGACTGCTGCTCATAAGCATCATATTTGGAAGGTGTATGATATATGTGAGTAATCCTCATTTTTAACTATTGTGGTATAAGAGATGGAGAAATCATGAATATCTAGTCACACCAGCAACATTTAATAGAATATTATTTTTTTTTTATCATGTCAGATTAGATAAATCTTGTACACTTCTTGCTCTCAAAGGGTTTTAAATCCTAAAATTCCCACGTTCTATTTATTAGCAAGAATGCAGTCGACATATTTCTCAGGTGTTTCATTTAAGGAATGCAGAAGACAGGTGCTTTAAAGCAATCACCGCTTCTAATCCAGGCCTATTAAACAAAATTATTGGTTGTGCAGTTTAAGGACTGTAGGCCATGCCTAGCATGTTACATGAGCACCTCAGTAATTCTTCAGAACTACTTAGGCAATTCAGGACATATCTGAGACAATCGGGTATGTCTTAACAAAACAGGTTGTCCAATCTTTATGGAACTGCTGGCTGCTACAAAACAAACGTATCTAATTTTAAACCGTTTTTACTTTAAAACCATTGTAATCTAGGCTTTTTATACCTGACTTTGTTCCAGCTAACAAGAATAACCAATCAAATTGTCACCCTATCCCCCCTGAAAATGACTTTTCCGATTCCCAAGACAGTTCCTACTTGAATGGATTGTCCCACTAATTTAAAGCAATTTGGCATGGCAGTAGAACACACCCTATTTCCTGGTGGGCATGCTTCTTTCTGGGTGGGCCTGTCCCTTTCACTAATGCCTGGGGACTGGACTCCCCTTTTCTATGTTGGCCTGAGTGGCGTCACTAGGGTTGGTGTCACCCAGTGCGGTAACTCATGGTGTCACCCACCCCGAGTTTTACGTTTAGTTTATTTTTTTAAATGACTCTTACTCATAAAGCAGTACTCCCATATAATACTGAATGTTCTTAATACACGGCGCACATTACTGTGAGGTTTATTGCTGTGCAGCTCTCTCATATACTCACACACAAATTTTGGTGAACTGCCAGCAAGTACGGTGCCTGTTCGACGGCAGTGAAAGTCCCCATAGAGAAGTAATGGTAAATCTGTTCAGAGACATCGAACAGCAGAGAAATGTCCTGATGTTCAGTGGTTTCATTAGACAGGTTTATTCAGGCGAACACCATCAGGGCTATTCAGAGAGAGGTGAAAACCTTGAGAATTGTCAGGAGAATGAGCAATCTAGACCAAATAGCCAATTTGGAAAGTGAGATAAATGGGAGAATTTTTCTGGTTTGACTATTTTGCCCTGGAATTTTCAATTCTACAGTCATTCTCAACGTTTTCACCCTTCTCTGAATATCCCTGCATAGGTTTCAATGTTAAAAATATTCCCGTTTTTACCCAATATCTAATAAAACATTTATTCCATTAATCTGTAGTAAAAAGTCTCTTTTAGGGATGTGCGTTTTGTTTCGGACCAATTAGTTTTTTTCACGAATCGGCCCGATTCAGTGATTCGGATTCGACCGATTTTCCGAATCGGATCCGATCCGAAAACGTCCGAAACGATTTCCTATCCGAAACAAAAAAAAATTGGAATCGGAAATCATTTTCGTTCAATTCGTAATTTCTGTTCCACTTCGGTAATTTTCAAAAAATGCTTAAAAGATCCTAAAAAATCTAAAAATAAAGAAACTCTCTTTACTACAGAATACAGTTGTGTTCAAAATTATTCAACCCCCACTGAAATTGAGTGTTTTGGCCAGTTTGACATTGATTTTGATCATTCAGTCATCTTGCTTACAATTAAATCAAAGAGGCACGTGTAGGTCAGACAAATATAACATAACATTTATAATGAAATAACCACAAATGTCTTTTCTGTGCTCACATCATTATCAGTTTTATTCAACCCCCAAGTGACATTCAATCTTAGTACTTAGTACAACATCCTTTTACAGTTATAACAGCTTTTAAACGTGAAGCATAGCTTGACACAAGTGTCTTGCAGTGATCTAAGGGTATCTTCGCCCATTCGTCATGGGCAAAAGCCTCCAGTTCAGTCACATTCTTAGGCTTGCACACTGCTGCTTTCTTTAAGTCCCACCAGAGGTTCTCAATCGGATTTAAGTCAGGTGACTGCGATGGCCACTCCAAAATGTTCCAGCCTTTAATCTGCAACCATGCTCTAGTGGACTTGGAGGTATGCTTGGGATCATTGTCCTGTTGACAGGTCCAACGTCTCCCAAGCCTCAGGTTTGTGACGGACTGCATCACATTGTCATCCAATATCTCCTGGTACTGAAGAGAATTCATGGTACCTTGCACACGCTGAAGCTTCCCTGTACCTGCAGAAGCAAAACAGCCCCAAAGCATGATTGACCCCCCGCCATGCTTCACAGTAGGCAAGGTGTTTTTTTCTTCATAGGCCTTGTTCTTCCTCCTCCAAACATAGCGTTGATCCATGGGCCAAAACCGTTCTAATTTTGTTTCATCAGTCCACAGAACACTATCCCAAAACTTCTGTGGTTTGTCCACATGACTTTTGGCATACTGCAGTCGACTCTTCTTATTCTTTGGAGACAGCAAGGGGATGCGCCTGGGAGTTCTGGCATGGAGGCCTTCATTACGCAGTGTGCGCCGTATTGTCTGAGCTGAAACTTCAGTACCCACATCTGACAAATCTTTTCTCAGTTCCTCAGCAGTCACACGGGGACTTTTCTCCACTCTACGCTTCATGTAGCGCACAGCAGTCGAAGTCAGCATCTTCTTTCTGCCACAACCAGGTAGCGTTTCAACAGTGCCCTTTGCCTTGAATTTGCGAATGATGCTTCCTATGGTCTCTCTTGGTATGTTTAACATCTTTGCAATCTTCTTATAGCCATTGCCCTTCCTGTGAAGAGTAATCACCTCTTCTCTTGTCTTCCTGGACCATTCTCTTGACTTCACCATGTTTGTAACCACACCAGTAAATGTCTAGAAGGAGCCGAGTATCACAGTCATTTTAAAGCTGCCTAATTGGTGCTTATTATGCTTTATTGCTGCTCCGTGACATCCACAGGTGTTTTCAATACCTGATTGAAAACACTTGAATGAACCTCTGTTCTTCAGAGTGGTAGTCTTTAAGGGGTTGAATAATTGTGTCAATGAAGAATTCACAAAAGAAACATTTACTACTGTATTACAAAACCAATTGATGTCATTTTAGTTGCATATGGTTCTTTAAAAAGTCCTTATAGGATTTCATTCTGCATACAATTACAAATGTACACTAAATTCCCTAAAACCCTTTACAGCATTGGGGGTTGAATAATTTTGAACACAACTGTATAATAATAAATGGTTCATTAGATATTGAATTAAAATGGGAATATTTTAACATTGAAGTCTATGGGGCAAAACATTTCCCAAACCCTGTGGCTCAATTATTTTTTTTCAAAAAATGCTTAAAATATCCTAAAAAATCTAGAAATAAAGAGACTCTTTACTATATAATTTAATAATAAGTGGTTTATTAGATATTGAATTAAAACGGGAATATTTTTAACATTGAAGTCTACGAGGCAAAACATTTCCCACACCGAATACACGAAAATGTCCGAAATCACGAAAAAAAAAGTCGATACGAAAAACGAGCCGTAACGGAAATCGGCCGAAACGATCCGAAATGAAAATTGTCGAATTATGAACGTAACGAGCCGAAAAGAAAAATAAAATTGGGGCGCATCCCTAGTCTCTTTACTTGTTGATTTTTTTTTTCTTAGTATCTAATAGGCATTTTTCAAAAAAAATCTCTTTTTTTTCTTTCTAATAGCGTCTTTTTCTGTAACAGCCCTTTTTATTATCATTCATAGGATCTTATATGTTAATTCCAGACATTTTCGTTCTGTAGTTTTTTTGAAAACAGCGGGGGACGGGTTCGTGGTGGCATTCGGTTGCTGATTCCTTGCACTCCAGGGACCCTGCGGTGAATTCACCAGGGAAATTTGATTCCCCGAAGTGCGGGGAACAACAGAACACTGAAATGTCTGTGTCATTTTGGTGCTTTGTGAATATCCCCTTTAGTGGTGTTTTTTTTCCTGCCCCCAGGAAAGTGCCAGCCTAGGCCTTGCCTACCCAGGACATACTTTAAAATGAGAGAATTCTCAATGTATCCTTCCTGGTAAAATAGTTTTGTGGTAAAAAAAATATATATATTTTTTTTGGGTGTCACCCTAGGTGGTGGTGTCACCCAGTGCGGGCCGCACCCCCTGCCCCCTCCTAGCGACGCTAGTGGTTGGCCTCAACCCACCCCACCCAACCCTATTCTGACCTTATACCTCGTTATAGCGACCAGTGGGATTCTAGTATACAGCACAGTACAAAAATTCATTATCACTAATGAAAACCAGTCAGTTTGCTTTTACTTTTCAGTGGTTGTACAGTAGGCATAGGCGCGCACCCCCTAATGTAGGGTAAAGAAGTTATTTTTCACCCCCTAAATTAACATTTTAGATGTCTCTTATCAGTTTCATGATGAATAACTTGAAAACTGACTATAAGAAAAATGTGTATTTTGTGCAAAATCTTCTAAACATAATTTTTTAATTAGTAAGTGCAGTGTTGGTGCACACTCTAATGCATCGGGCTGTGCACGCTAGCCACAATAGGTGTTAAAGAATGAGTAGGGCAGTTGTGGTGTAACATGTAAACATTTCATATTAGTATGCTTACATTAATATATTTTTTACCCCATGCTCATTATGTAGATGTGTCTCTGAGATTTATTTGGGCCCCTTTTGAGTGATTCTTGTGTTTTGTAATATATATATATATACAGTATATTTATTACAAATGTGTGTATTTTATATATGTGTATATATATATATATATATATATATATATATATATATTATATATATATATATATACAGGGTGATAGACCACCATTTTGTCAGCAGGCGGATGGAGAAAGCCCTTTTCCCCTATAGGGTTAATTTTCAGCTGTCTGCTGATTTAACCCCTTTGTTGTCAGGTGAGTTGTGCCGGAGATCAGGCTGTCGCGCAGCAGCCAATGGTGTGCCACACGTGCCAACTGGTGGGCACGGCGAAGGATGCCCATTGAAACCAGTGTGGCGAACTATGCCATCCTTCGACTTCAAGGTCCACCTGCCGTGGGGGTGGCATAGTACGCCCTGTGGTGGGAAACTGTTAAAGTTTTTCCTGCCTTGATAGGTACTACGGTTGCCTCTGGGACAGTCTTTTTGCTGGGAGCAGCAGAGTTGGAAACAAGCCTTGAAGTCACTAAGGGAAGTGCAAACTCATTACTTTTGTTTGCTTTACTGGTAAGCGGCTTAGCTGCCCAATATTATAAGTGAGGGGAGAACAAGTGTTCAGCTAGTCTCCAAAAAAACTGTAGGCTTATGATTTATGTTTAATTTGCTTGTTTATTTGAATATACTCTCTGTACTTTGGCTGCAAAATAAAGCAAAGCCTTGAACTCCGAATAGTCTGTCCAGTGGCTATAACACACATATATATAAAAAATCCAGAGGGAGAGAAAGCACTCAGACAATCGAATTGCATGGTGCCCAGGTGCTGCCCATAAGAGAATAGGTATGAAAAACAATAAAGTGGGAGCACTCTGGGTCATACCTTGATAAACAAACAATAAAGTGGGTGTGAGTCATACCTTGATAAAGGCTTCTAGGAGCCAAAACGTCGGTCCCCTTTTTAATGTAACTTTAATAAACTTTTTTGTTTTATCCTGAGACCCAGAGTGCTCCCACTTTGTTTCTATATACAGTCAGGTCCAGAAATATTGGGACATCGACACAATTCTAACATCTTTGGCGCTATACACCACCACAATGGAGTTGGAGTGAAACAAACACAATGTGCTTTAACTGCAGACTGTCAGCTTTAATTTGAGGGTATGTACATCCAACTCAAGTGAACGGTGTAGGACTTACAGCAGGTTGCAGATGCAGACGTGCCTCCCACTTGTTAAGGGACCAAAGGTAATGGGACAGAATAATAATCATAAATCAAACTTTCCCTTCTTAATACTTTGCAGTCAATCACAGTCTGAAGTCTGGAACGCATAGACATCACCAGACTGATTGATTTGGCCATTGCATAACATTCCACTTCTCTCTCTTCAAAAACTCTTTGGTCGCTTTTGCAGTATGCTTTGAGTCATTGTCCATCTGCACTGTGAAGCGCCGTCCAATGAGTTCTGCAGCATTTGGCCGAATGTGAGCAGATAATATTGCCCGAAACACTTCAGAATTCATCCTGCTGCTTTTGTCAGCAGTCACATCATCAATAAATACAAGAGAACCAGTTCCATTGGCAGCCATACATGCCCACGCCATGACACTACCAGCACCATGCTTCACTGATGAGGTGGTATGCTTAGGATCATGAGCAGTTCCTTTCCTTCTCCATACTCTTCTCTTCCCATCACTCTGGTACAAGTTGATCTTGGTCTCATCTGTCCATAGGATCTTGTTCCAGAACTGTGAAGGCTTTGTTAGGTGTTGTTTGGCAAACTCTAATCTGGCCTTCCTGTTTTTGAGGCTCACCAATGGTTTACATCTTGTGGCGAACCCTCTGTATTCACTCTGGTGAAGTCTTCTCTTGATTGTTGACTTTGACACACATACACCTACCTCCTGGAGAGTGTTCTTGATCTGGCCAACTGTTGTGAAGGGTGTTTTCTTCACCAGGGAAAGAATTCTTCGGTCATCCACCACAGTTGTTTTCCGTGGTCTCCCGGGTCTGTTGGTGTTGCTGAGCTCAACGGTGCGTTCCTTCTTTTTGATAATCTACCAAAGAGTTGTTTTGGCCACGCCTAATGTTCTTGCTATCTCTCTGATGGGTTTGTTTTGTTTCTTCAGCCTAATGATGGCTTGCTTCACTGATAGTGACTGCTCTTTGGATTTCATCTTGAGATTTGATAGCAACAGATTCCAAATTCAAATAGCACACTTGGAATGTGGAATCTGGGCCTTTTATCTGCACATTGTAATTGGGGTAACATTGTAATTGGGGTAATGAGGGAATATCACACACCTGGCCATGGAACAGTTGAGAAGCCAATTGTCCAATTACCTTTGGTCCCTTAACAAGTGGGAGGCACATCTGCAAACTGCTGTAAGTCCTACACCGTTCACCTGAGTTGGATGTACATACCATCAAACTAAAGCTGACAGTCTGCAGTTAAAGCACATTGTGTTTGTTTCATTCCAACTCCATTGTGGTGGTGTATAGAGCCAAAGATGTTAGAATTGTGTCGCTGTCCCAATATTTCTGGACCTGACTGTATATATATATATATATATATATATATATATTTAAAGACCAATGACATAACTGTTACGTCATAAAAGCATTGACTTTAGAGACTCTTGGTCCTTACAAGTTAAAGTCACTTGTATTTTTTAAACATCTTACTCACATTATGACCTGTACTGTAAACCTCACAGATTTCCAGCAATAATATGCAAATCGTTTCTAATGTACAGTGTAACTGAATCCCACTGGCAGGTCCAAGATACTAATATAATGTAATTAGGGTACCTGAATTTATGGTGTACATGTATTCCCTGTGTTTGCAGACATTTTTCCAATTTTATGTTAATTTTTTTCACAAAACTCTCGTGGTATACTCAAGTTTCTACGGTAATGAACTTCTCTTGCAATGTCAAAATAGGACATAGTTTTGGTATATGATAAAACATGCATGTTATTTTATATATTCAGAGTAGAGAATTTCCAACTGTTTTGCCATTGATGCAAGAAAAATTACAGTCATTAAAACTCATGCAAAAGCCATTCTTGGATACAAACCAGATGTATGATTTGATATGTTGTCGGGCATGTAGTGTTTTTAATCTTGGACATGTCTTGATATATTATAAACTTGTCCGAGCATGGACCCCACACGTTTTGGTGCATTTTTTTTTTCTTCACAAGTCACTTGTCATTTCATTCGTTTTCCTCCCCACACTATTACGTGGAAGTTGCTGGCACTATAAAAAAAAATTATGAATATATACGTAGCAGTTCTATTTTTGAAGAATTTGCTTCCAGATTCTTAAACAAAATTTTAGCTGTCACCATTCGTTCTAAAGAAGAACACGATCTTCTGTATCACTTTGCATGAGCTCAAATGGATGTGTGGTAAATAGATGGAGTCCAGCAGGACTGTAGGCCCATCACGATTTATATTGCTCTGGAACAACAGATTTACATGTTTAATTACCGTAGCTCTCATTGTATTTAATTTTTTTTTAATTCTTTTTTAATTTTTCATAATTTTCATATTGTTTCCATTTCAGATCTTTGCACATTATCTAGGCAAACCTATGCAAGCTCTTCATTTGGAGAATGCCCAGCACTCCCTTGCACACGCATCTTGCAGGCAGCATTTGAATATATATTATTTAAAAAGCCCATTTATTGAGGCGCACGTTTCAATATGTTGAGCTGTATTTATAAAGCCAAATCCGGTGAGCCTAAGGCTTCAGATCTTAATGCTCCTATGTCTTTTTCATAAATTTTTAAAATACATAAAATAGTGCTTTGTGAAGGCAGATCTGTGAATGTCTTGGGCTATTGGATATAAATTGTGTCAGGTCCCATGTGACTGCGAGTGTTGGGAACATACACAGGGTTATTCAGATAGAGGTGAAAACCAGGAGAATGACTGGAGAAGTGAAAATTCTAGGTAAAAATAGCCAAACCAGAAAAATTCTCGCATTTATCTCACTTTCCAAATCGGCTATTTGGTGTAGATTATTCATTCTCCTGGCAAGTCTCCTGGTTTTCAACTCTCTGAATAACCCCGACAGAGTGATGTTTTCACTAATCAAGCATCTTCCATAACTATCTTAATCTACGTTTCTGGTGGCAACAAAAAGAGCAATAAAACCTGTGCACCATCTGCAATTTAATGATAACGTGCTTTTATGTAAAGGTAATTGAAGGTGGTTCTGGTTTGGTTACTTTTTACCGAACAATTTTACATTCTATTCCTGGGCATTATGTTTTACATAATCCTACTTGTGCAGCCATACACTATGTGGCTCAAGCGCTGTGCTTTGGGTCCAGGTTGTAATCAGGCCCCTAATGTTTAGGCCAGGGTCAGATGAATGTTTATCAGAGCAGAAGGAACGTCCGTGAGAGTGGACGTTCCTTCCACTCTGACACCCGTCTGGCCACCTCGCTGAGTGCAGTTAGTGCGCTCAGTGCTGCAAGGATCGATCTTCCTATGGAGGATCGCGCTTTGCAGGCCCGTTGAACGCGCGTCGTAGCGTCTCGATGGGGAGGCTTTCAGCACGTCCGCTGTAGCACGCGCAATTCATGTGTGGCTGGCCCCATCAAAACGTCACAACGATGCGTTGGTAGGCACGTCAGTATGGGCGCACATAGTGTACTCGTCTGACACTGACCTTAAATGAGGGTTTCGGTGTGAGTTTCTCTTTCCCTTACCAAATTGCCTTTTATCAACCCCTTTGAGCACTTGGTATACTTTCTATTATAAGCATATAATTAGTGCGGGGGAAAAAAATGAACTGAATCGCTAAAGCTGATTATTTCCATTATGGCGTATAGGCGTGAGTACCAATAATTGAAACAATATTTTAACGGGAATCAATATCCCAGTAAACCCTTAATTCAATATTCTGACCTGCAAATGTGGCAGGTATCAAGCTCAATTAGTTCGCACCATTAATTGGGAAAAGAAAAAATGGCCAAATTTGAATGTGTTTGTGTGTGTGTATGTATATACACACAGACACACACACACATTTCCTCATTCAACCCCCATTATATGTGTTGAATGTATGTATACAAATATGAATGGCATGACACAACATCTATAAATGCACATTTATATATAAATTCTCCTTATCTGTCTTTTATTATCTCTAAATAAAATGACCTTTAATGTTATGTGGATCGTTGATTTGTTTTGTTCTTTTCGAATGTCATGGACGATGTATTGTGTTTTTAACCTGTTATCTTTGCAATTTCTTGCAGCCCAGTTCAACGGCACAGAGAACAGACAGTCCTCTCCATCACCATCAACTGATAGACGCAGACAGCTAAGAGCTCCTGGTGGCGGCTTTAAACCTATAAAGCATGGTAGCCCGGAGCTCTGCGGGATCCTGGGAGAGCGAGTGGATCCAAGCATTGCACTGGAAAAACAAATGTGAGTCTGTGTTGACACAAAGACATGAATTTCTTTCTCTCGTCTGCTAAACTGATAAAATATTCTATAAAAAATTAATCTGAAGAAGAGCATAAAACTGCAGTGCAACCATACAAATCCATTTTAATAAAAGTCTTTCTTTTAGTGCCATTTAACCCACTCTAAATAAAATTCTAATTTATTCTCGTCATGTTATGGACAGCTTTTAAGAATTTGTGGAAGCCTCATAAAGAAATGATTTGAATTATTATTTAAATACTGTGATGATGATCACCATGATGCCACTGGCCCCCGGCATGCAATTTAATCCATTACAAATTGCAGTTTCCATCTTTTATATGAGAATTTTTTTAGCTCTTAATATAGTACAGATAGTTGCCTGGAAATTAACTCCTTGACTTTATTTTGAAAATACATTACAAAGCATAATGAGTGCAAAGTTCTGTTAATAATAAAATGAATATTAGAATCGGCACATGACTATAGTAAGAAGACCGGCCCGATTTATAATTTTCAGTCCTTTGAAAAAGGCATTTGTTGACAAGAAATAATCAGTTTTATTTTTTTATATTTAGATTATTGAAAATAAAAGATTATTAGCTGCATAACAAACTAGTAATTACTGTGAGGCGGCCTTCGCCTGAATCTTCTTTTGGTTTTACAAGCAATGTTGTAACAGAGTTAACTCTATGGACTTTCTGCAAACTTACTGTACTTTTGAGTATATAGATGGTTGTACCGTGGGGATCAGTACCTAATGTGGGGCATCCATGTCCAGAAAAGCTCCCTCTCGTGGTTTTTAATATTAAAGTTTTTAAATGGGAGGAGTATTAAGCAACAACCCCCCCCCCTCCCATTTTAACAATTCAGTTTAGTGTTAAACTTGCATAAAATCCAGCATCGGGCTCCCTCGCCACTGGTCTGGGCATGAATGTCCATCAAGAAGTCTCTGAAAACACATTACTTTAGAGAAGCCTGTCTGCTCACTCTATAATTCCCTACTGTACATGTCTTGCTCCATCTTCCCACACACACCCCACCACTTCACATACTCTGCTATTTACCATCACCTAGTGTGTCACCCCCCCTCCTCTTAGATTGTAAGTTCTCGAGCAGGGTCCTCTCCTACTGTTCTGTGTTTAACTTGTTTGTAAATTTGTTATTCTGTCTCACCCGTTGCACAGCGCTACAGAACTTGTTGGTGCTTTGTAAATACTTGTAACTATAAATGGGACCACTTAAATTACATTGATCACAGGGAATACTGTGTGATCTATTACTGCTTAGTACTAGGGCTGAAACAACTAATCGACACTGAAAATAGTTGTCAACTATACTCATTATCGATTAAGCAGATGGTTGATTAATCGTCATGTACACAGCACACTCTGTTTAGAGTCAGGCTGAGTTAAACGACCTCAGACGCCACTTCAGAGCTGTTGAAGATGTGCCGATGCTTTACTCGCTGTGATTTAGTTCTAGGGTTATGTTAGACATAACTACCGCATTTTACGCTCCATAAGACGCAACTGACCATAAGACGCACCTAGTTTTTAGAGGAGGAAAACAGGAAAAAAAATATTCTGAATCAAATAGTGTAATCATGGATATGCCCCAGGAGCTCTCGTGGATATGCCCCAGGAGCTCTCGTGGATATGCCCCAGGAGCTCTCGTGGATATGCCCCAGGAGCTCTCGTGGATATGCCCCAGGAGCTCTCGTGGATATGCCCCAGGAGCTCTCGTGGATATGCCCCAGGAGCTCTCGTGGATATGCCCCAGGAGCTCTCGTGGATATGCCCCAGGAGCTCTCGTGGATATACTGCCCCAGCTGCTGTCATGGATATACTGCCCCAGCTGCTGTCATGGATATACTGCCCCAGCTCCTGTCATGGATATACTGCCCCAGCTCCTGTCATGGATATACTGCCCCAGCTCCTGTCATGGATATACTGCCCCAGCTCCTGTCATGGATATACTGCCCCAGCAGCTCATCTCCTGCTGCCGCATGTTCGGCTCCTTCTGAGCGTCCGGCGGCATGGAGCTTGGGCGCTCGCCTGGGGGAGCCACGTGACCAGCCGCGATCTCGCGAGAACTCGGCTGGTGACGTAGTTCCCCCAGGCGAGCACCGAAGCTCCGTAGCTTTGGACGCTCGCAGGGAGCCGAACACTGCTTCGCAGGGTGAGACACCCGCCCTTAGGGTGACGGTGTCACCCTAAGGGCAGGTGTCACCTGGTGCGGGCCTCACCCCCCGCCCCCACCTTGCGACGCCACTGCCCCAACGTGCACTCTTTTTTTCAGTATTCGCTCCATAAGACGCACACACTCCCCCCCCCCCCCACACACACTTTTTGGGGGGGAAAAGTGCGTCTTATGGAGCAAAAAATACGGTAGTTTATTTTTATTTAGTTTACAACCGTAATAGAACTATAGCATAAACAGTGGGATACTGCCACTGGATGTTTTATCCTTACATGGAGCTGGAATCCTGTGCCACCACTCCACCGTCCCTGCCTCCCCCTCTCTGCTTCGGGGCTGCCATCTCTCCCTTTGGTCCGACCCCTTCCCCCAAACTTCCTCTCACACTCAGGTTTGGTCCCTTGCCCAAACTCACTCCCACCACACTCTGGATCCTCCCCCCGCTCAGTTTACCATGAAATTATTTTATAGGGATACTCCATGCACCCTGGACCACCCTCCACTCCATTTGGGATCTCTCGTATTTATTTTCCCGTTTTGACCATACCATTTGACTCTCACTATTTACGACATCTAACCCTCCCATGTGCCCCGTAATGTCTTAATGTTCAATTCTAGGTTATTGTTAAGTATAGCATCCAGACCTGAAGAGAGGTACACTCTCGAAAGCTTGTCTTTTAAATGTAATGTTGGTCCGATAACTATTTTTTTATCACTACGTACTGATATGATATATATATATATATATATCACATTTCTAGTTATGATAACAAAATCTAACCTTTTACATTGTACACAAGTATTGCTTATTACTTACTTCCCAGCTCTTGGTAAACTACAAAGGAAACAAAATTCGTTCAATTGAAGGGGGTTTATTCATTGAATTGGATAATTAATAAAGGAATTGTAAATATGGGGGGGACTAAAGATGTAATTAATTTATCCCATTTATTTCATTTTCCTCTCAATATTGTGTTAGATGCACTTTACAGAGTGCTCTGGTATTCACCCTGCGCAATAGAAATAAGATCCTGGTATTTTCCTCAAATTAACGGATGTCTTCCGTTTGTAGATGGTATCATGGAGCTATCAGTCGGACGGATGCCGAGAACCTGCTGCGGCTGTGCAAGGAATGCAGCTACCTTGTGAGGAACAGTCAGACCAGCAAGCACGATTATTCCCTGTCTCTGAAGTGAGTCGACTTAATTGAGTGCATGGTTTGACAAGTTGAGCTTTCGAGCAATAGGTTTTTGTTTCTCTCTTTCTGAATTCGCACCCTGCCATCAAGTTGGTATAATTAATGCTTGACAAGACGCAGCAAAGTTTATTTTCCATAGGAGCTCTGTATTTCTGGATGTCGGTACCAATACCACAACATCCGCACAATGTCAGCGCTGTCCATCTCCTTAATGATGTGGGCTATATGAGATTCAAAATAAACTCACGGGGCCTCATTCAAGGAGCAGAAAATTGGTTCACTTTTATCATGTTTTATTTAAGGCTGGGGTCAGACCAGTGCACTTTTAACGTGCGTTCTGGCGCACATAATTACGGCCGCACTAGCAGCAAATGACGGGCAATGACGGCCAATATACGAAGTACGGTCGCACGAAAGTCCGACCGCGCAACGCAAGTGGAAAACTAACGCATTTTTTCGAGAACGCCGAACCGCTAGTACGGACGTACAGAGTGCGCAGCTGCGGCGTGTGTGCGTCATTAGGAGATGTCAGACGCTGCTAATGTCCAGCCTACATAACGTCCAGACGCAAAAAGAGTTTTATTGACGATCCGAAAAAATCACGCACGAAAAATGCGCATCGTATGACCGTTTTCGCGCACTCCGTGAAAAAATACGTCAATTCGTTCGGACGCACTTTTTTACGTTCGCATGTAAAAATGCTTTCGTTTGACCCTAGCCTTAGTAAAGGGATTTCTTTTTTCTATAAAAGATTGAAATTACGTACAGGAGAGGGGGAGATGTGTTGAACACACAAATTATGGATGTTGAGCATTTGTATGTATGGGTCAGAAACTAGGAAGCAGATGGTTTTACTCCCTTAAATGCCCTATATTTGTATCATGTTGCAGAACCACCCTCCATGAATTTATCATAGGACAAAGAGCTGGAGATTTGGCTTGGTTAATAAGGAAATGGCCAGTTATCAATGTTTTACCTACCTTCCACAGGTCAGCAGATGAGGAACGAGAGAGGTCAAAAGTATACTACTCCAGTTTAATATTATTAAAGGCTACAAATGAGGGACTGGAGGTTGTAATTATTAATCCTTCCTGATCCACCCCTTCCCCTTGGTTCCTAGCCTTCTTTGGCAAAGTCCATTAACCCACATTATAAACCCTGCTCCCAGAAAGATGTCAGCGAGACCTGTTTGACGGTCTATAAGTTGGAGGGATCTATGTTGTAAAGGTCTGTCACAGGACCAAGAGACAGCAGGGGAAGAGGAGGACATTTGATACACCATTACCATAGTTACATAGGCTGAAAAAAGACATGCGACCATCGGGTTCAGCCTCTCCCACATCACCTACTGCTGTTGATCCAAAAGAAGGCAAAAAACCCAGTCTGAATGCTTGCCAATATGCAACATACTGGGAAAAAATTCCTTCTTGACCCCAGAATGGCAGTCAGATTTCTCCTTGGATAAAGAAGCTTTTACCCACATATTAAATATTATAACCGTTAATATTCTGTGTCTGCAGGAAGTCACCATCAAACCCTGGTGCATGATATAACTATTTATCTTTGATTGATATATAGGGCATTAAATATTACCTAGACAGGTTTGGGATATTTTGAATATTCTCCCAAATCTTTGTAGAACTGTTTATTAGTGGCAAAGATATATGTGGCATATGGTTATTCCTTATTCTTTCTGTAGAAAATGTGCATTATTTTTTTATTATGGAAATTAAAGTGACTCGTATATTACCTTTTAGAGCAGGAAAATGTGTAACAGTTTTAGAACACCTTGTTCCTGTTATTTTGTAACAGTAGGAAAGGTTTAATGAAGCTACATATCTCGCTTTTCAGCAATTTTGTTCCAGCTCACAATCCATCATAGAGTGTAAATTGACAGGCTTTCTGGTATTTGTTGGCTGAATAATATTTTATGAACACGTCTAGTGACTTGTTAACAAGCTTCAGGGTGAGTTTAAAATCAAACTAATAAGTTAAAATGAGAGAGTGGTAGGAGAGGTTAATGTTTAACCCCAAAATATACCTTTCACATTGTGCTAGATTTATGTCTTACATAAGATAATGTGATAGAGTGGTAAATATATCACTGAAGATACAGTTAACTCCTGTGTGGCATCATTTAACTCAACTGGACCTCTGTTATGTACAACTAACGTTTCACTATTGATGGATGAGCGATTTTAACATCAAAACCCACTTTCAGTTCAAGCACTTATACTAAATCAGTGTCTGTTTAATACTGCAGAGACCCTCAGTTCACGTGCTGTATCCGTGGCCTAATTTGCCTTCCTTCTTTTGTAATGAATCATGGAAATCCCAGCTGATAGTTGTGCTTTATGATTTGAGTTACAGATTTTATAGATTGTCTCCAGGACACTTTAGCTCACCATTAATTTTATAAAATATGTTTGCGCGTTTCTTTTTGGAATATCTGCGATACCTTTTTGGCTTGAGTTCCTTCTGGACATAAGGTGTATTTAGGGGTCAAGTCAAGGGGGGGATGCATGGGAACACAGTTCCTCCATTATTTTTGCAGAGAGAACCCATTGGTTCCCATTGGTTCCGTACATTATAAAACATTTATTCGGGTGTTCAGTCATATGTATCCTCTTAAATATACCTGTATTTTTCAGTGTATAGGATGCCCCCATTTATAAGATGACCCCCCAACACTCATAACAGGCCCACATTGTGACGTAAACCCTCTTGTCCGCCTATCCTGCTCTCCAGACACCCCCTTGCTGCAGTCAGCCCGGCTACTAGGAATGCGGTCCTCAGCGCCTCGAGCAGCTTGACCTGCTTGTTTCTGCCTGCTGGGAGACCTAGGCTGGCTGGTAGGGATCTGTGCCAGTGCTGGGCCGAAGTTACAGCGACTTCTGGGGATCTGCAGGTTTTTGATATTTCTGCCGATTCGACCTCCCGACTTGTAGACTCGATATTATATCAGTCTTTCAGATGGCCGCTCAGTGTCTTCTGATGGTGAGTGTAGTGGAATAGTGCAGAGGAATAACACCTCAGAGAAGCTGAATGTATAAACCAGGAACTATATGCTTTTGCTGAGTTTTTTACAGGAGTATTTATACAGTTGTGTTCAAAATTATTCAACCCCCACTGAAATTGAGTGTTTTGGCCAGTTTGACATTGATTTTGATCATTCATTCATCTTGCTTACAATTAAATCAAAGAGGCACGTGTAGGTCAGACAAATATAACATAACATTTATAATGAAAAAACCACAAATGTCTTTTCTGTGCTCACATCATTATCAGTTTTATTCAACCCCCAAGTGACATTCAATCTTAGTACTTAGTACAACATCCTTTTACAGTTATAACCGCTTTTAAACGTGAAGCATAGCTTGACACAAGTGTCTTGCAGCGATCTACTGGTATCTTCGCCCATTCGTCATGGGCAAAAGCCTCCAGTTCAGTCACATTCTTAGGCTTGCGCACTGCAACTGCTTTCTTTAAGTCCCACCAGAGGTTCTCAATCGGATTTAAGTCAGGTGACTGCGATGGCCACTCCAAAATGTTCCAGCCTTTAATCTGCAACCATGCTCTAGTGGACTTGGTGGTATGCTTGGGATCATTGTCCTGTTGAAAGGTCCAACGTCTCCCAAGCCTCAGGTTTGTGACGGAGTGCATCACATTGTCATCCAATATCTCCTGGTACTGAAGAGAATTCATGGTACCTTGCACACGCTGAAGCTTCCCTGTACCTGCAGAAGCAAAACAGCCCCAAAGCATGATTGACCCTCCGCCATGCTTCACAGGTGTTCTTTTCTTCATAGGCCTTGTTCTTCCTCCTCCAAACATAGCGTTGATCCATGGGCCCAAACAGTTCTAATTTTGTTTCATCAGTCCACAGAACACTATCCCAAAACTTCTGTGGTTTGTCCACATGACTTTTGGCATACTGCAGTCGACTCTTCTTATTCTTTGGAGACAGCAAGGGGGTGCGCCTTGGAGTTCTGGCATGGAGGCCTTCATTACGCAGTGTGCGCCGTATTGTCTGAGCTGAAACTTCAGTACCCACATCTGACAAATCTTTTCTCAGTTCCTCAGCAGTCACACGGGGACTTTTCTCCACTCTACGCTTCAGGTAGTGCACAGCAGTCGAAGTCCGCATCTTCTTTCTGCCACGACCAGGTAGCGTTTCAACAGTGCCCTTTGCCTTGAATTTGCGAATAATGCTTCCTATGGTCTCTCTTGGTATGTTTAACATCTTTGCAATCTTCTTATAGCCATTGCCCTTCCTGTGAAGAGTAATCACCTCTTCTCTTGTCTTCCTGGACCATTCTCTTGACTTCACCATGTTTGTAACCACACCAGTAAATGTCTAGAAGGAGCTGAGCATCACAGTCATTTTAAAGCTGCCTAATTGGTGCTTATTATGCTTTATTGCTGCTCTGTGACATCCACAGGTGTTTTCAATACCTGATTGAAAACACTTGAATGAACCTCTGTTCTTCAGAGTGGTAGTCTTTAAGGGGTTGAATAAGTGTGTCAATGAAGTATTCACAAAAGAAACATTTACTACTGTATTACAAAACCAATTGATGTCATTTTAGTTGCATATGGTTCTTTAAAAAGTCCTTGTAGGATTTCATTCTGAATACAATTACAAATGTACACTAAATTCCCTAAAACCCTTTACAGCATTGGGGGTTGAATAATTTTGAACGCATGTTACATAATACAGTGACACCGATTCATCCTTTCAGTCAACAGTTGGGGGGTAAAGCACACAATTAGCAATCCATTATCAAACACCATTTACATAATCCATTGTCCCAGTGAATCAGATTGGGACAGTGTTTGCCCAATAAAGCTGACTAACAACACACATGCAGATAAACAGATAGACATAGCATTCTTGCATAATCACACTTCCAACACAAACATTCTGCACCTCCATTTTGAGTCATGCGGTCCTTTGTCCTTGGGACCCGTGGCTGGCTTCTGAAAATGGCGTCCTGGGGCTGGGGTGAACGGGGCTAAACAATAAAAAAAGTCTCCGCAGCACACATGCACCTATAGTAACAAAACACATTTAAAATCACACCACATATTATAAATGAACTTAAAGTCTTTCCCAAGGCAATTGTCAGTTTCTTTTGGGGGTTTTCACCATGGGAATAAAAGTCTTGGGGATTGAAGCGGGGAGCGCTATGTCCGTTCCATGACACACATCTGCTACCAGTTACTCCCATGTATAAGATGACCCCCAGTTTCTGGCTTCACGATTTTAGACAAAAGTATAGTCTTATACATGGAAAAATACTGTATATGTTTTATCATCTATCTATATATCCTAGATTTGAGTGTGTGTTTATGGTGTGAGATAATTGCTAATTGGAGGACAAAAGCTTTGAGTTCCCACACTTTTAGGACTTGAAACCTGGGTATATTTATTTTCCAATGATACTGTCCTACTGGCTGGTTATTAAGGTTATACAAACCAAATCCATGAGTAGACACTGTTAAACATTTTCCTTTTTCTAACTGCAAGACCTTAGAGTCTGGCCAATGAGAGACTCTTTCGAACATTTTATGATAGGTCTGTTTCACTGAGGAATAAAGTGTTTAATATAAAAATTGTTACTAGTGTTTTGCTGCTCCGATGAGAAGCCTATAGCTTTGTTGGCAATGAGTGATTTAAGACAAAGATGCCTTGGACTTTGGTAAATAACTAAGAATTCCTTCAAAGAACCTTACAGGAAGTCGTCACCTATTCGCTTATCAATAAAGATGTTCAAAATCAAGACTTTGTCAGAGAACACAAGGTCATTTTAAAATGGTACCATATTGGTTGCCACGCCCATTTGATTCTGACCAAAAAGACCTTTCTAACTCTCTAACATTTCCTAATAGTTAACCTGTATTATAAAGAATGAAACTTTTCAAGCTAAATAGTTCCACTTTCCATTAAGAAATAAAAAGCCATAGAATGAAATTCTTACAATGTTACTACTATTCCCCTGCCCTGGTGAAGGACCTTTAGATGTTTTGGCAGTGAAGGAAATTAGACACTCAGAACACCCAGGAGTGGTTGATTAGTAAATGAGTTCTTTGACAGGGTTACATGGGAAGAGGCCTTGGCTGGCTGTCAGCCCTTTGTTTTCCTACTGCAGGGTTCCTTAGGCACACACTGGTATAATTTATCACTGTTCATTGCAGAAATGATGTAGTGATTAAGCTGTCATCAGTAAACACTTGATGTTGTGGCAACTTTTAACGATTACAATAGTAAGAAACATTGACACAACATTAAGTATTCTGCTTGAATTTGTCTCACCCATGCCCTCAGGGTAGGATTGTCAAGGCTGTTTGTGTGTTGAAATAGTAACCTCAGTCATACTTAAAAGCAAGTCAGCTTGGTTTGGCTGTGCCTGAGCCACAGGTATGGCTGCAGTGAGGTATATCAGAGTCACAATCAGGTGAAAACCCTCATTCTCATATCACAGACTGACAAACACTTTCACAGGGCATGCCCTTCATAAACCAAGATGTTGCTACAAGAAATTGTTATTATGTATATTGTGCTATAACGTATACATTCGTCCAGAATGTCTACTGTGCACTGACGGCAGTTGCCTTTCCAAGTCAGTGTGTGTGGAGTGGAGAATGAGCACACAATGTACCACCACTGTATATACCTCACATGTGCAGAAGGTCAGGCAGCAAAGTGAATTCCACAGAAAAATAAAAGTTTCTGCTGCTTTGTAAAAATGCTCTTATTTCTTCTATGAAACATGGAATTATTAATAATAATTTAAGTTGTCACACGTGGCTGTGAAATTTATGAATGCAGGTATCTGATTTACTACACACTAGACGCATGGGAAAACTGCAGACAAAATGGCAGCATATACATGCCCTGTCTGATTTAAGTGAAAAATTCCAAAGGATCTGGAAAAAACTGGTAAGACGGCAGCTGTAGAATGCAGTAACCTGTAATGTAGCTGGTAAGACTTATTAAAAGTACAGGGCTGAGGTGGAGACACTAAGCAGGCAGTCTGGCACCTGCCCCTGAAGCATATCTGATCTGTCCAGGATGCAGTGTCCTGATCAAAGCATACAGTATGTCGTATGCTGGGTTTCCATTTAGGAAGTATTTTTTTATTTATTTACAAACAAATACGTTTGCAGGCCATTTACACAGCATAATGTAAAGATGAAATGAAATGCAAATTAAAACCTGTCACACGCACTGTCTGTTGGTCGTTGGGTCTGCCGGTCGCAGGGTCTGCCGGTCGCTGGGCCGGTCTGTCTGTTGCACCGCGCATGGTCTGTCGCTCTGTTACTCTGTACCTCTCTCTTTCTCTCGCTTTCCCTCACCTTTCTCTCTTGGTAAAGATTACTGACAACAAGACACTATCTGCAGGCTTTCAGAAACCACTCCCCATAAAGCGAATTCTCATTATTTTAAATGCTATTTTGTATTTTGTAAATCAAAACCTATACAGCTATTTTTATAATAACCTACAGCCTCCTACATAAATGTTATGTGATTAATGTGTATTTTTACATAGGATTTCCATAATTGTAATGTAAAACATTATATATATATATTTCTACAAAACGTATGTGATCGGTCAAGCCGATTCATACATACAAGCCTTTTTTTCAGTCTTAATTAACCTTAACAGAAACTAGTGCAATCTCAATAAATATTTATCGAAGCTCCATTTCCAGGGTTATATTGAGTTTGCTATTTCCAGAAGCCATAAGCATAAATCATCTTGCTCATAATTAACACAGATGGAACTGAAAATGGGTCTGTCTGAGAAGTAAAACCAGTAAATTCCAGTTATTTAGAGTGTGTGTGTGTGTGTGTTTTGTTTTTAGGTATAATCAAAAGCATTGATCAGAGGAGTGAGTGTTAAACTGTAGGACATATTGATTTAGAAGTAGACGAGGTCTGTTTAAAGGTAAAACTACAACTCTTAAGCAGACAATCTTGGAGCAGTCTGCAAGTAGTCCAGCATTGGCAGCATTAAATCGGCTTGTTGCATTGGCATTCCCGTGAAATATTTAAGCAGATGGACTTATTGTTATTTTTTTAAATGCTCCTACTTGTGTATGTAGCTTCCATTGGGAATAAATTGCTGATGTTGTTAGATGTTATCTCCATGTTGTGTCTCCTATGACCTACCTCCTTCCATCTAGTTATCTTTTTTCATGTGTGAGACAAAACAGTGTTATGAATCTACACGCACACAAACGACACATAAGCGTCCATCAATCATCCTGACACTTTGATGTAAAGCAAAATGGTGGGATTTGTAGCAGATGAAACCTTGTTAAAACAGGTCACACTAAACGTAACGTTTAATGTATAGTCAAGATTATGGAGGAGCGTACAGCTGTAGATCACTTGTATCTGTAAATCCAACTTGAAATATAACTTTTATGTTCTGTTTATAAAATGTTAGAAGTTATCATTTTGGTTTGTCATAAATGGCATTTTTAAAAAATATATGTATATAAATATATGTACACTGCAGGCTGTAAAAAGTCACGCACTCTAATTTTTCATTGGACCACCTCTTGCTTTGATTGCTGCACACATTTGCCGTAGCATTGTTTGTCATTCTTTCAGTAAGCTTAAGCAATGACACAACATTTATTGTCATGCAGATTTGCATTAATTTGTTGCGAAGATCTTTTATTGATGATTGGAGAGTTGGACCTCTGCGTAAAAGTCTTCTCCAGCATGTACCAAAGATTCTGAATGGGTTTAAGGTCTAGACTCTGGTGGCCAATCAATGTGTTAAAATTATGTCTCATGTACTCTGAACCATTCTTACACAATTTGAGTCAGATGAATCCTGGCATTGCTAGCTTGATATATTTCCTGCTATGTACTGGTCATTGGGACTACAGGGAGATTTCCGGTGGGCCAGCGTGACTTCTGGCTCGTGCTGCCCTTAACCGCTCGGCTGTGTGGGGGATGTCCTAGGGATTCCCTGCAGCATGCGGAGGACGTCCCCCATACATCATGGGCTCCTTGCCCACTGGAAATTTCCTATGCAAGAGATACAGGGTAGTTTGGACCCCTGTGTCTCTGCAACTATAGCAGCTAAAGGGTTATTGTTGGAAAGACTAGAACATGGCGTTTCCAACAATACCAAACATGAATAGGTTATGTTTGAAAATGAAATTGATTAAAAAAAAAGAATGCAGCACTGTTGTTCACTTTTTAATTATAAATGAACAATGATGGTGCATTAACTCATCTTCTCATTTCCCACGATGCCAGCTAGTGTAAAGGCGATGGCACAATATGTTATTACGCATTGGTTCATCGAAAACCTAAACTGGCTCATTGCAGCAAGGGCGCATGGGGCCCCTTTGCAACCTTGCATCTGACTTTTACACTTTACAAGGTCAAGTGAGGTGTCCTTGGAAAGGTCAGAGTCTGGCGTTTCAAACGATACCAAAGATAACAATATAATGTATAAAAATATTGCAAAATGTACTCCCCCCCCCCCCCTGCACATTTCTAAGGCGCTTGCATTATGTCTTTTCTTTATAAAAAAAAAGTGCCATTGACCTAACACACCTTATTTCCCAATCCAGGACCAAATGTGGAGCTGATGGAGCAAAGCGTTATTATGCATTGGTCCATTTAGAACACAAGCTGCTGCACAGCTGCATGGAGAGTGGGGGGTCCTTTGGTCCCCTGTATTTCCATTGATTACATCCCCACAAAGTTACGTTAGGTGTCATTGGACAGGTCAGAGTCTGGCCATTCTAATGATACCAAACATGACCACGTAAAAAAAGGAAAAGAAACACCTATATAGACTATATATTTTTATATATTTAGATTTGTGTGCTTGTTTGTGTGATTAACGTGGGCCAGTCTGGATGAATTCCAGGGCTGATTTTTTTGTTGTTGTTGTCGTCGTCAGAGTCCAGCCCTGCCTGCCATCAGGGAAGAAAAAAAATCCATTAATGGAAAAACTTGCTTATTCAGTATTTTCAGCTAGTCATCTGACCTAATTTTTTCCCCAGCTGAAACCTATTAATCACTGCACTAGTTATCGAAAGGCTCTTGCCTATTTGCTTCGTTGAATTGTGTGTGTGTGTGTGACTGCAGTCAAACTGCATATCTGATAACGGTCCTGCTGACACCCATGCAAAATTCACTGACTTTAAAAACACCTGACTTGGGTTCAAATAATGATGTTGTGGCAGACTTATGCAAAGTGTGATCACATCTTGTAAATAAACCTCTGTTTAAAACCTGTCAGATGTTTATAACCTTCTTGATATGTTTAGGTGTGTTTTGTACGTTGATGCTTCTCCGTAAAGCTATTAAAATATTTGGATGTTAATGGAACCTGTGATGCATGCCTAGAGTTCTTCATTTGTTCTCGCTCGTGTCCTTTGACTTTTCAGATAGTCGTTCATTGGAACAGTGGTGATTTAACTTCATTGAACAGTGGAGCAAATTGGACAGAACTATAAACTTAGAGGACTGCCACCGTAGTTCGCCGTTCTTTGCATCATAGTTTCAGCTCTTATTAACCTAAGTGATACCTATGCTATCATAGTTTCCACCATTATTTCCGTAGAAGTAGACTAGCATTGTTTTCTAACACCATATACACTATCAGGGTTATTCAAAGATCACCGGAATTCCACCAGAATTTCAGTGCTCTTTCGTTCCCTGCACTTCGGGGAATCAAATTCCTCAACCCTGTTGTGAATTCAGCATTCAACGCAGGGTCCCTGACGTGCAGGGAAAATCTGCCGAATGCATCCGAAAAAAACACAAAAAAAAGCCGAACCCTTCTGAAAAAAGCTGATCCACCGGGACAGAACCCCCCCAAACAAACCCTGAACGCATTAGAAAAAAGCAGACAAGCTGACGAACCGGGTACAAAAAAAACCAAACAAAAGCCCACAACTTCTAGAAGCTGTTTACAAAAAAACTACTGCACGAAAATGCAGTAAAACTTAAAACTTCCTTCTTTACTGTAGTTGATAGGAAAGGTGGACTTGTAGATGAAAACTGATTAACTGTCAGGTTTATTCAAAGAGAGCCGATCTGGCCCCGAAATGTAACCGGACTCTGAAATTCAGTGTACGGCTAAATTTCCTGGCCATTCGGCTATTCTGAGATTAGGCAGTTTGCCAAATGTTGGCAACTTGCCTGCACGTACGTTGCCTGTTCGAGGGCAGTGAAATTTCCCATAGAGAAGCAATGCTTCGTCTATTCAGAGAACACCGAACAGCAGTGAAAAGTAATGCCCTGCTGTTTGGTTTCATTCAACAGATTTATTCAGGCGAATCCCATAGGCTTCAATGTTAAAAATATTCCCGTTTTAATTCAATATCTAATAAACCGTTTTATTATTTTATTCTGCAGTAAAAAGTCTCTTTATATTTACTTATTTTTTTTTTATCTTTTGGGCATTTTTTTGTTTTATTTTTGCAAACTTTTTTCCGTTTTTTTTTTTTTTCTAATCGTTTTTCATTTCTCTAACAGACCTTTTTATTATCATTCATAGGATCTTATATGTAAATTCCAGACATTTTCGCTCAGTAGTTTTTTTGCAAACAGCTTTTTAAATTTTGACACTTTCAAGCATACTGTTTTGTTTTTTCACCCCGTTAGTCTGCCTCTTGGCTTTTTCCGGCGGCTGCTCTGCACTGTGATCGCCGGCTGCTCGGATTTTTCTGACGTGTTCGGCTTGGTTTTTGCGGCAGTTTCTGCGGGTTTATGGTGAGTGTTTGGCGAGTATTCCCTGCAATACGGGGGCAATGCGGTGCTTGCTGAATACACAGCAGGGTCGGCGAACTAGGAATTGCCGAATCGCCCTGAAGTGCGAACATGCGGTGGCTTTTCAGATCTCTTTGAATAACCCCTTATGATTATGTAGCGCTCACTCCCGGAGGAGCCGCTGAAAATGAACCACGGGTCAGTCTCCCCGCACTAGGGAATAAATATACTCCAACACAGTTGTGAGTTTTTATCATTTATATAGTTTACTAAAATATTTGAGCAGATGTTGAAACACTGTATTCACAAGTATTATTACAGTATTTTCGTATCCCGGTAAAACGCGTAGCGGAAAAGAAACGAAACACGAGGCTTCGTATTTTGGAAAATAAAATATTCGCAACCGAACATAAAAGCAATGCAATTTCCCGATAGTTCAGAAAAAGAAAACACGTAGCAAAACCCCGAACATACAATCCCTTCGTATTACGGCAAACGCGCAACGGAAAAAGAGGAAAAATATATATTCGGAACGTATCTTTATTTTCAACCCCTATTCCGATTCCTAAAAGAAAATGAGTCCTGCACAAGTTAAGTCCCAGGAGGTGAAAGGTGTATATGTGTGTGTGGTACCCGGGTACTGTTCAACTGGCCAGTGAGTTTATTTAAAGAAAGTCTTCGACTAGTCAGTTGGGGCCCTGTGGACTTTAAACAGAAAACAGCAGCTTGACCTTTAATCACAAACAGCCTTGGAGGCCTCTCACCCATCCGACGCAGGCTTTAGGCTCCGCTGACCCAGGACGTCTCTCCTCCGGATCTTGACTGGGGATACTAGCGGCCGGATCCGTTGTCTCACTTTATGCCGCTTGTCCAGCTCACCGCCTGCTCTCCGTTCGATTCCGCCGGTCTGCAGCAGTGTCTGGGCTCTGGCGAGTCTCCTTCTCCTCAGGCTAGGTGACCCAAACCGGAACAACAGGTCTCCCTCAGGCTTTGGGCCTAGATTCTCTTGCGATCTCCTCGGTGCGTCTCCTTTCTCTGCTTCCCTGGCGCGCTCTCGAACTTTCTCCACGAGGCAGAGGATGTAAGTGTCCAGTCCCCACCCACTTCCTGTCTTCTTGCAAAGCATGCCGGGCATTGTAGTCCCAATGTCCAGTATCTGATCGCGATAGTCTCCATCTTGTGGCCAAAAATAGGTACTGCCACAGCAAGATGATTTTTAACACAGCGCTACAATTATAAGAAAATATACAATACAGGGACCTTTTGATAACCCAAATCTTTGCAAAGCAAAGTAGTAGATATGGTGTCGGAGTGTCCTTTTATGACCCACTGGTTGAGAAAGCTGAAAGAGAGGTCATTGACGTAGAGTGTTCTCATCTAGAATTCCACCTTTGCAGGAAGAGCACTATCATTATTACATTATAGTCGGAAGAGCTTTGCTAAAAGTTGATTTATACTGCTGAGAAAAAGTAATCAGAGAGATATATTCAATTTCCATAAAACTTAATTTCCGTCTGCCTACGCACGCAGAATGACTTTTAAGGGAATAGATTCTCTTTCTACATTAGCTTGAAATCAGCATATTGTTGCATTTGAATTATTTAAGGTTTGTGCCCTTATTTAAGCAAAGCTTCTCAAACAGGAAAAGAAATATAGAGAGTTCCCTATCTACATTGGAGGAATTTGACGTTTAAAGTACAAACACCCTCGTCCTTGGCAAGGTATATTTTTAAAGCTTTGCAATCTCTATAACCTAGCCATATAGTGGAATTCATGCACACATCTTACATGCCAATACAATGATGTGTGGAGTACCACCAGGTTTGATTTGCTGATCAAGAA
The DNA here is from genome assembly GCA_009667805.1 of Leptobrachium leishanense. Taxonomy (NCBI): domain Eukaryota; kingdom Metazoa; phylum Chordata; class Amphibia; order Anura; family Megophryidae; genus Leptobrachium; species Leptobrachium leishanense. Next base: position 280,734,533 of record CM019063.1, read on the forward strand.
TCCAAATTCTGCTTGTGTTATAGATAAAAGAAAGAAAAAGGAAATGGAGCTTAATGTTTAACAGTTTTTTGCATTTACATAGAAGTACTAAAAGGATATAAATGTGTACATTAATCAATAAACTTGTGTACAGGAGAGAACAACAAACAGGGATACTGAGTGACAATATAGTTAAGTTGGCTGAAATATATCAGTAAAGGCACAATACCAAATGGCTAGTCGCTGAGTAGAGAGTAGCCAATTCTTTATGAGTGCAATACCCTGTTTTGTTGGGGAGGATTCGCCAACCCCATATAGTCATTATCCAGTAGTGTAGCGGTTGTAGGTAATGTGAGAAGAGATCTGTTTAGGATAAAGAAAAAAATGGAGAAAAGTGGGAAACCTCTAAAGGAGTAGAGAGAAGAATATGGAGAAACAGTGATAGAGGGATCGGGGGGGGGGGTTATTACCTACCACCGCCTAAGGCTACTCTGGCAGGTTTCCATTTGGCTTTCAACTCTTGTGACATCTTCATTTAGTAGTCGATATACCGGCAACTGCTCTTTTTTCGCCATCAGTTTTCAATATTTGTCATTTCTATTTTCAAAATACGGTCTCCATCTGTCACCAGTACATCTTCTGGTTTATGATTCCTTGTCTCCATTGGTGATATTTACTCTCTTCTTGTCACCATCGCCAATATTCTCCCATTACGATTTCCTTTACCACATGCTTGTCTTGGTTTCCATCTATGATATCTTCCTTTTAGCATGTTATCCAGCTAGGAAACTTTCATCCAGCTTTCCCGCTCTTTTACTTGCCATGCCTACATGTAGAATGCACCACCTCTACCTGCATGTTTTGCTGTGATGCTCTGTCTACATCCCCATCTTTTTTCTTTGCATGCCTCATTACCAATTCTTGCACAGACGTTGGTAGCCCACACAGCCTTGGAGGACCTATAACAAATCTGTATCATGTGATCTGTAGATGATTTAATTATTTTTCATTATGGTCTCATTAATCTGTCACAAATGGGTTCAAAACCATATAAACTCCGGTGCGCTTAACCAACTTCCACAATCTCCTTTAACTGCAGATGATGTGTGGAGGACTGTAACAGATCTTTGTACACCAACTGGGTCACATCTGTTAATGTCGCTTCCTTACTGGTCCCCCGTTCTCCCACCAGCAGTCTTTCATGGCTTTCTACAGCCCTTAGCTGAAACTTAAGGATGAGTACACGCAAAGAGCTTTGATAGCATCCCCAGAAATGAGTCAACCCACAGATCATGAGGTTTAGAACCGACAGCTTCTACTGAGCGTTTAATGAAATAATATATACAGTGACCAGGTCCACCTGGCAGCAGTGGCGTAGCGTGGGGGGGGGCTGGGGGGCCGTGGCCCCGGGCGCAGTTTTGTTAGGGGCGCATTTGCCCCTAAAACTGGCCCGGGGGTTGAGGGGACCCAGATGCCGGGCAGCGCGGGAGTGCCTGCCCGGTCCTGAAGAGTTCGTCCTGTTAAAGGGAAGCGGCTGCGTGCAGGCGCAGCCGGTCACGTGGTCCAGCTAATCAGGTGGTACTGAGTCTCTGTACCACCTGACTGGCCAGACCGCGTGACCTGCGCACGCACGCACGCACGCAGCCGCATCCCCTTCAACAGGACGGACTCTTCAGGACCGGGCAGGCACTCCGGCGCTGCCCGGCATCTGGGTCCCCTCAACCCCTGCCGGAGCTGGAGAAATATCCAGGTGAGAGCTGGGCAAATCCATGTGTAAACTGGGCAAATCCATGACCTGGGCAAATCCATGAGCTGGGGCAAATCCATGAGCTGGGGCAAATCCATGAGCTGGGGCAAATCCATGAGCTGGGGCAAATCCATGAGCTTGGGCAAATCCATGAGCTGGGGGCAAATCCATGAGCTGGGCAAATCCATGAGCTGGGGGCAAATCCATGAGCTGGGGAAAATCCATGTGTGAGCTGGGGCAAATCCATGTGTGAGCTGGGGGCAAATCCATGTGTGAGCTGGGGCAAATCCATGAGCTGGGGGCAAATCCATGAGCTGGGGCAAATCCATGTGTGAGCTGGGGCAAATCCATGAGCTGGGGGCAAATCCATGTGTGAGCTGGGGGCAAATCCATGTGTGAGCTGGGGCAAATCCATGAGCTGGGGGCAAATCCATGAGCTGGGGCAAATCCATGTGTGAGCTGGGGGCAAATCCATGTGTGAGCTGGGGGCAAATCCATGTGTGAGCTGGGGCAAATCCATGTGTGAGCTGGGGGCAAATCCATGTGTGAGCTGGGGGCAAATCCATGTGTGAGCTGGGGCAAATCCATGTGTGAGCTTGGGGCAAATCCATGAGCTGGGGGCAAATCCATGAGCTGGGGCAAATCCATGTGTGAGCTGGGGCAAATCCATGAGCTGGGGCAAATCCATGAGCTGGGGGCAAATCCATGTGTGAGCTGGGGGCAAATCCATGAGCTGGGGCAAATCCATGAGCTGGGGGCAAATCCGTGAGCTGGGGGCAAATCCATGTGTGAGCTGGGGGCAAATCCATGTGTGAGCTGGGGGCAAATCCATGTGTGAGCGGGGGGCAAATCCATGTGTGAGCTGGGGCAAATCCATGTGTGAGCTGGGGCAAATCCATGAGCTGGGGCAAATCCATGAGCTGGGGCAAATCCATGTGTGAGCTGGGGCAAATCCATGTGTGAGCTGGGGCAAATCCATGAGCTGGCAAATCCATGTGTGAGCTGGGGGCAAATCCATGTGTGAGCTGGGGCAAATCCATGAGCTGGGGGAAAATCCATGAGCTTCACACCTTCCAGATAGTAGTGGGAAAAGGCTAAGGTGACCCACACAGTAATCCTAGTAGCAGATACACATAAACAATAACAATATTAGCAGTAACAGTATTCATACATATCACAAATAATCTTAGGTACAGGTTGACTTCAACATAGGAAATGGAAGGGAAACAATATTGGAAATCAGGCCTGCACCTCCCAAATGCATTTCTAAGTCCATGTACCCCAATTTCAAAATGACTCTCATCACAGGGATGTCCTATTGTTTCACTACAACTTGCAGAGGACATCCCCACATGTCAATACTTACCGACAGCGCTGGGGTAGATCTCTGCTGGTCTGGGGGGGAATGCCATGGTGGTCAGACTTCCTCAGAGTCAGGCCATGCCTTGGGACTTCCCCCATCCACTGACATCATCGCCCCCATGCGCAATGACGTCAGAAACGGACCTGCCCCCAGATCACGGCCTTTCCAATGATATCAAATATGGTTAACCAGGTTATGTGTAAAAGATATTACAATAAAGTGGTCAGGATGCATAGTGTCCCTTTAACATAATGTTAATGAACAAACTGTGCGGGTGGAGGGTCTAGACGTGGGAGGGAGGGAGTGAGTTTGGGCAAGAGACCTGACCGGAGTGTGAGAGGCAGAGACTGGGCCGGAGTTTGGGAGGGATTTCGGTGGAAGGAACCTGATCAAAGGGAGGGATAGCAGGACCATACCAGAGAGGGGGAGGCGGAGAGCGTGGGGTGGTGGCACAGGACTCCAGCTCCAAGTAAGGATAAAACACTGGTGGTACAGCTCCACCATCCAATGGCAGTAACTGAGTGTGCTATAATTCTGCTTCTGTTGTAAACTAAATAAAGCCAAACTGGTTATATATGACATAACCCTACGACTAAAATCATACTGTGTAAAGCAGCAGGCACATCTTCTCCACCAGATCCGAAGCAGCGTCTGAGATTATTAATGTTTATCGCAGTCGGACTCTAAATGGTGTGTGTGGTACACAAATTGATCAATTGATAATAAAAATAGTTGTCAACTAATCTCATTATCGATTGGTTGCTTTAGTCCTGATCTGAATAGAAATTTACATTATTTATTTACATTTTTTGTTATAGCATTCTGACTAGGCATCACGTATACACATAATAATCATATATTTTGAATCTGCCGAGTCTGTTGAAAATAAGAATATATAATATGTCTGGGTCCTAAAATAAAACCCAAATCGGGTTTATACATGATGAAAACAAAACGGTCAAAATGAGCTCAGCACATGGATGAAAGGACTCAACAGTGAAGGGGTTAAACTCCACACTCTACTTGAGATATGTGTTTTTGCATTACATAGCACAGTCTAGAGGAGTTTTGCATTTTTAAGGAAAAAAATACCCACTTGGGGAATATCGGTGCAGAAGAATGAAGACAATTTATAAGTGTTATCTGGAGAACCATACGTCACTTGTTTTCCACCAAACAACATTATTGAACAATTTATGCAGTGAAACGAGGCCTGAATTTATGAGTCTGTATATCATAGCAAACCAGTGCTTCGAGCACTTTATTGCTTTAATCGTTTTAATTTTTATATGCCATTTGGGAAGTAACATTAAGGGGAGTCCGCCAAGCAGACTCTTAATAGTTTATGGATTTTTAAAGCTAGGCATGGCCTCTTAGAAATGGTTCCAATTAGAGGTCTGAAGATCATTACCAACAGATGACTGCTTTCAATCTGCTGTCAAGGCCTTTGTTCCTCCCAACAGGGCTGCTTCCCCCAAAATTCCACATCTTCTATATACAAATGTATACATTGGTAGAATAATATCAACTGAGCAGCAGCTAGGAGGCTTAATTGTCATATAAAGAAATGTAATAGTATTATGTAGATAGAGAACTTCTGTTTGGGATATAGAGCCCAAAATAATTTGGCAATCAAACATGATTGGAAATCAATCTAAAGTGATTAATATATATATGGTTGCTTTTTTATAGATTTTACAACTGACACAGGGTTTTGGGAATATCAAGGAAATGTTCTGCCTGTATGTCTGTACTGAAGCCTCTTTCACACTGACCATCTCTTCTTTTTAGAACCACAGTCTTAAAGAAAGATAAGTTGGGAGATTCAGTGAGGTTTGAGACATGGGGTGCAAAGATCCATAAAATTCTGAATTTACTGAGCTTCTAATGTGTCATGGTCTACTGGTGGGCTATAAGTATCAAATCAAAGATTCTGTAATGGTTGTTTGTAATGGACTACATGGGACTTGTCCATGTTGCAAGGAGGTACTCCAAAGTCACAAACATCACATTTCTATATAATACAAGTTAATGGGTGTAATGGCCAAGGAAAAAAAGACCGCCATAGTGGCCAAACTAAACCTTTTTCAAAGCTACATGGTTTCTTTGATCCTACGAACAGAATGGTTGGAACCATCAGTGTACAAACCACCAAAAATCTTGGTTAGCGTTATCAATGGTGTAACAGATCTCTGTGCCCAGACAGGGTCACATCTGCCAAATGCTGCTTCCTCGCTGGACACCCAGTTTCTCCTTGTGACTCTCCCATCTTTCTCTGGTACCTTAGCCACAGCTCAAGGCCCGGTGTATGTAGAGAGCCTGGCTAGCACCCCCAGGAATAAGCCGAAGCTGTAGACCTGGAGCCTTTCCTTGGAACAGCAGGCAGAAGATTCCTGCTACTCCAAAACATGATTCCTGACTTCAAGCTTGGTCGGAATAGAACTGACTGTTTATTCACAGAGAGGACAGATAGAGTCAAGGCCCAATACAATTGCATACAATCAAACAGACAACATCACAGATCAGATAACTACCCAGGGCCTTCAAACAATGGAGAATGGGGGAAGGAGAAAGCACGTAAACAAAAGGAATTTCTTACTGCGAGAATTTACACAATAGCAGGTACTAATACAGAGATCTACACTATACAGGGAATAACACACAGACATCAGAAATCTTTAGTTAACTGGCATATCTATAAAACAGTGAAAACCAAAATATATTTAAAAGGTCCACCAGTTCCCCAATAGTCCCTTTCACGGGCCATAGTCTCTGGGCAGGAGGCTAGCGCACATCCCCCTCCAAAGTCGCACAGTGACAGCATGTTCTGTCACAAATGGCATACTGTTATTAAACCTCAGTTTATTGGTAAAGTACCCTCCCCTTTCATTGCATGTTAATTGTGGGAGTTGACTAATTTTAGATTGGTAAACTAAGGCATACACTCCATCCGTACAGAAAGTCTTTAATCCCAGGCACACACTGTGCACATGTCTACAAGAGAAAACTGGGGGAGGGATCTGTCACCTTCATCCCCCAGTTCCTACATCCATGTTTGGCTCGAAGAGCGCTGCACATAATATATATCATCATATACATTTGAGCAGGGTTCATGATACTCTCCATGACCTAGTGAGTGGGGATGTTTCAGCATTTTACATAGACTGGAATAGTCTTCAGATGTATTACGGTTCGATTAGATTTTTGTGTGTGCGTTTGTCCTTTTTTTCTTTCATGTGTGATTGAATAACAAGCTTTTTATACTGAAGCCTGATAAGATCAAGAATATTTGCATTGTAAATGTGAAACTTTACCCAAATTTGTTGTGCACATACTGTAAATGTATATATGAAACACAAGGAAGTCCTACATCAAGTAAGGCTGGGGTCAGACAAGCATCATTTGAGAACAGAAGGAACGTCTGTGAGAGTGGACGTTCCTTCCATTCGACGCCCGTCTGGCCACCTCGCTGAGCGCACGCTCAGCACTGCAAAGCGCGATCCTCCCACGGAGGATCGCGCTTTGTATCCCTGTCAATACGCGTCCTAGTGCATCGATGGGGAGGCTTTGATAACGGACGCTTGTTGCACGCGCATTTTGTGCGCAAACACAAGCGTGTGACCGGCCCTGTTGCAGCGTCACATACAAAACAACTTAAAATGTAGCCAGCTATATTTAGGAAGAAATTCTTATAATTATTATAAATATTTGTGTTTTTTGTGTTTTTAGATAGATAGATAGATAGATAGATAGATAGATATATATCTATCTATCTCTCAGGGGGGTATATAAATGTGAGCTATGTTTCTACACCGCAGGGTTGCTGAAATGGGATTGCCGAATCGCACTGAATTGAAGAGAACAAAAAAGTCACCGAACGTGCGGTGACTTTTCGATTCTCTTTGAATAACCCTGTAAGAATAATTTTGTATAAGTAAAACAGAAGGAATATGAAATAAAACAAATAACAAGTATCAATACTTTCTATCAGAAACTGTTCGAGGACACTTACTGAGGAAGCCAGTAGGCGAAAGCGCGCTTTGAGTGGCTCTCGATTTAGCTGTTACTCTTTTAATATATTTTACCATATGGTTTATTCATGTTGATTTTATTTATTTTTACCAGAATAAATTTTGAAAATCATTATTAGCACCCAGTCCCGTTGCTTAAACTATTTTTTCATCAGTACTTGAATGCATCAGGTTTACCTCTTCCCCTTCCTGGAATGCATATAGCATCTCGTTCCATTTCCAAGAAAGTTACACCTTTTTTTAGCTATACTAAGGAGAAGAAGAAGAAACAACATCATCATCAAAATATAAGTATTCCATTCTTATTTTGAATTTCATTTCTGGAGTGTTTTCTTTAGCGTCAGATAAAAAAATAAAAAAAAACCCCCACAAAAACCCCCCCAAAAAAACAAAAAAACATTTATATACATACACGTCTGAAAAATTCAGCTGTGTTCATATTTGATTTAATGTAGAATGTACACTGGTGTCACACACATTGTATTTCAATAAAAAAAATTTCACACAAAGGTGCGCCAGGAATTTATTTCATATTCCTTCTTACATTATTGTGTCCTTGGAAGCGTGTGGACACTTTCTTTTCTGTTACGGCAGCACCGACCCTAACAATTTACTCAAAGTAATTGAATTTAAGCAAGCATGGGATAGGCATAAGGCTATCCTAAACAAAAAATAAATCCAGGTAAAGTATCCATGTAATTGGGCAGACTAGATGGGCCGAAAGGTTCTTATCTGCCGACATTTTTTCTATGTTTCTATGTTTCTATGAGCTGGGGGCATTTTTATATGAGGTCTGTTCTTATTGAAAAGCGTTCACATGACATAAAATAAAAGTATCGGTACTCGGTATCGCTGAGTACTTTTAAAAAGTATCGGTACTCGTACTCGGTCTTAAAAACGTGCTATCGGTGCATCCCCTACTATACGCCTGTTGAGAGCTGTATTTTATTTAGAAGTTACCTGGTGTTTTGTGGAGATCTTGTTCCTCCAAGGCTCGAGTCGAGCGGGAACGGCGTCCCGCACTTCTCCCGCTGCGGGAACGCAGCTTTTTCGCTGTGGCCCGAGCCCAAACGCTTTAGCAGGCGGCCGCCGCACATTGCCGGCGGCCGCGTGCTTCCTATTAGAACGGCCGGTGACCGTAAGTGGAGCCGCTCACTTGGCTGTTTCATCGATCCCAGGCGAGCGGCTGCACTTCCTGTCAGCGGCCGCTGAAGCAGGAAGCACGCGGCCGCCGGCAATGTGCGGCAGCAGAGGTGAGCTGGGCTGGGGGCAGTATCCATGAGACCTGTGGGGGCAGTATCCATGAGACCTGTGGGGGCAATATCCATGAGACCTGGGGGCAATATCCATGAGACCTGGGGGCAATATCCACGAGACCTGGGGCAATATCCACGAGACCTGGGGCATATCCACGAGACCTGTGGCAATATCCATGAGACCTGGGGGGGCAATATCCATGAGACCGGGGGGCAATATTCATGAGACCGGGGGGCAATATCCATGAGACCTGGGGCAATATCCATGAGACCTGGGGGCATATCCATGAGAGCCGGGGGCATTATCCATGAGAGCCGGGGCAGTATCCATGAGACCTGGGGCAATTATGAGCTGGGGGCAATTATATCCATGTGAACTGGGGAAAATATATCCATATAACCAGTGATGTGCATATTATTCTTGGGGTTCAGTGCTGTGTATATTATTATGGGGGCTCAGTGTTGTGTATATTATTATGGGGGCTCAGTGCTGTGCATGTTATGTTATTCTTGGGGCTCAGTGCTGTGTATATTATTCTTGGGGCTCAGTGCTGTGTATATTATTCTTGGGGCTCAGTGCTGTGTATATTATTCTGGGGGCTCAGTGCTGTGTATATTATTCTGGGGGCTCAGTGCTGTGTATATTATTCTGGGGGCTCAGTGCTGTGTGTTATTCTGGGGGTTCAGTGCTGTGTATGTTATTCTGGGGGTTCAGTGCTGTGTATATTATTCTGGGGGCTCAGTGCTGTGTATGTTATTCTGGGGGTCCAGTGCTGTGTATATTATTCTGGGGGCACAGTGCTGTGTATATTATTTTGGGGGGTCTGTGCCTGGATATATATATATATTATATATAAAATGCGTTAGTCTAGTTGCCACAATCACGAGTATACCTGTACGTAGTGATACCTTTCACTGATCAGTATAGTTTCCAGTTTACACTCTTGAAAGCTTGTCTTTTAGGCTAGGGTCAGACGAACGCATTTTTCACGTTGTCCGTGAAAAAGTGCGTTCGAACGAATGGACGTATTTTTTCACGGAATACGCGATAGCGGTCATACGATGCGCATTTTCATCCGTGATTTTGTACGGATCATCAATAAAACCCTTTTTGCGTCTGGACGTTTTGTTGGCCGGACATGAGCAGCGTCTGACGTCTCCCAATCACGCAAACACGCCGCTATGCGGCCGCAGCGCACTCTGTACGTCCGTACTAGCGGTTTGACGTTCTCGAAAAAATGCGTTCGTTTGCCACTTGCGTTGCACGGACGAACTTTCGTGCAGCCGTTTGTCGTATGCTGCCCGGCATTGGACGTCATTTGCTGCTAGCACGGCCGTGATTTCGTGCGGCTAAACGCACGTTAAAACTGCGTTCGTCTGACCCCAGCCTTAAATGTAAAGTTAGTCCAATAAAAATGGTATCACCGGCACGCACTGCTATACTCGTGATATATATATATTTTCTTCAGGTAATGGGGGTTGTGGAATTCGTGGGTGAGTTCCCTCACTTTTTTTCCCAGGACTTGACCCCTGTGTTCCTCCTATACTTTTAATGGTGAGCAGTTCACGACTTCACTGGTCGATTGCAGCACATAATAATCTTCAGGTTTCTCGAGTAGTGTTTGCCTGGAGCTGAAGATTTTGGTGGGCTTTTTTTGGAATTTAGTGAAATTAAAACATATTTTAGGTTACTTAATAGTGCAGATACGGGAATATCTGACCAGGCAGATACTGTTTGAGGAAATTTCCATTCAGATTTCAATGTGCAAAATTTTTTTTTTTTAATTTTATCATCCAAACTTTTGTGGTTGTATATTTGTAAGAATATTAAGTAGGGATGCACCGATACCGATACTAGTATCGGTATCGGGGCCGATATTGCCGTTTGCACGAGTACTTGTTACTTGTGCAAACGGCCCGATACATCCCGCCGATACCGGAAGCCGGCGCTGGGCCGGCTTGCCGGTATCCGCGGGGCTGGGGAAGCTGGCCGCGTGCATGAAAAGCACGCGGCCAGCGTTCCCCTCCGGCGCGCCACATACTCACTCTTCCTGAAGTTCCGGTCTCTGGGCAGTGATGCGGTCACGTGGCCGCCGGGCGCTCCTGTGACGCGGCCTCTCGGCTGGAGGCAGCGTCACAGATGCGCCCGGCGGCCACGTGACCGCATCACTGCCCAGAGACCGGAACTTCAGGAAGGGTGAGTATTTGGCGCGCCGGAGGGGAACGCTGGCCGCGTGCTTTACATGCACGCGGCCAGCTTCCCCAGCGTTCGAGCGGGGGGTAAATCGATGAGAGCTGCGGGCAAATCCATGAGACCTGGGGGCAAATCCATGAGACCTGGGGGCAAATCCATGAGACCTGGGGGCCAATCCATGAGACCTGGGGGCAAATCCATGAGACCTGGGGGCAAATCCATGAGACCTGGGGGCCAATCCATGAGACCTGGGGGCCAAATCCATGAGACCTGGGGGCCAAATCCATGAGACCTGGGGGCAAATCCATGAAACCTGGGGGCAAATCCATGAAACCTGGGGGCAAATCCATGAGACCTGGGGGCCAATCCATGAGACCTGGGGGCCAATCCATGAGACCTGGGGGCCAATCCATGAGACCTGGGGGCCAATCCATGAGACCTGGGGGCAAATCCATGAGACCTGGGGGACAAATCCATGTGAGCTGGGGGCAAATCCATGTGAGCTGGGGGCAAATCCATGAGACCTGGGGGACAAATCCATGTGAGCTGGGGGCAAATCCATGAGACCTGGCGGACATCCATGTGAGCTGGGGCAAACCCATGTGAGCTGGGGGCAAACCCATGAGACCTGGGGGCAAATCCATGAGACCTGGGGGCAAATCCATGAGACCTGGGGGCAAATCCATGTGAGCTGCGGTCAATCTCATATAAATTTTTATATGAGGTCTGTTCCTAATGGAAAGCGTCACATGATATTAAATAAAAGTATCGGTACTCGTACTCGTACTCGGGCTTAAAAAAGTGGTATCGGTGCATCCCTAATATTAAGTTTTATATATTCTATTGGGAATTCTTGATAAAAAAAAAATTGCAATGGGAACCTTTTACTGCTATTTCCTGAGAAAATATAAAATTTTAACCAAAAAATTTAAAATAAATTATATTTCCCTTGTGTTTTGGAGGATGGTGTTTTATTAATAATACGTCTATCAGGGTTATTCAGAGAGCGTGAAAAGCAGGAGAATGACTGGAGAATGAAAAATTCTGGTTTGGCTATTTTGACCTAGAATTTTTCATTCTCCAGCCATTCTCCTGCTTTTCACGCTCTCTGAATAACCCTGTATGTATAAAATACTAAACTTGCTCCCAGCGTAGGAAATGAGGTGAGTAATGGCAGTGGTATTGCTCATTTTATAATTGACAAATGGACAATGCAATCGCTTTGAACTAAAAATGTATAAATATTTAATTTTTTCTTGTTTTCTCTTCTTTTAGATTTTACATGGTCACATTTAGACTTTGACCTGTCCAATGACGCCTCACTTGACCTTGTGAGGTGTAAAGATTAGTGACACAGTGTTCCAAAGTATACCACCCCCAGAGCTCTTTGCTGCAGTGCGGCATTTAGGTTTTTGATGTAACAATTTGTAATAACGGATTGTGCCATCACCTCCACACTTTTTGGTGACATGAGAAATGAGATGGTGAGTTAGTGCAGCATCATTGTTCACTTTATAATTTTAAAGTGAAAAAATATTGCTGTGTTAGAAAGAAGAAATAAAGAAATATTTATTATTTTTATATAAAACCTGATCTTGTTTGGTATCATTGGAAAGGCCAAGCTCTGGCCCTTCCAGTGATACCTCACATGACCCTGTAGCTGCTATGGCGTTGGAGATACATTAGGTCCAAATGCCAATCAATGCAGACTTACAGGGTTATTCAGAGAGAAGCGAAAACCAAAAGAATGACTGGAGAAGTGAAAATTCTAGGTCAAAATAGCTAACCAAAATAATTCTCCCATTTATCTCACTTTCTAAATCGGCTATTTTGACCTAGAATTTTCACTTCTCCAGTCATTCTCCTGGTTTTCACCGCTCTCTGAATAACCCTGATAGTTATCCTTTCTCTGGGGCATGGGCCTGGAGCTGCTGCTCCATCAGCCCCTATGTTAATCCGGCCCTGAATCCATGGGAGCTCACACCGCAACTCTCAATTCTTTGACATTTAGAGGATTAGTGTTTCTGGCCATTATATACAGTTATTCTGTTCCTCAATGACTAATTCTTTTCTGTAGATAAAGCAGCACATTTTGCTCTTCAAATCCAACTTGAAATTTGAATTTGCAGCTTCCTAGTCATCACCAGTGGAATTATTTGTCTCCCAGCTAACATGAGCTTCCTTCTCAACCTAGCTTATCGTCCGGGGAGTTATTGCACTCATGAGCTGTCCCTTGACACATTTTAGCTTTGCGTTTTCTTCTTGCAGACAGCATTGTTAAACAATACAGCAGCATAACAATGTTCTCAAATTAGTAATCTTCGTTATCTGTGGATCAATCATACTGTAATTGCTGTGACACTGATATACACTGTGGGTACTATTCCCTAGTTAATGCTAATGTTAGCGTCTGGATGTGTAAGGATAGGTGTGTTTTCAGGTGCAGATTTTCCCCATTGGCGTCCCCATGTTAGCGCGAAGAAGGGAATAGGACCTATGTCTATTCCCAGAAGAAAGTCCATTCCAGACGAATGACTAAGGGAATAGCAATTAAAAAGTGATTCACTTTTGATTCATTCTTGTGGCTTTGCACATTATTGATTAGTAGAATCACATCGTAGCCCTTTGTTTTCAGACAAGTCAATATTTACCTTCAAAATCCAATTTTAATCAAATTAAGGAATAACTTGTAGACTGTATTATGTTTGACCTAATCTGTATATCTGTCTACATTTATATTACGATCCGGAACTGCAGCCAGTAATAGGATCTGTGATGCAATGTACTCACATTAATTAGATCCGATGAATACAAGTGATAGGAAGAGTCAAAAGAGGCTAACATGTCATACAAAGTCCTATGGGGCCTGATTCCAACCATTTCAACTGAGCAGCACACTTTCCATGTGGCTCGGACATTGTGGCTTCCTACTGTAGATAAATGGCTCCTAGCTAGACAGCAGCATAGACTTGTTCTTGTCTCAAGCGGGTGTTCTACAAAGAACCCTGTGTTAAGTGAGTTTGCTTTTACATCAAAATATCCCAAACTTACCTTAGATGTTACACGATCTGCTGCCTCCTCTAGCCGTATGCAAAAACCATTAAGAAGAAATACTTTGCGGTGTTCTTCCACGGCCCAGGCACAACCGCATGCTTCTGCTTCTCTTAATGGCGTCCAACAGACTCCGGAGATGACACCATCAGAAGTTCCAAAATACAGCCGCTAACGGATAAAAGCTTGTGTACAATTATTCGATTACCAATCCACTACTATCCGTTTTGTATTTTTAGTTTTCTAATCGGGCCCATTGCCATTTGATAAATCAATATCAAACAAAGGAGCCAACTATACATTTTTATTTATATATTTTTTGGAACCAGTTATAATTTTTCATTGTAGATCTATACCAAATAATCCACAAATATAGGAGCCAATGGCTACCTGACCCCTAGGTGTGCCAACTTCTGTTTTAAAGACAACCTCAGCCTTAACAGATATATAAGAAGCAAACAATGGGGCTTATAAAACAAAAACGTTTATTAAATATACATTAAAATCCGACGTTTCGCCTCCTAAGAGCCTTTGTCAAGGAATAAGACCCACTGTGTAAGAACAAGTTTAAATACCATAGGTATACACATAGGCATTTAAACTTGTTCTTATGCAGTGTATTTTATTCCTTGATAAAGGCTCTTAGGAGCCGAACTGTCAGATTTTAATGTAGATTTTTAAACTTTTTTCTTTTCATAAGCCCCAGAGTGCTCCATTCTTTGCTTGTTATATATTCAGCAAATGCAGTACAGAAAAATATACGATTCTATAAAATCCACACTAAACAGCATGCTTGCAAACTGAATCGAATTGTTACACCATTTAACATAAGGTTTTGTTTAAATACCAAAAGTGCAAAAAACAAAAAAAAAAAAGCCTTTGAGAGCTCACCTTTGATGAACTTTGTTTTAATAGAATATATACATAGTCATTTGTTTGATGCTTAACACAATAATTCGGTGCTTTTTCAAAGCGTGCCAGCAAGCTCCATGGACACGTTAAGATTAGTACAATCCAAGCCGCTGTTAAATCGAAACTGTTTAATTTGTCCCAAATTGTTTAGTTTGCATTCATGCTGTTTTGGAAAATGATGATTGACAATGATTAATGTGGCGATCATAACGAGAAAGCAGTGTGTGTTCTTAATTAAATAAACTAGCTAAGAATAACAGACGGCATTTATTTATATGTAAAGCAAATGTTGAGTTTCACTTACAGAAGACAAATTGAGCTTTTTTTTTTTTTAAATATTTTTTTTAAAGTCCTTTTGAAATACAAATTGCGGTGTAATATAATATGCTTTTCTAATTGAATTCCTGCCTGTTTTTTTTAAATATTTTAATAGGAAGGAAAATAAGGTCACTAAAAAAAAATCTCTAACAGGCAATAAAGTTAATGATTAAAAAAAATTTGAGTTATGTTATGCAGCATAAAATAGAGGACTGTGTGAGTATACCTACTATGGCATAAACTGGAGTTTGGTTTGGATGTGGTTGTATCTCTTAATAAATGATTAATGAGAATACGGAAAACAGTCCACAGACTCACATGTGCACTGATGGAATGTCTCCCTCTTAATCCGATTATACACCAACTTCTTCTTGCTGTCATTCATCAATCCAGTCCTGTGTGTCATTTATCTGGCATCAGCTTGCTTTGATTTTGGACATTTTCTGCCTATCTAGAAAGCGTTAAAATTAATTAAATTTGTAAGATGGTTAGGTTTCCCTTGGGAACCCTGATGACCAGATATAGGCATGCACCGGGCATAAATTAATGAAGTGAAAGACCCCAGAACCCCTTATTAAAGAGCAACTGTCACATTGGGTCCATTTTATATTTGCTGTTGTAACCCAATATATAGTAAAATTTTGAGTACAGTAATTCCCTATCAGAGATTGCTGTCACTCACGCCCAGTTGCGAGCTGACTGCGTGAGTGACTGCTCTTAGTGGAAGAGCAATCCAAAGGGCAGCCATTTTACTGCCAACTTGCTGATCGATGAGTCTGGCCCTCAATGGTTACAATGAAGCACAATCAGGTAACTCTGTGTGGCAAGTATTGTTGGGTAATGTCCATGAAGGAGGAACATGGCTTTCACTTGGTGCTGGAATCGTGAACGATATTGCATCAATGGACGTGTTACTGCATTATTCTTTGAGATCCATGCAATATCCATCCAGTGATGGAACATTGCCAGGAAAGTGCAGCAGTCGATGGACAGGTTTATTTGAACCAGGGTAATGGCAGAATGGATTCTTTAAATCTTATAATCCTCTGTATTATTTTACAGTAGCTGTTGTGCCCACTCACTGCTTAGGCTGCGGTCACACAAACCTTCTTTGAGCAGGAAGAACGTCTGTGGGAGTGGACGTTCCTTCCACTCCGACACCCGTGTGGCCACCTTGATGAACGCAGTTATTGCGCTCATCGCTACAAAGCAAGATCCTCCTATGGAGTATTTGTAGCCCCGTCAGTGTCTGTCGTAGATTTTTGACGAGGAGGCTGAAATCGTATCCGGTGGCAGCACACAAAATTTGTGCACACGCTACCCCGTGTGGCCTTCCCTGTCCAGCCTGTCAAAAGCTGTGATGGACGCAGGGAAGTGCGGTCACACAGACGCACTCGGTGCACTTGTGTGACCACAGCCTAGACCTGTATTATATGTGCAGGCCCACGTAATACTAAAGTTCAAGGATGTGTCACTTATATTAGCAATGTGATGTCACCTTCCCTGGTGCTAAAACAAGTACTGATTTCCCCATTTAAATGCTGCTATTTTGTGTTCTTCATCTTATACTGGTAAAATAAAACCTTTTAGCTTTTTTCTGCTGGACAATGCTAGGATTACGCTAGAGTTGCCAGGTCTGCTATAATGTCTGGATTGGAACACTTTAACATTCTACAAGCTAATGTGCAGCACATGAAAGTGCTTCCTTACAATATGGAGAATTCATATGCTTCAGGGTGGAAATCACATTTCATTTAATGATTGTTTCAGTTTTCTTCCTTATTGCAGGTTATGAAATCTTTGTGCAATAGAGGAGCTCTTTCATATGGGCCAAATAGCCTGTAGGTTGTATCGGTGTCCCAGAAAACACAGCTGATCGGACAACCCTATATTACATAACCAAAGGTCATTAGGATTGGCTAGACCGTCCCAGCCAATCACATTGCCACACTGTATATCTGCTATTAATGTATTGGCATGTACAACATTTCTTAGAGTCTCGTCAAGTGTGATTTATTCATGAACAGAATTTCAAATGATCTTCTTGAGGCCTTTGCTTAATATTAATAACAGTTTTTACTTTTGTTTTATTGTCCCTTTGAGGTTGATTGTAACTAGAAGGTGTAGCTTCCATTTACAAACCCGCATCGTTTAATAACAACAGCTTATTACGGTAGATTTATGATGTTATTGGGGATAACTTGTTTTATAGCTATGCATATTATTTTATAGGTTTTCTGTTTAAAGATTTTCTGCTATAAAAATAAGAAAGCAGCATATAATGTGGGCAACTCCTTTACCGACGCACACAAACGAGAGCTACAAACAACCTCATAAAACAAGCATTAATTTCGAAATTTTGCGTGATTTCGTGCTTTTCCGTTTGAAATATTTGTGTTCGACTAACTTTGACCGTCCTATTCTGTTTTGACCCGACAGCATCTGCTCCTAGGGCAGAACTTAAATTCCTTCAGGCTTCAGTTTGGGGGGTTTCAGCTATGTTTTAGGTTTGTATTACAGAGAGAGTGCTATCTTAAATCTGCATCTCTTCTGACAGAAGTGATCCTCCAGTGTCCTCCTTGTTGTTTAGCCAAAAGCTGTCATCGTTCCAGATTTTCACGTCGAGCAGCATTGCCCTGAAACATTGTTGAGCGATTTTCAGCCGCATGCAATCTCCGGAAATGTATTTCATCCTGGGACAGTCCATACATCTGTATTATATATAGAACATGAGGCATATATATATGCGATCTTGGCAGGATGATGGATTGTTGCACAAAATTGTAAAAAACATCCAACATGTAGTTATAAGTAGGAAGTAGGCATGTGCTATATCGGTGCTGTCAGTGGGCCAGATTTTTTTTCATTCTGCTGTTCTTCAGGTCAGGGCATCACAAGCATGCAATTTAAAATTCCTAGCAGTCATACTAGATTGGTTTCATGACTGGGTCCAGACCAGTGCTAAATTTGTGACCGCATGCCTGATATTAGTCTAGCTGTGACCCTAATGTAACTAAAGCTTTGTAGGGACATAATGTGTCCAGCTTTTCCTTTGTGTTAGGCCGCGTCCGACAAACGCAGTGATCACGTCGGTCGTAGCATAGAATCCCGATCAATAGAGGCTCACACACGAAGTACGTGCGCACCGAACTGCGCACGCACAACGCACGTGGCAAACGGACGCAAGTTAGGCAAGAACGTAAAACCGCTAGACGGACGCGTAGAGTGCGCCACGTCCCCCTAGCGTTCTGTGTGAGTGATGATATGTCAGACGCAGCACATTTGCAACGTCCAGCACCTTGACGCACAAAATGGCTTTTCATATCCTTTTCAAATTTTTATAATTTTTATATATTAATTTTGTTTCGCAGAATTCCCTTTTTTTTTTTTCTTTCTACGTCCGTCAACAAAAACAGACCGTGTGGTGTCTACAGTATCTTCTGTCAGTACATCCGTCCGTTGTGCACGCACGCAGAGTGCGCTCAAACCAGGGGCGGATCCAGAGACTAGTCTCGGGAGGGGCACTGACAGAAAATAAGGTGTTTTAGCAGAGAGTCCGACTCACGAGAATTTACAGAGGGCCCGGCTCACAGGAGCTTACAATCTAGAGGAGCAGAGGGCCCGGCTCATAGGAGCTTACAATCTAGAGGAGCAGAGGGCCCGGCTCACAGGAGTTTACAATCTAGAAAAGCAGAGGGCACCCAGGAGCTTACAATCTAGAGGAGCAGTGGGCACCCAGGAGTTTACAATCTAGAGGAGCAGAGGGCACCCAGGATCTTACAATCTAGAGGAGCAGAGGGCACCCAGGAGTTTACAATCTAGAGGAGCAGAGAGCCCCCAGCTCACACATGGATTTGCCCCCAGCTCATGGATTTGCCCCAGCTCATGGATTTACCCCCAGCTCATGGATTTGCCCAGGTCATGGATTTGCCCAGGTCATGGATTTGCCCCCAGGTCATGGATTTGCCCAGCTCATGAATTTGCCCCCAGCTCATGGATTTGCCCAGCTCATGGATTTGCCCCCAGGTCATGGATTTGCCCCCAGGTCATGGATTTGCCCAGCTCATGGATTTGCCCCCAGGTCATGGATTTGCCCCCAGCTCATGGATTTGCCACCAGCTCATGGATTTGCCCAGCTCATGGATTTGCCCAGCTCATGGATTTGCCCCCAGGTCATGGATTTGCCCCCAGGTCATGGATTTGCCCCCTGCTCATGGATTTGCCCCCTGCTCATGGATTTGCCCCCAGCTCATGGATTTGCCCCCAGCTCATGGATTTGCCCCCAGGTCATGGATTTGCCCCCAGGTCATGGATTTGCCCCTGCTCATGGATTTGCCCCCAGGTCATGGATTTGCCCCCTGCTCATGGATTTGCCCAGCTCATGGATTTACCCCCAGCTCATGGATTTGCCCAGCTCCCACCTGGATATTGCTCCAGGCCTCCAGCTCCGGTGTTCAGGGGACCCAGATGCCGCCGGGCAGCGCAGGAGCGCCTGCCCGGTCCTGAAGAGTGCGTCCTTGTAAAGGGGAGGCGGCTGCGTGCGTGCGCAGGTCACGCGGTCCGGCCAGTCAGGTGGTACAGAGACTCAGTACCACCTGATTAGCCGGACCACGTGACCGGCTGCGCCTGCACGCAGCCGCATCCCCTTTACAAGGACGCACTCTTCAGGACCGGGCAGGCGCTCCTGCGCTGCCCGGCGGCATCTGGGTCCCCGGCTCAAATCTCGGGGGGGGCAATTGCCCCGTTGCCCCCCCCCCTGGATCCGCCCCTGGCTCAAACTGCGTTCGTCTGACATTAGGCTCATTCTCTCCCAGTAATGTGATCATGCCAGAGCAAATGGATTAGGATGGGATACATTCCTAGTGTTTTTTTTTTTTTTTTTAAATGTTAAGATGTGAATCCTAGCACTGGCGAATCAGAGATCGGCACATGTACTTGCCTGGTCAACACAGTCCACACGTTTAGGTCAGGAGGGCGTCCTTGCGCACTTTAAAATAGGAAAGGTCACTGTAGGTAGGACCTATAAATAATGGATTTGAATTAGCGCTTTGAAGGGTAGGCTTGCTGCATGGATGCAGCATGACCGCTGCTGCTCACGCAATTCATGCGCGCGCAACAGCGTGTGGCTGGCCCCGTCGCAGCATCACAATGCTGCAACGGACGCCGGTAGACACGTCCATACGGGCGCACCTAATGCGCTCGTCTGACACCGGCCTTAGAGTAGCTTCCCAACTGCCTCAACAACAAGCCACATGATCTACCCACTCTCCAATCAACCAGTGTAGTTGAAGACCCTCCCTTGTCTGCCCCCTAATCGCAGATTGTAAGCTTTGCTGGAAGCAGGGCCCTCCCTACCTTATCTCTGTATTACCCTAACTTATTGTAACCTCTGTACCTCACTGTGGAATATATTGGTGCAATACAAATAAGGCTAATGTCAGACGAACGCATTCTGAGCACACTCTGCGTCCATGCACAACTGATGTACTTTCTGACTGATGATACTGTAGACACCACACGTCCGTTTTTTTTTACTAACTTTTTTTGACTGATGTAGATGGGAAATAAAATTAATATGTAAAATTAAAAAAATTGATACATGATTTGAAAAAACATTTTGTCCGTCAAAAATGCTGGACGTCAAAAATGCAGTCCGTCTGACTACATTCCATCACTCACACACAAAGCTATGCGGCATGGCAAACTCTGTGCGTCCGTCCTAGAGGTTTGACGTTCTTGCCTAAATTGCGTCGGGTGCCACGTGCGTTGTGCGTCCACATTTCTGTGCGGACGTACTTCATGTGTGGTCTCTACTGATCATAATTTTATGGACGTTAAAATGTGCGGCAA
Organism: Leptobrachium leishanense; assembly: GCA_009667805.1. Taxonomy (NCBI): domain Eukaryota; kingdom Metazoa; phylum Chordata; class Amphibia; order Anura; family Megophryidae; genus Leptobrachium; species Leptobrachium leishanense. The sequence continues at coordinate 280,755,234 of CM019063.1, forward strand.
CACGGACGTGATCACTGCGTTCGTCTGACACGGGCCTAAACGTATAATAATAATTTGAGATATATATAATAGTCTGGAATATGTCATGATATTAAGTGATTTGCCTTGCATTTGGCTTTTATAGAGTTAATAAAATAAACCTAGCACATGGTCATTACTGCAGGCCGGTTGGTTTGGCTTTAAAAGTCTAGCAGGTCATGTTTAGCACTTCCTGCAAGCCTCCATTAGTGGGATTCCACAGAGGAAATAGAGGCTCTGGCATACGATGTGTATGATTCCGTGACATGTCACATCTGGTCAAAGCAAACACTTCACTGCCGCCCACAGTCACTCACTCCCTTGTGTTCAGCAGGGATGGATTTGAAGTAGTTCCTTGGGGTCTGTCTATAAATGCAATGCTCATGAAGTAGAATGACAAAGTTTTTAAAAAAGGGAATTTTGCTGTTTATTTTTCTTCTTGTAGAACACACAAAACCATGGTCTAGATTCTAAGCCTTGCGTAAACTTATCCAGAGCTCTTGTATACCTCCCATCTCTATAAAAATTACTGTTTTTTAAGGGATACTCTAGTGCTAAAAGAGAGGAGGGGGGAACAGAGGTGTTAAAAATTAAACCCTCCTTGCTCCCCCTGCACCACCTCCATCCTGATGTAAGCTTTCAGGGTTTTTTTTAACCCTCACCTCAAATTCAATGTTGAACTTTGTGCTGGTTGGGACACGTTGCCCGCTTCTTGTAAGCTACAGCTGTCACTTGACCGCAGGGGAGGCTGGACGCTTGAGCAGGCGTCCATTCAATCCAATGGCTGTCAGTGCCAGAGCACATTGAAGGAAATTGGTGGAAGCTAGGTCCCAAAATCCTGGAACATGTAATCTGCACTCAAGTTCTTGGCAAAATTAACTCACTGCGCTCGGAGGTCTGAATTGGCCCTCCAAGATTCCCCACTCCTTTTCTGAGAGGGTGAGTGTAGAGTGCCTCTTTAATGGTAAGCTCTGGATAGATTGACAACAGGGTTGGTATCTAGCTCCATGACATTTGGTTGTTCTATCATTTCTAGACAGTGCCTTAAAAAAGGTTTTCTGGCTTACAGAGCTGGCCAGTGCTGAGCATCAGGGTTGTAGATTGCTGACTACTAAGTACCATGTAGTTTGCTGCCGGCGCAAAGCAGTTTCATTGTATTGAGTGTAAAATACTATTTAAATACCTACAGAATTGTATGGGATAAGCTCCTAACAATGAACGGAGCGGACCTTTGATGCCTGATCTTTGATCTCCAATAAGCTTTTGGCTGGGCAACCGCCAGAAAAAGAAATACATGTTTTTTTGGGTTTTTTTCCATACTAAAATCCAGTGTCCGGACACGATTGCCAGAACAGTGTGTCCATGCAGCAAAAGTTTATTCAGCGCAAATCCTGCTTCGTTTGCTGTAAAATGTCAATTTTAAATGTTTCATTAAAAGTTCTGGCAGAGGCAATACAATATGTAAGCTGATGTTCTGTACTTTGAAGATGATGTGTGTTTCAGTAGGCTTTGTATTACATTAGTTGTTTGTGACATAATCTCATTCAGTACGGTTGGCTGTAATATTTAGAGCACTAGTTCTTAAAGTGACAGTTTTAGTTTTAATAGGCTTTTAATATCTATATAATGGATAGCGATTGAATAGCCTTTTCGAAGAAATAATAAAAAAAAATCAATCGTTCTGGAATGCATTAGATGGCTAGGGAATCATGGGAGCTGTAGTTCAGAAACATCAGGGGGGCCAGAGTTTGAGATCCCTGTTCTGGATAGAAGCCAGTGCCGACAATTGATTGACAGGGGAACCCTCCTCCAAATAAAACCCACAAAATCAAGTGGTGACTATGCCATATAGCAACGCGTGGTCTAGCCTTCTGCTTGTTTCATACTTTCAGCATTACGGAAGGTTTTATACCTGCCAACTGTGCCACCAAGATGGCAATCTGCCCCTCTAGAACAGACTATTGTGTCTTTTGAATACTCCGCTTCAAAATCCAATGCCGTTAAACGGTCTAAACAAGGACGGCATAGGGTTACCTCCATCCAGGTGTTTAAATATTCGCATAACTGGAAGAAACAAGTAGTCTATGAATACAGCGGTCAGAATTTGATTATAAATAGCCACGGAAGCTTCAGGCCATTCTCTTTTGGGAATCCCGCTAAATTTCTTTGAACTCTTAAATTGTTATTCATTGAAAGATGCTAGAGATTGGATGAAAGAATAGGAAATAATCCGAATGTTAAAGTATGCATTGTATTTGTTCAGTTTAACACAGAAAAAAGGAAACCTTTGCTCTAGATAAAGAATAATGGTACATCCTAAAGTGATATTAATGATGTGCTATTGATGGAATTTTGTCTAAAAAGAGGCATGCTCCTTCTGCTGACACTGAGAGAACAATATCTTCTAGTTCGGGTGGAAAAGGAGAATGTAAGTATGCTGGCAGTGGAAAAAGCTATATAATAAGAACAATGATTTTATTCTTAAACCGTTATTTTGCAAGGTTAGATTTCCAGTAGAGATGTTAACAATGCGATTCATCTATTAACTCTTACAGCTCCACTCGTAAATTTTACTGGCTGTGCTGCCGTTCAAGTTAAGTCCTTTTGCGGCTCAGCTTGAATAACGGGTTACCATACATTTACTCTTTTTATACTTAATCCGTGAGCAACAGGGCATCACATCCTACAAAGTCTGTGGCCAAAAAATTTTTCTTGCTCCCAACAGCTGGTATGATGTGATTTTGCAATACAACTACTTCAAATACAGATACAAATATTTACAGTACAGAAATACAGATACAAATATTTCTCTGGTGTACTTTCACTGTAACGTGATTGGGTCTTATGCAAGTCTATCAGGGTTATTCAAAGAGATCCGAATTGTGGCCGAAAGGTAACTGAACAGTGAAATTCAGCATACACCTTTCCTGGCCATTCGGCTATTCAGAGAGCAGACAGTTCGCCAAATGTTGGCGAATTGCCTGCACATATGGTGCCTGGTCATTGCTTGTTCGAGGGCAGTGAAATCCCCATAGAGAAGCAATGCTTCGTCTCTTCAGAGAACAAAAACCAGGAGTGAAAAGTTGCCGAATTGCCCTGCTGTTTGGTGGTTTCATTCAACAGGTTTATTCAGGCGAATCCCATAGGCTTCAATGTTAAAAATATTCCCGTTTTAATCCAATATCTAATAAACTGTTGATTTAAATATTCTGAAGTAAAAAGTCTCTTTATTTATAGAATTTTTAGGATCTTTTAGGCATTTTTTCGGTATTTTTTCGCAATTTGTTTTTATTTTTTTTAAAAAAAAGTTTATCGTTTTTTTCTTTTTTCTGTAACAGCCCTTTTTATTATCATTCATTGGACCTTATATGTCAATTTCAGACATTTTCGTTCTGTAGTTTCTTTGCAAACAGCATTTCACTTTTCAAACATTCAAGCGTACGGTTTTTTTTCCACTCCATTTGTCTGCGGTGTCGGCTTTTTCCGGCGACTGCTCTGCGGTGTGATCGGCGGTTTCTCCGGCGTGTTTGGCGGGGTTAATCTAAATGTTTTTGCAGGTTTCGGTGCGCGTTCGCTGGGTTTTGCGGTGAGTTTTCGGCGGGTTTGTGTTGGCATTTTCCTGCACTTCGACGGCCCTGTGGTGCTTGCTGAATACACCACAGGGTCACCGAAATGGGATCGCCAAATCACACCGAATTGAAGAGAATGAAAAGTCACCGAAATTTGCGTGACTTTTTGCTTCTCTTTGAACAGCCCTGTATAAAACAAGCCATAAAGGTCACACAACACCAGGAATATTCAGAAGATCTTTTTATTCCACCCTAGTGGACCAGGCAACGTTTTGTCTCCATGTGAATCTTTATCAAACCTGAGACTTGACATTGAGTCGAAACTAGGGATGCACCGATACCGATACTAGTATCGGTATCGGGGCCGATATTACCGTTTTGACGAGTACTCGTACTCGTCAAAAATCACCCGATACTTTTACCGATACTTCAGGGACAGCAAACTCGGCCTCCGGCGCTTCAATCACGGCTTGAATTCGGGCTTGAATCGCGGCATCCGGTCTTGAAACTTGGCCTCCAGCGCTCACTCTGTGCGTGTTCGTCGCACGAGGCAGCGCATCACCGCAGCGAGAGACTAATAGATCACGTGGGACTGGCTGCTAGTCATAAAGGAGTGGCACGTCTCTAGAAGCAGGTGCGTATATTCTGGCTCTTTCTTTCTTCCCCCCCCCCCCAAACGAAAAAAAATATTTATTTTGGCCAGCAACTTGTTTTTGTTAGTCTGCGGGGGAAGGGACACACATACTATAAACTTTGGAGGCATGATGAAGCGGTTCGGAGGCCTGTCCCGACACTCCGGTAATTTATTTTGGCCAGCAACTTGTTTCTTTCATTTGCGGGGGGAAGGGACAGACATACAATAAACTTTGGAGGCTTGATGCAGCGGATCGGATGCCTGTCCCGACAATCCGGTAATTTATTTTGGCCAGCAACTTGTTTACCGGAGTGTCGGGACAGGCCTCCGATCCGCTGCATCAGGCCTCCAAAGTTTATTGTATGTCTGTCCCTTCCCCACCGCAAATGAAAGAAACAAGTTGCTGGGCAAAATAAATAAATCTGAGTGTCAGGACAGGCCTCCGAACTGCTGCATCAGGCCTCCAAAGTTTATTTATCTGCCCCTTCCCCTAATGAAAGGAAATAATAGGGTGAAAAAAAAACGGAGTGCTGGGAGTCGGGACAGCAGGACTCTGAAGTTTATATTCAGTCTGTCTGTCCCCTCTCTCTCTCTCCCCATCCCCTAAACAAAAGAAAATAAATTGATAGGGGAAAAAAAAAAACTCATCAATTTATTTTCTTTTGTTTAGGGGTTGGGGAGAGAGAGGGGAGAGAGAGAGAGGGGACAGACAGACTGAATATAAACTTCAGAGTCCTGCTGTCCTGACTCCCAGCACTCCGTTTTTTTTTATTATTTTTTTCTATTGGGCTTTGAAATTTTTTTTATGATGACATCTAATAAAAGTATCGGTACTCGGTATCGGTGAGTACTTTTAAAAAGTATCTGTACTCGTACTCGGTCTTGAAAAAATGGTATCGGTGTATCCCTAGTCGAAATGTTGCCTGGTCCACAGTTCCCTGGCCATCTATAGCATTCAAAGAATTCTGGGAATTGTAGGCATCGTCATCTGGGGGGCCATGGTTTTGACAGCCCTTATCTAGAAGGATTAAGGGACAAAGGAAGGTCTTCAACTGCACTGGTTGAAGACTGAGTAGATCATGTGGATTATTGGATATGCAATTTTCAAAACATCTGGGGGGCCATTGTTGCAGACCCCTGACTTATAGGTATTTGAAACACATTGATAGAAATAAATATGGCAGCCTACCTTTTTTATGGACATAAATATTTCTTCCCACGCATGGCAGAAGGCTGTACAGTATTCTTGTAAATAACAAGACCGTATCAAGATCATTTCTTTATGCAGCTGTTTGCCTATCTGAGAAAGCAAGCCATGTTTTTCGTGAATGATCATGATGGCCTTTATGTAGCTCCTGCTCTGTGCTTTGTCTCCGTAGTCCATCAGTGTATCAGTTGTTCTTCATACCATAGATTTCAGAAGGTCATCTAAAGTATTGCAAAGAACATCAGTAGACTGCACATTCACTGCAAGCCGTAAAAGAACTACCGTGAATACACAGCAATATCTACTGGTGACTCCATTGCAGATTCAAACTGGCAGTCTAATCAGCCTTTTTATTAATAAACAAGGCACAAATGTATGGTAAGTATTGCATAACATGGCAGAGATGAGTAAACTTTGGCTGCTGTGTTGGTGGATTTCCATGATGGTGTCATGGATAACATAGGCCCCAAAAAAAGCAAAGGATACAATATTGGTTTACATCATCCTCAAAGCTGTGGTTTCATAACACACAGTTGTGTGGAAATGTTTTACCAGTTTTAATTTTTTGTCAGGGAAAATCGTGCTTATTATATAGCACCTTTCGGCAGTTTTAAAACGAAGCACTTGAACAGCTTTCCCCAGTATAGTTCTGGACTATTCATGTCAATCAATTGTAGGCACTGGCTTCTTAAACCAATATGAATCAGGTTGCTCATTGAGTTACAATTCAAGATGTGTTAATCAGACATAAAATGCATTTTATTTCTTAATATATGTAATCGGAAGTCTGCTTTCACCATCTGGGCCATCTCTGGTTGTAATTTGCCGCCTACAACGCAGTGTGTTCTTATTTCATCCAAACGTCATAGAGAATATCGAAGGTTGCATTGCGGTCAAACTCTTATGGGCTGTGTTCAGACGACCTTGTATTAATGACATGGCTGGATGGGGAGGCAATCGGAGGACCACTAATAACTTTAAGCTAAAAATATTGCAAAAGGCTTGGGTAGTTAAACAAACCTATCAAATATTCTTTCTTTGGTTCAGAGAAAGTGAAACGTTGCAGTATTTCTAGCCATGAGAATAAAAATGTGATACAGTTAGAGGACTCGTCCCAGTGGGGTTATTATGTTTCTCCTGTCTGCTCTCAAGTGTAGCATCTGGTAAATTCCCATGTACTGAATTCACTAGCTTCGTAAGTCCTTGGCAGGAATCAAGGTGATTGTTAACGGTATTCTGCAACATGGGAAATCGACACAGCACGGCTCTCTCGAAGCTTTCTGGATATGTCATCCTTTTATACAGGAACCATTCCCAATATGATGCTTTTTTAGCAATTTAAAAATAAAAGTCTTGTCCAAAGTGCACAAATCTTTACAGTTTAAAAATGTCTCTCAAATCTTTGAAGCGAACAATGATCCAAGTTTAGTCAATCCCTGTTGAAGGGAAACGGCACCCGAGGATTGTTTTGGGAGGTACGATTCTATAGAACACATCAATAATATGAAAACTATTAAATTTCACTTCCCTACTATATTATAACGCACATTACTCTATAAAATGTATGTGCCAAACTGTGATTCTACTATTACTTTTACTGTGGTTGTATTTATTTGCTTTATCTAGGAATGTCTATTTCTCCAGTTTTCAGAGTCCCTTTACTTCTCCCGTAAATAATTCACATCTGCCGAGCCAATTTTTGTTCCATTTGCCAAGCCTTCTGTCATATTGCCCCTTCAGGCTTGCTTAATCATAAACCTTCCCTGGTTTTAATCTATTTTTATACTTTCATCCCTTTTCTCTATGATCACGTTCATGTTCATTGTCCTCACTCCATGACCCTCCTGTTATTTGAAGCTCCATCCCTTATTCCATACTCCCACTATTCTTTCTCATTTCATTTCATGCCCGTTGCTTATATCATCGCCTGCTGCCATAGGCGCGCACAGATTGATGTGCCTGCTTGGTAAATTGCTCTTGTCTTCAGCAGGTCACCATTTACACTTCTTAGGTTTTTATTATTTGATTCATTATAAAGGCCGTGAAAATAATCAGTTTGTAAGTAATAAATATAACGTGTGCACACCTTAATAATATATGGGGTGTGCTTGCCTATTCCTTCTGCCTTAATCCAGCTTCTCTTTCCCATTCCATATCTTTTCTTTTATTGCAACTCCATTGTCATTCTTCCACCTTCTTCACAAACACATTTTTTCAGCTCCACTTCTCCTATGTTACATGGACGGAGTTGGAATGGAATCCTCTCCACAACTCACCTTCTAATTTGTGTGCTCTCCTTATTTTATCTTGATTGTAGACCTCAATGAACACTCTGGGCACCGTAGTGTAACATCTCAGAGGCTTTTAATGGCTCTTCATCAGCTTTTCAAAGTTTCCTACATTAATATTAAGGTGTGCAGAGCCTGTCGTTGTACTTCCCTACTTGATGTTTGTGGCTTTTTTGGTTTTCTGTCTTTATGGTTTACTACATTACATGCACCTGCCTTTGCTTTGCTTGTCCTACGAGACATTTCATCACGAGCCCAATCATTTTAGACCACAATGATGTTGCATATTTGGGAATGCCCGACCCTCCCTCCAAACTTTTTGTCGACCGATTCATGTGATCTTGGGGGAATTTCTGGATCCCCTACCACCCTTTGACCCTGGAGTGATGCTCTTACACCACACGCCTTCCCACCTGTTTATAGACAATCTGTAGCCATCCGTATACTGAACACGGCTAAGGGCTTAATCCCCCCCGCTATGGAAGCAATCCACTCGCCCATCCCTCATGACCTGGTACGATTAAATGAAAGAACTTTGCTCAGTGGAACATCTTCACTACTCCGTGACCAATAGATTGCCCCGCTACCTGCCGTTCTGGTCTAGATGGCTTTTGAACTCCACCACCTCACAATTTCGCGCCCTCCTAGTTATTAATGCTCCCTGTAGGCACCCACGTCAGCACCTCGCTACCTCCCCCACCCTATCCCCCCTTTTTTTAATCCGTCTTAATATGTTGATACAAACCTGCACGTCCGATTATTTGCTTTCCAGTCCTGTGAGACCAAAGAAAATTCTGTGACTTTATTGACCATGGTTAGAAATACATTACTTTCATGCAAATAAACATATTTACAAAAAGCATTTTTTTTAGACCAGAATAAAATGTTGCTCTTTCTAGTCGTTTGTTGTTTTTTTTTTCACTACTGCAGTCTTCAGATCTATGTATTTGAGCAGTCCTATGTAGAACGGGAGCAACAAAGGAAAATATTTAATTGGGAAATGGGGAAGCTGCTAAAGGTGCCTCTGGTGAGAGCAAGCCTTTTCTAAGAGGGAATCTGGTGCAAGCTGAAGTGCTCACAAATGAACATTACACCAAATATTCAGACCAATGCACGAACCTACGTTCAGAGAAACGGAATTCTTTTGTTTAGCAGCTAGCGGAGCATTGACTGTGAGGTCATCCCACTCTCATCCCCTGTGTTTTTTGTACTCTCTCCGCAAGAAGCTGGAGTACAAATGCAGAATCCGGGCTGACAGTATTCTGGTTTTAATGCTGTGAACAAGGCTAAGAATCATCTTACTTATGGGCCTACAGAGACCATACTTGGCAGATCCCATTTATTGTGATATGAAGAGAAAAGAACAGATGTGCTCACAAAGCAAATGTAGCCTAAAAAAACACAAGCTTTCCAAGTCTCCTGTAAAGGTTTATCCGTAAAAAAGCTGGAATCTGGTGAAAGGATGAAAAACAATACTAGGCTTCCACACACAGCAACTTTCAAACAGTTCTTCCAAAGTAATGCTTGTGAAATGAATACGAACCTTACGCTAAAATGCACTTATTACTGAAAAGTGTAAGCAGAAAGGTAAAAATAAATCACAAAATTAACAAGTCCTACGTGGGTACCAGTATGGGACTTTTGTAGATATGTATATGCATGTGCTTTTTGTAGCTCTTCATGTAGCCCTGTGTCATAGTGATAGATTATTCGTGAAAAATAATCTATCACATAAGACAGGTTCTTTAGCTTGTTGATCTCTTCATACCAGAGCATACATTTCTCAACAAGACTCCGGAGACATTGCCATCAGTCACATCCTCACAGTCAAAGCAACCAATGTATACAGTAACAACAATAATGTAAGCACTCACACGTGTAGTGTTGGTTTGTTAACAAATACATGAGAAAATCTGAGTAGTTCCCTATCGCACACTTCTGTGAAATGCCAACTGAGTGAGTGACGGTATTCTCCTCTCAGTCCATGTATCTAAATGCTGTCTCATCAGTCAGGACGCTGCTGTCACCATTGAGGGTCAATTGTGCAGCACTGAATGATGATCCTTACGGTGTGCTGCCGATGAGGCTGAATATGGTGGTACCTGGTATTGGAACCATGTAAGAAGTGTCTCATTCATCTTTTTTGGTAACTCAACTGAAGGGGCATCACAAAGGAAGGAAATCTGTCACTGAATAATATCTGTATTCTTGGAAGATCAAAAACATTGATTGGATAGATATTTACATTAAACATTAAAAATATACGGACAGCATAGTCATGGGCCTTATCTTGGGGTGTGCACACAAGTTTTATACTTACAACCTGTAAATAACGGTTAATTTTCATGGACCAAATTAGAAAACCACAAAGTGTAGATGGGGACCTAAAAGGTCGAATACAGGAGCATTTAATCAAGCTGACACACCCTTTTGCCAAAGTCTATGACAGACAAATATCTAAGAATATTTTTCTGGCAGACCTGATTTGCACATTATTGCAGCCCTAAATATGATTGCACTGTGTGTAATATGAAATGGAATTATTTATCATTAAAGCACTGGCCTGTGAAATTAAAACCTTGGGTCCTTCGCTACTGACAGCTAATTGTGACCTTGAGTGAGTGCAGTCATTGCGACTGTTAGGCTTGCTGTAGAAAATGAGCTCAATGAGTGCAGCATGGTACAGCCAAGACCTTTGATCACCCTCCCTGATTTTGCACCGATCACAGGTGCCTCATTGCATGTTATATTTCAACCTTGAACTGCAGAGAGCTCTAGGAGGATGCATGTCCAAGGTAAGTGCGATAATCTCATAAAACCAGTCATTGGAATAGGACCTGCCATGGTGGAGTACATTGACTTTGTGGTAGAATTATGCAATGTCTAATCCTATTCTGTAACTGAATCCCCCGAATTCATTCCTAAATTAGGAGTTTTAAAATCTATAAAGTTGTGTTTAAGTGTAATGACCTGAATTGGTTTTATAGAATTAATATGTGTAAATAAACCAAACCAGTGGCAAATTGACAGATATTTTTCCTTCTTTCACTAGAATTGGAATTTTTCTTCTTTACATATTCACAGCTTATTGTATTCTAAATATTAAACTTTAATGATAAAAAGTAAAAGTGGGAGGACAGAATCCCTTTACCATTTCTTTGTGTCATAGAATTAATGCAAATTCTCAAATACAGTTTTATAAGTAACACGTATTAAAACCTGCAGAATATGACCCTGCATTTATATACCAGGGATGTGGCGTCAGGGTAGGCAGGTGAGGCAGAACCTCACCTGCCATTAAGCGTTAAAATAATAAACTCACCTGCTCCGCACTCCCATGCTGTTGGCTATGTTCTCTGCCTCTGCGCACAATGCGCACATTCTTTTTACAGCCTACGCTATTTGCACGCGGGAAAGCACCATTGGTCCGAAGCCATTCAAAAAACCGCCTGCATTGGAGGCTGGCCTCTGACAGGAAGGGGCCCAAGCAACTCCCTCTGCTCCTTCTAGTGGCGGATACAGAGTATGACAGGCACAAGCAGCTCCTTCTGCTCCCTCTAGTGGCGAATACAGATTATGACAGGCACAGAAAAACAGTCTTTCTATCAGATTTTAAAAAAATGTTTTACAGTAAAGTAAAAGATATGATGAAAATAATGTTATCTTTAGAAAGTCCCTTTAATGACAAGTAAAATTTATATATAATATGTGTGGGTACAGTAAATGAGTAAAAGATCATTTCCAGCTAAACACAAACCACAGAAAGTTACTTAATATCTGTGTATATCTGGCTCTGATACTAACCAGTGCCTCACCAGCCACTGACCTCACCGCACATCCTTGTTATATACCTATTGGCAAAGATGGCTTTTACCCCTTCCCAGATTTACATCTAGATTAATGTTCAAGTAGCCATCCTCTGTTTAACAATGTTGGAAACATACAATCTATAAACTCATTTAATAAAGTATCTTTTTTAAAAGTGACAGCCCGCTATAATGGAGGTATATCAGCCCTCTTGAATGGTAAGAAATGTTCAGCGCTGCATTACAGTGGTATGGACATTCACAACAGAATGCACTCAGCAATGCATCTTCCTGCTGAATTTAGGATGTTTCTGAGCCTTGTGGTTTGGATCAGTAGACCTGATAAAGCATGGTGAGGTTTGTCCGTAGATTTAACGGTCTGTCATAACTGCCCCTATGTAGAAAGGGCAGTCCTAATTATAGACCTACGTCTCCTTTCTTCCGATTTTCTTTTAATGTCCCTATTTTACGGGCTTGTCCATATATTTGAGGTCTTCAGGTGTATAACAGAGCAAGAAAACTCAGCAATGAGTCTCGGTACAATTACAAACATTGTTACTAATTGCACAGCATGAATAAGATGTTTTTGCTCTTGTTTTAAATTCTATATTTATTGTCATAAATGCCCCAGTAGGCCGTAATGCCTCTTTAAAATTGTGGAAATAGCCTATTTTCTGGCCCCGCTTCTTGTCATATTCCCTAAAACAAGTCTCCTTTGGCCATATGAAATGTTGGTACCGTAGGTATGTTCTCCTTCACATTACATAACAATCCATGCCTGCTTTGTTTTAGTCAATATATAGTCCAATGTGTCAGATTTCAGTACTTTTTACACTAATGGTGTTGGTATTTCAGAGGCGTGATTAATATGACATCCTGTTACTCTATATTCCTCATGAATTATTCATTACGCAATTACAGGGGAAAATGTGAGAGGTGTACGAGAGCACACGGCTCCAGGCCCGGTGCCCAAACATCTGCACGAGGCTGTGATTATTATTACAAAGATGATTAGCTAAGTACATCGTTGTAGAATTCATCTAGCTATCAAATGTCTCACAGTTGGAAATCATCCTTCTGAAATGACCTCCTTTTGTTAGAATAATGAGCCATTTTTGATGGCTTTACTATTCCACCGATACCCCTGCCCTATTAATTATTTTCTTACATTGGGAAAAACTCCTGTTGAGAATTCATATTTCGAAAAGGGGTGTGTGTGTACATAACGCATCAACACACACAAATATATATATAATATATTTCTTTGTAAATTGTGCGGTAAGACTGCCACAGGTGTGGTATTGGCATCGCTATTACATTCATGTGAAGCTGTTACTTTTTGGAGAGGTTTGTTTCCATAGTAATGTAAACTGCATCTTTCTTGTCTCTGAAAATGAGTGTAGTCCCCAATGCATGAGGTTTTGTTGGGGGAAGGGTATATAAAAATATCTGAATCTTTTGCTTTGTTGTGTTTGGGGGGTAGGGTTGCAATTACCCATAATGCCGTGGGTATCAGTTTTAATTTTTTTCTTAAGCCCCCAGCACAACTTCTACAAATCAATGGACTTTCTTTTAGTGTACCATATGCTGTAATGCAAGATAAATTACCCAGTGCTCACTTAATATTCAAAGCATTTTTTTTTATTTATTTTTTTACAGTCAAGGCTACCATGGCAGAATTTACGATATGCTTGACGAGATTAGAAATAACTGCCTACAACACGGGAATATTGATCCAGAACCTCGATACACATTCTGTGTCAGGAAGAAAATTAACACACCGTGTGCATGCTGCTCACAAGCCGTACTTCTATAGGGCTATAATTTAGTGGCTAGAAATAAGACCCTCATTCTCTACTGCCAGCCATTCATTACATTGAGCCAGTGAGCATTATTTTTGAAGACTACAGTAAATGGAACGCGTTATTTTGCAATATCAAGTCTTTATACACACAAACATATATATATATATATATATACTAGCTTTTGCCCGCGGCTTCGCTCGCGTGGATTTTGGGATTTGTTAAAATTGTTTTTAAAATAAACTGAGATATAGGTATACTGTTTAAAAGTATCCACCCCCCCCCCTTTTAACCCCCTATTTTGGATTTTTGGAAAATGGTAAAACACATGTTTTTTTATTTTTTCAGGAAGATTGTATATACCAAATTTCACACCTGTAACATCTTTGGTTCTTGAAATATAGGTATAGTGATAAAAGTATTCACTCCCCTATTTAACCCCCCCAATTGGATTTTCATAAAATCGTAAAATATGTGTGTTTTTTTTCTCAAGACGAATTTACATACCAATTTTCAGGCCTGTAACATCTTTGGTTCTTGAAATCTAGGTATACTGATGAAAGTATTCATCCCCCCCTCTTTGCCCCTCCATTGGATCTTTGGAAAATGGTAAAATATGTTTTTTTCTTATTTCTCAAGACGAATCTAAATACAAATTTTCACGTCTGTAACATCTTCTGTTTGAGATATAGGTATCCTGTTTAAAATATTCAACCCCCTTTTTTCGCCCCCCCACTTGGATTTTTAAAAATGGTAAAATATGTTTTTTTCTTATTTCTCAAGACGAATCTAAATACAAATTTTCACGTCTGTAACATCTTCTGTTTGAGATATAGGTATCCTGTTTAAAATATTCAACCCCCTTTTTTCGCCCCCCCACTTGGATTTTTAAAAATGGTAAAATATGTGTTTTTTTTTATTTTTCAAGACGAATCTAAATACCGATTTTCACATCTGTAACATCTTCTGTTTTTGAACTATAGGTATCCAGTTTAAAATATTCAACCCCCATTTTCACCCCCTTAGGGGCGGAGTTTCCAATCCTTCCTTACTGGGTGCCTACATCATAAAACCAGTGCACCTTCAAAACGTCACGTACTTAGGTTAAACAATTTCTTGCTGGGCGTTGATGAGTCAGTCAGTCAGGACTTTTGCGTTTATGATAAAGTATTCAACCCCCCTTTTTGCCCCCCAAAGGAATTTTCTGAAAATGGTAAAATATGTGTTTTTTTATTTCTCAAGATGAATCTAAATACCAGTGTTCACGTCTGTAACATCTTCTGTTTTTGAGATATAGGTATCCTGTTTAAAAGTATTCACCCCCTTTTTTCATCCCCCACTTGGGATTTTTGGAAAATAGTAAAACACGTGTTTTTTGTTTTTCAACAATATTATAAATACCAAATTTCACAACTGAAACATCTTTGGTTTTGAAACATAGGTATACTGATAAAAGTATTCACACCCCTTTCCCTGACCCCCCCCCCTTATTTGGATTTTTGGAGAATGGTAAAAGACAGGTTTGTTTTTATTCATGAAGATTGTAAATACCAAATTTCAAATCTGTAACAGCTTCGATTTTCGAAATATAAGTACACTGATAAAAGTATTCAACCCCCCATTTTGGCCACCCACTTGGATTTTCAGAAAATGGTAAAATATGTGTTTTTTTATTTTTCAAGAGGAAACTAAATAACAATTTTCAGGCCTGTAACATCTTCTGTTTTTGAGATAGAGGTATCCTGTGTAAAATATTCAACCCTTTTTTCACCCCCTTAGGGGCGGAGTTTCCAAAAATCCTTCCTTAGCGGGCGCCTACATCATAAAAACAGTGCACCTTTAAAATTTAACGTTCCTAGGTTAAACGGTTTCAGCTGGACGTTGATCAGTCAGTCAGGACTTTCGGGTCTATGATAAAAGTGGTCTATGATAAAAGTATTCAACCCTCCTTTTTGCCCCCCAAGGACTTTTCAGAAAATGGTAAAATACATGTTTTTATTTTTCAAGATGAATCTAAATACCAATTTTCACGTCTGTAACATCTTCTGTTTTTGAGATATAGGGATCCTGTTTAAAATATTTAAAATATTCAACCCCCTATTTTGGCCCCCCTACTTGGATTTTTGAAAAATGGCAAAATACGTGTTTTTTTATTTTTGAAAACGAATCTAAATACCGTTTTTCACGTCTAACATCTTCGGTTTTTGAGCTATAGGTATCCTGTTTAAAATATTCAACCCCCTTTTTCACCCCCTTAGGGGCGGAGTTTCCAAAAATACTTCCTTAGTGGGCGCCTACATCATAAAAACAATGCACCTTCAAAATTTCACGTTCCTAGGTTAAACGGTTTCAGCTGGGCGTTGATGGGTCAATTAGTCAGGACTTTCGCATTTATATATATATAGATTGCGTGTGTATATATACTTTTATATAGGTATATTTATATCTATATTGTGTGTGTATATATACTTTTATATAGGTTTATATACAGTCTATAGATCTTGGGTTTGGGGGGGGTGTGTGTATATATATATATATATATATATATATATATCTCTTACAAGGGTTGTGGTGGAGGACTAAAAGCGAGATAAAAAGCCTCCATGCTATAATAGTTATGTTTATTATTGCAGAAGCCACTTGCACATCACAGCAATTCAAAGAATTGCATCCCAGAACTCCTGTGCCACATTCCCCATATGCAGCAAGGAATTCTGGGTAGGATATGCAAATGACATCTGTCTCACTTTTATGCATCCTGGGTCTGTTGTTACACAGAACCCTAAAATCGATGCTATGCCATACTATGGCTTTCTAGCACAGATGAGGTTTATGCAACTGGTCAAAGCCACTTCTAGGACGTGTGTGTGTATATAATATTTTATATTTCGTGTTTGCAGTCAGGACATACTTTAAAATGTTAGATATTGTTTAGTAGATAAAGATATGGTCATACAGGTTCCTGTTTTATTTATTTTTTTCCCTGAAAAGAGATGGCGATACCTAGGTTCTTTTGTTGCCTAATCAGGCTGTGTTCTCTTTAACAATTCATTGCACTCTTATTACTATATATATACATGTTTTCTTTCTGCAGGACCAGGTTAGGAAAGAAATCAGTAGTATCAGAGACATGATTGTACGTGCTGACAAGTTCCAAATCTCATTTTTTGACCTATTCAGAGGATGACTGTTTTTAACTTAGATTTCACTTCAATGCTAACAAACCTAAAACATTCTTGTCTGTTCTTCCAGGCAAGCAAAGTGTTAAACATAAAAAAGTCATATCAACAGAGATTACTTCACTAAGCCTCTCCCGATCCTATTCCATCTAAAACTCTCCTTTTTCTGTAATTGTCTGTCACTTCCCTGCTATGAAAAATATATTAGTGTCAAAATCCTCCATCAGCCAACACTGGAAAGGTTTAATGAACAGTCATTCCAGAGGTATTTATTTCATCGTAATTATGTATGTGAAGATGTCACCTTGACTAACAGCAATCATGTCTAGCAGAACGGAATAATTCCTTTAAAGAAATGAAATTTAAATTACGATTTTAAGCCAGACGATCTATAATTAAACTGCCCACGGTCTTTTTAATTCTCTATTAAGAAAGGCTGTATCATACAACAGAAAAAAAATGTAGAAAACTCTTTTTCATAAGCGCATTAAATGAAAAACAGAATGTTAGAAGGAGCCATGTAAAAATAAATGGAAACTATAAAGGTTACAGGTATAAACCTGTTATATGGCGTGAGTAAAAGAGAAATACAATTTTAATTTTGAAAAACGGAAGGTTAAATATAACCAGTCTCCTGGTGTGGCTTTGTAATGCATATTATATTAATAAATCTTTTTCCAATTCCTACTAATTCTGGTTTACCCTTGGTTCTGTGGCAGCAACCTTTAAGTTCTCTTGGTCTAAAGAAACACATAGCCAATCTGTCAGCAGGACAGCCATCAGGGATGATGGCCCATGACCTGTTCAGGGTCCCAGTTGATCCGGGGGGCCCTTGCCAAACCCTATGGGCACCTCAAGTGTCAAATAGGTAAGGGTCCCTCCATGTCACCCAGAACTGGTTAACCAAGATATCAGCAATTTTCCCAGTGGGCCGCAGCATAAAGAGTCAGTCAGAGCACTCTGACTCATTACGGAGGAATTGATTAGTACGACCTGCACTGGGGAACACTTTTTATCACTTTGCTGGACCACCAGGGATTTATCCTATTCCCAGTAAAATAAGGTTTGCAGAATTTTTTTTTAAATATTTTTAATTGGCTTATTGAAATGGGCAGCTGACAGAAGGGGGCCCTGACCAGTGGTTTAAAAAGGGGCCCCAGGATTTCTGATGGCTGCCTTGTCTGTCAGTGACTGAAATTGCCATTTCGGAGTTGATCAGCTCATTCTGGTCAGCCTTCTTGGTTTAAGATCTTGGTGCAAAGAATGTGCACTGCTGATCGGCCTGAGCTTCTGAATGATTTTGCATTAAGTAACATCCAGTTGTCTGAGCACTCAGATTAAATTTTAGTGTGAGTAGGTTTCACTGCTTTTGCAGCCCACACCATTGCCCTTAATGTCTTGGCATTCCCTATTTTTTACCTGGATTAAAGGTTTACTACTGGCATGTTGCCACCTTGTGGCCATGCAGAAGATTGCCGCAATAATATAGTTGCAGTTTTAAAAAAAATTATGTAGTGTAATGGCAGATAACTTTTCAAAAGCCTTTTTTCACCCAAAAAATCTGTTCAAATTTTCAGTGCTATTAACCACCATGGTTTCTCTTATGTTAGTAGGGTGCAAGATTCTGAGGTACGATTATTTTTAGGGTTGGGGTTAACCTTAAATTTAACCAGCACTTTATGCTCTACGCAATCTTCAATAGAATTCTATCCTGCTCGCTTCATTTTTAGGCAACATGTTCTGTTTCTTCATTTGACGTTGCTACAGATCCGAATCTGTTGCCTAAAGATAGAGCACACGACTGACTTCTAATAGACATGTAGTGAAGATCGTCTAGAATAATGTAGCAGAATCTTTAGGTTAGGGTTAGGTGGGGGGGTTAGTAGTAACCCTAAAACAAGCACAAATAGCAATCCTAATAAGAACCTTAAAATTACACTAGCATTATTTTTGCCCTTTACTGGCGTCAGAAAATGGATGTACTGTATGTATGGTAGTAAGTGTCATAATTGTGCTGGATTTTCGGGGGGGGGGATACTTTTGGTTTTATGTCGAGCGAATTTACACTGCGGCATTTTTACCAGAGCAATTTTCTCCAGGGCCACTAGGTGGTGTCGTGATACGGAGAGCAAACCTGCCGAACAAATCAAGAACATCTTTTTACTATGAGCATACATGAAATGCCATTGCAGTTCCCTCCCCTTAATTTTTTTTATAAAAATAATTCATTGGCACGTTTTCTTATGTTCTAGACCGTATGAAGGATACGTACGTTTTCATAATAACGGCTTGTTGTTCAAACATTTGTTGCTGCCAACAGAACGTGTTTTGCAAATTAGCTTCATTCTGTAGCTTGGACGTGGTGATTAATGTTTCTGTTGTCTTATGGCATATGCATCAATGGACTTCTGCTTTATCACAAGCTGTGAAAGACTTTTATTTATTGACATACTGTATTTTGCAGTATTTACAAATACGTGTGATAACATACTAATGTATTATTGAATAATGACATAATTCGGTACAGGGAATGACAATGGCGAGTAGCAGGCACGCTGACTTATTATGGAACTGATATATATCTATAAAAATCGCCACAGTATAGCAGCACGAAGTGATGCCTTATCATGTATATAAACCTTATACATGGGGGGGGGGGTTAGTGTGTTAACAGAAGCTTTGATCATATATAATCATATATAACAAATATTCTATACATAAATGACACATGGTAAATATCCTGCCAGGGATAGCAGATAAGGACTGTTTTTTTAACAAAGGAGAATATTCTAGAGTGAGGGATGCCATACTCTCACAATGCTGATATAGGAACCTGCTTATTACTTAGACAATGCATAGTGAGTATACTGTATACCCACCAAGCCTCAAAAAAGAAAGCATAACGTTAAATTCATCCTTGGGGGGGGAGGGTGTGAAGCAGAGGGAATTCTAGTGTGGGTAGTAAATCATTGTTGACTGTGGAAAGACAGTCGGGTTTATTCAGAGAAAGGTGAAAACCAGGAAAACTGTCAGGAGAAGAGAACAATCTAGACCAAATAGCCGATTTGGAAAGTGAGATAAATAATTTGACCTAGAATTTTCACTTCTCCAGTCATTCTCCTGAGTTTCACCTTTAGTGAATAGACCTGAATGGAAAAAGTGTTTCTCCATTTGCACCATTAAAAAACAAGCATGCTGCCCTACTTTATAGTCAATATTACCTCTTTTCAAGTAACTCAGCCCTTAGATCTCCCATTTATTGTTGTACTCCTAATACTCTAGTCCATATGATGATTATATATTTTTTTTCAAAGGCATTCTTCTTCGTGGGACAATGCCAACATTTGTATTTTTAAGATTATTATTCAGGCAAGAGCAATCCATAACATGTATGATCGTTCACTGTTGCTGCTGAAGTGACCAGTGCTTCTGCAAAATACATACAAAGAAATCCGTGCACAAAACACACGCGATCTAAAGGTTATTTAAAAACCTCTGAAAAGATACATTTTTGGGGGGAGTTCTTCATATGTATTTTTATTAGTAATCTTAAAAATATTGAGGTTATTCTCTTCCATTTAAATATCATGAATTAATCAAAAGGATCTGGTTTTGTTCCATAAGCAGATATCATTGTCTTTGTAATTAATGAACATTGCCCTAAACCCAGATGAATGGCATCACAAATGGTGTCTGTTTTGTGTGGCATTATCCTTTTGTATCATTACATTGTATGCCTTATTCTGATATCTGTCCCTTCTGTCGCTCAATAGCCATGCCTGCGTTTGCAGATAATGGCAAATACCACACATATGAAGCCTAGTAACATTTCCATCTGCCTGGTCCTGATGGATTACATATCACAGGTCACTTTATGATGGTTTTGTGCCTCAGCCTTTTCGATTTTCATGGTTTTAGTGGCCTATTAATTCTGTTTTCCTCCCAGCCGTAAATGATGCTGATCATTTGGATTCCAGCACTTTTGTGATGGAGCTATTATTTCAGCTGACAGTTTTTTCCGGTGGCTCTACTCATCTATATTGCAGAAGTATAACTAAAAAGAGTTTTGTTCAGTGAAAACATAATCACCGATGTAGCCCTTTTCATTTTCCGACATAATATTGGATTTTATTAGTGTTTGTTCGTAGCATGACATTGTAAGCGAAGCAGTGTAATGTGAAATTGTCCAAAAAAAGGACTTTCATTGGCATGTTTGAACTTTCTGAGGACATTTTGGATGTCCACAACAACAAAGAAATGATTGTAGTCCCCCTTATGATTAGCTATCTAGCTATCTGTGCATACTGTTGGTGCAAAATTCTTTCATAGTTTTACAAATACATGTTGCGTATCCTTTGTTTACCTTCTAACAGTTGGTAACGGGGAGCCGCTAAGGCTGCGGTTAGACGAGAACAAGGAGTGTCTCTGTGTGACTCCGCTTCCCTGTATCAGTCGCAGCTTTTTGACTGCTCAACGGGTGCACTACACCGGGCTTGCCGAAAGCCTCCCCACCAAAAAGCTACGACTGATGTAGGACGGGGCTACAAAATGCGATCCTTCATAGGAGGATCGAGCTTTGTAGCGCTGAGCGCAGTTAGTGCACTCAGCGAGGTGGCCACATGGGTTCAGAGCGGAAGGTATGTCCACTCTCACGGATGTTCCTTCCGCTCTCAAGTACTCTTGTGTGACCGCAGCCTAAAGAGGAAAATCCATGTGAGCTGATAACCGTAAGCGACCCCACATTACCGGCTCTGTAACAACAGAGCTTCTGTATCAATGGCTGGAGCTGTAATAATAGAGACGCTAGTTGATAGCAGCGCAGTCACAGTGCTCAGCCACTGGTATCAGCTTCTGGAGCCTTGCTCCACTGACGTACAGTATTTCAAGTACCTATTTGATTAGCGCAAGCTGAGTTGCCTTCAGGGTCCAGGTGTCTCTCATTGAATTACGGCCCATATGCCGGTATACATAAAAGAAGCAAATAAAAAGCAATTGTGCAGTATGTCTTATGTTTTGGAAATAATTAAAAGGTGTGCGACATTACACTCACAAGTGGAGAGCCCCAACACTGGCTCTGAGTGGATCTGCGCATCTGTGTTTTTTAGTTGGTTCTCTCTCGGGTAACCCACACCTTGCTGGATTGGTTTGTTCTCCGCCACAGACTGTAAGCATTATTATTTTTAAAAAAAAACAAGAAAGAACAGACAAGGCTCTCCTTGTGTGAAATCTGGGTAAATTGTGATATAGGAGTATAAGCCAATTTACAACTCCCTCTTGGAGGAGCTACGGAAGGAAGGAGCTATGGAATTCAGTTTACGCTGATCAGATACGTACTCGAAAATGTATTATTGGTATAGAGCAGGGGTCAGCAACCTTGGCTCCCTGATGTTTTGGGAACTACATTTCCCATGATGCTCATTAACCATTAGGCTGACTGATCCACATGGGAAATGTAGTTCCCAAAACATCAGGGAGCCAAGGTTGCTGACCCCTCTTTATAGAGGAAACCACAGATTTTCGGATCTGGGGTTCCAGTGGCACGTGTTGTGTGGCGCTTACCATCTATTCACTGAAGTACAGTATTTGTTTAAAGCGTCATAAATGTTTATGTTGTTTATATTATTGCTTTGCTATTCCGGTAATCAGTGCCTCAGTAACCTAACAAGCACATTTTGTTGATAAAGATATAAAGATATATCACATTTATTTCAAACCTGGGATGTGAAATAAAACGTACGATAAAAATGTAGTTTTTAGATTTGATTTGTAATTCTGAGATGGTTAAACAGGTAAATAATTTAAGCTGTATCATTTTTAATGTGTTCTTTTATCTTTTCAAGAAGTGTTGTTGCGATGAAACGTTCTAGACCCTGGAGGGATTGTCGTTTTTTGCACAGTTTCAAAAGGGGTTTCCATTATAGTTATTATTTTAGTTTTATACAGGCAGAAATGTCCTTGTGTCAAATCCTGTAAATGTGGCAAAGATGAATAATAAAAATGGTCAGGTCTCCTGCTTATGGGGATTTGTAGTGATTTTATAATGAGATTATTAGCAATACAGCTTCCAGAAAATACCAATAGAATCTAAAAAGAATATCTGTATGTGCCTGCATATAAAGCTCGTGTATGGAAATGAGTGACACCTTTTATCTACAGGGATTTTTGGCAATTATAGCCCAAGAATCTTATCCATGTACAGTAGTGAGTGATCCCAGAGCTTTCCCCTGTTTTAGTTCCATCCTCTCCCTGGCTGTGGTAATGCAGCAATAAAGTTTGTACTTAAAATAGCACAACATAAGCTCATAATAATATTTAATTTTTATTTTCTTTTATCTCTGAAACCTGTTTTTTTTCTTTCTCTTACAGGAGCAATCAAGGCTTTATGCACATGAAACTCTCAAAAACCAAAGAGAAGTACATACTGGGTCAGAACAGCCCTCCTTTTGACAGCGTCCCTGAAGTCATCCACTTCTACACCACCAGAAAACTCCCCATCAAGGGGGCTGAACATTTATCACTCCTCTACCCGGTAGCTGTGCGGACCCTGTAGAGTTGCCCATTGACTTGTTTTTTACCCCCCTTCCTGTGGATAGGGGGGTCTGTGAAGAATTGTTCTAAGCAGTACAGCACAGCTGCACTATGGGACAACAAGGGGCTACTCAGGTCCTGAAGAGGAATGTGAAATAAAGAATGGAAACTCTGGTGGTATCACACTCAACATATGTACGATATTGCACTATGGCATTCACACTGTACAGTACTTCTAAATGAAAAGGGCCTGTGAAAACCTGGACAGTTAGCCGCTGTGGCTAGTACTCAAACCATCTCTAGCAATGAAGGGACTTTCTGCTTAATATTGCAATGCTTGTTTGGGTGAATAAAGTTAATTCTGCACAGAAAATAATTGTTACAGCGTGAAATGATACTATTTATTACTTGCAAACACAGATTTCATTATTTTTTTTCTTTTGCACAAAATCCTATTTTTGAGATGAGTTAAGTACTCATTCTCTCACTTTGTACAGCTGATAATGAATGCATTGACAATGCTTCGGAACTAGCCGTTGATGTCTTCAACCATGTTCTCATTCGGCATTTTATGGCAAATTTGCATCCTGTTGTCCATCTAGGTTGTAACGTGCACTTTTTCTGCAAGGACTTAATAGACATCTTAAACAAGCAATGTATATTTTCATAACAGAAGAGGAAATTTTCAGTAAAACGTGCGTGAAAGTTTCGCTCATGGTTCCATCATGGGGAACATTGATGGTTTTGACTCACAATCATTCAGACGATATCGGCACAGCCTAGACTGCGGTACCTGTGAAAATCGGCACGTGGCGGCTGAGCTTCTGACTCTCTAGTCACTAATACGCATCCCTTGGAGCAATAACATCTGTTTTTGTTTTCTTTTTCACTTGCGTTATCTTGGTTTGTCAGTGAGCAGTAGCAAGTTACGGTTTAATTATTTATGGATAGGGTTTGTAAATAAGGAAATAGCAGTTTAATATATAAGTATATTTTTGACCCTCCCTTTTTTGGTACAAGGAACGAGTGATTGTGCACCTTCTTACAGTCCATGCCTACGAATGGCAAAGTTGACAATATTTTTTGTGTTAGTACAGTGTGACTGTTCTGTTGTGGGAAAGAGTTACTCGAATGTCAAGAGCTTTAAAAGAAAAAAAAAAGGAAAAATGCAGAAAAAAAAAATCAGGGTATTGTTGTTTTTCAAATGTTTTGCTTGTGAAGCCTGTTTTGTTTTTTGTTTCCAAAATACAGAAAAAAGTAAAAAAAAAACAGTATTAGGGTTCCAACCAACTTATCTTTAATAAAAGTGGTCTTCGGCATGTCTCTGTGAATCTTCTTGTGTCTACCATTCTCTTACAAAATTCAATGCGTTGTTTTATTTTCCATCTGCTTCTTATGTTATGCATTTGTGTCTGTCGTTTAGCTAATATTAAAGGTAATCGGGAAGATTTATGGCGCCCTTTGAAATCTATTTAAAAAAAAGAAAGTCTAACCTTAATTGATATTTAAAGTAAAGGTTTATTCACTTATTAATGCAGACGCTATTCACTTTTGCTTTAAATCTGTGCTTCATTACCCTGGTATTCTAATGCAAATCACAAATCTTATTTGTGAAGAACTTAGCCTAAGAGGTCAGGCTTGAAAAAAAATGTACAAGTGTCCTGATGTGAATAGAGGGAAAATTAGAAATCCCTATTGCATGGAAGCAGCGCTGTCTGACATCTGACATTTAATTACAAGCCTCTCCAGCAAGACTCCCAAATTATACCACTCCAGTGATTTCTATAGTCTTAACTGACAGGGACCGCTCAGCGTTCCTCTCTTAAACCATCAGGGAAGCCAGTCTCAAAGCAGGCCAGCTTGTAACGGTGGTACGTTTACAGAAGCTACAAAATAATTTTTAGGTGTTATCTGGGAACAATAACACTTCAAAGCCCAATTTGTATATGATCATTTATTTACTTTTTTTTTGTTTTTAACCAAACCCAAAGCAATATTTAATTTAAAAGGTGGTTTTAAACATTACGATCAAACCTTATTCATCGTGGAAGGGTTTGATAATGTGGCATTGGTTTTTTTTTTCTGCATGATTTGAAGCTATAATTTTCCTTTTCTCTTCAAATCATCGAGTACCACCAATTCCCCCCTTTTTTTTCTTTTGAATAATTTAGTAAGAAATGCTTACTGTATAAAAAAAAAAAAGAGTTGTATTTTGAGGAACGTTTTTATTAAGTTTTCCAAAATGCAGCCTTCTTTGTTGCAATGGTAAAAGCAAAAGGATTTTTCAAATAAATGCATGCTAAAGGCTGTTAGAAGACCCCATGTTCTGTTTAGAAGACCACTTATCTTCTCATTTTATCCATTTAGCCTTATTTGGAATGAAAAAAAGTGCTAATCTTTACTTTTGGAGAAGGAAATTATTGCTGATGGAAGCCATTCCAAGAAAGCTTTTGCGGCTGTTTACATTTGTGTCTGAAGTAAATGCACATTTATTTTTATTTTGTTTTTTTTCAACCTTTTTAGAAGATTTTAAGTAGATTGAGAATAAAACGGCACTCAATTTTAATGGTACACATTTACAAGTAGTTAAAATACATTAAGTGGCCCATCATAAGGAAATTTAATGACAAATTTAATGACAATGCATGGTGTTAAATACTTAGAACCTTTTAGTGCAGTATTTCCCAAACCTGTCCTCAGGAACCTCAACCAGGCCAGATTTTGCAGATCTTGAGGAAATGCAGACTGAATCCTGCAATCACTGAGAAGCAAATCATATCACCTGTGCTGTGCTTCAGATATCTGTCAAACCTGGCGTGTCAGCGGGTCCTGAGGACAGGTTTGGGAAACTATGTTTTAGTGCCTTTTGAAGGTCAGTGACTGCAGGTATGTTGTAGATATGGGCTTCAGGACTTGTGTCACTCAACTTTGACAAATTTGTCAATTTCTTGTTTCAGTGCAATAGCTAGTTATCTAATGAAACAAATAACAGAATGAAAATGTCTACGATGCATCTATCAGCAGGAACCTCTAAACATGTTAATGGATTCTTTGACAAATTCAGGAACCAGGTAGGAATAGCCTATAATTTCACAAGGTCTCTGAATATGTCAAGTGGTATCTGGCACCAAGACATTCGTAGTAGAACCTTTAAGTCCTCCAAGGTGTGAGGTGGGGCCTTCATTAATCCGATTTATTTTTCCAGCGCATCCCACAGATGCTCCATTGGTTTGATCTGCGGACCAAGGCAATATCTTGAAATCTTTGTCCTGTTCCTCACCATTACTGAACAATGTTTTTGCAGTGTGGCAGGGTGCATCATCCTGCTGACAGAGGCCACTGCCAACAGGGAACACCGCTGCCGTGAAGGAATGTACATGGTATACAGCAGTCTCTAGGATGGTGGTAGGTGTCAAGTGTCATGGTTATCATTCTGTTTTTCAGCAGATTGAGCTACAATAGCTCTTCTGTGTGATTGGACCTGATGGACTATGTTTCCTTCCCCACATGTATCAATGAGCCTTGGTCGCCCATTACCCTGACGCCAGTTCACCAGTTGTACTTCTTTGCACAACTTTTGGCATCTGGTAACTGAGTACCCGGAACAACCTACAAGTCTTGCGGTTTCAAAGATTCTCTGAAAATGTCATCGAACGATCACTATCGGATCCTCGGCAAAAGTCATAGGTTTTTGCTTGCCTATTTTTCTCGCTTCCAACACATGAAGTTCAAGAACAGATTGTTAATTTGCTGCCTAATATATCCCACTTTTTGACAGGCGCCATTGTAACCATATAATGAATGTTATTTACTTTAGCTGACGGTGTTTAATGTTGTGGCTGATCAGTGTATGTCTTCTATCAAACTTCTCTTAAAGGGATGCTTAAGGTGCTGTGGCAACTCAAAGTAAATTGAGGGATCAGTGCCCTGAGTGCTTCATCCCCCCCCCCCTGGGGCTCTTGGAGGGCTGAACCAGCCCTCTGAGGAGATTAGTTCCTCCCAGGACTTACTTGAAAACGAGAGAAATCTCAATGTATCCTTCCTGGTAAAATCCTTTTATAAATAAATAAAATAAATAAATAATTTCTCCTTCGGATGAGTTGTGAGTTACCAGAGGTGAGACTTTTCCAGAACTAGTTCATGCCAGTGCATCGAGAGCCATAGGATTGGCTGCACACTGGAGTAGCCCTGCAGTCATGTGACTGCAGTGCCTTACAGAAAGCAGGCAACATGTCTAGTCTGGAGGAACCAGAATAGGAAATCCTATTTTAAGTTGAGCAGTAATCATTGCTTGAGCCATTCTTTACTTTGTTTTGGATTCTGAAAAGGGTCACTAGAGTAGAATAATGATTTTTACAAAGTTGCACATTACGGTTTTTATGCTAGTGCCAAGAATAAAAAAAATTAAAAGCCAGAAAATAAGAACACCACTTGTATGACAGAAACCGATAGGTGGTACAGAGAATTACAGAAGAGCCTAAAACCTCCCCTCAATACTAAGGATAAATAGTCTCTCAAATACAAACAGAAAGCTGGTGATAACATGACTGAGTTCAGCAAACTCTAGGAAAAATACAGTAAGTGGCAGTTGTTACTGGTAGCATTAATTAAGAATACCAGTGATAATCTGCTATCAGAAATGCACAAGATTTCCCTAGCGGGTTAATGTTCTCATATTAGCTTCTCAGGTTTTTAATGTGTGGTAGCTCTTGTGCTAACATACAGGGCTATTCAGAGAGAAGTGAAAACCAGGAGAATGACTGGAGAAGTAAATTCTAGGTAAAAATAGCCAAACCAGAAAAATTCTCCCATTTATCTCCCTTTCCAAATTGGCTATTTGGTCTAGATTGTTCATTCTCCTGGCAATTCTCCTGGTTTTCACCTCTCTGAATAACCCTGATAGTCTTTCCAAAAGCCTTTAGCCAAATCCAAACCTTATTGTGAGGGGGTGGTTCATTTTTTTAAATTCCATTTCAGGTCACCTCATGACATTGTTCTAGATACTGAATAAGCGGCATACCCATAATGAAATGAGATATAGATATAATGGCACAAAAGACTGGCAAGTGAAGATAAGACAAAAAGATGCATTTATTGTCTCACAACTCTGTTTCAGTTATTTTTTAGCTTCTTCGAAGACATTCACAGCAAACCCTTTAAACAATTAAAGTCATGAAAGAGGTCTGCCAATCTGTTTAATGGGGACATCTAGTGGTGAGGGTGGAGGTAAACCATTACCTATAGAGGGCTGGTAACAAATGCAGTTGTAAGAAGGATGAAAAATGTAGAATGTGGCCCGCTATGCATTTGCCCACTCCAGAAGATTTGGCCATTTAAATGGAGATGTCAAAAGTTTCAGATCTAGATTGACTGTTGATGTAGACTGGATTAACTGTAGTTTAGAAAATTATGTTCACAGTATTATTCTGTAGATCTCTTAATATTCTTATACTTTATTTATAAAGCGCCAGAATATTCTGCAGCGCTGAACAATGGGCACAATATAGACAGGGTTCCAATACATTGACACTGAACAAAATTTAGATTAACCAGTACAGTAGGAAACAAAAGCCCTATTCCTGTGGGAACTTACAATCTAGAAGGGGGTGGAAACCGGAGGAGAGGACTGCAAGGTGAGAGTGATGGACTGGTTGGGGCAGTGGGGTCTATTATGGAGTTGGATGGTAGGCTTGCCTGAATAGGAATTTCTTAAGTGAGCGTTTGAAGGAGAGGAAAGTCTGACAATACGAGGGAGAGCGTTCCATAGGATGGGGCTGCGCGTGAGAAATCTTGCAGTCTATCATGGGAAGAGGTGATGCGGGGAGAAGCTAGGCGCAGGTCACGGTTTGATCTGCGGCTAGGGTCAGACGAGCGCATTTTGTACGGACTGTGCATCCATGCAGTACAGACGCACGTTCTGACAGAAGATGCAGTAGTGGCACATGGTCCGTTTTTGTGAGTGACATTTTTTGACGGATGTAGATGGGAAATTAAAAACCATTTTGTCCGTCAAAAATGCTGAATGCAAAAATGCAGCCCGTCTGACTTCGTTCCATCACTCACACCCTAAGCTATGCGGACGTGGCGCACTCTGCACGTCCGTCCTAGTTGTTCGACGTTCTTGCTAACCCGCGTCTGTTTGCCGCTTCCGTAGTGCGTCCGCACTTCTGTGCGGACGTACTTCATGTGTGGGCCTTCATTGGTCATGATTATCTGCTACCACGGACGTTAACACTGCGTTCGTCTGACCCCAGCCTTAGGGTGCAGGCTGGGGTGTATTTGGTGATTAGTGAGGACAGGTAGTGGGGAGCTGAGTTAGTGAGAGCTTTGTAGGTCAGGGTGAGGATTTTTGAGTTTAATTCTGCAGTGGATGGGGAGCCAGTGAAGGGACTCGCAGAGAGGAGCGGCAGGGACAGAGCGTCGGGTGAGGTGGATGATAATGTTGCACATGCACATGCACTTGCTCATAGTTGCTATGTTAGAGAAGATATTTAACAACTGCATTAGAGGATGCTGCCATTTTGGATCATACCAAGGAAGTAGCTATGGTTTTAAATTACAGTCAGAAGAACAAACACCACTATTAACACGCCAACTGTCAGGGTACACAAGGGTCTGAGCTCCGGATGCAGCAACACCGAGACCGAGGCAGGTATGTAAATGTGCAATAAGGGTTTATTAGAGTAAGCATGGGTTAACATACGAGGGACTGGTCAGGACTCAGTGAGGCTGGACATAAGCAGGTGGGCAACACAGGAACAGGGATGGACAAGAGCAAGTAGACACAGAGGCTGGACTGGCACAGCGGGAACATGGCTTGAGGCTTTGGGACATGGCTAAGGAAGAACAGGGTGAAGAAACAGGATGCTGGCTGCCTGGGTACAGGGTGCACTTCCTTTAATGATTGCTCACACAATGCAGAAGCCTCTAGCAATGGTTGTGACTTCCTTTTCTACACAGGTACACTGCAAGGATAAGGTGCACCTGGCTTCCCAGTGAGCAGTAGAACCCCTGGGAAGGATTCATTCAAGCCTGGGATGGAAGTACAGATATGTGGACTTTTTAGCCAGGTTTTCAACCATAAGACGTTGCTGGTGTTCAGGTACCCGCGGCACAGGCCTTCCTCTAGCGTCTCAGTGTCCCTCTGCTGGATTCCTGACACTATCAGAAGGGGGGTAGGCAAGTATCAGCCTTGGGCAAGTTGACAAAAAAACATCCCTTTTCCAAATGAATCAAATGAACAAGCCCCGTTCCACCACTTATATAATTGCGCATACAACCAAAGCACCGACATATTCCACAGCGATCTACAAACCATACATAAAATGAACAAATAAGTTTGAGATACAAAGAAGGTTAGGAAAAGAGGACCCTGCTCAAGCGAACTTACTAAGAGGAAAGACTTGCAGCTGGGAGGCTGCGACCTTCAAACCCCTCTATACTAGTTGCCTTCTTGCAACAGTAAAGTCTTCACTGCATGTTTCATTTGTTGGAAATACAACAGCATGTACTATACCATTTAAACGGCAGGTGGCGCTGTTGTTAAAGGGTACCATGTGTTCTTAACTTGTTGGTTAGGGATGAGCCCAACACTCCCCGAGTTCGGTTCGAGCCCGAACCCGAACTTCCCATTTGTTCGGGACCGAACCCGAACCCCCATGCAAGTCAATGGGGCTGAAAATTCGGTTTTTTTGGAGTGCCCTCCAAGAGGGCATATATGCTACATATTTGCCATAAAAGGTGTATGGGGGTCCGGGTCGTGCCCTGGGGGACAGGAAACAAGGACAAAAAGTTTTAAAAAAAACGTTTTTAAAGGGACAGTGAGTTTTCCATGAAATAAGGGTTAAAAATAAAAATGAAAAAATCCATCAAAGATCGTGCCTAGGAGGACCCCATAACCTGCCCGTGAAGTGGCGGATTTCTAGGATGTATAGAAATATGTAAAAACCAAAAAATGACATTTCAAATGACGGTAAATGCTTTTCCTTTAATCTATCCATAAACAACTGCTTGGGGCGGCAGTCTGTATGAAAAGAGGAGACATTTTCGGACACGCAGAAAAAGTTTACTGATTTTTTTGGTGGTGAAAAGCAGGAGAATGGAAACTTCTAGACCAAAAAGCCGATTTGGAAAGTGAGATAAATTGGAGAATTTTTCTGGTTCGGCTATTTTGACCTATAATTTTCCATTCTCCAGTCATCCTCCTGAGTTTCACCTTTCTCTGAATAACCCTGTCAGGAGAGCAGGAGAATGACTGGAGAATGGAAAATTCTAGGTCAAAATAGCCAAACCAGAAAAATTCTCCCATTTAGGCTGCTGTCAGACGAGCGTAGTGTTCACGTCCGTGATTGCGCCTAAAAGTACGTCCGTGATAGCATGACAGGAAGCCCATCGGAGCCCGTTACACGAAGTACGTCCGCACTGAACTGCGGACGCACAACGGCCGCGGCCCACTGACGCAAGGCAGGCAAGAACGTACAACCCCTAGAACGGCCGCACAAAGTGCGCTGCGTCCGCAACGTCTGCATAGCTTTGTGTGTGAGTGATGGAACGTGGTCAGACGGACGGCATTTATACGTCCAGCATTTTTCACGGACAAAATGGTTTTGCTTTTTATTTTATTTTCCCTTCTACAAAAATACATCAGTGAATAAACGGACTGTGTGGCCACTACTGTGTCTTCCGTACTGACATACGTCCGTGTGCACAGATGTACAGTCCGTAGAAATCACGCTCGTCTGACCCTAGCCTTAGGCTAGGGTCAGACTAGCGAATTTTTAACGTGCGTTTAGGCGCACTTAATCACGGCCGCACTAGCAGCAAATGACGGCCAATATACGAAGTACGGTCGCACGAAAGTCCGGCTGCGCAACGCAAGTGGAAAGTGAACGCATTTTTTCGAGAACGCAGAACCGCTAGTACGGACGTATAGAGTGCGCTGCGTCCACTAGCAGCGTGTGTGCGTGATTTGGAGACGTCAGACCCTGCTCATGTCCGGCCAACATAACGTCCAGACACCCAAAGTTTCCTGGTTTGGATCCGTAAAAAATACGCACAAAAATGCGCATCGTATGACCGTTTTCGCGCAATCCGTGAAAAAATACGGCAATGCATTCGGACGCACTTTTTGACGGTCGCTGCGAAAAATGCGTTAGTCTGACCCTAGCCTTATCTCACTTTCCAAATCGGCTATTTGGTCCAGATTGTTCTCTTTTCCTGCCATTCTCCTGGTTTTCACCTTTCTCTGAACAACCCTGAGAGAGAGGTGAAAGCCAGGAGAACTGGCAAGAGAAGAGAACAATCTAGACCAAATAGCCAATTTGGAAAGTGAGATAAATGGGAGAATTTTTCTGGTTTGGCTATTTTGACCTAGTATTTTCCATTCTCCAGTCATTCTCCTGAGTTTCACCTTTCTCTGAATAACCCTGTCAGGGTTATTCAGAGAGCGGTGAAGAGCTCCCATTTAGGCTAGGGTCAGACTAGCGAATTTTTAACGTGCGTTTAGGCGCACTTAATCACGGCCACACTAGCAGCAAATGACGGGCAATGACCGCCAATATACGAAGTACGGTCGCACGAAAGTCCGGCTGCGCAACGCAAGTGGAAAATGAACGCATTTTTTCGAGAACGCAGAACCGCTAGTACGGACGTACAGAGTGCGCTGCGTCCACTAGCGGCGTGTGTGCGTGATTTAGAGACATTTTGTTAGTGTCAATTCTGCATAGACCGTTGGTCCTTCTATAGGATATGAGCTGTGGCCGATTTCCTGTTATGTTCAGTGCAGGAAAATGTGCGCAGAAGTGGGAAGATGGGAAAAGGATTTCTTTTGAACCATATATGGTAATAAGTTAACTGAGTGGCTAAACCTTGATGTTGTAATGTATATGTACACTGATTGGCTATAAATTCTGTGAATTTTAATAAATAGATCTGGCTTAACAAGGAAGGTTAGACTTCTGAGAAAGACCAACACAGTCTTGTGATTGATTCTTTTTGGGGGTCTCCGCCATGGCGTAGCGCAGCTCTTACTTCAGTTTGATATATAAGAAGAAACTTGGAAAAGGTTTATGGTAATTATAATGGAAAAATAGAATTTTTCAGTTGTTGTCTGAAGTGGGATTTGCCATTCGAATGTATCCTTACATTTGCTTGTTCAGATTTTGCGAACTTGCCTCCAGGCTTGGTTTTTGTTTATTTTCCTTGAAGTTAAAGCTATGGTTCAGAGCTTGTTGATTTTTTTTTTTGGTGCAAGGTTGGACTCTTTGTCTTGGTTTGTTTTTGTCATTTTATGTGTTGTAGTAAAGAAAAAATCGTTTGAGGACCTCACGTGTGTTGTTTGAACTCGCCCACTGTGTTGAGTATAGTGTATTGTATTTGCTGGAAATTGAACTCATAAAAAAGAAAAGAGTTTTCTAGTTGTATTGTCTCCGTTCTGTGTCTATCTTGTACTTCAATTCTGGTGTTTCTGGGTCATCCATATCTTGTAATTGTGAGAATTTTATTTTAATTGATTAGGTTTGGTTTCTTCTTATATAGCAAAATGATTTTATCTCCCATTGAGAGACAGTTTTTTCTTTTTCCTCTTATTTTTTTTTATTTTCTTGCGCGCTGCTGCCACTTTTTTTTTGCTGCGTTGCTGTATGTCTGTTTATTTAAATGTTTGTCTTTACTAACTATTAATATATGTGTTGATCTTTGATGTTTTGTATTTCGTAGTTTTGATATTGTGTTTTTTATATGTAATTTATGTATAGGGACTGCTTCTCTTAAAACAGGTTGCTTTGTTTCTATGTGTTTTTACTGCCTTGCCTCGTGTAAAAAAGAAAAAAAAAAGGCACAGGAAATGGAGACAATAGGGCTTTACTTTTACAGTAAATTTCAAAAATGACTGCTTTTTTTATTCTTAGCTTATGTTTGAAAGATGAACATAGAAAGTCAATACTCTGACAAGGCAGGTTACACGTGAATGTTATATTATAAGTTGATGTATGATATATAAAAAATTAGTGTATCAAGGTGATGGGCTCAATCTGCCTTAATAAAAGTTATAAATTTTCCCAAAAGAGGCGTGGTCGGTTATTTTCCTCTGGTCTTTGTTTGAGTCCAGCACTAAGGGATTGACCACACCTTAATATAGGTTATATGTTTTGCCAAAATGGCTGACTGAGATCATTTACAGTTTTTGTAACTTGTACAATGGAATATATATGTAGGTTCATGTTTAGTTGTTTGGAATCTAAGAGGATGAAGTGATATAAAGCTGAAAGATTTGAGTGAAAGTTTAAAGGAAAGCGCCTACAGGTTTAGTAGCGCTGTACAAAGGAAATTAGGCAGATTTCAAATGAGAGAAGGTGTTTTTTTTAATTTTATTTTAGTTGACTAAGGGAGATGGAAGGTTGTAGTTTGGTATCTGAGTATTGTTTGTTGTTTTCTTTTTCTGCAGTGGTAGCCAGATGTCTAGTTTTATTTTTTGCCGTCTGATGTTTTTGTCTGTTGGTGTGAAGTGCAACAACGTATGACTGTGCCCCCATTGAATATTCTTGGAGGGAATAAAACAGGTTGTAAAATAGCTGCACAAACACCTCACGTTTGAATGTTTGTTTTTAACCAATATCCTTAATAATGATTGTAGTTTTAGATGTTTATTAAGAATCTTTTTCTCTGAGTTTCCTCTGAGAACTTTGTGCTAGTTAACGCGTCAAGTTTTTAACATGCCCTTCTATACTTTCTTTCCCAGTTCATGATATTTTTTTTATTTGAATTGAAGAGCATTTTGAGAAAATTGGTGACCGTTGCAAAAGTAAAAAAAACAAAAAAAACAGTTTTCACATTTTTCTCCCAGCTCCTCCATTTTCTCTCTCTCATGACCACTCCTTTTTCTTTGTGTCCAAAAATGTTTTGCTTTCTTTTTCTCCATTTTAAAAGTATTTTTAACCATATAAATTTTAAAGTTTTTGACAGGTTAATAATACATTTTTTTCCCAAGTTTTTTACTTTAGGTGAAAATTACCCATGCATGCCAACTTTGCTCAAGCTAGATGGAAGATTATTGAATACCAATATTGATAAAGCTGTTGGAATTGAAGGAAATTTACTCAAACACATTATCATTTCACATTGCAATGTTACATCAACCGGATAATAAGGAATTATCAGACACCAGGCAATAAAACATTCTAATTTATCAATAATTCCTCAATAAATCATGCGATTAAAGAAGATCATTGATTTGGAAATAAAACTTAAGACATGTCAGTTTTACAAAACAGTTATTTTCAACCAATAAGACAGAAGACAAAGAAAGAAGATAATGTATTTTTATATGCTGATGGATTCGCTTTGTGTTGTCTAAGTGATAATTATTTTGTGTCTTTTATTATTTTATATTTTATTATTTTTGTTGTTCGGTTACAATCAATATTGTTCAAATTCCCTGACACATTTAGGATTGCTGGAGATCACATCCAATTAAAATTAGAGTCAATAAATGTATTTAGGAACATATAATTTAATGCATTTGCATAAATATTTTTCATGACATATACAGTATAGTGGTAAATGGAGAGTTTTAATTCGGTAAAATTATAAATTGTTTTTATTATTTTATTTAAAATCGGTGTGTTTCATAAACACCAGTTTTGTTTCAAAACACCAAACAAGAATGGATAAGATATCAATTAATTATTTTTTGATATTTAAAATGGGTGGAGTATGCACTACGGCTATTTCCCTTTTGAGCCAAAGTTGCGTATATATATTTTTCTCTAACAATGAGTCAGAAGTAGTATAATTTTTTTTTCTCGTTGCGTGAGGCCGATAGGCTTTGCGGGGAAATTTTAAAATTTATTATCTGTGTCTCTTCTTGTGTAAATTAACATTTTTATTGTTTTCGTGCACTTGAGAGTGACAATGAATGAATGGATGTATATGATTAGTGGGGTATACCATATTTTCCTTTTTTTTTATTTTCTTTATTGTTGCTAAACCCGTATCACATCATCAAGACACCTGACCGTCACAATGACTGCATATGGAACGAATCATGGACATTTTGTGTCAAGGTCACAGGTAATAAGCAACCAGTGCAAAGAGACAGCTTGTTCAGGAGTCCCTATGGCGGGAGCTCTGATGACATTCAATGATTATGCGTCTCAAGCTGGGATGTTGAAAAAGACCAAACCTTGATCTCGCACTTTGGACTATGGTATTAGATTATGTAATATTATTTTTTTTATTTAATCCCCTAGATAAGTGTGAGAAAGGATTAGATTTGGGAAAATGAGAATGTATTTCTTGAGAGTGTGTGTGAATGCAGGTGTGTATGCGGTCTGTTGAGTGAAGCTGAACATAGGAAAACACACAGATAGAGAACTTGAATGTAAAAGTTCATTTATTATACTTTTCTTGTTCGGTGAATTATATTTTGGGAAATGGGAATAAATAGTTATTTAATGTCTAGATTAGGTAATTTTGCCTACGCTCCAAGTGGTTCGCTGGAAGAGTGAATCTAGATAGATAAGTGTATTTTATGCTCATAAAGGGCCTCTTTGGGGAATCCCTTTTGTACATTATAAAGGTATTTTAGGAGTAAATACCAGAATTTTTTTCTTCCCCTCTGAGCATCTAGAATGATCTAGAGGTCTTAGGCAAGGACACTGTAGCCCAGGTATAATTAGTTTAATTGCCTTATCTTTTAGATGATCACAGGTGATATGTGATAAAAGGAAAGAATTGTTAGATTTTAATTTCCTGTAAAATATAATAAATATTTTGTCTTGAAAAGCCTGTTCTTATAAAATGGGCTGTGAAATTCCCCCCCTCCATTTTGTTAGTGTCAATTCTGCATAGACCATTGGTCCTTCTATAGGATATGAGCTGTGGCCGATTTCCTGTTATGTTCAGTGCCGGAAAATGTGCGCAGAAGCGGGAAGATGGGAAAAGGATTTCTTGTGAACCATATATGGTAATAAGTTAACTGAGTGGCTAATCCTTGATGTTGTAATGTATATGTACACTGATTGGCTATAAATTCTGTGAATTTTAATAAATACTGTAGCTCTGGCTTAACAAGGAAGGTTAGACTGAGAAAGACCAACACAGTCTTGTGATTGATTCTTTTTGGGGGTCTCCGCCATGGCGTAGCGCAGCTTTTACTTCAGTTTGATATATAAGAAGAAACTTGGAAAAGGTTTATGGTAATTATAATGGAAAAATAGAATTTTT
Organism: Leptobrachium leishanense; assembly: GCA_009667805.1. NCBI lineage: Eukaryota > Metazoa > Chordata > Amphibia > Anura > Megophryidae > Leptobrachium > Leptobrachium leishanense. The sequence goes on from CM019063.1 coordinate 280,792,488, forward strand.
CACAGAGTGCGCTGCGTCCACTAGCGGCGTGTGTGCGTGATTTGGAGACGTCAGACCCTGCTCATGTCCGGCCAACATAACGTCCAGACACCCAAAGTTTCCTGGTTTGGATCCGTAAAATATCACGCACAAAAATGCGCATCGTATGACTGTTTTCGCGCAATCCGTGAAAAAATACGGCTATGCGTTCAGACGCACTTTTTGACGGTCGCTGCGAAAAATGCGTTAGTCTGACCCTAGCCTTATCTCACTTTCCAAATCGGCTATTTGGTCCAGATTGTTCTCTTTTCCTGCCATTCTCCTGGTTTTCACCTTTCTCTGAACAACCCTGAGAGAGAGGTGAAAGCCAGGAGAACTAGCAAGAGAAGAGAACAATCTAGACCAAATGGGAGAATTTTTCTGGTTTGGCTATTTTGACCTAGAATTTTCCATTCTCCAGGCATTCTCCTGAGTTTCACCTTTCTCTGAATAACCCTGTCAGGGTTATTCAGAGAGCGGTGAAGAGCAGGAGAATGACTGAAGAATGGAAAATTCTAGGTCAAAATAGCCAAACCAGAAAAATTCTCCCATTTAGGCTAGGGTCAGACTAGCGAATTTTTAATGTGCGTTTAGGCGCACTTAATCACAGCCGCACTAGCAGCAAATGACGGCCAATGACGGCCAATATACGAAGTACGGTCGCACGAAAGTCCGGCTGCGCAACGCAAGTGGAAAATGAACGCATTTTTTCGAGAACGCAGAACCGCTAGTACAGACGTACAGAGTGCGCTGCGTCCACTAGCGGCGTGTGTGCGTGATTTAGAGACGTCAGACCCTGCTCATGTCCGACCAACATAACGTCCAGACACCTAAAGTTTCCTGGTTTGGATCCGTAAAAAATCACGCACAAAAATGCGCATCGTATGACCGTTTTCGCGCAATCCGTGAAAAAATACGGCAATGCGTTCGGACGCACTTTTTGACGGTCGCTGCGAAAAATGCGTTAGTCTGACCCTAGCCTTATCTCACTTTCCAAATCGGCTATTTGGTCCAGATTGTTCTCTTTTCCTGCCATTCTCCAGGTTTTCACCTTTCTCTAAACAACGCCGAGAGAGAGGTGAAAGCCAGGAGAACTGTCAGGAGAAGAGAACAATCTAGACCAAATAGCCAATTTGGAAAGTGAGTTAAATGGGAGAATTTTTCTGGTTTGGCTATTTTGACCTAGAATTTTCACTTCTCCAGTTATTCTCCTGCTTTTCACCGCTCTCTGAATAACCCTGTGAATGTTTAATCCCGAGGTGAAAAATAACATTGCTTTAGATTTTTTTCAAACACCAGTTAACCACTTGGCTGCTATGGACGCGCTCAGCGTCCAGCCAAGTGGTTCTCCTGTGCTATGGACACGCTGAGCGGGTCCATGCACAGGAGGCAGCAATCCGCCGGATGTCAGCTCAGCACTCCGGGACCCCAGCGGAGCAATTAGATGTCATTGCGGTGGCGCAATGACATATAATTCAGTCGCCCCCCCCCGCATGTGCGGAGGAAGCGCCTGAAAGGGAGGGGGGGGGGGGGTCCTTCGGACCTTTCTCCCTCTCGATCGCCGGGGGGCAGAGGGTTAATCCAGGCACCGTTTGGAAGGGCACAGCCTGCCCTTCCAAACGGTGGCTGTGATTAACCCCTGGGGAGCCGGATCACGAATCGGCGCTGAAAAGCGCCGGATCGTGATCCTCTCCTGGAGCTGGCCGACATCTTGGATGTCGGCCAAGCCTCCAGGAACTCCCCCTGAGGACTGGCGTCATCATGCATAGCACGATCAGGGCCGGATTAACGTAGGGGCGGATGGAGCGGCCGCTCCAGGCCCCTACCTGAAAATAGGCCCACAGCCAAGTGGATGAGCCGTTCGCCGGTGTTCTGACAAAATTGGCAGTTTGTCAGAATCACCAGCCGACAGGCTGCAGGCCCCTTCTGAACGCATCAGCACAGCTCTAACTCTCTGCCACAAGAGCTGATGTGAGTATGGCCGAGTGAGAGCTGCAGGGGAGCTTACATTGCCGAGTTCAGGGCTGCACTCAGGGCATTGCAGGTGTTATGCATTGCTTCCTGGGTCCTGTAGGAGCAAGCCCCGCCTCTGCCTGCCCTCTAGCGTGTCACTTCCAAAGGTGGGGGCAGCGTGGGAGAGAGGTGTGAGTGAGCTCCACCGAGGTAAGGGAAAATGCAGAGGAAGGGGAATCAGGCTGACCCAGCCAGACCTGCCCGTTTACTCTCCCTCCTAGTTCATTTAACCCCCTTCATCCCGGCTGTCTGCAGTTCTTACCAGGCTTAGCATGGACCCTGAGTCATCCCTCCTGTTATTTAACCCCCTACTTCCCTGCACTGCACTCTGCAGGACTTTCACCCTTCACATGAAAGAGGGGGGGGGTGGCTCAACCAGGACCAAGTGAAAGCTTATGAGTTCTGACTGCAGGCAGCAGGGCAGGGATGCAGGGGTTAAATGAAAGAAATGGCTCAAGCTGATGAGCCCTGGCTGCAGACAGCAGTACAGGGATGCTGGGGGTTAAATGAAAGAGGAGATATTGCTCAGGGTCCATTTAACCTGTTGCATCCTTGTTCTGCTGTGTGCAGCCAGGGCTCACCAGCCTTCACACAGCCCGAGCCTTAGAAAAAAATAAACACTTTTTTTTATTTTAAACTACACTTGTAGTAAATGCTTTTATTTTTTTCCCCACAGCTGCCCAATCAGACACCAGAGCGGCACCCTGGAGATCTGAACAGACCCAGGTAGTGTCCATCACACAAAGCACCAGCCCTGAACTTCAGAGGATGGTAGGTAATTGAAAAAATGCTATGTATGCTAATACACGCTGCACATTACCGTCAGTTTTATTGCTGTGGATCCTGTGTACGCTCATACACACCATACACTACAGTGAGTTTTATTGCTGTGGAGCTCTGTGATACACTCATACACAGCACATTGCTGTGAGTTATATTGCTGTGGAGCTCTGTTATACGCTCATACACAGGGCATACACTTGGCGCTTCATTTGCTGCTGCGGAACTTGAACCCAAGCCGTCCCCTGCAGTCAATGACACGCACTGCACGTCAGTTGTGTAGGTGGGCTGGGGTTGGGGTCTGGCAGATTGTAAATCACGCTGTGCGTCATAACACATCCCATCAGAGTCACCAGTCAGGTTTCCCAGTCGCTCTGACTTTGGCCCGACTCTCTAAACGAGAAAGCAGCGTGGACTGATTGTTGGCTCATTATCTATAAAAAGGCCCACCAAAACCCTCAGCACCAGGCCCATGATACTCTTAATCCGGCCCTGAGCACGATGACGCCAGTCCTGGAGTTAACCCCCAGCTGCCACCAACGGTGGAGATAGGAGGTTCATTGGAACCCCCTATCTCCCGATCCGTGGCAGCTAGGGGTTAATGTTTGATATCGTTGGATCGGCCAGAGCATGGCCTTTCCAAGGATACTAAACATGAGCATGAAAAATGTTTTTAAAAAAAATAAATAAAATAAAAATATTTTTAAAAAAAATTCTAAAAAAAAATAAACAAGTTTTGTTTGTTTTGTTAATGCAGCAATATTGTTCCCATTTCAATTATAATGTGAACAATAATGCTGCACTATCGATTTTTGTATGCGGTGTGTTTGTTTAAAGAAGCGAAATTTTCCCCAAAAAAAAATGTAACGAGACCCCAATTCTAATTTTTTTAACAAGCGCACCCCATACAAAATATAACCGCAAACGATCGCATTTTAAAATGTGAAAAAAACACTTTACACATAATAAATTATTGAAAATTCTAATTTTATTGCATTTTTTGTTATAATATACAGACATGACATAACGTATACATATAATAATGACATATTATGAATCTGCCAAGTCTGCCGGAAAGAACGATATATAATATGTCTGGGTCATATATCAAAATATGGCTACAAAACGCGGTTAAACATGATGAGCGAAAGCGGTAAAAATGACCTCAGCACAGAGGTGTGAAAAGCCTCAGCAGCGAAAGGGTTAAATGCAGCATATTAGGATGTTTTAGGGAAATGAATTCTCAAATCTCAATCAGCAGCAGACACCACCCCACCCCCTCACTATATTTTACAATGTATCAAATTGATTACCAGACTAAAAACACCTGGTGTTATGCCCGTTTGTGAACAGAGGTCATTTAGAGTTGATAATCTTTCCACGTACACATTAGTTTTTAATTCAATATCTAATAAACCGTTGCTTATAATATTCTGCAGTAAAGAGTCTCTTTATTTCTAGATTTTTTAGTATTTTTTTAAGCATTTTCTATACTTTTTTCAAAATTTCTTTTTTTTTTCCGAACTCGAACCGAACACGCCCAAAAAGTTTGAAATTCGTGAACTTTCGAACTGCCAAAGTTCGGGTCGAACTCTGAACCGTCCGAACCCGAACAGCTCATCCCTATTGTTGGTATATTCACAGGAAAGAAGTCTGTTTTTCTCTCACTTCCCTTGGTTTCTCACTGTGTAATGCCTGCTGTTTTCAGTCACTGGTCTGTAATAGTTGTTCATTGTTTTATGCACAAAGTAAAGTTTCTGCTGCAAGTTCACAACCTTCCAGTGCCTCTTTCATACATAACCAACAGGTTATGGGCCCAGACACTGAAAGGAAAGTACAAATCAGTAAGTGCTGCACCTATGATCCAAATACCTGCTGTGTGAGGAAACATGAGCTGCATCCAAAATACTGAAAAATGGCAAGTGGTTCAGATGTGAAATTTACAATAGCAAAGCTAAACAATACCAGCTGTGGAAGTTTAAGCTGGAAATGCTGTTATCCAAAGATGACTTGTGTCAGGTTCTGGATACAAACAGACCAACTGACAACCCAGAAGCATGGGACAGAAAAAACAGGCAAGCAAAAGCCGTTATAAGCCTGCTAGTGGAGGAGGATCAACTTATTCATATAAGAAAAGAAAACACAGCTAAAGGTATGTGGACTGCACTACAGAAACTGCATGAGCGTTCAAATTTAAACAGTAAACTATACTGCGTAAACTGTATAAGATGAGGCTGGAAAAAGGCCAGAATATGTGTGAACATGTGAATGCTATGCTGGAAATTGTGGAGCAGTTACGTGCAATTGGGGAAGAAATAACAGACAATCATGAAGTGGCATTACTATTATGCAGCCTTCCAGAATCGTATAGTGCCATTATAAACGCTCTGGAAACCAGACCAGAGGAAGAACTAACACTGGAATATGCTAAGGGCAAATTAATTGATGAATACAACACAAAGTAAAATATGCATGGTGAAGAGAATGACAAAACAAAAGTAGCTCTAAAGGTGAATGAAAACACAAAACAAAACAGATAAACCAGAGTGTGTTTTCACTGCAAAAAGTCCAGTCATCTAAAACAAAATTGCTCCATCTGGAAAGCAGAGCAGCGAAGGAGAGAGCTATTCACGAGAGAAAGAGCTAAGGCTAGGGTCAGACGAAAGCATTTTTCCCCGCGAACGAGAAAAAGTGCGTCCGAACGCATTGACGTATTTTTTCACGGAATGCGCAAAAACGGTCAGACGACACGCATTTTCGGGCGTGATTTTGTACGGATCGTCAATAAAACTCTTTTTGCGTCTGGACGTTATGTAGGCTGGACATTAGCAGTGTCTGACATCTCCTAATCACGCACACACGCCGCTTTGCCGCAGCTGCGCACTCAGTACGTCAGTACTAGCGGTTCAGCATTCTCAAAAAAATGCATTCAAATTCCACTTGCGTTGCACGGCCGGACTTTTGTGCGGCCGTACATCGTATATTGGCCGTCATTGCCCGTCATCTGCTGCTAGTGCGGCCGTAATTATGTGCGCCAGAACGCACGTTAAAAGTGCGCTGGTCTGACCCCTGCCTAAAGCACAGGAAACCACAGAAACATCATGGAGTGCAAGCTTTAAAGTGACTCAGAATACTACCCCACATGGATGGTACATTGACTCAGGAGCAACAAGTCACATGACAAGTGATGAGACCTTCTTTACAGAAATTGATTTTAATGCAAAAGACAAAGTCTTCCTAGCAAATGGGAAAAGTATTACATCAGAAGGTAATGATCAAGGGTTTCTGAACTGCATCACACCATCAGGAGGTAAGCGAAGCATCCTTGTAAAGAATGTTTTGAATGTTCCAAGTCTAGAAGGAAGCCTCCTATCAGTGAAAAATCTTGCTAACAATGGACTCACGAGGTAATGAATGCACAATTCGAAATAGAAAAGAAATCCTAGTAAAGGGAAGGTTGAATGAACACCTATACAAACTCGTCACAGAAAGTGTTCAAGTCGAAACAGTCACTCCTAATCCACATAACAAGTGCATCCATCTCTGGCACAGACGAGTGGGGCATCGAAACCCAGAAGCCATAAAGAAACTTTCTTAGAGAGGTTTATCAGAAGACATGATAATGTTACCTTGTCAAAAGCTAATGAAGTGCACATGTTGTATCAAAGCAAAGGCCACACGGACACCACTTCCACAAGTCAGTCAAAGAAAAAACACTAAACCCATGGAACTTATACACAGTGACGTGTGTGGACCAATGAAAACCCCCACACCCAGCAGCAACAAATATTTAATAACCTCTATTGATGACTATTCCAGATACACAGCGACATATCTGATGAAACACAAAATTGAGACAACTGATAAACTTCAAGACTTTGTAGCGATGACTAGCAACAAATTTCAAAGGCAACCCGGAATAATACGCACTGACAATGGAGGGGAATATATGGGTAAGGAAGTGGAATCATACCTAAAGAAACACAGTGTCATACACCAAACAATTGTACTGTACACTCCTGAACAAAAAGGTGTTGTGGAAAGGAAAAAACGCATGCTTATAGAAATGGCCAGATGCATGCTTTCAGATGCCAACCTACACAACAAGTACTGGGGAGAAGCAATAATGACTGCAACATACATACAGAACAGGCTACCATCTAAAGCAATTGAAAGTACTCCATATGAAATGTGGAACAGATCAAAACCTAGTATAGGACATATTTGAGTGTTCAGCTGCAAAGCATACACTTACATTCCAACTGAAAAACGATCCAAGTTGGAGAACACAGCCATAGAAGGCATTCTAATGGATTACAGTGAACAAAGTAAGAGATATAGAATCCTTCATCCAAAGACCAACAAGGTCACAGTAAGTCGCAGTGTATATTTTGATGAAAGCCAAACATCAGACAAAATGACTTCTGAAAAACATGAAGAAAATTTGCCGACTGAAACAGCAAGAGATGCTGACCAAAGTGAAGCTGTGCAGGAGTCAGACCAAGAGGTGGAACTCACAATTGATAACGTAACTGTTCACAATCCAGTGGAACCTACTGATCAACCAGAAATCAGAAGATCTACTCGGATAACAAAAGGGATCCCACCGCGCAAGCTGCCATACACTGCTAAGACACATGATACACTTGGACTAGCATCTTGGAAGACATAGAAAAACTGCCAAACAGGAAAGCCAATCAGTGGAGAACGACGGCTGAAGAAGAAGAAGAATCACTTCAGAAAAATAAAACTTGGACTCTCACTGAGCTCCCTCCCGATCACAAAACTATAGGAAGCAAATGGATTTTTAAAGTCAAATATGATGCAAAAGGAAATATTCACAGATACAAGGCAAGATTAGTTGCCAAGGGATATTCCGAGAAATATGGAGAAGATTATGATGAAACTTTTGCTCCAGTGGTAAAGCACACAACCATTAGAACATTCCTCATCATCGCAGCTGAAAAAAGAATGCAAGTGATGCACCTGGAGGTCAAAACAGCTTTCCTATATGGAGATATCAAAGAGGAACTCATGGAACAGCCACCAGGGTTTAATACAGGACAGAACCTTGTGTATAAACTGCAAAAGAGCATCTATGGTCTCAAACAAGCTGCAAGAATGTGGAATGAAAAAGTGAACAAAGTACTCACATTAGAAGGATTTTCAAGAATTAAAGCTGATCCATGACTATATTCAAAGAATAAAGAAAACAAATGGATATACATACTAATTTATGTTGTTGACATTATAATTTGTTTTGAACAAGAAGGGAATTATGATCCAATAGTTATAAAAGTGAAACAAAACTTTGAGATTAAAGAACTTGGGAACATCGCTCACTATCTAGGAATTCAAATCGAGAGAGAAGAGGATGGAAGTTATCTTCTTAACCAAAGTCAGAAAATTACAGACATTTTGGAAGAGTTTCACATGCAAGATGCAAAAGAAGTGAAAACGCCCATGGAAGCAGCTTACCAGAAAGACAATGGAATGGAAAACTTGTTACCTAACAATGATAAGTACCGCAAAGCAATTGGGAAATTGTTATACATTGCCACTGTGACAAGACCAGACATTGAGTATACTCTGTAGAAAAGTTTCAACACCCTGTCAATGTGACTGGAATGCTGTAAAAAGGGTGATACAATATCTAAAAGGAACAATTCATATGAAGCTGTGTTACATTCAGCCAGGCCAGGTGGGTGAGGGTGCGAGCCCAGAGGTGCAGTGACACAGCAGAGGCAATATATTTCAATGAATAAAGGGTTTTATTGAGAAGTATCACAGAACATGGATGAGGGATAACATAGGAAAAGGGATGCCTAACATATAACAAGGGAAAACAGTGGAGAGGAAGGGGTTAACCATATGCTATTGAATATACAGGTTCTAGGCAGAGAGAAAGGATGAGAGTGAAGTAAACAGAATGAGCAGGCTGGATGAGACTGGAACAACTATATATTAAATATACAGGTTGAGGGCAGAAAGAGTAACTGAATATAAAAAGAGCTGAGCTGGAACAGGGCTGACTGTGGACAAACAGGGGGGGGGTCTGAGAGTGGGCAGGAAGGAGTTAACCATAAAATATACAGGTTCAGGCACAGAGAAAGAAGGTGAGTGAACTAAACATATGAGCAGGTTGACAAAATATATACAGGAATACTTGACACAGGAGAGGGAAGAGGTTAACTTACAGACAGAGGGACATCACAGGTACGGTTCTTAGAGCAGGGAAAACTGATGTAGGAAAGAGTCTGGTATGCAGGGAGTCAGGTAACTGGATAGAGTCTGTGATACACGGGCAAGTCCTTAGGAGATGCAGGGGTCACTTGCATGAAGCAGGGGGTTCACTTGCATGAAGCCCAACAGGTCCAGGGGTATGGAAGGAGGTTGTCCGGTAGGCAAACAAGCGGTCACATACTCAGGTAAGTCCTGAACACAGGTCTGTCAGAGGAACAGGCTTCTGGCTGCACGAGTTCCACTCTGAAGATGAAGTTTGATGCTGAAGCATCTAGGCAAGGATGTGGTTCTATCAAATAGAGGCAGCAGGCTGAATGATGAGATGCACCTGACAGTCAGTGCAGAGCTGGATGAGACAACAGTTTATTCTGTGGCAGTACCTGAAGGGTGCTGCCCAGCAGTATGCTGAATGTCAAAGTGCCATTTATTATCTGCGGCGCCACCGCCAGCGAGGAGAGTGACAAGATGCGGCTGCCAGACACAAATACAAACTTAATTGGATATGTAGATGCTGACTGGGCCGGAGACATCACAGACCACAAATCTACTAGTGGTTACATCTTCCAGTATGGAGAAGGGACCATTAGTTAGTCTAGTCGAAAACAAGCGACTGTTGCGCTCTCTTCAACTGAAGCAGAATACATAGCAGCAGCACATGCATGTCAAGGAGCAGTTTGGATTCATCAACTTCTATTAGATATGGGACTGGACATTTCTAAACCGATACCCATCTTTGAAGACAATCAGGGATGTATAAAGTTGACACAATCAGAAAGGATCAACCCTAGAACCCAGCACATTGAGGTAAAATATCATCTGCTCAGGGACACACAAGAGCAAGGACTTATCAATATTCAATATTGCCCATCAGAAGAGATGACTGCAGATGCACTCACCAAACCGTTAACAAAGGAACGTCATTGTTTTCTTCAAAAGAAACTGAATTGTATGATTATGCACATGCTGTTGAGAAGGGGTGTTGGAAATACAACAACATTTACTATACCATTTAAACTGCAGATGGCGCTGTTATTAAAGGGTACTATGTGTTTTGAACTTGTTGGTATATTCACAGGAAGGAAGTCTGTTTTTCTCTCTCACTTCCCTTGATTTCTCACTGTGTAATGCCTGCTGTTTTCAGTCACTGGTCTGTTATAGTTGTTTATTGTTTTATGCACAAAGTAAAGTTTCTGCTGCAAGTTCACAAGCTTCCAGTGCCTTTCATCCATACCCAACATAATTTTTACAGGGGCACCCGGGTTGGCATATTGCCAAAGATGTGTTTATATCCAGGGAAGAGGTGTAACTCATTTTACTCAATTTTAAAATATAATAAGATTGATAAGAGATTTAAAGGTTTATCAGGTAATGCAAGCAGCTTGATTAAGAAATGGGGATTTACAGTCATTGGCATAAAATGAATAGCATGATACTAATTTACAGCTAATTAAATTGATATAAATTGCACAGGAAAGATGCAAAGAATATCAAAGATGGTCAACAGAGCATTTGGAAGTCTTGAATGAAGGTCCAAACACAAAAGGGGTCCACATCAACAGATTAGTGTGATTAACCAATAGCCACAGAGGCATGGTACCGTTAATGAAGCATTGGTATTGTGCTCTCAAAGCGCACATCAGGTGTTGTCATGGATTATCTTTTGAGGGACAGCATGATATAGTGACCACTCCTTAACAAGGATCTGTTTTGTGTTACTGAGGAGATGAAGCGGCATTATGAAATTGTGCCAGTGACACACAAAGTGTGCCATCCTACCAAACTTCCTGAAAATCTGATCAGGTTGGTATCTGTGATCATTTGGCATAGAAGGTTGGTCGTGTCCAATGCTTCAGCCATTCTAGAAGCAGCTTCAGGATGCTATTGTGACAGTGGGCCTGACCTGACATGGCACAGAAGGGTGTGAGCTATTTGCAGTTAACAGACATGACCCATGGATGTATAAACAAAACAAGGGATTTACTTACAATAGTACTATATACAGCAAGGAACCAAAACACCACATTGAAACAAAAGACCTGAGCACTAGAATTAAACCATAGACCTGAACTAAATATACAATAGATAAAACAAACAGTTGAACAACCAAGGACCAGGGAAACTATAGGCAGAAAGACATAAGAGAACTAAACACTAGAGTAACATGAGTGAAAACATAAACCTGTTTAAACCTAGAGAATAAACATGAAATGCAAACATAAATACAAAACAGGAACCTTATGAACAAAACAGAATGAATAACCAAGGACCTGGGAGATTATAAACAGACGTAAACACAGAACTGGCGGAGGAGTAAACCCAAAACCTGAAAGTAAAGTAATAAAGGGTAACTTGAACACATACAGGAGAACCTGAGTAAGATCCCTACCAGAACTGCAAAGTATGTGAATAAGGATCAAGGAGATCAAGGCTTGGAACAAAGCAGACTGAAACATCAGAATGAGGCAGCGCCCTTCTTAGGGCGATGCCTGCTTATATAGCAATGACTAAATGAAAACAATTAGAGTCCAGGTGAGGTCCAGGCTTGGCCTTGAACCAAATGTCCAGAACTAAATGCAATGTCCATAGAAGCCAGAAGGGGCGCCAGAGACCCAGGACGTGACATATCCCCCCCTCTATGAGCAGACCCCGGATGCTCCAAAGAGGACGACAAGAAGAATGACAGGAAAAAAGTCAATGGGTCTTGTAGATACGTAGAGCCCTCTCATACACCTCTCGGTCCTCAAGGCATATAATAGCACCGTTAGAGGCTCGGAAACATCCAGCAGGGACAGGACTCAACTCTCGGGCTTGAGGGCCTGAGGTACAGACCCCTCCTCCACTGGTGACCCCAGGGCACCCAAAACAAACATGACAGACAGAAAACAGGAAACCAGACCACGAACACCAGTCACCAAAGTCCCCTGAGGTCCCACTCAGAGTCGTCATCCTCCTCCACAAGACGCCCCCGTCTATGAGGGTGGGAGCCAAAACTGGGTCCAGGTCGGGGGGCACTGGCACCAGTCCTTTTGTGTCTCCTCCCCCTGGTACGGGATGTGGAATGGACAGCAACAGTGTCCTCTCTGCTCAGTGGCGACACGAACACGGCACCAGTGGCACGGACCTGCGGGTCAGCGACCCCGGCACAGCTCCGCAGCGACTCGGCCACGGCGGCAGCAGCACGGATCCGTGAGTCAGCAACCTCAGCACGGCTCTGTGGCGACTCGGTCATGGCGGCAGCAGCACGGGTCTGTGGGTCAGCGACCTCGGCACGGCTCTGCGGCGACTTGGTCATGGCTTGTCTCGACTCGACAACTACCAGCTCGGGTGAGCGTGGCTTGGCAACTACCGGCTCGGGTGAGCGTGGCTTGGCAACTACCGGCTCGGGTGAGTGTGGCTTGGCAACTACCGGCTCGGGTGAGCGTGGCTTGGCAACAATCTTGGTCTCAGTGCTTTGCAACCACCTTGGCTTGGCACTGTGGAGCGGTGACCCCGGCTTGGCACTGTGGAGCGGTGACCCCGGCTTGGCACTGTGGAGCGGTGACCCCGGCTTGGCACTGTCTCCTGAACTGCTGTGCAGTGGACTGGCTCTCAAACTGGTTAGCGGTGGACCAGATCTCGCACTGCGAGGCAGTGGACTGGATTTGTTCATGCTGCAGGGCAGCACTCTTGACTGGAACTGCTAGCTTAGGCACAGTAGACATGGACAGGACTTGAAGCTGACAAACAGCAGACTCAGATTCTTTGTGCTGCTGAGCAGCCACCTTAGATTGTTCATGCTGCAGGGCAGCACTCTTGACTTCCCACTGCTGGGCATTACACCTGGTTTCTCCCTGTTGGGCAGTGGATTTGACAGGAAGCTGGCGGGCAGCAGATTTTGGACATCCTGCGATGTGCAGGACAGCGGACTCTGGGGCCTGGTAAGGCTGGAACATGGAGGATAACTTCTGGGGGCGCACTTGACAGTCCATTCGTTTATGCAAGAAAGAACCGCAATAAAAGCATAAGCCCTGGGTTTTCCTCCATACCCTTTCCTCCAGGGTCAGGGGTCCTCTGAAACCTTTAACTGGAACAGGAAGTTGCTCTTTATTCAGGGTACTCTTGGGAATCTGCAGCAAGATAGAGAGTACCAAGTCCAGATGCAGCATAGACTCGGTAAGGGTCCCCTTCAGACTTTTCATCAAGGCTATAATCACTGCTGGCTCACTAGTAACTGGCTGCCTCATTATGGGACGGTGGGCCTGACCTGACATGGCACAGAAGGGGTGTGAGCTATTTGCAGTTAACAGACATGACCCATGGATGTATAAACAAAACAAGGGATTTATTTACAATAGTACTATATACAGCAAGGAACCAAAACACCACAATGAAACAAAAGACCTGAGCACTAGAATTAAACCATAGACCTGAACTGTCACGGATCCCTCTGATTACCAAAAGTGTGGTCCCTTTACGCAGACCGCTCTCTACCCTTCCGATCCTTGAATGGTCGGCAAAACTAGAAAGACAATTAACCAGACAATATATAAACAAGGGGTAACACCAGACAGAGGTATGGAATAGAGTATTGTCACGAATCCTTCTGACTACCAAGATATTGATCTCTTTATGTAGCTCCCTTTCTACTCTTCCGATCCTTGAATGGTCGGCAAAGCTATATAGACAATGAAGCAGGTAACAGATAAAGAAAGGGAAACACCAGACAGGGGTACAGAGCAGATCACAAGTCCTCCCTAGGACTTTAGTAATAGCAGAGGTAATCTGATGCGTGCTTAGGGTGCCACATAGACTGACCTCGGTACCAACGTTAAGGGCAGAACCTAGAGCAGAGTAAATGCCAATACCAGGAGTCATACACAGGAGGGTTCGTTTGCCAATGCCAAGGGTCATACACAGGAGGGTTCGTTTGCCAATGCCAAGGGTCATACACAGGAGGGTTCGTTTGCCAATGCAAGGGTCATACACAGGGGTTCGTTTGCCAATGCCAAGGGTCATACACAGGGGTTCGTTTGCCAATGCCAAGGGTCATACACAGGAGGGTTCGTTTGCCAATGCCAAGGGTCATACACAGGAGGGTTCGTTTGCCAATGCCAAGGGTCATACACAGGAGAGTTCGTTGCCAATGCCAAGGGTTATACACAAGAGGATTCGTTTGCCAAATATCACAAGAGCTCTGCGGGAGGTGAATACCACGTCAGGGCACCGGTGTAATGGTGAGACTGGGTTTTAAACCCGGCGGGTCCGCGTCACAACGCCAGGCCCCGCCCCTCGGCGTCCCACGTGAGCGCACCCGGAAGCGTTTACATTCGGCGCCTGGCCAGCGAGCAGCGAGGAAGCTGCTGCCAGGCGCCCCATCCCCTGACCCACCGTGACATGAACTAAATATACAATAGATAAAACAAACAGTTGAACAACCAAGGACCAGGGAAACTATAGGCAGAAAGACATAAGAGAACTAAACACTAGAGTAACATGAGTGAAAACATAAACCTGTTTAAACCTAGAGAATAAACATGAAATGCAAACATAAATACAAAACAGGAACCATATGAACAAAACAGAATGAATAACCAAGGACCTGGGGAGATTATAAACAGATGTAAACACAGAACTGGCGGAGGAGTAAACCCAAAACCTGAAAGTAAAGTAATAAAGGGTAACTTGAACACATACAGGAGAACCTGAGTAACAGATCCCTACCAGAACTGCAAAGTATGTGAATAAGGATCAAGGCGATCAAGGCATGGAACAAAGCAGACTGAAACATCAGAATGAGGCAGCGCCCTTCTTAGGGCGATGCCTGCTTATATACCAATGACTAAATGAAAACAATTAGAGTCCAGGTGAGGTCCAGGCTTGGACGTGAACCAAATGTCCAGAACTAAATGCAATGTCCATAGAAGCCAGAAGGGGCGCCAGAGACCCAGGACGTGACAGCTATTTGCAAGGTCTCGGCATCCCCTCCGGCCTTCACCCTGACTGCTATGCTGCTTCAAAACACACCTCTGTCTGCAGCTGCGTATAAAAATTCCCTTGATATACGCCTGCTGAATGCCGCTAGGGCGGTTATCCAGAGACACTTTAAGTCCCCCACTGCCCCTTCATTTTTTACGAATGGTTAGATGAAGTCCACCGCACCGTAATGTAGAGGACCGGATTCACCAGTCCTCTGGCACCATTGCCAACCATCTGAAGAGCTGGTACTAATGGTCCGCCTTTGGCCCTTTTCCTGCTGGAACCACTTCCAACCTTCCTCTGAGAGACTTCTCTGCCCTTGTCAGGGATCTGGCCTAGCATTGTGTGCAGGTGGGGTTGGTATGAGCCCAAGGTGCAGCGAAGGGATGATTCAAACAGATTACGGGGTAACAACAGGGTTTATTTCTATAAACACAAGAACATAAACAGGAGATGAGAACTAGACAATGGAGGAGACTGGGCAAGATGGGGAATAGATTAGAGGAGAGGAGATGCAGGAAAAGGAGGTTGAGGCAATAGAGGGATGGCCGAGAGTAGTGGGAAGGGAGGTTAGGGAGAACTGAATATAGAAGTTAGGAGGGATAGAAGGAACAAGGAGGAATAACAAAAGAGGATACAATACTAGAGAGGCAATGAGACACAAGGGGAAACCAATGGTACATAGCAAGGGCAGACACTGAATAATAATACATATAACAGAAATCTCAGAATCACGGTCTCAGGCAAGGGGCAGGCAATAGAGTGGTCTAATATCCGAAGCAGGGGTCTTAAGCAGCAAACAGGCGATTAGGATAGTCAAGTACCAGCAAGGGGTCTGGTACACATGGGATCCAATATAACAGGGTACAGGGGGCAAAGGAGGATACCGTAAGTAGAGGATGGTAATGTCCAGATAATTCAGCAGAGGGATCTGAGGAAAGTCTTTGGTATCAGGATGTTTCAGGGAGAGCTCAGGAAACAGGTCGACACAGTAGCATGCTCAGGGACTTCAATGTGGACGCCTAGCAGGGAGGGTGTAGCCTCCTTAAATGCAGGATGAAGTTCACATGAGGTTGCAGGGCTTGAAGTCAAATGAGTCAGACAGTCCTGGAACCTGCATATCTCATGCAATACGTGGAATATATTTGGGTTTCAAAGGGGGCGCCATGGGGTCAGGGCGTCCAGGACCTGACAGCCCTCTCCCTGTACTGAGCGATTAACTCCCATTTCTCCATTTTTCTGTCCGTTTGTAAATGACTTGTCCCCTTTGAGATACAACAATTATTCATTTTTAAGATGGTATTTGTCATGGAGCTGATGTAACGCTCCATGCTTCAAACCCCAAGAGACTTTTATGTTCATTTATATCGTGTGATTTTAGATATATTTTACATCGTTTGGTTTTAGTTTAATTTAGTTTAGTGTAAAATGGCATAGCTTTGGTTTTAAAAATACTTATATTCCTGTAGGTAAATGTGTTATTGTGTAAACAGGAAACAAGCTTTACTGCTGTGTAATTTATGCACCAGGGCTTTTCCCATTATCTAGCTGCATGTTTAATTCAAGGGATCTCTGATAGTGTGTGTTTAATCTGATGTGTTAGAACAATGGATAAACAAATGTTGTGTGAGTTGAAGGCTAGAGAATGTAAAGAATGTTTATTGTAAATAACTGACATAATGTAATTAGTATGGGTATGCAAATTATGACTAGTAATTAGTATGGGTATGCAAATTATGACTGTTGGACTTCAGCATAAATGGTGGCGTTTTGTTCATTAAAAAGTCAGAGAACTCTCAGAGCTCAGAGAGAGAGGATCCTGTTTTAAAGCATACAGCCGCGCCTGGTGTCTTTATTACAAACTACGCTACACTCCACACTCACCCTCAGAAAGCAGAGAGCGGCCTTCTGGAGATTCCTAACGGCTCCAGGGCAGAGGAACAGAAGCAGGCAGGTCAAGCCGCTCGAGGCGCTGAGGACAGCGCTCCCAGTAGCCGGGCTGACCGCAACTAAGGGGTGTCTGGAGAGCCAGGACAGACGGAAGGGAACGGTTCCTTCACAGTATTGCTTTCCGTGTGCCATGTGCTATCAATATTTTGAACTCTGTTCCCTGTGTTTACTGTCCATTACTCTGTTGGCCCTAAGGTTTCTCTCATACGGGAATGTTGATCCTCGGCTTCTACTATGCTGTCTTGTATTTGAACAACTGTCTCATTTACTATATTCTGTATCACATTACGTTTTACAGTATATCTTGAAAAATTATAATAAAACTTTGGCTACTTTGTACTCGTGCAAATGCCCCCGTTACTTCTAACAGCATTCTGGCAGGCCCCTCTGGCTGATCACGTTCCAGCAAGTGGCCGCCGGCACCTGTAAGTTATAACATGGTTCCGCTGGGGCCTCCAGTCCGATCTCGTGAGATATTGCAGGGTTCGCAAGATCTTATCTTGCAAGATCTCGCAAGAACATGGATGGAGGCCTCAGCAGAGCCGTGGTACAACCTTCACATGCTGGTCGTCGCTCACTGGAATGTGGTCAGCCAGGGGGGCCTGCTCTTAGTGCATTCTGCCAGTTGGCCCCAGTGTCTTTGTCTGAGGTCTGGGATATATATAAAATACACGAGAGGGGCAGCACTCAACCTTAACTACGCTTTCAGTGCGGGTGCATCTCAAGACAACATGATATACAACAAAACAAGAGGAGAGCACACCAACATATTATTCAAACACAAAAGAAACCACAACAGCAGCTAAATTCATTTAGCGACAATGTATTCCACCCCTGGCAGGTCCTATCATACTAACCTAATGACTGCTCTTATGGGATAAACTTACTTATTGAGGACCCAGTCCTTTCTGAAGCTCCCTGCAGATCAAGGTTTAAATAGAACCTGCGAGTGGAGCACCTGAGACAGGGAGGGGTGCTTGCCCAAAGGACTGGGTCCTCAATAAGTAAGTTTATCCCATAAAGTAGTAGTATGATAGGACCTGCCAGGGGTGGAATACATTGTCGCTGTTGGCAGGCTTACGCAATTCATGGCCATCCATTGCAAACTAAACTTCCACCATTGTTCAACAGAGCTCAGTATTGAATTATTGCAAGGGTTAAGAACTACAGTGTCTTTGAAGGGGTTAAGAAATGTTTGTAGGCATTTAAATGGTTAAATCTGGAAAATCTCTGTTTAAATGAATTTAGCTGCTGTTGTGGTTTCTTTTGTGTTGTTTGAATAATATGTTGGTGTCTTCTCCTCTTGTTTTGTTATATATATATATATGTTTACATGTGTCTGAGGTCTGGTATGTGTGTGTGGTCAGGGTGTATGCCAGCCTGTGCAGTGAGTGAACTGGGGTGTTTGGCCATACATTTCAATATTTTCATAAATTGGACAGGCTTACGTCAAAATCTTAAAATATTTATTGGAAAGCAGTCACATGACTTTAAATTACCATATTGTTATTTTCAAGTACTCACAGATACTGATTAAGAATCGGCACTCGTACTCGATCATAAAAAAAAATGGTATACATGCATCCCTACTCTTTATTCAATATGTGAAGTTGTGTGAGTTCTTTCATAACATTTGACTTTGCATGTCTGAAGAACCAACCTTGGGGATAAGACATGCCCTTTCCTTAATACTGACCTGAATATGTAAATGTAAACCCTGGACTTTAGTTGAATCAACAATGATATCAGCATGTTCTAAAGAGTTGTAACTCAGTTGATAAAACAGCGTTATTTTATTTGCAGTTTGCTGAAACACACATTTCAAAACATGAAGATGTCTGTGTGCGTAAAGAAAGTTATTTATTATTCTGGCAGTTTATTCTGAAATAAGAGACATATTGTTCATTTTTCTACTGTGAATTTGCCAGTCTGCATGGTGGTGCTGTTATCTCAGCATTTTTCATAATCTCGCAAATTCTCTTAGAAGTGATAGACAAAACTGGATTGTGCAGCAAGGCTGGATTTATTTTCAGGAACATCAGATGTCCTTTTGGCTGTGCATGAAAACCTTTGTTTTTTCTACACTTATGTGACATCGGATGACATTGTATAATACCTCAGATGTAAAGAACAATAAAGTGCAATCTAACAACTTCCACACATTTTATAAAGTGTAAAGAATAAAATCAATACTTTCTTGAGTATCCAGCATTTCCAAATGTCAGTTAATTCCTTCGGTGTTGTTTCTATGCTCCAATTCCTATATAGATTAGATTGTAAATTCCTTCAGGAACAGGATCTTCCAATCCTTCTGTATCACCTTTGTCATGTCGTGTGTTGTACAAATGTACTCATGTTCTAATCATATCAAATGCATCATGTCCTGGTCTACTTATTTTGTAAAACACTGCGGAATCTCTTGCACTGTGTAAAATAAGTATAATAATATTAATCTGTCTGGAAAAAAGTGGACAAAAATCTCTGGACTCGTTTCTATATCAGAATGTGTCCTTTGGGACAGAGTTGGTATATAATAAGGGTTCAATAATTGTCTGCATAGGGCATTTGAATCTTTTTGCAGCATTGTTGAGCAGATGCTGAATTTCTGAAAACTACATTCTATTTAGATCTAATCAAGCATTTGATCCAAAATATATAAAATAGGTTTAATTATTTCAGTTCTCTATGAACAAATTCTTTGTGAATGGATTGTGATATAGGTGCCTTATCAGTAAAGGAAGTTTTAATCAAGTCCGCCTCTTGAGTTAAAACATTTATTTCCAATAATTATTATTCTAAGCCTCACCCTGTTCTTCCTCTGATTGTGGATGTTTCCTTTTTGTCCAAATGTACTTGGGTTTCCTTGAACGGTTAACAATTGCAGACATTATGCTCTTTAAGATAGCAGCATCTCTAGTTTGCCAAGTTTGCTGCTTAAAATTTTTTGAGTCTATTGTAAAAGTTGAAAAAGTGTAAAAATTTGAATGCTAATACTATTTCTAATTAGAGGGACAAAGCCGTTGACATTCTCCTCAAATGTGCGTCTTTTGAAACTTAAAGGGATACTCTATTGTAAAATAGAGTTCTTTTTTGCCCTTAAATAATTGAGCATCAGCTGCTGACATCCGCTGCCCAGTTATTGTTTAATTTTTTTTGTCTTTTTGGGTTATTTTACTCACCTTTAGTCCCTCACATTCCGCTGTTCCTCCTCTATGGCTCAGGGACTCCCAAACCCAGAAGTCACTGAAGCTTTTCTGCGCAATTTGTGTTTCTACGCAACTTGGGTAGCCTTGGAACTGCATATTGCACACCGCTACAGAAATTAGCAAGAACAGAGCCCCCAAGATATCAGACCCTCATTATATCAGACCCCCAGATCAGAGCCCAAGATATCAGACCCCAGATAAGAGCCCCCAAGATATCAGACCCCAGATCAGAGCCCCAAGACATCAGACCCCCAGATCAGAGCCCCAAGATATCAGACCCCCAAGATATCAGCCCCCAGATTAGAGCCACCAAAATATCAGACCTCCAGATCAGAGCCCCCAAGACATCAGACCCCTAGATCAGACCCAGGGCCCCAGATATAGCTAACCCAGACCATCACAGTCCTCCAGACCCAGAGCGCGGGATCCTCGTGGCAGGCAGCTGGCAGGCACTGGCGGCAGATGCTCCCACGCTGACTTCCTGAGAGGGGCCGGCACACCCTTGCACGTCTTTAGAGGGGGCCGGCAGCTGGCACACCCTCCTTGACATCATCAGAGGGGGTCGCGGCCGGCACACCCTTGTTAACGTCATCAGTGGGGGCCGGCGGCCATCTTGGATTCTCTGGCAGCAGAGTCCTGCGGCCGATACAAACCCACAGCTGCCACCGGAGTGATCGATTAGGCAGCCGCGAAGCCTCGCAAGCTTAGGCGGCTGACTTTTTGGCCTAATTAGAGAGCAACCACTGGGGTAATATAAAGAGATGTCTGGTGACCTTTTTATCAGCAGGACTTTACAAAGGTTATCCATTACAATTGGAGGAAAGAAGATTTTGTCATCAGCAAAGGAAAGGGATTTTTACAGAAAAAACAATGAAAACATATGGACGTCTCAATCTCTTCCTGAAGGTGTTGTTTTATCTAATTCAACTGATATCTTTAACCATTTTCCTGTGGACAACGAGCTGGGTACGTCCTCTGCTTTCCCCTTAGGATGTGTCCAGTGTGTCGTCAAAGACCCGCGACTTGGCACCAATCTGGCGCCAATCACGGACTTCTCCCGCAGTAGACCTCCCTCTGTCCAATGACATCATTGTGCATGAGCGCAATGATTGCAGAAATGGGACCCCCCCCCCTCCTGCTTGGCAGAGAATTCCCAATAGAATAGATACAGGGGTCATTTTATGTTAAACTAACTAAATAAATAATAAGAAATTTTTCTGTTTTTTTCTTCTATTTTTTTCCGATGCAGCACTATTGTTCAATTGTAAAGTGAACAATAATGCTCCACTAACTCAATTTGTTATTTCCCATGTCGCTGGCAGGTGTGGAGGCGATGGCACAATGCATTATTACGCATTGCTGTATCAAAAACCAAAACCACCACACTGCAACTACTTTGGTACCCTGCATCTCCTATTTCTACAAGACACAGGGTCAAGTGAGGTGTCATTGGAAAGTTCAGAGTTTGACCTTTCCAATGATATAAAATATGACCATGTAATTTGTAAAAATAATTAAAAAAATGTTACATGAAAAATTTATTTTTTATACTCTGTTCTAAGGCAGTGTCATTAGGTGCTTTTATTTATAAACCAGACAATGCCACTGCATTAACTCACCTTCTCAATTTCCTCACTCTGGTAACAAATGTGGAGGGGATGGCATTATACATTATTGCGCATTGGTTATTCTACAACACATGCCACCACATTGTTGCGAGAAGAGCAAGGCTTCATTGGACCCAGGGACGGATCCAGACATAAGTTTCTGGAGGGGCACTCTACCAATTTTGGCTAAGAGCTGGTGTTCAGTTTGCAGTAGCAATGACAGGCAGAGGCACACCTAATCGCAGGCTGTGCTCATAAAACTTTCTCTCTCTAGAACTTTGTCACATAGGGTCTGTCCTCTTCCTGCTCAGGTGATACAGAACAGATATAAAGACACACATGAGGGAGGTGTGGCAGGTATCCCTGACAGCACATCAATAGTGCAAAACACTGGAATGCAATTGGAACATTTGCATTTGCATATATAAATAATGAAATAAAGTGCATCAATAGTAGGCACAATAGAGAAATAAAGTGCAACAAAACAGTAAAGTGCAGCGGTGCCTTAAAAGAATAAAACCAGCAGGGCTAAGTGCAATAGTGCATATAGGAGGATACGTAGATAACCTGTAGATAATAATCAATAAAGTGCACAAATTAAATGTCCAATGCAATCCGATGGACATGCACAAAAAGTGTCCAATATTTCAATTGAGTGCAATAGTGCGTATAGCAGTCCGTGAAGATGGAAGATAAAATACTCGGGAGTCCCAATGTTTGTGGTGCTCCTTCTTATTCCGGTGGAAAGTTCGTCACGTCCTCGATTTCATAAAAGAGAAGGGAGAAGCACACAGGGAAATCTTTGGTGCAGGAGATCTTATGACAAATTAGTCAAAGTATATTACTGGTAGAGGTATACAGATAGAGGTACAAACACACACATAGCTGTACACAAACACCATTCAGGGAAGTCTCTAAACGCAGGCCCAGAAACTAGGCAATTTCTGGACTTTTTAGGCAGCATCACCAAATATTGGTCCATTTATGTAAAAAAAATTAAAAAATTTATTTAGAACCAAACCAAAGTATAGTCAAAGGACATTACCAGGGGGTCTCATAGAGGCCACGATGGATCAGATCTGTGCTTGCGCGCTGCTCCGATCCATCATTCTACACAGGCACTATGGGACTTGCATATGTAAAGTTCGCAAGTCCCGTTGCGGTGCGCAATCTGCATTTCCTTCACTACACAAGTAGTGCGGGAAGCACAAACAGTGCAAAAATGCATTAGGGACTTCCAGGTTCTGTAATCCCTGAGCCGAAGAGGAGAAGCTGTGCATGTGGCAAGTGACAAAAGGGGCAAAATAAAAAAATAACACCCAGGAAGTGCCATTCCAGATAAACCGTGTTTAACCTTTAGAAGGCCAAGAAATCTGAAAAGTATATTAGCCCCAAGTGTTACGTTTGAACCAAGAAACAGGAATAAACAAGAAAAAGTTTTTTTAAATGTGCCACATGCAAGGCATGCAGACATTTGAAGGATAGAAAATTGGAATCTTTCAGGTGTACAGTCACAGGGGAGACATTTAAGATTAATACGCATATCAACTGTAATTCTAGGTATGTAGTTTATCTGCTGCAATGTCCGTGTGGTCTACAGTATATCAGACGGACTACCACAAAGTTAAAAGAAACAGTGTTGGAACATCTGGGAAATATCAGTAGAGGGTTTCTTAAACATTCGGTACCGGTCAGTGGTGTATTTAGGTTTTGTACTGCCCTAGGCCTGATTAAACTCGTGCACCCCCTAATATAAATTTGATGCACCCCTTCCTGTTAAGGTCACACCTCTTCCTTTTTAAACCATGCCCTTCCTCTTTAGGCTCCACCTTTTCCTCTTAGAGCTCTGCCTCTTCCTCTCTGTATATTAAAAGTGGTTATCAAGTTCCTACTTGTATATTTTGTGCACCATTTCAAATGTTGTATCTATTGAGATAATCAAATAAAATTATGAAATGTTTTACAAAGATCAGCCAATGCATGTCAAGTATACTGATCACAGCCGCTCTAATTGGTTGAACAATAAAACCCACAGAAATGTGCACTGTGTATGAGCGTATCAAAGAGCTACACAGCAATAAAACCCACAGAAACGTGCACTGTGTATGAGCATATCACAGAGCTGCACTGCGTATGAGCATATCACAGAGCTGCACAGCAATAAAACCCACAGAAATGTGCACTGTGTATGAGCGTATCACAGACCAACACAGCAATAAAACCTAATTTCACCCCAAACCCCCTCTTCATTTCATTAAAGCCCCCTCTTCATTTCATTAACACCCCCCTCTTCATTTCATTAACACCCCCTCTTCATTTCATTAACCTCTTCATTTCATTAACACCCTCCCTGTTTATTTCATTAACCTTTCATTTAATTAACACCCCCCTCTTCATTTCATTACCACCACCCCCTGTAAATCCCCCCCTGTTCAATTCACCTGGGGGCTGGGTCCTGTTTGCCACCTCTCTCCTCCACCCGGCATCTGCATGTGGTGGAACACTGGGAGGAAGTGAAGTTATATGGTCACTTCCTCCTAGCGCCGCATAGCACAGTAGCAGGCTGCAGGACGTGATGAGAGGTCTTCAAGTGGCAGTGCTCGGCGGCCAGGAATTCAGAGTAGACACCAGCGGCCGCAGGCAGCGCATCCCAAGGGGCCGTGGGTCACAGTGAATGGGGGGGGGCTGCCCCCTGTAAAGTGCTGCCCTAGGCCGACAAAATACACCGCTGGTACCGGTACATTGTAATGGTTGTCATAAATACCAATTAACAGATTTTTTATGGATGGGAATTGATCAGTAGAGAAATCTAAGGGGGGAAGTAATAGGGAGAAAAGTCTATTACAAAAAGAAATGTTTTGAGTGTACAAATTATGAACTGTTAGCCCAGGAGGCTTAAACGAGGAATTTGATATAAAGAGTTTCTTATAGGAAAAGGAAGGATGCAGTCTAATACTCTGTATTTCTGAGATTGTTCCGAATCTGAATCATATGGACGTCTTCGTAATCTCTATGGTATTATAAAAATCAAGACATCGGAAAATGAAAGTAAAAGTAAGAAAAAGCCAGATTTACTAGGAGGAATACGGTAATTGGGGGACGAACTAGAAAGAGAACGAAAGAGAGGCGTATTATGGATACAATGGGAAAGCGATAGAGCTTTAAGCTATACCCCGGAAGCCAGAAAAGCCGTGATGATAAAACGGACCGGAAGTGACACAGTGAAAATTGTAAGTGACGTGATGGCAGGGGATCGTGAAAGACCAGACCATGTATGGCAAATGCTGAGGAGCTGAGAGGACCAATGAGAGAGCAGGAAAGACTATAAAGGAACTTGAGAAGGGAAGGGGGGATTTATATACATTGTTTGCATTTTATATTGTTTTATTGTGCTTTAAGCCCCTGAAAAAATCCTAGTGACGAAACGCATTGGCCATTTTTATTGATAAGAATACATTCTTTTATCTTGGAATACCAACCTTCCCGAGTTCACTTTCATTGGTGCATGCTCTGGATTACCTTCCGAGAAAATTTACCACCAGAATGAGAGCCACCCCGCGAGTGGTATGATATCTACCGAGTGAATTTTCACTCAGAGACACTGGATTGTGTTCATAGCCCTTCATTTCGTAGGATCATAAGAAGCTCCCAATTTCTATGTTTATACTTCTAAGTATTACAACTCGAGCTGCTGACAAAGTGGCTTGGTCATAATACAGGTGTTAATTGAGAGTTGCAAATAGAAAAATCAGATGCAAATGTTTTCCATTTGCATCTTACCTTTAATGTCCGAGTTGTTATCTGGCCCCACATTTTTGCAGACTGAGCAAGACCAAAGAGATATCACAAACTACTTTCAACCCAATCCATATCTAAAAGATCACAATCTAAAAGATTCCCTACAAGTGCATCACATTAGGCATCGAAAGAGGGCTTGATATATGTCCTACAAAAGCCTAATAAATTTTAAATCTACATAGAACTCAAAAAAATGTTATTAGAAAATTAAGATTAAAAAGGAAGAAATCAAAGTTTGTTCAAACGACAACGAATATCAAACACTTGTTACGATAAAAGGATATAAGCAGTTTTTTTAAAGAAAAATAGATACACTTTCTATCTCATTCATAGCAGCGGATTATTTTTGAACATTTTTAACACTATGACGAGACAAGATATTGAGAAACCTCAATCAGAAAGAACTTGTCACCGTCTTTAGAAAGATGAAATTGATGGTATAATGTAAAAGTCAGGGATAATATTGTCATTAAAGAGACCATAGGACAGAATGAACGTTGTTATGCCTTGTGAATATGCCATATCCAAGAAACAACTTGGGGGTATCTATACTTCACGGAAAATTACCAGTGAAACAACTGATAGTTCCTGAGAATATTAGGCTGGATGTCTATATATATAAAAATCTCAAATAATTTCAGAAACGATAATATTCAAATATACAAGACCATTAATGAAGATTAATAAAGTTGCACACATGCATGTTGTACATACGTTTTGATATCCAAAAATGTATTACAATGTACATTTTCTGATACTTGTGGTGTCTTGTTACATCGATATTATAGACAAAAAAAGAGAATGAAATAAGCTATACCCAACAACTGAATGGTATTCCAAAGCACCCTGCGGTTTACAAAATTGTTTTATCTCAGAAATCATCCACAGAGTGATGTGTCTTGGTGTGTTGAAGTGCTCTGGGTACATTTGCAATCAGATAACTTCTGTAAGCTGTGAATGGAAACCTTCAGAAAACCATTTTTGCCTGAGATTTGTACATGCATAACACCACTGGAGTCAGGCCTTGCAACTGATGAGAAAAAAAATGTGATTAAGAAAAGCCTGGTAAAGTTGTTTTTTGAAGTTTGCATCAGTGAACTTGGCAAAGAATGGAGAGTCATTTGTGAATACTTGGGGCCAGATTGTGACCTAGCCAATAATATGGACCCACTAAAGGGAAAAGCTGGTGTGAGCCGTTAACCCTTAGCAATTCCCAATTACTGACTGTTTTAGTAACTAGCACTTTTATCAGTGGCTTGACTCATAAAGAATGATGAGCCTCTGTCAAGGTAATAGTATACCCAGCATTCAGAAGCTAATTAGCAAGATCCCAAACTAAACCAATTCTTAGAATGGCTGGTCAAAATAAGAGAAGTCTAACTAACAAACCAATGTCAAGGGGAAGGAGAGGAACACAAAAACGAAAGATTAGCCAAGTCAGTATGCAGAGAAAGGACTCAAAGGGTCCTATCGCCTGGTGTGAGCTAACCCTAGTGTTGGCATGTTTTTGCGTTAGCGCCAGGTAAATTCAGTCTAGCACCGGACCAACAGATCGTTGCCTCCCGCTAGAAATGGGAAAAATCACTTACCGCGTGGTAATTTGCGATTCGTAGCGTGACCTTACTGTACTTACTGCATCCTATAATTAACACGGGGAGAGCTAGAGAGCACTTGCGGTAGTGTAACCAACAGATCATTTGGTCCCGGTGCTAATTTCTACATGTACACTAATCGAAAAAATGTACCTACTGCTCAACCCTGGTGCTAACTGACGGAAAGAAAAAAAAAAGGAAAAATAAAAAGGTTGTTGCCCAAAATTAACAGGCAATTAACAGGCAATTGAAAGGAATGCAGCACAGGTGTTCTCTTGGCCCCATACACCATAGCAATGGATCCGATCAGCAATGTCGCTGCTGTTGCAGTATTACGATATATATGTATCCTTTATTGACATATATCCTAATTCTAACATATTTGCTAATTCTAAACATTTTATGCTGGGGGTTATTCATAGTATGTAAGCGGTACATTATTAGGGTTAGGAACATTTTGAAAAGGTACACATGGATAAGTCTGGCCCTGAAACATGTATTATTTATATGCAGCAGCAGGGAATTATTGCGGCTCACCTGGCCTTCCTTTTGGATTTATTAAATGCATTGTAATGATTCTACATGCTGTTGGGTGGCATTTAGCATGCAATGCCCGTCAGCCTTAATTAATATATGTGCATATAAACATGGATGATATGGCCACCATGGAGGATTTTAATAATGCAGGGGTGTGAGGGCTATTCGCTGGATGTTTTCATACTTATTCAAGCTTGTGACGCCAGAGGATAGGTATGGTCAGGCACTCTGCACTGGAAAAAAAGAGTTCTATCCTGGGCACAACCACATTCGCCCTGGGTCTCAGCCGGGGTCCTAGCGTTTCCCTAATGTGCACTAATGGATCTTGAACACTGATAACAGTGAACAAGGCGATCTGTTGTTGGGTCGCCAGGTGGTACATTTTAGCAATTAGTGCTAGATTTTTCATGTAGCGTTGGAGTTTTAGCTCACACCAGGTGGTAGGGCCCAAAATAAGACAAGTTCAAACGAGTGGAGAGAGCATTGAGCAACAATGTGAAAATACACAGCCAAAAGTAAAAAACTGAAAATTCACAATCAAATTGACCGCAACGATAACACTGAAAGATCAGAAACCACAACAGGCACCTTTGGGGAACTGCAGTCCAGGGGTCGTGTGACGCCAGCAGTCTACTTTCGCTACATGCAGCTGTCGGCTTTTGCCCGGACTCAGGCTGTACGACGGGCAGCACTGACACCGCCTTCATCCGTTGAACTGCTGTGTTCTCGACACTCGCTGCCGAAAGCACTGATTTCCACTCTTTACATCTCCCTGGTCTCCGGCTCCTCAGAATGGGGACCACTGCTGTATACACACCGTGTGACGTGGGCGAGGAGCTTCCTGGGGAGGACTGGGAGGACATTTGGGACAATGTGGCACACTGCTCCATAAATGTAGCGCACCAGGAACAAGCCTTCAAAATGTTGTTCAGGTGGTACACCTCCCCCTCGCAGCTGTCACATATGGGTAGCTGTCCCTCGGACCTCTGTTGGAGGGGGTGTGGGACCAAGGGCTCCTTTTACCACATGTGGTGGACATGCCCCAACATCCAGAGATTTTGGTCACAGATTCGAAGCCTGGTGCAGTCGGTACTGGGTCGGCCAGTGGACCTGGATCCCTGGACTTTCTTGTTAGATAGGTCTCAGGGGCCCTTGACAAGATCAGAGAACAAACTCCTTCACAAAATAGCCTTGGCAGCTAGAAGGGCAGTGGCACACGGATGGAGGGCGCTATCCCTCCCTACCATGAACAGAGTCAAAATTAATATTCGGGACAATATGACCATGGATCGTTTGTCTGCTATGGTCCACGGCACTATGCAGCAGTTCTTTCGGGTGTGGTCGCCCTGGCTGGACCTTGAGCCAGGTTGAGGGGTGCAGATTTCTGGCACGGCTCTGTTTAACCCTCTGCTGGTTTTCTTTCAAAGATGTGCTTAGTTGTGTATGACTTGCTTGAGATGGTGGCCCCCCTCCCTACTTTCCCCTCTTCTTTTTCTCTTCTCTCTCTTTTCTTTTTCTTTCTCGTTCTTCGTTTCTAATCCTGTTGGTCTGTTTAGGTGTTTTACTTGAAAATGAGGTGGTACTTCATAGCATGTTATTATGTGCACCCCCTTCGGGGGGTTGTTTTGTCATGCAGTGTCATTTTGAAACTTTAAATAAAATATGAATTATATAAAAAAAAAAAAGAAACCACAACAGGGCCAAGAGCAATATCAGAAACTGAGTTTTAAAAGGTCCTAGAGGCTATTGATTAGCTGGGGAATTTGCCCTATGATGTGCCAGTTAACAGTCATCTGCACAGCCGGACTTGTTTTGGATCAACCCGAAGCAAAGTCGGGTGGATCCGAAGGGGAAGTATTGAACATTCCTGAATCAGGAAACATGTCCAGAAGGCAAAAGGGGGGCCTTATACAATACTAGATAGGAAACATTAATTGCTGCTGGCACTAGTTTCATCTCCCAGAGTTCATAGTACTCCATGGAGACAAGACAATGCTCAGCACTTTTAACACACAATATGTGTTGTAGCACACCTCAAATTGGTGTACTGCGAGAATAACAATAATCATGCAAGGTGATGGAAGAAAAACAAGAACATATTTACATACATTTTGTAGTAGGTGGATCTTAACAAAAAGTGAATATTTCAATGGGAGCTCAAAGATATAAAAAAGACAAATAATGACACTATAGTGTAGATTATTCCATATTGTTAATTTATATAGAGAAATTGTCAAGTTATGTACACTTGCATATTATAGAGCTTAATTTGGCTTACCAATTCTCATCTGTGGGTATTTTCTTCCTTCCTTGGGGCACCCTTAAAACCCTCATATTGCATTCTGTTATTTTTTTTGGGGTGTATTAATTTTCAATTTTTTGCACAGGCTGTATTGTAGTGCTATACAGTCTGCCAGTGATTTAATATAAACATTATGCCTGAATGACCTTAATATAATTACGGATATTGAATCATAACTTGAAAACCGGCTAACCTTTTTTGGAGCTTCATCTACTAACCCTATTGAGCTGGTTGCCGAATAGACATGTATGAAGAAGAATGTTCTAATGTTGTGCTCGAATTTTAGATCTAATGGTTACATTATAACATGATCAGCTAGTGGTATGAGTGAATATAACACTTTCATTTTTTCTAGACTATAAGAAAGGTCTAATACATACTTTATTGTCAATCTAAATGCTAATATAGCTTACATTTACAATATATAAGGGCTGCGATTTTCAAACCCCTCTTTTGAGCCAGTCTTTCATTTTTAGAATCTTTCCAAATCTAATATATTTTCTCAATATCGCTGCCTATATATTTCTTTATACCTCAAAAAACAGAACCAAAAGAATGAGGCAATAGCCCCAACACAATCCAGTTTTCAAAGCTGTAGTTTATCAATTATTTAGAAATGGTCACTTACATGAAAAGTAGCCTTATTCGACTCTAACTTCTGTGCTTCGGGATTTTATGGGAAGAATCCTAATACGCAAGCCCAGCAGGAGAGTCGCCATTCCTAAAACAATAAAACACAGAGAGGTTTCTGACTCTAATTGAAGCATATATGTTGTCTCTTTTTGCCCCTTTAAGCCAAGGATCTCAAACTCTGGCCCCAGATGTTTCAGAATTACAACTCCCGTGATTCTCTGTCCATACTGCATTCAAAGAATTCATGGAATTGTAGGTCACCAACATCTGGGAGAGGGGTGGGGGCAGAGTTTGATAACTCTGATTTCAACTGTAGTGTTACTAAAAAAGTCAAAGGGACATAAAAATACAAGATGGCAGCTATCTACCAGCTTCAGTTTTGCATTTTTGTTCATCCTCATTCTATGTATTAAGACTTTTTTCATGGTCAATTGAAACCAGAAGTGTTCATTTACAAAGTTCTATATAGCTACATCCCATTTTACATAACTTCATTAATCAGAGCAATCAGAATATCTAGTTTTCTGATTACTTTCTCTTTTTTTGTAGCATTCAGTCCCTGCTACAGAATATCAATTATTACAGTTGTTATTTTTTTTAATGTTTTATGAAGATTTACAGTTGTGTTCAAAATTATTAAACCCCCAATGTTGTAAAGGGTTTTAGGGAATTTAGTGTACATTTGTAATTGTATTCAGAATGAAATCCTACAAGGACTTTTTAAAGAACCATATGCAACTAAAATGACATCAATTGGTTTTGAAATACAGTAGTAAATGTTTCTTTTGTGAATTCTTCATTGACACAATTATTCAACCCCTTAAAGACTACCACTCTGAAGAACAGAGGTTCATTCAAGTGTTTTCAATCAGGTATTGAAAACACCTGTGGATGTCACGGAGCAGCAATAAAGCATAATAAGCACCAATTAGGCAGCTTTAAAATGACTGTGATACTCAGCTCCTTCTAGACATATACTGGTGTGGTTACAAACATGGTGAAGTCAAGAGAATGGTCCAGGAAGATAAGAGAAGAGGTGATTACTCTTCACAGGAAGGGCAATGGCTATAAGAAGATTGCAAAGATGTTAAACATACCAAGAGAGACCATAGGAAGCATCATTCGCAAATTCAAGGCAAAGGGCACTGTTGAAACGCTACCTGGTCATGGCAGAAAGAAGATGCTGACTTTGACTGCTGTGCGCTACCTGAAGCGTAGAGTGGAGAAAAGTCCCCGTGTGACTGCTGAGGAACTGAGAAAAGATTTGTCAGATGTGGGTACTGAAGTTTCAGCTCAGACAATATGGCGCACACTGCGTAATGAAGGCCTCCATGCCAGAACTCCCAGGCGCATCCCCTTGCTGTCTCCAAAGAATAAGAAGAGTCGACTGCAGTATGCCAAAAGTCATGTGGACAAACCACAGAAGTTTTGGGATAGTGTTCTGTGGACTGATGAAACAAAATTAGAACTGTTTGGGCCCATGGATCAACGCTATGTTTGGAGGAGGAAGAACAAGGCCTATGAAGAAAAGAACACCTTGCCTACTGTGAAGCATGGCGGGGGGTCAATCATGCTTTGGGGCTGTTTTGCTTCTGCAGGTACAGGGAAGCTTCAGCGTGTGGAAGGTACCATGAATTCTCTTCAGTACCAGGAGATATTGGATGACAATGTGATGCAGTCCATCACAAACCTGAGGCTTGGGAGACGTTGGACCTTTCAACAGGACAATGATCCCAAGCATACCTCCACGTCCACTAAAGCATGGTTGCAGATTAAAGGCTGGAACATTTTGGAGTGGCCATCGCAGTCACCTGACTTAAATCCGATTGAGAACCTCTGGTGGGACTTAAAGAAAGCAGTTGCAGTGCGCAAGCCTAAGAATGTGACTGAACTAGAGGCTTTTGCCCATGACGAATGGGCGAAGATACCCGTAGAGCGCTGCAAGACACTTGTGTCAAGCTATGCTTCACGTTTAAAAGCTGTTATAACTGTAAAAGGATGTTGTACTAAGTACTAAGATTGAATGTCACTTGGGGGTTGAATAAAACTGATAATGATGTGAGCACAGAAAAGACATTTGTGGTTATTTCATTATAAATGTTATGTTATATTTGTCTGACCTACACGTGCCTCTTTGATTTAATTGTAAGCAAGATGACTGAATGATCAAAATCAATGTCAAACTGGCCAAAACACTCAATTTCAGTGGGGGTTGAATAATTTTGAACACAACTGTAGTTGTATAGTGTTGATTTATGAGAGTGAATTGGATCGCAAAGCAGCCTTGGCTGATGTATTACCTTCAATAGGTCATTTCACAAAGAATTTCATTTAAAAGCATTTAAAAGCATTTTAATTTCATTTAAAAGCAATGTACTGTATCTATGACAAAGGATGAATGTTAAGGAGGTCTATAAACTGACCCAATCTCTAAAACAATCTAAATAAACACAGCTTTGAATAAAGTGCTACACTTTGGCACCACAATCACACGTAAAAGCATAGGAGATGTGAAAAAGAATAGAAAGAACCTTTCACTGATGCACAAAGCATGAGGTTTCAGATGTCAAGGCTCAGAAAACCTATTTTGCGTAGAATATAAGTTCTGATGTTAATAAGATGAATGCAACAAGGTTTTATCACACATCAAAGTGCGATACACATCAGTATTCTTGGGAAGTGGATGGTAGTGTGTTTTCTAACTATTTGGCTATCTACCTCCCAATAAAGACATATTTAGCCACTTAATACAGAGCTTATATTAAAACATTGAAATAACAGCCTTGTAAATTTAATATATTGCTACATATTATCCCCACAATACGCAGGGAGTGTCTTTTCCCACTCTGAAGTTTAACATTCTACTTTGATCCCAGTTTTCGCTAGCACATGCCTGAAGGGTCTCCACATTATCACTTATGTTACCGTTGACCAAAATGTTTTCCATTTGTAATCTTTTGGAAGATGGATACTACACCTAGTTCTCAAATGTCTCTCATTACAACTGTACAGAAGGCCCCTGGATTTATAAGGAAGGGGGGCATGACTGCGGGGCTGGGACGGTCAGTCAGGATGGTCAGAGAAGGAGTGTTTGGACTGTGGGGGAAAACAGCGGGTGGTAATCAAGGGGTATATAAAGCCCTGTAGGGGAGGGTCTTACCTTTTGGCTCAGGTACAGCACAGGAGAGAGAAATTCCAGTATTCCTGCTGGCGAATTTTCCTTTGGGAAAACTTCTTACCCTGAAAAGACATTTGGCTGTGAGTGCTGGGAGTATCAGAGGACCGGGATTGAAAAGTGAAAGCTAGCATGTCGGGGAATTCTGACGAAGTGCAAGCTCCGCTGGAGCAGCTACGGGCACATGCGGCGGCTCAGGGATCAACAATCATGGACCTTATTGATGCTGAACCAAGCAGGGAGCTGTCCCCGGTGAATACAGAGGGGAGAATACAGTGGAAGAGGGAGAGGCAATCGAGGCCTCCACAGAGGCTGAATCCTGGCCCCCTGAGAGATCGTGGGCACAGCTTGGAGAAAGAGCTTCGTCCGGAGAACAACTGTGAGGAGGCCCTTAATTCGCGACCGGCAATGCCAGCAGCGGTACCGGACACGCCGGCAGGACGTTTGGGCCCCATGAGACTGCGGGAGCTGGGAGCCAGGAGGAGGCCGTCGGTGGTGGATGCAGATCGGGTGGAGCAAGATGGCCGCGGAGGAAGAATGCTCAGGACACATGGTGTGGAGGACCAAGATGGCCGCCGGGGAGAAGAGATGGAGCTGCACGCTGGGGAGGAACAGGATATCCGGTCGAGGAGCCCACTGGTAAAGCCATCACTTCTGGCTGCTGCGCGTAGCTCCGCCCCCCGGCATTGAGCAGCGCGGCGCAGGGCATCAACGCCACGCCAGCCACGATGGCCACGCCCCCAAGATGGCGGCACCCATGCCGGCTGCAAAAAAAAAATGAAACTTTTACCCCTTGTTGCTGCAGAGGATCATGGCACGGAGCACCGGCGGCAGAAGGCAGGAGAGCAGCGGGCGCAGGGCGGCAGCATCAGCTCCCCGCCGGCGCACTGAGACAATGCCGATCAGGAGTCCCGGGGGGGACACAGCCAGGACGACAGTGTGCCGGAGGTCGGATGGAACCAGGCCTATGGAGACCAGGATGAAGCGGATGTCCACCTACAACGCGGGCTGCATCAAGCTACGCGTCCTGTGGCTCTTGTGGGACTGGCGCAGGACTCGGCTGTGCGGCGCTCCGGACGGAGTGGCTTTTGGACGGCGGCGCAAAATTCTGGAGGAGCAGTTGGCGGATCGGCGGCCACTACCGGTGGCGCGTCTGGAGGCACATCACATCTCATGGCGGCACGTGAGTCTGATTTGGGGGGAACTTGGCGTTTCCAGGGCGAGGGGCCCTGTAGCGCAAGGGGTGCGGGTGCTGCAACAGGTGATGGTGCCAGACCGATGGGGATGGTAGAGGCCCTTGTCGCAGCCCTTCAGCACTGGCGGGACGTGCCAGTGGATTGGGTGGCAACAGCGCCGGCCAAGGTGCCGGCACGTGTTTCGGCGGAGGTGCAGACGGAGGCTGTGGAGGCAGAAAAAACGGGGGTTTCGGTGGAGAGTGGGGGGTCGCGGAGTACCAGTGGGTCCGCGCTTGATGTGCAAGGGAGGAGCACATGCGAGTTGTCGCCACTCAGATTGTAGGTGACCCCCGAGGTCAAAGAGAAAATTTGGAGAGGGGAGTATGTGGATGTCCTGTCCCTTGTGACCCCGGATAGGGAGTCAGTGGATCGCCCTAAAAAAACAGAGTATGGGTTGGAGGGAAAGGATAAGGAAAAGGAAAGCACGTTACCGCGGACGTGGGGGAATTGGATGCAGGGTTTTTTGGCGTATAGTGGTATTGTGTGCGAGCATTACCCGGAGCGTTGCATACCCTTGTTGGCTTACATAGATCTCATATGGGGAGCGTACAAGGTGTATGGCGGACAATGCTGGTTCAGATATGACCAGCAGTTCAGACAAAAATGGCGGTGCGCCCGCGTATGCGTTTCGACATACAGGACACCAACTTGTGGCTGTTGCTGATGACGCTGGCGCGGCCAGGGGGCAGTCCTTTCTTGGAGCTGCTGTCCCAAGGGCACTGTTGGGGGGGTCGGTGGGTGGAAGTAAGGGGTCCGGTTGGCTCTATAACGAGTCGCAATGCAGGTGGGCGGCATGGTGCCGCTTCCGGCATGAGTGTTCAGGGTGTGCGGGGCCCCACCCCTTGTTCAAGTGTTTTAAGAAAGGAGCAGGTGCAGCGACTAGGCCTGCCGGCCGGGAGGAGTTTAGTAGACGGGGTTTCGCCGGTGCGCGTCCGCGCGATGCTCCCGTGGCTCGCTAAATACCCGAGTCGTCAGGCGGCAGTGCTCCTGCGGGACGGGTTTTACTCTGGCTTTCATATTCCCCATTGAGCCATAAACTTCCCATTGTTTTCGGGAAATTTGGTGTCTGCGCGGGACAATGAAAGGGTGTTGGGAGAGAAGTTGAAGCGGGAGGTGCAACTAGGGAGGATGGCGGGTCCATTCGGGGAGTTACCCTTCGTCAACTTGAGAATTTCACCGTTGGGGCTGGTTCCGAAGAAGGAGACGGGAAAATTCATAATGATCCACCACCTGTCCTATCCGGCGGGGGCGTCAGCCAACGATGGCATAGGCAAGGATTCTTGTCGGGTACGTTATGCATCCTTTGACGAAGTGCTTCAGCTGGTTAGGGAGGCTGGTCTGGGGTGCTGGTTAGCCAAGGTGGATGTGGAGGCGGCATTCAGGATGCTTCCCATCCATCCAGACTGCTACCACCTGCTGGGCTGCTCGTTTCAGGGGAAATATTATTACGACCGTTGCCTGCCAATGGGCTGCTCCATCTCCTGCCACTATTTCGAGCTGTTCGCGATGTTCATGGAGTGGGTGGTGCGCCAGCGATCAGGTGAAAACTCCATAGTACACTACCTGGACGACTTTCTATTCATAGGTCGTGGGGAGTCTACGGTTTGCACAGAGTTGCTCGGGACATTCCGGGAGGTTGCAGCAGAGCTTGGTATACCGTTGGCGGAGGAGAAGACCGAGGGGCCCTGTAGCCGTTTGTCATTTCTGGGGATCAAAATAGATACGGTAGAGAGGGTTTTCCGCTTGCCGGCTGATAAGATTGAGGTGTTGCAGTGCTTGGTGGTGCGGGCCTTGGGCGCTAAAAAATTGTGGTTACAGGTATTGCAGTCGCTGTTAGGTTACTTGGCCTTCGCGTGCTGGGTGATGCTGATGGGTAGGGCATTTTGTCGCCGGTTGTCCTTGGCGGCAGCTGGCGTCAGGATGCCGCATCATTTTGTCCGCATTACTCGATCATTGAGAGAGGACCTGGAGGTGTGGTGCAAGTTTTTGGCGGAGTACAATGGGCGTACCTACTGGCGGGAGGCGGAAGCGGACAATGGTTCCCTGGAACTGTTCACGGACGCTTCAGGCTCAGGGGGCCTACTTTCAGAGGTCCTGGTGCGCCCAGGCCTGGCCGCGGGAATGGGCTGCTTCCGCTTTGGTGCCGAACCTGACCTTCTTTTCGATCGTGGTGGTGCTGGAATTGTGGGGCGAGAGGTTGGCGAATCGGAGAGTGATTTTTAAGACCGATAACATGGGCGTGGTGCACGTGGTGAACCGCTCATCTTCTGGTTCGGCACCGGTGTTGGCGTTGCTGCGCCATTTGGCTTTGCGCTGTCTTGAACACAACATCTTTGTCAGGGCGGCGCATGTACCGGGTGTGGACAATGTAATTGCTGACGCTCTCTCCCGGTTCTAGTGGTACCGTTTTTGGCAGGTGGCTCCTCTGGCATCCACGGCAGCGACGGCTTTCCCTTCATGGCTGTGGAACCTCATTTCGCCAGTCTAAGGAGGATGGTGGACGGCGCTTTGGCAGAGGTGACCTGGCGGTCCTACACGCAGGTCTGGCTGGAATGGGCAATGGTGGCAGAGAAGGAGAAGGGTTGGTTGGCCACCGAGGATCGGCGGTGGGCAACGCTGGTTTTTGTTTCGGATTTACAGGAGAAGGTGCGCTCAGGAGCGGCAGCACAGAAGGCTTTGTCGGCCCTGTCCTTTTTGTGCTGATTAATGGGGTGGGAGGATGTCGGTCGGGATTTTTGGTTGCGGAAAGCGGTGTCGGGAAGGCGCCGGGGCCGGGCTCCAGATCGTCGCAGGCCGGTATCAGAAGGATTGTTTTTCGGTCTGTTACGGATCTTGCCGGAAATCTGTTTTTCGAGTTACGAGGTGGCGCTGTTTCGGGTTTCTTTTTCTTTTTGTTTCTATGGGGCGTTCCGGGTGGGGGAATTAGTAGCACGTAGTTCCGGGGTAGAGTCCCCGTTGTTGGGGAGCCATGTGGTGACTTTGGAGGGAGGGGTCCAGATTTTTATTGCTCGCTCAAAGACGGATCAGAGTGGTAGGGGGACCTGGGTTACCCTGGGGCGGATTGAGGGAGCTGGGTGCCCGGGGGAACTGACGGACCGGTATCTGGCCCTGCGTCTGCAAGGTGAGGGATCATTCTTGGTACATGGAAGCGGGTGCCCCTTAACCCGGTACCAGTTTACAGCGGTGTTTTGGCGTTGCTTAGTGGGCTTGGGTGTCGGCCCGGCTTCTTACGCGCCACACTCTTTCTGCATCGGCGCCGCGACGGTTGCCGCGGGTGCTTCTCTGGAAATGCTGCGGCGCCTGGGAAGGTGGCGGTCAGAACGTTACATGTCATATATCCGTCCTAATTTACTGTAATTTCAGGTCGGCATCGATTTGTGTGGATCTTTGGGCACTCGTATGTGCATTGGGCTGCGCAACGGGCGGAACGTCGGCCGTACGGGAGGAACCTGGGTTTCCCGCCGGATCTGGTCACAGTTCATTGGTTGGGTATCCGGGGTTTGCGGTGGGCACAGGTTTTCCGGGAGTTGTCCTTCTTGTCTCAGAGGGTTCCGTGGAATATTGTCTTGTTGATCCATGCGGGGGGTAACGATTTTGGGATTGTTCGGTCGGTAGATTTAATTCAGGATATTAAACGGGACTTGGCATGTTGCCTTGGGTTGTTCTACTGGGTTTCTTTAATTTGGTCGGAGGTCACCCCCCGGCCGGGATGGGACACATTTGCGGCACCGAGGGCGCTGGACCGGGTCCGGCGGAGGGTCAACCTGTCAGGTATATTACACAGAAAAGGAGAATTTTAAAATGGATGCTTGTAGCCATTTTGTTTTGATAGACAGTTTTTCTTTCTATTCTCTCTAGGTTTAGAAATGAACGAGATTTTTATCTACAGAGTTCATTCCTGGGTGAAGTCTTTTATATTTTTTTAAGAAGTGCCAGACATGAAGGAACCTAGAATGTTTGTTTTGTGTGATAATGCTAGGTTTAAGTGCTAAGACGTGTCATAATTAAATTTATTGGTCTGTCTTAAGTTTCTAAAACAAAAGATATTTTGTCTTTTGGGTATAGGAATAATAGTTAATATTCTCTAATATAGATTTATATTCACAAAATATATGTTTATAATCAAGGTATATTTTATTATATTTACAGTAGGAAATATATATTCCAATAATTTTTGTAGAAAGTATATAATTGGTAAATAATAAAAATTACTAAAGAATAGATTCTGTTGAGTTAACCAGAAAATAATTCAGCTGAAAGTGAGTAACTAAAAGGGAGTAGGGATATAAATCAATGATGACAGATGGAGACACTGTGTCTAATAGCTGGGAGAAGAGAAGGTCTTTGTTAAGTCAGATTGATCTTTTAACTCGAGATAAGAAAATTAAAAAGAAAAGGGGGAATTAATTAAGAAGTGCAATACTGCCCTCTAGAGGATAGTAAATATTATAATTCATATTATTAAAAATATTGCCCGTGACGTCAAATTGGCTATAATAAGCGGCAATGTTGGTTACAAGTCAGTCGGAGATTCCAGGAGTCAGACTCACACCGCAATGCATTCAGACGTCCAGTACACATGACACTCTGAAGTCGGAGATTCCAGCATTCACAGACTCACACTGCAATGCATTAGACATGACACTCTGAGAGTCCAAGATTCCAACACTCAGACTCACACCACGATGCAGGCAGATCCCAAGACATGAGGCAATCAAGATTCTCACTAAATTTCTGACTCTCACCAACTCTCTAACTCACATGCATTGATTATCTGATATCGATAATTTTCACACATTCAAAAATTATTACATCAGGAATTCCAAGGCAGACTTATCAACATCCAAATTGGACAGGTAATGTATGAAAGAAATTAAGGAATTAATGTAAATATATATTTGTAGATATTCTTGCAACGTAGACTGAGACTTCTCAGAGATTCGATTAGATCCAAATTCTAAGTAATTTCTATTCTGCAGATAGAAATATGAAGAAGTGGATGTAAGGATTTATTCTTTTAAAGAAATGTTGTAAGATTGATACCAATATATATATTGAATTTGGAAATTACTGTGATTAAAATTAATAAGCAAGGAATTATATAACTACAAAATAAAAAGCAAAGGATTAGAAGTTTAATTCTCGAGATTAGGGGAGGATTCACTAAATAAGTTTTTATTACTTATTATTAAATTAGCTCATCTTTTGTTGATCCATGTAGCATAGAGATATATATATATATCTATAAGAGCTGGCTGGTTAAACATTGTTTGCTGGGAAATGCATGTTGTATTAAGCAGAAATGTTTATTAACCATTTGTGTATTAGTTACTAACTGATTAAGGTAAATGATATTAATCATATATGCAGTTACTAACCGGAGATACATATATTGTGAAGCTAGTTTTTATATGCTGATGGATTGTGGTTTATAAATTGTTGTTTATGATATGAGATTTGAAACTTTTTTGTATACGTAATAAATATATATATATTTTTATCCGATTATTGATTATTGTATTTTTTAAAGCAAAACACAGACAATTAAAAGAATTCAGGATAATTTCTAAGAAATATAAACGATTGATATTTGTGTCTCGTGTAAGTTTCTTATGAAATAATAATCCCTGATATATTGGAGGCAACTGCCGAGGTAGGTCCAGTAAGTCCAATATAGACATATTGGAGGCTTGGCTGATAAGTCCAATATAGAACTTGTTGTATTCACGTGCAGAGATTATATCCGACAAATTGGAGGCACTGCTGAGATAGGTTCAGTAAGTCCAATATAACAAATTGGAGGCACTGTACCGAGATTGTAGTTTTTGTTTGGAATATAATTGTCAGTATTGTCTGATTAGACAGAGATAAAATATATATATATATATATTTTGACTCTTTGTTGTATTTTGACTTGTGGTTTTTACGGTTATCTACTAAACAGTGTAAAAATGTCAGAGTCAGAATCTGAGACTCAGGAAGATGTAGAGATACATGCAGATCAAATAGTATTGATAGATGTTATGTCTTATCTAAAGGACAAGTTACACGTCACAGACGATTTATTTGATTGGATAAAAGAATTGCAATCAAATATACCTAATTATGTTGATTCAATCTGGTCAGATAAATCACATTTTCTTGAGTGTTTGCGAAAGATAAGTGCAGCCACAAATAAAAAAGACAAAGAGATTTTTGTTTTAAAAATTGTGCCTGAATGCATATACTTGATCGCGGAAATGAACAAGAGATTGAATGATGACAAAGAAACCAGAGACAGATTAGAAAATAAAAATTGTGACTTGCATGATACCGTAAATAAATTAAAAGATGAGTCAGAACGAATGATAATGGAGTTGAAAGTGTGTACAGGAGAAAAAGATCAATTGCAAGATGAGATTGCTCAATTATCCAAATTAAATAAGGAGCTAAACAAAAAGTTGGCGAGAATGAAACGCGAACATGAGAAATTCGCTGATGAGCTACGTCAGGTTGAAACTGATGTTCGAAGGGTTAAAAATCCTTCGTTAGAGAAGTTCCCTTTGAAAGCTTTGAGTCATAACTCATCACTGATTAGGCTGGAAGACAGCTCTGTTTATCTGAAGAGCCAGCAGAGCGAATGTGAAAGTGAAACTAAATCTCATGATGAAAAAAGAGCGAAGCCTCTTACACAGGAGTATTTCAAATCACATCACTCTAGTCAGCCACAGCCTATTAAGAAATCTCATAAAGTTCAGGATTTAACGAAAATTATTAATTTCTTAAAAAATTCAGTAGGTATTTTTGACCTTAAAGGATCCTCAAGGATAATAAATCATTTAAATATGTTTGAAGAAACTTTGTCAATATTAGGTATTAATTCAGATGCTCAGAAAATTGACTTGATCCCATGGGTCTTTGAAAGCAAACATAGGTATTTTTTTCAGTCTTTGAAAGAATCTGGTATACGGAACTGGAGTAAAATAGTCTCCAAGGTCAAATCTGAATTTGGGCCTCACCGTACCAATCTAGCTGCGAAAAGAGCAATTTTAACTCTAAAATGCAGACCTAATCAAAGCCCCCGTGAATTTCTTTCAGTCCTTAAAAATGCGTACAGCTTGGCTGAAAGAAACCCAGATTTTGAAAACCCTGAATTTATCCAATTATTTTATGACGCATTGCCAAATAAAATAAAGGTTATTTTGGCAAGAGATTATGACCCGAGAAATGGTTTGGATTGGGTACTAAAAGAAAGTATGACCCTATTTACTGTACTTGAATATAGTGAAGAAACTCAGGGGAAAAGAGTGAAAAACTCACCTGAGGAAATAGCGGAAGCTCACGTTAAAAAGGGTGATATTAAATTTGAGTCCCACAAAAAGAGTTATGCGGAAATATTGTGTGACTCCATACCTCAAAGGGAAAAATCCAAGCCAGATCAGGAAAGAGGGTTTGCCAGAGAAAATTCAGGAAGTAAATTTCAATCTAGGAAGCAATGGGTACCTAGAAGTCAGTGGGTTAAATCAAGGGAAAATGTACCTAGACAGGAAGAAACCAGAGGTAAGACTGAATCTGATGCGTCTGATAATGCGCAAGCTTCGTCCCCAAGGACGAATAGAAAGCGGAGATATAATGTACGCCAGAGTATTGGTCAAATGCAGGAAGATTTCCGTGTGCTGACAGAAAAACTGGATCAGATCACTCAGTTAATGACTGGAAATAGCCCTGGTCAGGTTGTGAGCGATGCAACACCTGCAGCCCCACCCAACCAGTGACTAGATGATGTTTCTGATGAAGTAACCAGTATCCATGACAATTTACCAGAAAGTGATGATGAAATGATTAATACAAATGTTTGTATGGTTGATGATTTAAACCCTTCCCTGCAAAGAGAAGGAAAATGTATTTTATCTCCCCAGACTAAGTGCGAGCAAGCTGAGAAGACTGGATCCGAAATGGAAAGCACAGCTGCCAAAAGGACGTTTGAGAGAGCAAAATCAGTTGGTAAAATCTGTACAAAACCTAATTTCATATCTCACTTTAAATTTCTCTGTAAATTGCATAGCATT
This sequence comes from Leptobrachium leishanense, assembly GCA_009667805.1. Classification (NCBI taxonomy): domain Eukaryota; kingdom Metazoa; phylum Chordata; class Amphibia; order Anura; family Megophryidae; genus Leptobrachium; species Leptobrachium leishanense. The sequence goes on from CM019063.1 coordinate 280,835,580, forward strand.
GAAGACCGATATTATGTGAATGTAGATTTACAAGATAATTTACCACATATTCCGTCCTTGCTAGACAGTGGAAGCCAAGTTACGTTAATATCAGCACATTATTTTGAACAGGTCCAAGAACTGTCCTCCAGGAAGCCTAGATTAGATAAATCTAATGCTAATCTAGTGAGTGTAAGTGGCACATCTCTGAAAGTTCTGGGCACGGCTAAATTTAATTTTAAATTGGGGAATAAAGTAATTCGGCATCCAACGTTTGTTGTGGATCTGCCCCAAAATCGCCTAATTATTGGAATGGACCTTCTCAAAAGGTTAAATCCAATCATTGATTTTATCAATGAGGTTATTTGGTCCCAAGTAAATGTTCCAATCAGCTACGATAGATCCCAATCCCATCACACTCAGCGTAACTGCCATGTGATTGAGGAAAGGCCGGATTCTATTGAAGTCCACTTCAGAAATAGCCAGACACCTGATATCTCTTTCTTAAGGCCAAAGCCCCTGACTCCAGGAGAGCGGGAGGATAACACCATATGTGTTCCCCCCGAGAGAATTCGAGATATATGTCTGGAAAATGACGTGCTAATTATTCACCTCCACAAAAGGGAAACAGAACCAAATGGACATAGTGACCCTGAAGTGATCAGATACCCAAATCCTCAAGATGAGTGGATAATAGATCTAGATAATGATGGAGACAGTCCTAATTTTATTGGAAAAAGTTATGTTATATATTTCTAGGAGAAATAAAACTGCCAAGCTCAATTGCATGATTGTCATCCTAGATCACCTCAGGATATGTGAAGATGGAACAACAGAAGACACTTAACTGGTATCATATGAAGTGATGTTTTAATTAACATGTGATTATTCTTCCCAGCATTCAGATGTTTAACTCAAGCTAGTAGATAGACTAGATCCGTACAGTTAATTAAATTTAATCAGAGATCAAGGTATCTATAGGGAATTTGAGTGAAATCGCTAGTATAATGGTTATTTATACTCTTTCTTTCAACAGAAATTGAGAAAAGTGGTTAATCCGAACTGCGACGTTAATCCACAAAGATGAATCAGACCACCAAAGAGACTGCGACTATCTGGATATTCTACGGTTTTCCGCACAATTCCAAGGAGAATGCTCAAGTCCCATGCGAATCAAGCTCATGCAAGCCTGAAAGACATGCTGGATAAAGCCAGGATACCGTTGATTGCTATGTACAAGAACCACCGAAGGAAAAGATTTGCCGCATATTTTATTGCAACCGATGTTTGATACAGAGAGAGAAGCAAATGTTTACCGGAAGAATCTGGTACAAAACAGAGAGTGTTCATACCCACACCAGTGATTCTCGTGAAAGTTCCTAAAGAATCAAGAGTTGTTATCGAGAAGTTACTTTTTATAAATGAAGTCTGGTATGACGAGAACAAATCGTTGTCGTATTCCAAGGGCAAGAGATACCCATGAATCCAGATTTGAAATCTTTGCTAAAGAACTAGCATGACCATACTATTGAACTTCTAATAAAAAAGATAATCTAACAATTATGCTCCAATGTATTCACAGATTGATCATCAATTGCTATCTGCTTATAACGGGCCAAAGATTACAGAGATTGTGATTTGTATAATAATTATGTTTCTAACTGTCTGGATGATTGTACTAACAAAGAAAGTACGTACATTGAAGTTGAAAAACACTGCATCTTCAATTATTAAATGGATGAAAGAAGAAAAACGTGTTGCGAAAGGTGGAAACCTAGCCTAATTGGTAAAGGGGGGAGATATTGTATGTTTTCCTAAAATTTATTTGATCAATAAATATCCATGAAACCAAAGGGGGGTTATGTCAGGTATATTACACAGAAAAGGAGAATTTTAAAATGGATGCTTGTAGCCATTTTGTTTTGAAAGACAGTTTTTCTTTCTATTCTCTCTAGGTTTAGAAATGAACGAGATTTTTTTTACAGAGTTCATTCCTGGGTGAAGTCTTTTATATTTTTTTAAGAAGTGCCAGACATGAAGGAACCTAGAATGTTTCTTTTGTGTGATAATGCTAGGTTTAAGTGCTAAGACATGTCATAATTAAATTTATTGGTCTGTCTTAAGTTTCTAAAACAAAAGATATTTTGTCTCTTGGGTATAGGAATAATAGTTAATATTCTCTAATATAGATTTATATTCACAAAATATATGTTTATAATCAAGGTATATTTTATTATATTTACAGTAGGAAATATATATTCCAATAATTATTGTAGAAAGTATATAATTGGTAAATAATAAAAATTACTAAAGAATAGATTCTGTTGAGTTAACTAGAAAATAATTCAGCTGAAAGTGAGTAACTAAAAGGGAGTAGGGATATAAATCAAAGATGACAGATGGAGACACTGTGTCTAATAGCTGGGAGAAGAGAAGGTCTTTGTTAAGTCAGATTGATCTTTTAACCCGAGATAAGAAAATTAAAAAGAAAAGGGGAATTAATTAAGAAGTGCAATACTGCCCTCTAGAGGATAGTAAATATTATAATTCATGCTATTAAAAATATTGCCCGTGACGTCAAATTGGCTATAATAAGCGGCAATGTTGGTTACAAGTCAGCCGGAGATTCCAGCAGTCAGACTCACACCGCAATGCATTCAGACGTCCAGTACACATGACACTCTGAAGTCGGAGATTCCAGCATTCACAGACTCACACTGCAATGCATTAGACATGGCACTCTGAGAGTCCAAGATTCCAACACTCAGACTCACACCACGATGCAGGCAGATCCCAAGACATGAGGCAATCAAGATTCTCACAAAATTTCTGACTCTCACCAACTCTCTAACTCACATGCATTGATTATCTGATATCGATAATTTTCACACATTCAAAAATTATTACATCAGGAATTCCAAGGCAGACTTATCAACATCCAAATTGGACAGGTAATGTATGAAAGAAATTAAGGAATTAATGTAAATATATATTTGTAGATATTCTTGCAACGTAGACTGAGACTTCTCAGAGATTCGATTAGATCCAAATTCTAAGTAATTTCTATTCTGCAGATAGAAATATGAAGAAGTGGATGTAAGGATTTATTCTTTTAAAGAAATGTTGTAAGATTGATACCAATATATATTGAATTTGGAATTTACTGTGATTAAAATTAATAAGCAAGGAATTATATAACTACAAAATAAAAAGCAAAGGATTAGAAGTTTAATTCTCGAGATTAGGGGAGGATTCACTAAATAAGTTTTTATTACTTATTATTAAATTAGCTCATCTTTTGTTGATCCATGTAGCATAGAGATATATATATATCTATAAGAGCTGGCTGGTTAAACATTGTTTGCTGGGAAATGCATGTTGTATTAAGCAGAAATGTTTATTAACCATTTGTGTATTAGTTACTAACTGATTAAGGTAAATGATATTAATCATATATGCAGTTACTAATCGGAGATACATATATTGTGAAGCTAGTTTTTATATGCTGATGGATTGTGGTTTATAAATTGTTGTTTATGATATGAGATTTGAAACTTTTTTGTATACGTAATAAATATATATATATTTTTATCCGATTATTGATTATTGTATTTTTTAAAGCAAAACACAAACAATTAAAAGAATTCAGGATAATTTCTAAGAAATATAAACGATTGATATTTGCGTCTCGTGTAAGTTTCTTATGAAATAATAATCCCTGATATATTGGAGGCAACTGCCGAGGTAGGTCCAGTAAGTCCAATATAGACATATTGGAGGCTTGGCTGATAAGTCCAATATAGAACGTGTTGTATTCACGTGCAGAGATTATATCCGACAAACCGGACGGTTTCGCACTTTGTGGAGCGACTGGGAGGGATTGCGGTGCGGCACACGGAATTGGAAGGAGAGAATGGGAACCTCATGCGTCATGATGGGTGCATTTGTCGGATATCGGGCTGGATATCCTATTGGCTGGGTTTATGAGCAGTGTTGAGAGGGCGCTGGCTGCGGTGGGAGCGCAGAGACTGCCGGTGGGGGGTGCGGCAGCCTCTGGCGTTGGCGTAATGCCTTGCCAGCAACGGAACAGATAAGGAATACGCCGCCTTCGGGTGGGCATTGGGGAGACGACCCTCACTTGAATAAGGTCAGGTGGGGCGATGAGCTCATGGAAAATAATTGGTGTAACTGCCTACCGCAGGACATGCGCGGTAGGGTTAGAAATATATGGATGAAGAAAATGGATTTACATGTTGGTTTTCAATAAAAGCTGCGGCCATGCCCTTTCCAATACAGAAGTGTTTGTGTGGTTATTGGGGGGAAAGGGTATGGCTGAACCGGGAGGTCACAGACCTAAGCAGTCAAGAAGGCCCCATGACTTATAAGGAAGGGGGGCATGACTGCTGGGCTGGGACGGTCAGTCAGGATGGTCAGAGAAGGAGTGTTTGGACTGTGGGGGAAAACAGCGGGGGGTAATCAAGGGGTATATAAAGCCCTGTAGGGGAGGGTCTTACCTTTTGGCTCAGGTACAGCACAGGAGAGAGAAATTCCCGCCCGCCCGCCCCTTTTATTCGGTGGTTTTTGTTTTCTTTTCTTCAAGTCACAGCAGTGGATGGCGCAATGCCTTGCCAGCAACGGAACAGATAAGGAATACGCCGCCTTCGGGTGGGCATTGGGGAGACGACCCTCACTTGAATAAGGTCAGGTGGGGCGATGAGCTCATGGAAAATAATTGGTGTAACTGCCTACCGCAGGACATGCGCGGTAGGGTCAGAAATATATGGATGAAGAAAATGAATTTACATGTTGGTTTTCAATGAAAGCTGTGGCCATGCCCTTTCCAATACAGAAGTGTTTGTGTGGTTATTGGGGGGAAAGGGTATGGCTGAACCGGGAGGTCACAGACCTAAGCAGTCATGCTTTTTAAGAGCTTTAAGGACTTGGAACTAATGTTTTGGCTGTATCTGACATAGCCCACTTCATTGTTTTTCTGCACCATTCTCCTCATCTCTCACTGACCATCTACCCCATTCTTTCACCTTCTATTCTTCCTCTGACCCATCATTCGCACATCTCAATTTGCCGCAACCCTGTCCCTCTTAACATCTTGATAACTTTGAGTTGGTGGCAATTGGTGCTGAATAGTTCACTTTCTACTGGACCTATTTGGGGAAAGGGGTTGGAGCTGCAGCTTCAACAGCCTCTATATTAATCCAGACCTGCATAAGGTAAGATGTTGTCTTTGCATTCAGTGATCAACTAAGACTGCTTTTAGAAACAATGACACACGCCAAGCATTTCGTTTGCATACATTACCTCATACAGCATCGTTTGTCTGTGCAAACACCCATTCCTCCCCAAACACGTCATGTGAATTTGGACAGACAACGCTTAACAAACAATACAGAAGCAATACACTAGTTTCTAAACTGCTGCCCAGCCACTAGGGGAGTCATCATTCCTGGGCCAACTGATGTTCACGCCCCCCCCATGCTTTATCAGCTCACATATTCCAGACCCTTACATTCCAGAGCCCACTTCCACATACCCAGAGAAGCCACATCCAACCAATATTTGACACAAAAAGGCACAGGCACTGCACCACTTCTAGAGCATGACAACTTTATTGGAAAATTGGAGACAGTCAGGGTTAATCAGAGAAAGGTGAAACTCAGGAGAATGACTGGAGAAGTGAAACTTCTAAGTCAAAATAGCCAAACCAGAAAAATTCTCCCATTTATCTCACTTTCCAAATCAGTCATTTTGACCTAGAATTTTCACTTCTCCAAAAGCTCTCCAGAGTTTCACCTTTCTCTGAATAACCCTGTATGTCTCAAATCTATCAAGTCTTTTTCAAGATGGAGTGAGCAATTTTGCTTATTTAGGTGGTCGGGATGTGAAGAGTATATCCTACCCTAATGTCCTGATTGACTGTAACACCTCAGTAAAGTGGAGGGTGTCCTTCGCCTACACGGCTGTCCGTCTGTGGATGGAATAAATATCTCCCAACCTTTGGGAATGTCTTACATCAGCACGTTTTGGTGTACTGGCAACAGTGGCTCTATACAAATATCTATCTCCTATGCAAGGTTGCCACCTTCTTCAAGTGATTGGCGGTGCTTGCACGCCAGCAGAGGGACGATGCATGCGCAAGCCATTAATTATGGGTCAGTGTTGAATGATGCCATTGGCTGGCCTCATGTGAGTAGAACATGTGCCTTTCACACCTAAACCACTGCAGGGACTTCTAGTTTCTGGAAGCCTTGTCAGAAGTCCTGGGAAAAAGGAAAGGAGGGGACTTGCCTTTTCCCAGCAACAGTTTTTTAAACTAAAAAAACGTTATTTAATATGGAAGTGAGGTCGGTATTTTTTTTATGTTTTTAACAGTCTAGTTGATAATTATGTTACAAAATGATCTGTAAACCCTGTTCTGGCTACATTTCTCACCTAAAAGATCTGTTTCTCAGTGACAAGAAACATAACAGCTGGGAAGTTTGTGTGTGGTCTACAATGTCTTTTGTTCGGAAAATTGGCTGTTGTTTATCGTATGCACTATTTGGCCATATTCAGAATGAAAAATTACTGAATGTTTCTGCGTTGTAGCTTTTTGACAGTTTTCTCATAGGTGTTGATACTTGGGAATAGTAAGGATGGAATTGACAACTAGATGCTAGCTTTGCGATGTTGTGTTGCCTTTGTTCTGTAGCCATCATATATTTATATTATCATTATTGACATAATATGCTTGTAAATATGTGAAACTGTTGCATATCTGAATTTAAAATTCCTTAAACAGACACTCCAAAGTCAATAATATTTTCTCTCTGAATAGTTTGCTGCAAGAAAGCTTCCTTTCCTGGTCTTCTATTATAATACACAGTTGCATATAATGGTAGCAACTTGAATTAAAGTAATTGCCTCCTCATTCAGTGGCAGGCTTTAAAGGATGTTTTTTATGGTGTTTGCATACTTATCATTACCGGCATCCAATGTAAGCCTCTGTAAAGGAACTCGAACAACAGCTTTCCCCGTAGTAAGGTACCAATACTGGGTAACTTATTGCTGTCTATCTCTCCATTTTCCCTGGCACTTTATACACCAAAGCTGTTGATAAAGCCTGAAGGGCGATACACACCGAGTGTTCTTTCAAAATGGACCACATAATGCTCCTTTAACCCTTTTGAGGGTGACTTTTGGGGGTGAACTTTTGTTCACGTCAGATTTGTGGTGTGGTGTGGTGTTAATTAGGAATGTGCATGGCTGAAAAACTTGTTTTGTTTAGTTTCGTTTCATTACGTTTTTAAATAATTTCATTTTCGGAATTTCGGAACTAATTTCGTTTCGTATTTCGTTTCGTTTAGTTTTGGATCGATTCGAAATTTCAAATTGATTCGAATTTCATATATCAATTCGATAGTTGATATCAATTTGAATTTTGGATCACTAAATAGAACCCCAATTAGTCAAATTTTGCTGTTAAAAGAAAAGCTAGGGTTAAATTTTAATCTGTGTCACAGATTTAGTATTTGAGTCAAATTAAACTGTGAAACAAAATTAATTTGTTTCATAAAGTCCTTTGCTGACTATTACTTGTATTTTAAGTTCAATAGTTGATATCAATTTGATAGTTAATTTCAAATTCAACAGTTGATATCAATTTGATAGTTCATTTCAAATTCGATAGTTGATATCAATTATTCAAATTTTTCTTTTATGATGATGACACAGTGTAAAACGAAATAAATTTGTTATATACCATTCTGTTTCGTTTCAAATTTGTATCGTATCGATTCGTTATTCGTTAGTACTTCCGAACTACGAATTATCAAATTTCATTCCAAATTCCTAATTTTTTTTAAACGAACGCACATCTCTAGTGTTAATTCACTTGAGAGTACTAGTACAATTTATCTTATACCTCACCTCTCGAGATCTGGTCGGTCAGCGTAGTGACTATGTTAATTATAGGGAGCGCAAAGTACAGTAACCTCGCGCTGAAAAGCACAAGATTCCAAACGCTAACAGGTCACTTGACCCATTTGCGTTTGGATTGTAATATGCAGTTTACACTGCAGCTAACATTAATGCTCAAGCAGGTGAGCGTTAACGTTAGCACATAGATTGTAATGTAGTCCTTAGATGGCAAATTTTTTCAGTGACTAAAACTAAATAACAGTTAAATTATGATGACTAAAGCTAAGACTAAAATCTATTTACATTTTTGTTGATCAATAAAAACTAGACAAAAAAGTTAGTGAGGGATTATATGGAAATAAAGCCAATCAGAAGTAATCTCATGTACGAGAGAACATGAGTTTTCTATGTTCAGGTAAAATGTGCAATGGCATTTCAGTCAGTGCAGGTTGTTTTAATATCTTGCAGTTGCACTTGAGCTTGAAAGAATGACAGAAAGTTTTAATCAATGCAGATCTAATTACTGGTTGTTTGTGAAAAGTAAGGTCATATTCTTGTTTCTTTGTGAAATTTGGTTTTATTTCTTTTTATGAAATAGACACGTTATATAGCATATGTTCAAACATTAATACCATATATAATAGCAGGCTAATAGATGTGTACTCCAGGAGTATATAATGAGCAATTCTGGAGAAATATTTAAATAACATATTAGAATTTAAACCCATTCGATTAAACCCATTCTACTCTAGACTTATTCAGCTAAAATGTTGTGATATTTAGTTGAGTAAACCTAGACTAAAGCTAAAACAATTCAGATGATTAAAATGACTAAAACTAAGTGGCATTTTAGTCAGAAGCCTATGACTAATACTACATTAAACTTTGCTGTCAAAATTAAAATTGCCTCTAAGTTACGTAGCGATCCATATAAGTACACTAAAATATTGCCATACTCGAGTATTAATTAATACTTTTCATAGGCGTGCGCACGGGGTGTGCCGGGGCACACCCTAATGCCAGCCCCCGGCACACCCCACAGGCCCGCGGAACACTTTGGATCCCGGCTGACCGCATCCCATGGATAGCTGCCGGGACACTTCATTTCCGCAGTCCTGGCGGCAGCCTCTGCTTCCCTGGTGATCCGGTGGCTGTGGGGTGCTGCATTGTGATCAGTGCTTCGCGCACAGACCGCAGGGCACGTCCCACAGTGAGTGACTGGCCACGAGCGCCGGCGAGCAGTGATGACCAGTCACCTGACCGCCGGCGCTCAATGACTGTGTCAGAGCGCTGGCGGTCAGGTGACAGGTCACCTCCGGCGTTCGTGTCCAGTCACTCGCTCACTGTGGGATATGCTCTGCGGTCTGTGCGCGAAGCACTGATCACAATGCAGCACCCTACAGCCACCGGACCACCAGGGAAGCAGAGGGTGCCGCCAGGTCTGCGGGGTTGAAGGGTCCCATCCCAGCGACTATCCATGCGATGCGGCCAGGGGCAAATATAGCTATGTATGAGCTGCTGCGGGCAAATATATCCATGTATGAGCTGCTGGGGGCAAATATAGCCATGTATGAGCTGCTTGGGGCAAATATAGCCATGTATGAGCTGCTTGGGGCAAATATAGCCATGTATGAGGTGCTGGGGCAAATATATCCATGTATGAGCTGCTGGGGGCAAATATATCCATGTATGAGCTGCTGGGGGCAAAATATCCGTGTGAGCACCTATATATTCATGTGAGCTGGGGGCAAATGTATCCATGTGAGCTGGGGGCAATTTATTCACGTGAGCTGGGGGCATTATTTAAAATGTGAGCTGCTTATTACTGTACAGCTCTGCGATACCCTCAAACACACCGCACATTACTGTACAGCTCTGCGATACCCTCAAACACACCGCACATTACTGTACAGCTCTGCGATACCCTCAAACTCACCGCACATTACTGTACAGCTCTGCGATACCCTCAAACATACCGCACATTACTGTACAGCTCTGCGGTACCCTCAAACACCCCGCATATTACTGTACAGCTCTGGTACCCTCAAACACACCGCACATTACTGTACAGCTCTGCGATACCCTCAAACACACCACATATTACTGGGGCTGGTATGACATTTTTTCCAGGGCTGGTTTTTATCCCCAGTCCGGGCCTGCTTCTGGACCACCAATACTCAACCCCCTCCCTGCAAAAAGAAAGGTAAGCAGGAGAGGGGGCAACTTTTATATTTAAACTGGGGGTTTTATTGCTGTGGACTTTGATACGCTCATACACTGTACATTACTGGGGTTTTATTGCTGTGGACTTTGTGATACGCTCATACACTGCACATTACTGTGGGATTTATTGCTGTGGACTTTGATACTCTTATATACACCGCACATTACTGTGAGTTTTACTGCTGTGCAGCTCTGTGATACACTCATACACACCGCACATTACTGTGAGTTTTATTGCTGTGGATTATGTAATAAGCTCATACACACCGCACTTTGCTGGGGGTTTTATTGCTGTGGATTCTGTGATACGCTAATACACACTGCACCTTACTGGGGTTTTATTGCTGTGGATTCTGTGATACGCTCATACACACCACACTTTGCTGGGGGTTTACAGTAATTGCTGTGGATTCTGTGATACGCTCATACACACCGCACATTGCTGGGGGATTTATTGCTGTGGATTCTATGATATGCTCTTTTACGCTGCACCTTACTGTGAGTTGTATTGCTGTGGATTCTGTGATACGTTCATACACATCGCACATGGCTGGGGTTTTTATTGCTGTGGATTCTGTGATGACTGCACTGTATGGCTGTGTGTGTAAATGCAAGTATTTGTCTTTAAACAGGCTGCTGTGCGTAAAATTCGGCACCTGTGTCCTTGTCTCAGCCCGGCATTGACCCTTGCCCTGCATCCAAAAGGCTGGTATTGCTCCTAGAATCGCCGCTATATCTTCTGCCTGCACTCCACAAAGTAAGAATAGTGAATAAAGCATCGTGAGATACAAGTAGGAGACTAAATATTGGTGCTTGGCAGCAGAAGGTTAACCTCCCTGGCGGTCTGATTTTGACATTTTTATATTAAAATCGGTGCATTTATTCAGCCCCCTGGTGGTTTTCCCGAGTGTGGCTTGGGGTTAAATTTCAATGCTGAAAGCAGTAACCCCGAGCCACACCTGGGCTGTTACATATCTGTCCCTGCACTCCCTCGCTATCCTCTCGCAGTCACCTCTGGCCGACCGCGGCGTCCTGGTTCCTGTTGCGAGTGGCTGATTCCCTGCACTTTGGGGGCCCTGCGGTGAATGGTGAATTCACCACAGGGTGGGGCAATTTGATTCCCCGAAGTGCGGGGAACAACAGTCGGCGACATTTCGGCGCTCTGTGAACGACCCCTATAGTAATGATATATTTTGACTGAATGCGTGAGTGTGTGTCTGTGTATGTTTGCATAAGGGTGCGTGAATATATATATATTTGTGTGTGTTTGAACTTTTGGGTGCACACCCTAATACAATAGGCTGCGCACGCCTATGATACTTAGTATATAACATACATTAACCCATATTTGGACCAATACTGGGAAATGTAAGATTTTAACACAGGGGGCATTGAAGGTTGAATTTTGAGGTGGAGCTATCTGACATTTCCTATTATAACCTTGCAATAATTTAGAAGACACACAAGAGAACAAATGTGGATTTATACTTAACTTTGGCAGGATTCTCTTGCCTGCATCTCTAGTGATATCATAAAGGTCTTCTGTTTTCTTCTTTGTTCATGTTATTAGTTTTTTTTTGTTCAGCTTTCATCACAAAGTTTTAACTTGTCTTTCATTAAAGGTTTTAGATAGCCCTATGTGGATTATTTTCATCATTTTAGTTGAAATAATGTATATCTCGTTCTTCCCCAGTTTAAGTTTTTATTAGCCACATATTGCAGTAAAATTGTAAGTCACTTCCAACCTGACACTGTACTGTAAAATGTGGCGTTTGTAATATCCTATGTGAAAGTCACCATTCTCGACACTGTAGGAAATGATGAGGTGAAAAGTCACTGATAGATAAAGTTTCCATACAATTAGAAGCTAAGTCGTCTTTCAGCTAAAAAACAGTGCACATATGTTTTTTTATCAGTACAACATTTATGTTAGCAAAATATTATCTTCTGTTCGTGGCTTTGTCTGGAGTGGACCAGTGTAGTATCTGATGTCGTTTGCAGCTGTTCACACACAGTATATATGTATACTACCGTGTCACCAAAAAAATACACATCTGACAATTCTTTAGTTATAAAAACAAGGTATATTTCTTGATACAAAGTAACTTACAAGCATATACGTCTGTTCAACTTCATAATAGTGATACAAAGAGAAGGGGGGGGGAGTTGTGCCCTCCTTGATCGCAGAATTGAATGAACACAACACCACAAACTCCAGCCTATGGCTAATATGGAATGTGTGATGAATCAGTATTCATTCACATTACCCAATAGTATTTGAACATAACTGTTCTAACTGATATTGTCTTTCCAAGTCATCACATACACAGTGAAAGCTGTTTAACCCTTTCCCATCGCAGGGCGTATCATGCCGCCCCTGTGGCAGGTGGGCCTTGAAGACGCTGGGCATACTAGTATGCCCCATTGTCTTCTGTGGACCAGCTAGACTCCACCCAGCAGTCAGCGTGCGCTTGTCTGCTGTGAACTCAGGCCGCCCCCGCTGCAGCCAATGACGAGCTAGGCAGGCCAAAGGAGGCACCCACCGAAGAGGGTGGCAAGCAGGGCATACTAGTACGCCCCATTTGGATTAACCACCTCCCACCAGGCACAACCCGCCTGGCGTTAAGGGGTTAATCTGAACCACATGTTCATACCAGATATGTATGTATAGCTAGGAACAAAGATTATGAAATATTCCTCACTTTACTGACTCAAGTATGGTGCAAAACTAACTCTAGTGTCGTTGTAGGGTTAGGGTTACTATTTGTTCTTGTTTTAGGGTTACGGTTACTTTTACTGATAGGGTTAACCTTACTCTAACCAACAGTTTCTGTTCAGTTTTCACCCCATTATTACACAATGCTCACTTCAAAAGAAGAAGCAGAGTCTGTTGCCTCAAAATTAAGAAAATGGAGTTGATTCTGTTGGTTAGGGTTACAGTTAACCCTATCTCTGAGAGTAACACCAACTCTGAAACTAACACTAGCGTAGAATTTGCAGCGTACGTGCTGCAGTAAAATTAGTCCAGTATAGTGCTAAGTTGTACTGCAAAAATAAACAAGGCAAGTACCCAGGACATACTTGAAAATTAGAGAAATCTCAATGTATCCTTCCTGGTAAAATACTTTATAAATAAGTAAGTGTGCAAAATTTTCTTTAGTATCTGAATGTAAAGAAACTTTTTATATTGGGGGCTTTTTCATTAGCCCAGGGCCTGTTTGAAAATTGTATTGAGAGATACATTAGTGTAAAATCTGAGGGTGTGGAACCAGAGGGGCTTAGGAGGGTTTAATATTAATCGTTTGTTAACTTTAAACACAAATCAATACTGGAGTGGTTAAACTTGATATGTAGACATACCTTACATTGCAAGCATTCTCAATGCATAATAAATATAAAGAAAGTCTTAATAACGTGAATTCATATTAAATACAACACTGCTTCAACATTAGAAATAAATTATTAATTATTTCAGCCATCCATTCATCTAAATTAAACTAAAAGCACACGATCTTAAACAACACAAAAACCAACCTATTGTAAGTTTTCAGAGTGACACAATTGTGAAGCAAACATCTAAACTAGGTTTGACCTTTGGCAAAATTAGAAGATATTTCATGTCCTAGAGATGTGTAATAAATCCCAGGTTTAAGAATTCCAGGACAGGCTTGTCACTTCCTGTAACACACTCAGATCCTTTATTGTAGGGTCAAAAACAGGAAAGGCTATTATAAACACTGCCATCAAATTTACTTTCTCTGATTTCACACAGCACAAATGAAAAAGGCCAAGTTTATTTTGTCAAGATTTCAAATGTAAACGTGTAGTTTGCAATAGTTGGAAGGCATGTTAGCGAATCAGACATAAATTCGAAATAACAAATTCCATTGTACCCCAATTTCCCCTCCCCCACTCACTAAATGCATAGATCGATTGAGATTGTTTTATGTTGTTTTTCTGGTACAAGTACCTTAAAACATTCATTGCAGTCTATGGGCAAGACTCTCAGAACAATGTTTGTTTTTTACAAATTGTGATAGATGTGATTTATCACATGGACATCACCGCAAGAAAATTGGGATACTCATCAAATTTAATCCCATCCAGACGACTTTCTTTATTTTCACCATTAAAAGTATAGGAATACGTAGATGCAGACTGCGTGAAGATCTATGAGTTGGCCAATGTATGTATCCCAATTATGTTCTATTAAGCCTTGGTTATTTTCTGGTGCAAATTATTGGCCCTTATCCAGTTAGCTCTCTGTGCACGGTACCCATATTCCCTTCATCCATTCCCCTAGGAGGGCAGAGAAGCGCTGCCTTGCTACCAGAAAGATGCCCAGGCAAGAAAAAATGGATATGAGAAACCCACCAGTGAGATTCTATCATTTAGTATAGTACAGCAATGTGACATCTGCGGCCCCCTGACTCTTCCTGGGGGGCCAGGGTGCCCAGTGGCATCGCTGACTGGCCAGTTGCCAGTAGTGGGAGCTGGCAAAACGGCATCTGCGGGGGCGGGGCTTGGCAATATTGCATGGAGCCATCAGCCTTTAAAAGAGGGTAAGGGAAGCTGCTCCTTGGCCTGTCGTGGGAGTAAGTTGGAGTTAGTGTAGTTCAAGTTCCTGCATCGCCTGGTGTCTGATTTCTTGATATTGACCTGTTTCTGGCTGAGGACCTGTATACATTTTGACCTGGCTATCCCTATCGACCATTCTTTCGCATATCCCTATTGTACTTTTGCTTGAGTGTGTGTCAGATTCACGTTTATGGTTTTGCCGTATGGTTTATGTTATTTCTAGTTCATGTATCTTGTTTTTCTGGTTCATGTTTTCATGTCTGTTTGTCTGTCTGGTTTCAAGGCCTAATCGCAAGGCATCCAGTTCTGTGTCTAGATCAGTGTCATGTCTGTTCCTAGTTTCTAGATTTAAGTCCTGTCCAGTCTGTTGCTGAATTCATCTACTGTCTTGTTTCCTGTCGTGTATCTGTTTTCTTGGTGGCTATACAGAAGCCTATCGCTGATAGTAGGCCTGCCTGCAGGCTATTGAACTGTGTGTTCCCCCTCTGTATAGACTGAGTACATACAGAATCCAATCTTAGATTGTAGGCCTTCCCTGCAGGCTAATGAACACAAGTGTTCCTGCTCTGTATGTCTCAAAAGTAAGTCTTGCATCAGCTATCTGTATACCTTTCGTGTTCTTGCTGTTCTAGTTAATGTAGTTAATTTGTTAATGTGTTTAGATAGTTAATGTGTTTTCACCCAGCGACCTCCTGGCCACGAAGCCATTTGGAGCTGAAGTGGTAATTAGGTTTCTTGTAGTACCTCCCTGGTGTAGGAATCCAGGTACTACAGCCTTTCCTGCTGTCTGTGTTCATGAATCTGTCCTAAAAAATCCAAATAAACGCTTCTCCAGGGTAGCGCCTATAGCGCACCGTTACAAGCAGCTTATTATATTTATACTGGAGACCCACCTGCAGGATTATAATGTACAGTAGGTGTTAAAATGTGAGCAGGACAGTTATGGTGTAACACATACACTTTACATATTAGTATTGTGACGGAACCGTTCTCTTCCGCATGTCCTGACTCTCCAGACACCCCTTTGTTGCGGTCAGCCCGGCTACTGGGAGCGCTGTCCTCAGCGCCTCGAGAAGCTTGACCCGCCTGCTTCTGTTTCTCTGCCCTGGAGCCGTTAGGAATTTCCAGAAGGCCGCTCTGTGCCTTCTGAGGTTGAGTGTGTAGTGTAGCGTAGTTGAAGGAGACACCAGACGCGGCTGTATGTTCCAACAGGATTCTCTCTCTCTCTCCTCTTTAATGAACAAAAACGCCACAATTTATGCTGAGATCCAACAGCCATAATTTGCATAAATGACCCACATTGACCTACTAAAATGCTAATTACATTGTCAGATATTTACAATAAACATTCCTCTTTCTTCATATCACACATCATTTACATAATCTATTGTAAAGGAAATCAGTTAGGTTTTGGCTGAGACAATGGTGACTCCCAACCTCTGAGACATGTAAACAGATAGCAGATGAACAAAGAGAAAACCCTTTTGCCTAATCACAAATTACTCAAACCTATTTTACAATCTATACGAAAGAAAGCATTTGAACTCGCTGCAGGTAGTATCTTTAATAAAAAACAAATTTTTACCTAAAGAAATATAAGTATATTTAAAACTTAAGCTACGCCATTTTACACTAAACTAATTTAAACTAAAACCAAACAATGTAAAATATATTTAAAATCACACGATATAAATGAACATAAAGTCTCTTGGGGTTTGAAGCGTAGAGCGCCACGTCAGCTCCATGACATATGTCCCCCCTTCCAGAATGGCAGGGCAAGCTTAGATCCCAAACGGATCGCTTGCCACTGACGAGACTTCTCACTTTGTCCCTTTTCTGCACCATCCTCAAAGTTCCAGGGTGCTGGCGCACATGCACCATCAGTGGGGTCTGACGGTCGCTGCAGGGTTGTGGGTCCATAGTCCCGGGGTAAGAGGCAAGACACCCCTCTTGTCCAGTGCACCACCCAACAGGCCACCACAGTCCACAGAGAAAAATTGTTCATAGTGGGCACACTGGGCCTCCTCCCCACATGTCTTTTCCTCCAGCATATTTCTGAAGCCCCAGGACCAGAACCCAGTCAGCATACAGTCCCCAGTCTCTTCTTCTGCTGATGCCCCCCTCCCAAACATTCAAAAGGGGCCCACCACACAATCCCAAATGGATGCAATTCGTCCTGGGACCAGGAATTTGGTAGCCTCTCAGGATGGTCACTCACTGGTTGCCATGGCAGGTGGGCAGTGGTCTCCATCTTCCTCGATGACCCAGTACACTCTGTGGTCAACACAGCGTCTGGCTTCAGCAGCACGGGGTACATTCGCCGCTGGGTAGCAAGGCTGACTGCCTCCTCTCCCTGATGCCCACTCTGTTCTGCGGGTGGCTCTTCACCTGAGGTCAGGTCGAGCTCCGCTGCCAATGTGAGGCTGATCTCTTTTCCCAGCTCATCTCTCCGGTGTAACTCCTCACCGCAGGCATGCCGCCTGATGATCTCGGCATCCAGCTGTACCTCTGGCCGCATGGTCCTTGCTTCCAGTTCAGCAACTGATGACAGCAGCTCGGCCTGGATCTGTTGATGCCGCACGGTCTGAAGCTTCTCGTTTTCCAGCTGTTGGTGGGCAACACACAGCATACTTTCGGATTGTCGCAGCTGCTCACCAATACTGTGGCATTGCTGGGTCTCTGCAGCAAGCTGCTCCTGTAGCTCTTGACATTTTCCTTCCCAGGCAGTGATGGAAGCCTGGAGTTCAGCCTTTAGTTCTTGGCACTGACCCTCCAGCTGTTGACATGCCTTCTCGAGTAGCTGGGCCTTGCTTCACTCTGCCTCTCCATCTGCTCTCAGTTGGTCATTCAGCAATCTGGCCTTCTTGAGATTCTGGCCTACTCACTCAGCGTTACTCTGTTCGGCTGTCAGCTTCTCCACCAGCTCCATAATCTTGGATTCCAGGAGACACTTTTCCCCCAAGGCTGTCTGGACTTTTAAAACGCCAATGGCCATGGCCTCCTCTCGCTCTCGAGCAGCGTTATCCTTGGCTCGCTCAGCAGCTGTAAGTAAGTCCTGTAAGCCAGTGAGCTCCATCTCCAGGCGCTGTACATTCACCTCCACGGCATCTCTGGATAGTCTCACCTCATCCAGCTCTCTGGCCATCTTGCAGCTCATTTTGCTGGTTCTGTAATGTCTCTGTCAGGGCCATTATCTGTGCTCGAGCAGTAAGCAATTCAGCCTGTAACAAGCTGACCAGATCGTCCTTGATCTGTGTGGCCCCATCTCTCATGAGGGGAACAGCCTGGGTGTCAGTCTCTCTGGTGACCTGATACTGCCCGCTGGAAGATGGCTTACTGTTGTAATCCCCGGGCTGTGACGGCGTTTTGCTTTCGTCTGCTTTGGCTCGGCCACCTCTCTTTTGCTTCTGCTTCCCACTGGCTCGTGTGGGGAGGCTTCCTCCAGGGGCTTCAGTGACTTGTAGCTCGGCTGCAGTTTGCAACCTTTTTAAGTCTATTTAGAGTGCCCATTCCTCAGCAGCGAGTCCCTTCAGCACGGGCCAAAAGGCAGAGTCCTCATACACGTCCAGGTAGCGCCCCTGGATGCTGCACAATTCTGCATGTCTGGCAGCCAGTGGACTGCCATAATTGCCTCCCCCCTTAAAGTAGATCCATGCTGGGCCAGAACCGCGGAACACATGGCCTGGGGAAGCTTCTCGTCAGTTTCCCAATCCTCCTCACACACATTCCAGCAAGTCCTCGTATTTGCACTCTAGATCGAGTGCGGCATGCAGCCAGTGCACCAACTGGTCTCCACGGCTCACAGTGGGCTGAGGCCCCAACACCTGGGGTCTCCACAGCTGAATGTCCTCTGTGATTCTCTGCTCATAAGGAATAAATGAGCTGTCCTGCTCCATAGTCCTCTGTAAACGGTTTTCTTTCACCGCAGGCAAAAACCTCTGCGGTCTCTCTCAGCGGGAACACATCTCCACTCGCTCCGGGTTGCACCACACTTGTGCCTTTGACCCTTACTTCAGTATTCGTTCCTTCCATGGCTCTCCAGCAGGTCCTTCAGGGTGTCCTGCTTGCAGGCTGCGTAGTTTGTCATCTCAGGGTGTCTTAGTGTTGGAGAGGCTCTATCCACACCGCTGTCAGCCAATGTGACGGAACCGTTCTCTTCCACCTGTTCTGACTCTCCAGACACCCCTTTGTTGCGGTCAGCCCGGCTACTGGGAGCGCTGTCCTCAGCGCCTCGAGAAGCTTGACCCGCCTGCTTCTGTTTCTCTGCCCTGGAGCCGTTAGGAATTTCCAGAAGGCCGCTCTGTGCCTTCTGAGGTTGAGTGTGTAGTGTAGCGTAGTTGAAGGAGACACCAGACGCGGCTGTATGTTCCAACAGGATTCTCTCTCTCTCTCCTCTTTAATGAACAAAAACGCCACAATTTATGCTGAGATCCAACAGCCATAATTTGCATAAATGACCCACATTGACCTACTAAAATGCTAATTACATTGTCAGATATTTACAATAAACATTCCTCTTTCTTCATATCACACATCATTTACATGAAGGAAATCAGTTAGGTTTTGGCTGAGACAATGGTGACTCCCAACCTCTGAGACATGTAAACAGATAGCAGATGAACAGAGAGAAAACCCTTTTGCCTAATCACAAATTACTCAAACCTATTTTACAATCTATACGAAAGAAAGTATTTTGAACTCGCTGCAGGTAGTATCTTTAATAAAAACCACATTTTTACCTAAAGAAATATTAGTATATTTAAAACTAAAGCTATGCCATTTTACACTAAACTAATTTAAACTAAAACCAAACAATGTAAAATATATTTTAAATCACACGATATAAATGAACATAAAGTCTCTTGGGGTTTGAAGCGTGGAGCGCCACGTCAGCTCCATGACAAGTATATATTAGGGATGCACTGAAATTTCGGCCATTGAAAATATCTGGCGAAAATGGTGCTTTCGGACGAAAGGGAAAAACGACTAGAAAAAAAAGTCCGAAAAGGAGTCATCCGAAACTGGGCCTGGAGACCCGGCCGAGCTGGGGGCTTGCCTGAACCCGGAGCCGGACTCCGCAGGTGATGCAATGATCCACTCCTATTGGCTACAATTTAGCCAATAGGAGCTGAGCTCCCAGGTGACGCTGGCGGGTTTTGCTCATGTCCGAGTGTGAGGGCGAGGAGCCCCAAAGAGGAAACAACTTGCAAGACCTGGGATCTGCAGGCTCCGAGTGGCTCCACTCGTCACCATCGGGATTAGGGATGAGCTGTTCGGTTCGATCAGTTCAGAGTTCGACTCGAACATCGGCAGTTTGAAAGTTCGCAAACTTCGAACCTTTTGGCGTGTTCGGTTCAAGTTCTAAAATATTTTTTTTGAAAAAAGTATAAAAAATGCTTAAAAAATACTAAAAAATCTAGAAATAAAGAGACTCTTTACTACAGAATGTTAGAAGCAACGGTTTATTAGATATTGAATTAAAAAATAATGTCTACGTGCAAAGATTCTCACCTCTAAATGACCTGTGTTCTCAAACGGTGTAAACAACAGGTGTTTAATTAGTGTTTGGAAATAACATGTGCTTTTAATTAGTCTGGTCTAATGAATTTGATACATTGTAGACTGAGGGTGTCTGGAGGTGTCTCCTGAACATGTATCAAACAACACCTGTGCTTCTGAGAAGTGTTCATTTCTCTGCTAAATGTTCCTCTGATATGCTGTTTAACCCCTTAACCCTGCATTTCACTGCTGTGTGCTCAGCTCATTTTTACAGCTTTCGCTCATCATGTTTAAACGCGATTTGAAGCCACATTTTATTAAATGACTCAGACATATTAGATATTGTTTTTTCCGGCAGACTCGGCAGATTCATAATATATCATTTTTATATGCATACGTCATGTCCTGCCTGTATATTATGACAAAAAATGCAATAAAAATAGAATTTTTAATCATCTGCAGTGTGTAAAGTGTTTTTTTTTCACATTTTAGCACATGAGCGTTTGCGGTTATATTTTCTATAGGGTGCGCTTGTACAAAAATTAGAAATGGGGACTTGTTACATTTTGTGGGGGGAATTACGTGATTTTTAGCAAACGCACCCCATAGAAAAAAATCATTAGTGCAGCATCATTGTTCACATTATAATTGAAATGTGAACAATATTGCTGCATTAATAAAAATAACACACAAAAAAAATACTTTTTTTTATTTTATACCTGGTCATGTTGGGTATCATTCGAAAAAGCCATGCTCAGGCCTTTCGATTGACACCCTCCATCACCCCCTAGCTGCCACAGTTCTGGAGATATCAGGATTCAAAGAACCCCCTATCTCCACCAGGGGATTCCAGGCAGCTAGGGGTTCCCCGGCTTTCTGACGTCACCACGCTATGCGTGAGGACGTCAGGCAGTGAGGGGGGACCCGGGGGTGGAGCCGCCATCCAAGATGGCGGCCCCCACCGGAGCTAGGCCGCACTTCGGCGCCGCAAGGCATCTCTATACACCGCCCCATCAGCATCTCTAAACACAGCCTCACAGCATCTCTATACACAGCCTCACAGCATCTCTATACACAACCCCTTCAGCATCTCTATACACAGCCTCACAGCATCTCTATACACAACCTCACAGCATCTCTATACACAGCCTCACAACATCTCTATACACAACCCCTTCAGCATCTCTATACACAGCCTCACAGCATCTCTATACACAACCCCATCAGCATCTCTATACACAGCCTCACAGCATCTCTATACACAACCCCATCAGCATCTCTGTACACAGCCTCACAGCATCTCTATACACAACCTCACAGCATCTCTATACATAACCCCATCAGCATCTCTAAACACAGCCTCACAGCATCTCTATACACAACCTCACAGCATCTCTATACACAGCCTCACAGCATCTCTATACACAACCCCTTCAGCATCTCTATACACAGCCTCACAGAATCTCTATACACAACCTCACAGCATCTCTATACACAACCTTAAAGCATCTCTATACACAACCCCATCAGCATCTCTATACACAGCATCTCTATACACAGCCTCAGAGCATCTCTATACACAAACTCACAGCATCTCTATACACAACCCCATCAGCATCTCTAAACACAGCCTCACAGCATCTCTATACACAACCCCATCAGCATCTCTATACACAGCCTCACAGCATCTCTATACACAACCCCATCAGCATCTCTATACACAGCCTCACAGCATCTCTATACACAACCCCATCAGCATCTCTATACACAGCCTCACAGCATCTCTGTACACAACCTCACAGCATCTCTATACACAGCCCCATCAGCATCTCTATACACAGCATCTCTATACACAACCCCATCAGCATCTCTAAACACAGCCTCACAACATCTCTATACACAACCTCACAGCATCTCTATACACAACCTCACAGCATCTCTATACACAACCCATCAGCATCTCTATACACAACCTCACAGCATCTCTATACACAACCCCATCAGCATCTCTATACACAGCCTTACAGCATCTCTATACACAACCCCATCAGCATCTCTAAACACAGCCTCACAGCATCTCTATACACAACCTCACAGCATCTCTGTGAACCCTCAAATGAACCCCCCTATCTCCACCAGGGGATTCCAGGCAGCTAGGGGTTCCCCGGCTATCTGGCATCATCACGCTATGTGTGAGGACGTCAGGCAGTGAGGGGGGACCCGGAGGTGGAGCCGTGATCCAAGATGGTGGCCCCCACCGGAGCTAGGCCGCACTTCGGCGCTGAAGTGCGCCCCGGTGTCTAAGGGGTTAAAGCCAGGGACCACTTAAAAGGGGAGACTCTGCCCTTTTAAGCGGTAGAAAGAACGCAGGGAATTCGGCAGGAAGGGTATTCGCAGTAATGCACGGACCGATACAAAGCTGGTAATCTGTTCCGGAAACGCCAATAACCGGATGAATACCAAATGAACCAGGAAGATGGGAATTTATATGAATAAAAATTTATTATAAATGAATAAAACAAATAACGCCCAACGCGTTTTGTCTAAAAGACGTCCTCAAGGGCAGTAATAATATGCAGTGTTATCAAAAGATAAAATGATATAAATCACAAGACTTCCCATCATGCCTTATAACATCCTTAAACAATTTTCATTGGTTCAACAATTAACCATGGCGTTTTCCTTATATGGGCCTTTCTTAGCTTAGTTTTTATTCCCATGATCCTCCTGGATAAGGGGGCCCAATCAGCTTGTTTGCATTTAACCAGTTCTTAGGTAAAAGTTCTTTTTCTCCAATTTCCCTCCTTCTCCAATAATTTGCCGTTCCACCCGCACCTTCGGCAGCTCCGCCACGTCACTTCCGCCCGTGGCGTCACATCCGGTCCTTCCCGCCCCTCTCACCGCCGGAACCTCTGGATACCGATCTTGTTTCCCACTCGAGCCACTGATGTTCATTGGTGCCATCGTATCCAATTCCCTCCATAGTCGGTCTCCCCGATCATACAGACTCTTTTTTCCGCCCTCAGATATTTAAGGCAGGATCTTCTTTTCCACTTAGGCCGGTGTTTTATCCTTACACCCTTTCCATTTCAGTATGTGTCTTCTTAGATAGTGTCGTGGTTTCTCCTCAGGGATATTCATAATCATATAAAAACATAAAAAGGAGGAAAAAGAGGGATAAGAGGAGAAAAGAAGAGAATATACAACATATAAATAATAGAAAATAAAAAATAGTAAAAAATCAAAAATAATAAGAATAATAACAGAATAAAATGAAACATAAATAAATAGATGTAATTGAAACATATCAATAAGGATAAACAATATGAATATTAGAAATAAAATAAATTAATGTGAAAATAAAAATAAAAATAAATATAAATATAAAAATAAAAATAAATATAAAATATAAATAAATATAAATAATAATAATAATAATAAAAATAAATATAAAAATAAAAATAAAATTAAAATAAAAAATAAAATAAAAATAAAAAAATAAAAAATAAAAAATAATAAAAATAAAAATAAGAAGAAAAATAAAATAAAAATAAAAATAGAAATAAATAGAAATAGAAATAGAAATAATAAATATAAAAATAAAAATAAAAAATACTACTAGTAATAAAAAAATATATGATATATACGAAAAATAGAAAGAAAATATGCATCAAAACCTTCAATCTCAGAAACAGGATAAATCTAGTTCCTCATTAAGACCTAATGGTGACATAGTTTTTAATTTGTAGATCCAAAAGGACTCTCTCTGAAGTAATTTTTTATTCCTATCACCCCCTCTCCAATTTTCCTCCACGTATTCCAGGCCCATAAAGTCAAAGGTTCCAACATTGAAGAAAGGACAGTTGTTACAGTGTATCGGTACCGAATGTTTCAGGAAATTTTTTCTAATATTGTTTTGGTGTTCTAGCATTCTTTCTTTAAGTTTACGTTTTGTTTTTCCTATGTACTGTTTGCCACAGCCACATTTGAGTAAATAAACTACGAATTTAGTATCACACGTTATCTTGGATTTGATCTTAAAATTTTCTTTCGTTGTAGTACTGGAAAATGAAATAATTTTATTTTTCTTTAGGTATTTGCAAGCCTTACATTTGGAACATCTAAAGAAGCCATTCAATTCATTGTTTTTTTTCTCCCTGTTCGGTTGAAAAGTAGCACTAGGAGCAAGGATCGATTTTAAATTCCTTGCCCTTTTGAATATCACCCTTGGTTTTTCCGGGATGATTTTACAAAGAATTGGATCTTTTTTTTAAGATAAACCAGTTTTTTTAAAGGATATTTCTAATCCTGTAGTGATGTGCATTAAACTTCGTAGTGAAGGAGAATTGGAAATCTTGATTATAAACATCTTTTTTTAGGTTTCTTCTCAAAAGATCTTTCTTCTCCACCAAACCAACTTCATCGCATATCCTTGCCACTTCATGTCTATCGTATTCCTTCGCTATTAGTTTCTCCTGAATTGTACCAACTTGATCCACATTATCTTTGCGGTCCGTGCAATTCCTTCTGACCCGTAATGCCTGACTCCGTGGAATTCCATCTAACCAGGGCTTATGATGACTGCTCGTATAATGGATATACCCATTTCCATCCGTGGGTTTGAAAAAACATTTGCTCTTTACTAAATTGTTATGACTAAAGAATACGATATCCAGAAAATTTATTTGATCATGACAAAAGTTTGCTGTAAACTTTAAACCGAAAACATTTGTATTGATATATTGCAGAAACTGATTGAAAACTTCTAGTTCACCATCCCAAATAATAATGACATCATCAATGTACCTTCGCCAGAGCACCAAGTTTGCCCCCCAAGGGGAGGTATTCCAAATGAAGGAATCCTCCCAGTATGCCATGTATAAATTGGCATAACTAGGGGCAAACTTGGTGCCCATGGCTGTACCGTTGATCTGTAAATAAAATTGTGAATCATAAAGAAAAAAATTATGTTCCAGAATATATCTTATCGCTATTCCCAAAAATTCCTTCATATCTCTACTAATCCCTTCCTCCTTCTGGAGAAAAAATCCAACTGCCTCGACGCCCAAATCATGTTGTATTACTGTATAAAGGGCTGTAACATCCAGGGTTGCCCAATTATAAGTGGGGCGCCATTTGATATTCTCCATTTCCTGTAGGATATGGGCAGAGTCCGTAATGTATGAAAGTGTCTTTTTTACCATAGGTTGTAAGAAAAAATCAATAAACTCAGATAAATTTGCCGTAAGTGAATCAATCCCACTTATAATGGGTCTTCCTGGAGGTTCATAGATGTTTTAATGCACTTTCGGCAAAAAATAAAAGATTGGGATTTGAGGATTGCGGTTAATAAGAACAACATATTTTCATTTTCAATGACTCCATTCTCCACTGCTCGTTCTAAGATCTTCTCCAATTCCTTAATAAACGTTACGGTGGGATTTGTCTTAATTTTTTATAAGTAGTGTTATCTGATAGTATTCTATCTGCCTCTTTTTCGTAATAGGCTCTTAGCATCAAAACCCACCCCTCCACCCTTATCTGCTTCCTTTATGATGATATCTCTCCTTTTCTTTAGACATTGCATGGTTGTAAATTCTTCTTTACTTAAGTTGTAATTTTTCTTAACTGTGTTGATTTTTTCAAAATCATCACAGATGGCTTTATAGAAGGTTTCAAGATATGGTCCTTTTTCATGTTGGGGAAAAAAAGTGGATTTTGGTTTGAACCTAGAAATTTTTTCCTCGTTCTTCTTTTCCTGTTCCCCCTGTTCTCTAGTGTTCATTTCTCTTTTTTAAGCGGTGCCTGGCTTTTTTTTGTGGGACCTCCCAATCAGGAGGGAGAGGGATCCGAACGTATCCCCCCTCCCTTCCAGGCGATCTCCCGGCATTGCCGTGGAGTCGCCTGGAAATGACGTCATCGCGTATAGCGCGATGATGTCATTTACATCGGGAGGAGCTTGACTTCAGCGTCTGAGGATGCTGAAGTCAGAATGCCACGGGACCCCGGACAGAGAGGTGAGTATCTCCGCCGGGGGTCCCGCAAAGCTGATGACGTGTGGGACACGTCCTTCTCAGCATACAGTGGGAGTAACTGAGGACGTGTCCCACACGTCGTCAGCAGTGAAGGGGTTAAAAACGTCTTTTTTAAACTTTTTGTCCTTGTTTCCTGTCCCCCAGGGCACTACCTGGACCCCCATACACCTTTTATGGCAAATATCTTGCATATATGCCCTCTTGGAGGGCACTCTAAAAATCGAATTTTGAGCCCCATTGACTTGTATTGAGTTCGAGTTCGAAATCGAACTTTTGAAAAGTTCGAGTTCGAATGCTATCTGAACTCGGGTGTTCGGTTCATCACTAATCGGGATATGCACACTATAGACCTCAGGGGACAGTGTAACCCAGGAGCCCTGCTGGTGTATGGAGCCTGCTGTGTGCCACCGCGCTGGGCTGCGGACACGCCGCCATGAGAAAGGAGCACCTCGGGTAATTTTTTTTTTTAAAAATCAGTCATCCAAACCTGGGACCTAGAGGCCCTGCCAAGCCAGGGGTTTGCCTAGGCCTGGAGGTCGGCCGAGCAGATAGAACCCCCTCAGACGAACCCCCGGCTCCTCTCCACAGGCCCAGGTTCGGATGACTGATTTTCGATTTCAGTTTCTGGCCGATCTCGGCCTACGTTTTCGGTTTTGTTGTCGGCCTCAAAATTTATTTTCGGTGCACCACTAGTATATATCCATTAATTTGTATTTATGCATTTGATGTGTACTATTTTTCCATCTAGTGAGAAAACACATGATATATACAACATATATTTTTCAGGCCCAGTCTTTATCAAAGTCACCAGCTTTACACCCAAAATAAAGTTCATAACACTTTTTTTTACAAGTGGCGTGAAATTTATCCTTTGAGACTTGAAGGTTACTTCACCAAACAAGTAGCAGAAATTGTCCGAATGATTTAAACACTTTCTTGGCAAATTTAAACTTTTTTTAAAAGTATTAAGACATACAGGATTATTCAAAGAAATCCAAAAAGTAACTGCATGTTCGGTGACTTTCCATTCCCCGCACTTCGGGGTGATTTGACGATTCCTAGTTCGTTGACCCTGCTGTGTATTCAGCAGCACCGCAGGGCCCCCTGTAGTGCAGGGAATACTCGCCGCCAACCCACAGAACACTTGCCGAACACTCACCGAATACTAACCAAACACTCACCGAACACCTGCAAAAACCAAGCCGAACATGCAGGAAAAATCCGAGCAGCTGACGATCTCAGCGCAGAGCAGCCGCCAGAAAAAGCGGACTAGCAGGCGAACGGGGTGAAAAAATACATAAAACAGTTCGCTTGAAAGTTTGAAATTTGAAACGCTGTTTGCAAAAAACTACTGAACGAAAATGTCTGGAATTTACATATAAGATCCAATGAATGATAATAAAAAGGTCTGTTACAGAAAAAAGAAAAAATGATTTAAAAAAACTGAAACTTTTTTGACAAAAAATCCTCTAAAAATAAAGAGACTGCAGAATAAAATAATAAACGGTTTATTAGATATTGCATTAAAACTGGAATATTTTTAACATTGAAGCCTCTGGGATTCTCCTGAATAAACCTGTCGAATGAAACCACCAAACAGCAGGGCATTTCGGCAACTTTTCACTGCTGTTCATTGTTCTCTGAATAGAGGAAGCATTGCTTCTCTATGGGGGATTTCACTGCCCTCGAACAGGCACCGTATGTGAAGGCAATTCGCCAACATTTGGCGAACTGCCTGCTCTCAGAATAGCCGAATGGCCAGGAAATTTCAGTGTCCGGTTACATTTCGGGGCCAGACCGGCTCTCTTTGAATAACCCTTATAAAAATTTGAACAACATACATTATAAAACACTACACCTAAAGAGAAACAAAATACACATGTTGATGGGCTCACTACAAGTTCAATACTGGCTGTCTGCTTTTCCTTAACAATGCAATATCTAAACGTGATACAAGTCTGAACATGAATAAGCCTTCATAGTGTTGCCAACCCATTCTGCATGAAATTTTCCACATTTCACAAAAAATTCCACTTTTTATAACTTACAAAATTTATAACAAAGAAAGCATGATGTATAGAAGTATATTATACAAAAAATGAATGTCACAAAAAACTATGCCTGATGGAAAAATTCCAATTACAAATTTGAATTCAGGATAAAAAAACTGCACTAGAGCCAGTATTTAGTCATGTTGACCAGTGCACTTATCCCCACACTCCCCCTGCTCTGTCTTGTTTCACATTACATAGTCCCTTAGATTGTAAACTGCTAAAATGTCTGGCTGAGCACTTGTATAAAGTGCTATTTTAGCAGGACAACTATTTTACGAGCAGGGCCGTCTGTTCCTTGTGTTTTATTATTTATTATGTCTCCTCTTTGTGCTTCCCTATTGTAAAGAGCTACGGACCGTGTTTGTGCTGTATAAGTACTTCTAACTGTAAATGTAACTGGTTTATAGTTCTCCACAATCCCACCCACTGTTTTTTAGATTACAGTATGTTCAGAGGCATAACTAGAAACCTCAGGGCTTAAGGTGCGGGAATACATCAAAAGACCCCCACCCCGGTGAAAACATAATTATTGCTTTTTACCCCTCCAGGTCCACAATGTCGACTCCAAACAATCAGTGTCCCATTATTTTCCAGGTCCACTATGACCACTTCAGTCCATCTAATTTTTAAAGTAATGTGCACTATGTATTTCTCACAGAGCTCCACAGCAATAAAACTCACAGTAATGTGCAGTGCATATGAGCTTATCATAGAGCTCCCAAATAAGACTAAAATATAATATTATTAAAATAAATAATATATCAAAATAATAAGATTTAATTTATTTAATACAATTAAGATTAATATAAAACTTATTATATTAACATAATTTATATTAAAATATATATGTTTTCTTACCTTTCCTAACTTTTTTTGCAAGGATGGGGCTGAATTCCTCTTCACCCACTGTCCAAAGCAACCTAGATGTGCAGCCTAGACGAGTCCTAGGCTGGCCGTGCAGCCTAGGCGAGGTCTCGGCCTCTAGCCGAGGCACTGTTGAACTGCCTAGCCGAGGCCCTGGTCGGCTGTACTGCCCAGGTGAGGCCCCAGCCCGTAGCTGAGCTGCCTAGACGTGCCCCTGGCTGGCCGTGCGACCTAAGCGAATTTGCATTGTTTGTAGCACTGAGTGGGAGAGGACAGGAGTGACTTGTAAAGGGATACAGTCAAGAAGTAATCTGTGAGGCAAAAGGAGAGGAGAGATGCAGAAACCCTCTCTTTGGAATCACAGAGTCAATCATGGTGTAGGGGAAGCTTGATTGATCAGAATTGAATGACTGGGGAGGAGGAGTGTGAGATTTCTAACTTGATTTTATTAATCTATTCAAAGAAATATGTATCAAAATTGACAGCAGTGAGGCTAGTAGCAGGGATTTTGAAGTTGTATCATTTATGCCTTGAGTAATAACAAAAGTGTCAAAATTTTAAATATTTTTGCTAAGTGCTTATTTAGGAACACTTTTTGAAATCGGCCAATCAGGGTTATTCAAAGAGATCCGAATGGCTGCCGAAAGGGAACCAAACGCTGAAAATCATTTCTTGGCCATTCGGCTATCCATAGAGCAGACAATTCACCAAATCCTGTTCGAGGGCAGTGAATCCCCATAGAGAAGCAATGCTTCGGCTATTCAGAGAGCAAAAGCCAGCAGTGAAAAGTTGCCGTATTGCCCTGCCATTCGGTGGTTTCATGCGGCAGATTTATTCAGGCGAATCCCATAGGCTTCAATGTTAAAAATATTCCCGTTTTAACCCAATATCTAATAAACCGTTGATTATAATATTCTGCAGTAAAGAGTCTCTTTATTTATAGATTTTTTAGGATATTTTAAGCATTTTTCAGGATTTTTTTTAAAAAAAATTCCGATTTCTTTTTATTTATTTTTTTAACTTTACTTATTTTTTTCTGTAACAGCCCTTTTTATTATCATTCATTGGACCTCATATGTAAATTTCAGACATTTTCGCTCAGCAGTTTCTTTGCAAACAGCGTTTCACTTTTCAAACATCCAAGCAAACAGTTTTTTTAGTTTATTCACTCCATTCGTCTGCGGTGTCGGCTTTTTTCGGCGGCTGTGCTGTGTGTGATCGGCTCCTGCTCGGGTTTTCCAGCGTTTTCGGCGGGGTTAATCCAGATGTTTTTGCGGGGTTTTCGGTGTGCTTTCGCCAAGGTTTTGTGGTGAGTTTTCGGCAGGTTTGCGGCGACTTTTCCCTGCAATTCGGGGGCCCTGTGGTGCTTGCTGAATACACCGCAGGGTCGCCGAAATGGGATCGCCAAATCGAACCGAATTGAAGAGAACGAAAAGTCACTGAACGTGCGGTGACTTTTTGATTCTCTTTGAATAACCCTGTTTGTCTTTGCATTTATAAAGTTGTACTTCTATCTCATTTTAGTTGTATGCTGTTCTGTTTTGTTCGTCCCAGTACATTTCTCCCTTTATTGGTCGTCTAATTTAGTTTTTGAGGTAGTGTGTAAGGCCACATTTTCAGCTTTAAATTATTGTATTTGTATTAATTTATCTAGAAGTGACTTTTCTATAATGAATGAGCTGGATTTTATTTCTAATTCAGTTATTCTATTCTATTCTATAATTTTAGTTTTCTTGTCCATTCTCCAATATTGAAACATTAGTAAATTCAACCCCATTGTCCACAGACAAGGGGAGTCTGCTCTTCTGTTGCTACGGGAATCTTTGTGCTTGAGTATTTAGTATTTGATCGGGAGCACATATTCTGCTTGCTCCAAGAACTGTAACTCTCTAGGATAAGTGTATTTAAGAGGACCACGGCATCATTGTATTGAACCAGTAGCATTTTATTTTAAACACATTTGCTACAAAACACATATTATCTACCTGCCATCATGTAGTTTGAGTGGTGCCCTTTTATAAATGCATTGCATTAAAATGCATATTCGTTTCATGTTTAGCATTGGATTTGTCATTAACAATAAGCTTGACAATGAAACATACAACTCAATTATGACTTTCCATACACATCCGTTAATCTTCTTTGGACCAGACCGCATTGTACGCGAAATCTATTTGTACTCACTGCCGTTATTATCCATTATACAATGGATTTTTGGAATTGCATGAAAGGAAAAATGCTTTATTTCATATAACCAGACAGATAGCTGCATACAGCTGGGCTGATAGGTATAAAAATCGTGCAAATATGCATATATATAGATATGTATCTATAATCAGGCAGCTAGTTATCTGCAGATGGGCAGATAGGTGTATACAGCCAGCTAAATGTGTATATACTGTAATATAGCCACTGGACTGTCACAGCGGCACCCGGCGTGAGCTGACGTGGGGCCCATATTCAGGGTTCAAAGCCATACCATACCATACCATACTAGATGTCTTTTTTTTTTTAGCAGAGACAAGGTTTATGCAACTGGTCAAAGCCACTTGTATATATATATATATATTTATATAGAAAGGGTTGTGGTGGAGGACAAAAAGCGAGATAAAAAGCCTCCACACTATAATTAGTTAGTTTATTATTGCAGAAGCCACTTGTACATCATAGCAATTCAAAGAACTGCATCCCAGAGCTCCTGTGCTACACTCCCCATGTGCAGCAAGGAACTCTGGGTAAGATATGCAAATGACCCCTGTCTTGCTTTTGTGCATCCTGGGTAACAGACCCAGGATGCATAAAAGCGAGACAGGGGTCATTTGCATATCCTACCCAGAGTTCCTTGCTGCACATGGGGAGTGTAGCACAGGAGCTCTGGGATGCAGTTCTTTGAATTGCTATGATGTGCAAGTGGCTTCTGCAATAATAAACAAACTATATAATTATATTATATTATATTATATATATTAGCACAATCAACATTGTAAACTTATTTATTCACTATGAGGTTGTGCTACTAGTTTAGAATTTGCATTTCACTTATTTGGTTTATACAGTGCTTTTTTTCTGGAAAAATAGGTGGGGGGTACTCCCACGCCCGGGGAAAAACTGATTATTATTACTATTTTCATGTCCTCATAAACAATAGTTGTAGTTCACTTAAAGGAAGACACTATAAAAGGGAATCATATTTTTTAATACTGTGTTCCTCTAAATGAACTACAACTATTGTTGTAACCTTATGGGGGTTATCCACTAATTGCCTTTGTTTTGTTGCAAGAAAAATCTGTATTGCAGAGCAGTTAGCTGTTTTTTTTTTTCGCAACGATGGAACGGAGTGGATAATCCCTTAGCATTTGTGAGCACCACAGCAATGAAACTCAGTTTTTCTGAGTATGTATGAACTCCATGGCAATAAAACTCACAGTAATGCGCAGTGTGTATGAGCTCCACAGCAATGACACTCACAGTAATGCACAGTGTGTATGAGCTCCACAGCAATGAAACTCACAGTAATGCGCATCGTGTATGAGCTCCACAGCAATGAAACTCACTACCGCCTTACAGTGCCAGCTCCTCTGATCACACCGCTTGCCTGACAATCCGCAGCTCTGGCAGATGTGTGTGAACATGCTGCACCCCCCCTCCCCATGCTGTTCAAAGTTTCAGCAGCTGCAGAGAGAGGGGGAGCAGCCCTCCCATGTCACTTACTGGGGAGGGGGTTTATCAGTCCCTACATACACTCCTGACAATCAGGAGCAACATGAGCTGCCAAGCTCTTCCGATTCTCTGCCTGCCACTGCAGAAGGAGGGAGGAGCATCATGCTCTCTCCTGTTAGTTCTGGCAGATGGTAAGGTGCCGGTACTGAGTGGTGAGGTGCCGGTACTGCGTACCCCCGAGTGCCCCCTGAAAAAAAGGCCTGGGTTTATATATTCTAAGTGTAAAACATTACATGAATTGATGTTTTCAACCTTAGTTATTTTGTGTTTTGTGACAGCAATTAATTGAAATCAAGCAATTAATCAGTGGATGTTTGATTTCTTTGTAAGATTAATTGCCACCAACTGCTTTTTTTGCAAATGCCTAGCTGCATATTCAGTATATCTGCTTGAAAAAGACATCTCTACATTGTTTTTGTCAACATTTCCAACCCCAACCAGTTTACTTCTGAATGTTGCTATTCCATTCCCCAAGCGATTAGACGACATTGCCGCTTATGGGGCTCACTCTAAATGTGAGAAGCAGAGCTGTGCTCTATTGGTAATGCATTATCAACGGCCCATGACAGACACGTCCATGCTGTGAAAGTGATTTCTTCTTGCAGAAGTGTTAATTACATTGGTGACTACCTCCTACACAATCAATGCTGATTAATAAGCTCAGTGCGTTTCTGCCCCTGAAGCCACTGTTTTAACAATGAGATTGATTTTAACGAGCGTCCTGATTTGTATTTGTTTTGCCTATTAAGAAAGATATAGTGCTTCAAGATTTTTAGCAATTTATCATCAGGGTAAGTATTGATATCATGTGCAATGGCGTTGTACTAAGGCGTATATTTTGTTTACATAAAAAATTAAGATAGCATATATAATACCATTTTTTAACATTATTTAGAATTCACATTTTCCTTTATAATCTTGAGTTCAAAATGTTACAGAAGCTGATTGTCAATAGTGGTTAATTTATAATGAAGCAGGTTGTAAATCCCGGAAACGCCAATGCCATAGAAAAATGGAAGTAGATCTATACGCAAAACCTGATCCTTATTAATATTGGATGTGCTTTGACACGGTACTCCTGTAATTTGAATTGGGTACATTGTATAAGCTTGTGAAGTACACCGTGACCTGATCAATGTGCTATCTGTTTTTACTGCACGAAAGAGTATTTGATGCAAACCTGCAACAATGTTACATTTTCTCTCTTACAAGACACAGAGAAAACGCCATAATTACTATTTCCAGTAGAATGCCACACAGTTTATAAATACATGCACATTGTGGTTCCCATCCATTGGTCCACTAAAGGCTATAAATGCATCATTCTAATCCAAGTATTACCATGTACTCCACAATACAGGTCAAAGAGTTTGCCAGCCCAGGAAATAAGCTTTGACATGCACATTATTTAGAAGAGCAACTGGAGTGGTAGTCAGTGAGTAATGAGTGCTTGCTCATTATTCACTTTTAAGTCCTTCCCAGGGGTGTAACTACCGAGGGGGGCCACCGCACCCAGGCCCTTGAGTCAGGGGGCCCACACTCGTCTGCTTGGGCCGGGGTGCTTGCCTATTTTATATATATATATATATTTATTTTTTTAATTTATTTTATACTTATTTACTTATGGAGTTCTGTGATACACTCATACATACCACATATTACTGTGAGTTTTGTTGCTGTAAACCGCTGTGATTTACACTGATAGGCGCGACCCCGCTCTTCCTGTACTATGTATATTTGATTGTACCTCCAGCCAGGTCATCCTTGCAGCATATTCCATTCCGTAGCTTTGATTTTTTTTGATCCCATAGTGGATTTGCTTCTGGGAGGGTATAAATAAAAGCCCACCAGTCTACCTCATGACGGAAAAGCAACATGAGCCTATATGGTTCGCTACACAGCAGCCTGTGGTTTCATTTGGTTAGGACTCACCTTCACTAGAGGTGCCTTGACCTTGGCAGGTGCGCTTACACTCAATGGCCATTGCAGTAAATCAAAGCCTCTAATTGTGTTTTGTTTCAGACGGTGTTACAGGAATAAGCGCAGATTACACTTTTTCTTGTTGTTATATTTTATACATGTTGCTGGGCTGGATACGTTTCGTGGTTGCAGCCGCCCCATTGGGGAATAGGCACATCCCCACTCTTCCTGTATTATATATAATGGGTTGAGTTGAAGTAGATATGCTTTCATGGATGTACGTGGGCTTATGGCCACACATGGTATGTTTCAATTTTCTTTTCCCTGTTGCAGCACTGGGTAAATTTTTGCTCCATTGTTAAAGCTGTTCGGTAGATTATTTTATGAGTATTTCCATATGGAGTCCGTACTCTAATAGTTTAAAACATGATGATAAAATCATATGTTAAAGGAACACTCTCCTGAAAAGTAGATGCTGGAACCCAGAAGTAACCGAGGCTTTTCTGCACAATTTGTGCTTCCTGCACTAGGTGCGTAGCGCAGGAAATGCGAGATTGCCTACCGCAATGAGACTTGCGAACTTTACATATGCAAGTCACATAGCGCCTGCACACAACGATGGATTGGAGCTGTGCGCCTCACTGAGACCGATTGCTAAAGTGATTGGTCTCAAAGGTAGTGACGTCAGCACGCTCCCTGCCTGCCACCGTCACTAGTAACCAAGAAGTAACCAGCAGCTGGGTAACTCCTCCACTTCACCCAGCATTTTAGCAAAAATGGGGGGAACTCCACACATCCAGACCATTTAAAAAAATATAAAGTGGACAAGATTTGTAGAGTGTTCCTTCAAGAAATTAACAATCAAGAAAGCTGTGAAACCAGAACGGTCCATGCAAACTGTCTCGTACAGGAAATGTTATTACCTAGATGATACAGTATGGGATTAAATTGGTTATATGTTCAGCTCTCTTTCTATTAAATGGAGATGAAGGTGTTATGGATGCATTCTAATTAAATACAAAAATAACTCATTAATCCATTCTTCTACAGCAGTTGAATAACTTAGAAAGACACTCAGGTCTATTCACTAAAGGGTGAAACTCAGGAGAACTGGCAGGAGAAGAGAACAATCTAGACCAAATAGCCGATTTGGAAAGTGAGATAAATGGGAGAATTTTTCTATTTGGCTATTTTGACCTAGAATTTTCACTTCTCCAGTCATTCTCCTGTGTTGACTGAAATATTGCTTCAGTAAAAAGCCCTCCAAAGATTTATCAAATAAGGATGAGTCTTATCTGCCCAGTGAACCAAGAATCAGATACACCTACATGTTATTGTTTCACCCAAGCACAAACTCAATGCTGAGAATTGAGATGTAGTTTGACTGTACTGCTTATCAATAAGATGATTATCACCCCTTACGTGCTCTACATGTTTTGACAGATCTGAGAGGAAGAAACAGGGGTGAAAACAGCTGCAGTTTTTGAATAAAGTCCTGTAATAATGAATTGTGACATTTCATATAATTCAAGAATTGTGTTACCCTTTCCCAGAACTAGAATCATATTGAACCTTAACCAGATAAAAGATGATCCTGAAACATGATAACCCTGTGTTCCACCAAGCCTTGCTACATTTGATTTTTCCAACCATCTGGTAACCCCCTGTTTTATGTTATGTCCCAGACATACCTTTAAAGATTTGGGCTCATTTCCCTTCTTGCTGTTAGATTAGTAGATTACATATGGGCCAAGGTGATCAAAAAAGAGGCACGGACACAAGGTTCACAATTGTACTCATGTGTTATTGTGCATTAGAAATGCATTACAGTTTGTGATCAAAGACTTTTCGAAGCTAGCAGGGATAAATCTGAAGGAAGAAATAAAAGTTCCAAAAAAATCAGATAATCAAATTATATTGGTTCATAATGATATATTCAGATATGTGATTAATCAGTCATCAATGAAGGTTTCCTTTTTTAATCCACTGAAAAACTATCTACTAATCAAAATATTGATATACAAAAACATTAAAATTGTATCATGTATGTAAAATGTGAGTGTGATGGAAGCTCCCTCCATCTTTTCTTGAACACCCAGAGCCTCTCTCTCCTTGCATAATGTTTGCTTCATTATCTAGATATGTGTATTTTTTTTTGTATTTAAGATTTTTATTTTGCAAACAAATGGTCACAATCCAACCAGCATGGTTGGCCTCGCCAAATATCACACTCACATAAGAAACACATCAAAACAAAAATGGCAGCTGTGGTAATCCTCTCTGGCAAACTGGGAAGCCTCGAGGTCAAGGTCTGACAAGGCCACAGAGTAGGCCCCAAAATGGCCACCAGCCGCGTGCCGCCACAGACGATCGGCCGCCTGAACTCTCTTCTTGGCTCCGGAGGGGGGACAATCCAGGCTCCGGAGCCTGCTCACCCTATGGCCAGCCGATCTGGAAAGTCTGGCCATCTGGAAGGCGAACAAACAAAATAGGGTCGCCCCACAGACTCCTCTCTGCAGGCGGCAGATGGAGCCACAGTCAAACACGTCTTCACTCCTTCCCGGCCAGCCAAGCCCCCCCCACCCGTGTATGTATTTCTAAGGTGTCTAGAAGCACATTGTACTTGTATATTCGGGAGCGCAAATGAATAGTCTGTCTCCTTAGGGTAACAGTCTTAAATTCCTTCGGAATCTTCAAAAAGATCTTTGGGCCTTCAGTGGGATCTCCAATCACACAGCCAATATGAAATGAAGAAAGGAAAAAGAGAACATTTGGGCAATATCGTGTGCCATATATATACCAAATCGTGTGTTCTTATGAAAAAAACTCACAAGCGTGGAGCTGGATAGCTCAAAGGGTATGGGCAGTTGAGTCACTATGGGGGACTCCTCCCTTCAAACGTAGCAGTTCCTATTCTCCAGTTCACTTCAATGGATTTTTCACAACAGATATACCTCGAGGGAAATACACATAGCGTGATATCGTCACAGTAGAGGAGAGGAGAGGAACTTGATAGAGAGGTACTCACATGTACAGGAACCTCCTGTATGGTGGTTCCGTATTTCCACAATATGTGTATATATGTGTATATATCCAATATGTGGATCTATGTGTATTTCCCTTGAGGTATATCTTTTTCTGAAAAATCCATTGAAGTGATCTGGAGAATAGGAACTACTACGTTTGAAGGGAGGAGTCCCCCATAGTGAATCAACTGCCCATACCCTTTGAGCTATCCAGCTCCACGCTTGTGAGTTTTTTTCATAAGAACACACGATTTGGTATATATATGGCACACGATATTGCCCAAATGTTCTCTTTTTCCTTTCTTCATTTCATATTGGCTGTGTGATTGGAGATCCCACTGAAGGCCCGAAGATCTTTTTGAAGATTCCGAAGGAGTTTAAGACTGTTACCCTAAGGAGACAGACTATTCATTTGCGCTCCCGAATATATACTGCGGTATTTTGTTTTTTATGTTGGGTGAGGGATACACCTAAACGGTGAGCTGCATTCTGATATATTACCATTCAACCTCTTCACAGTATAACATCAGCGCCTTAGCACTATTTGACCCGTGATTGGGTCATCTTTTTTCCTATGGATTATGCTTTTGCTTGGTTTTTGAGCTTCAAATAACTGGTGAAAGGAAATATTAGTGAAACCCTTGAATTAATAAGCAGTCTTCTCACTCCAAGAAGCGTGTGTCTGGCTGTTGTTGGTGGGGACTCTGCTTCTCTGGGTCACCTCTCTGTAATACCAGGAATACAAGTCAGGCAGAGCAAAGATGATCCCGGCATAGTTCTGGATCTGAGAAGGGACAGACAACATAATAGTCTGTTTCTGATCCTTAACCCTTTCGCTGCTGAGGCTTTTCACACCTCTGTGCTGAGGTCATTTTTACCGGTTTCGCTCATCATGTTTAAACGCGTTTTGAAGCCTTATTTTAATATATGACCCAGACATATTATATATCGTTCTTTTCCGGCAGACTCAGCAGATTCATAATATGTCATTATTATATGTATACGTCATGTCCTGTCTGTATATTCTAACACAAAATGCAATAAAATTCGAATTTTCAATAATTTACAATGTGTAAAGTGTGTTTTTTTCACATTTTAACATGTGATGGTTTGTGGTTATATTTTCTATGGGGTGTGCTTGTTAAAAAAATTAGAAATGGGGACTCGTTACATTTTTTTTGGGGGGAAATTTCGCTATTTTTAACAAACGCACCGCATACGAAAATCGTTAGTGCAGCATCATTGTTCACATTATAATTGAAATGGGAACAATATTGCTGCATTAACAAAACAAAACAAAAAAAGAGTTTATTTTTTTTATAATTTTTTTTAAAATATTTTTTTATTTTTATTTTTAATTTTTTAATTTTTTAAAAAACTTTTTACATGGTCAAGTTTGGTATCGTTGGAAAGGCCATGCTCTAGCCAATACAACCATATCAAACATTAACCCCTAGCTGCCACGGATCAGGAGATAGGGGGTTCATTGGAACCCCCTATCTCCACCATTGCTGGCAGCTAGGGGTTAACTCCAGGACAGGCATCATCGTGCCGCCACGATGACATCTAATGGTGCCGGCAGAGGTCCCGGGTGCTGGGCTGACATCGAGGATGTCAGCCCGCACCGGGGGGCACAGCGATCGGCCGGAATCCGGCTGATTGCTGGCCGCAAAGGGAGGACGCGCTCAGCGCATCCTCCGCACGCAACCCTACCTGCGGGTGGACGCGCTGAGTGCGTCCTCCGCAGCGAAAGGGTTAAAGGGATATGCATGTCTAGATTTTTTTTAGAGAGAAAAACAAAAGCTAGTCATGGCGCATGTATCGCAGCTTTAAAAGCTTGCTTAGACCACTTGTGCTGGTTTCAATATACAGACAAAACAATATACATATAAATTTCATTGAATAAATCTAAAATCATGAATAGTAAGGCAATAGATTCTATGTGAAATAGGCACTCAATAAAACTGTTGATAATCCCATATGATCGTGGGAGTGAATCCCCCTGTGGACTGATCTATCCTTAATATGCTAAATATCAGCGGAGGTACCACAGAGTCTCCCTCACAATAGACCAAATAAATTGGGGTGACTAATACAAAAAGTTCTGCAGCATAACAATCTAAGTATAACAAATGGTCAACCCACAATAGTAAAATTGCAAGTCTATTAGTTGACCAATAGGTGAGCTGAAACAACACTACAACCCCTTGTTGGGAGTATGTAGAAGGTAAGGGGAATTGATATTACCGAATATGCCTCTTGCAAATTAAACAATCACATTAGTGGTCATACTAGAGATATTGAAAATGGTTAGGGTTGCAATAGCAATGGTATTCAACAGATACCGTTAGCCCATGTGTCGCTGGCTCATACCATGGAGGAAATACTATAAATAATGGTCATTAATGAATCCCTCAACCTGGTAGTAATCTATACTGATTAATTGTTAAGTCACAACACTAAGTAATAAAAACAGCATAGATAGTTAGTCATATATTAATTGTGATTGTGGTTGTAGTGTTGTTTCAGCTCACCTATTGGTCAACTAATAGACTTGCAATTTTACTATTGTGGGTTGACCATTTGTTATACTTAGATTGTTATGCTGCAGAACTTTTTGTATTAGTCACCCCAATTTATTTGGTCTATTGTGAGGGAGACTCTGTGGTACCTCCGCTGATATTTAGCATATCAATCCACAGGGGGATTCACTCCCACGATCATATGGGATTATCAACAGTTTTATTGAGTGCCTATTTCACATAGAATCTATTGCCTTACTATTCATGATTTTAGATTTATTCAATAAAATTTATATGTATATTGTTTTGTCTGTATATTGAAACCAGCACAAGTGGTCTAAGCAAGCTTTTATAGCTGCGATACATGCGCCACGACTAGCTTTTGTTTTTGTCTCTGTAATTACTATAGGTTTAATCCTAAATGTGCTGGCTTTAACCCCATTGTCCTTGTGACAAAAGTTTTTCTATATACTAGATTTTTTTTAATTTGACAGTTAAACATGTTTATATCTATAGACAAACTAGAATAAATCAATAAAAGTTTTAAAAAGGGTGTAAAAAATGTTTAATTTTCTTGCTTTAAACTCTGTCATTCAATCTTCTCTGGCCACGCCCCTCAGCTAGGGGTGTTTCTTCAGCTCTCGCTCCCTGAATCTTCCGCGCCTCCTCCCTGCCCACTACTCCAGTCATCAAAGCTTCACATGAACTAACACAAGCTGCACACGTGAAACCCTGTGCTCGCTCAGGACCTCAGACTGGGGAAACTGAGCAACTGAATATTAGCATCTCTGTGAAAGCAAGGCACACTCCCGTTCGCTCACACACTCACCTGGTGACTCAATCACACATATAGGGTTATTCAGAGAGAGGTGAAAACCAGGAGAATGACTGGAGAAATGAAAATTCAAGCTCAAAATAGCCGATTTGGAAAGTGAGATAAATGGGAGAATTTTTCTGGTTTGGCTATTTTGACCTAGAATTTTCACTTCTCCAGTCATTCTCCTGGTTTTCACCTCTCTTTGAATAACCCTGATAGATTCACTCACCCACTGATACACTCACTTGCGTTCCTTCACGGTCTACATACTTACTGTCTCACTCATACTCCCTCACACAGTCACTCCCTCTCACACTCTTTCTTTTGCTGTCTGTCTCTTGTGTGTGCACTCTCTCACTGCACCTTTTCTTGTGCTTTCTCTGCTTTATTTTGCTGTCTTTCTCTCTTTTCCTTTTCTTGCTGTCTCTCTTTATGATTTTTCTTTGCTGTCCCTCTCTTTTGCTTTCTCATTTTTTCCCTGTATGTATTGGTTTCTGTCCTTTCCTGTCTCTGCAGTAGCTGGGGAGTGAACATTACAGAAATGGCACTCAGGCCCACCCTCCCGCCAGCTCGCGGTGCACATGCTCAGTGCTTTTTTTTATCTATACCTAGGTACATACACA
This sequence comes from Leptobrachium leishanense, assembly GCA_009667805.1. NCBI lineage: Eukaryota > Metazoa > Chordata > Amphibia > Anura > Megophryidae > Leptobrachium > Leptobrachium leishanense. The sequence continues at coordinate 280,877,354 of CM019063.1, forward strand.
GTGATTGGTTAGCTCAAAGTGCCTCTTGAGGTGGGCGTGGAAATCGCCAAGAAAGAAAAGCAGGTAAATATGAAAAAATACCATATTTACTTGCTTTTTATGCCTGCTGAATCAGACTACTGGCTCATTCAAAAGGCATTGCACATTTAAAATAGCACACTAGCAAAATATGCATGTCCCTTTAAGTTTTGGACAGAACTCCAGTGTGTTCCCATTACAGTGAACTTACCATGCGTCCTTGATATAAAATGAACACTGTGATAATTAAAATAATAAATATTTATACTTTTGTTGCATCATCTATATATGCACATACACATGGCATGGGCAGACAATATTTAAGTCTTCTCCTGCAGGTTATAAGCAGACGAGTGCCTACATGCACATACCATCATATCTCTGGATGAACAATTCTCAGTTACTATGATGGGGCAGATTGGTGTGCTGTGAATGGCCTACAGGTGTAACATGGGAGTTTTTGTGAGGACCATTCATTAGTAGACAGGAGCTTACTTAGGTGTACAGTATTTCAGGCATGTATAGTTGTATTTTTTCTATCTAAGAAGAGCTCCAGACATTTGTCCATATACATAGTAAGTGTTGATAATTTCTGGTCAGCCGTCATCTCTATCAGTTAAGACCATATTTGTTTGTTGCCTCAATCACCAAGTGTCTTCTAATGCAAATTTTACTTAGTTTGAACTGCACTAAAAGCTTTCAGTGTTTTTACAAATCAAATTTAAATCTGGCAGTTTAACAAAAGGATAGTGAGATGTCATCTGTGAAAGCTCAGGCTGGGATAGTTCACAGTGAGGTCACTTCTCTTATAAGCTTTTATCACACAAGACTTTTTCAAACACAAAATGACTGAGGAAGTAAAGCTTTCAACTGAGAACTTTAATGAAATTATCGTGATCCAGCAGTCACCTCCAATTGTTTGCAGAGAAACAGTTATATTCAATGAAATCTTTCAAAATGAAGCAATATAAGATTTTAATGGGAGGAGGGGGTCAAAGGTCTATTTACTTGATTCGATTGGCTATGAGGCGAGCTATGGGACCAATATTGGCCTCTGAACCAGTTAATTTTGCAGTGCTTTCATGAGTCTTAAAATGTGAACTGCCATAATGAAAATGTGAAATACATGAAATTTGTATTCTTGAATCTAGGATTTTTAACACCTAATTTTCATGGTATGCATTTGCCTCTAGACAGTTTTAATATAAAAACATCACTAGATTCTCAGAAGTAAAGCATCAATAAAGCAATATTTAATGAGGCTTCCTTAGGGAAAGGTTCATAGGTGTGTGCATATGGGGCCTACTGGACATATTGGTGCTGCATGTCCACGTTTAGGTCAGAGATCAGCAAGTTTGGCCCTCCAGATATTTTGGAACTACGTCTCCCTTGATGCTCAGCCACTCATTAGGTAGACAGAGCCCCATAGGAATTGTAGTAGAAAAACATATGGAGTGCCGAGGTCAGTTATTTCTGATTTAGTCCTCATGGTTTAAGTGTTTCTTATTTGGCTCATGATAAAGAGCATAAAAACCAACTATGGGCCAAATTACATACTTGGTGCTAACGTTAGTGCTCACCTGAGTAGTAACCCGTTTGCGTTTGGAATCTTGCGCTTCTCTGCGTGAGGTTACTGTACTTTTGTGCTCCCTATACTTAACATAGGGTGCGCAAAGTGTTAATCAGTGTTAGGTTTACAAAGTCCTAACAGTGATTAACGTCCGGCCGCGGTTAACAAAAAGTTAACCAGAGCCAGGACTTGGTGTTAACGGAATCCACTTCTGCAGAATCTGTTAACACCATCCAAAAAAATAATAAAAAGAATCGTATACTCACCTCCTGTCCCGCGGCGAGGACCGCGGCTCTTTCCACTTCCTCAGTACGGCGGGAGCAGAGAAAGACTGGGGGGAAAAGTCCCCCCAGTCTCCCTACGCTGACCGGCCGGATCTCGAGGTGAGATCCGGCGGGTCATGTGACCGCTGGCATCTGGCTCAATGGAGTCCTACGGACTCCATTGAGAGGATGCACGTGGCTGCGGTTAGCACTGCCGCGCGCATCCCGGGGCATTCACCAAAAAATTCTCACCGTTTTTAACCTTTTTTTTATCAGACGAAATGCAATGGCCTACTGACTTATGTATCTGGAATTATCTTAATTCTGAATAAAGAGTCTTTCTAGTTATATAATTATCCCATTCTGGCTCTCATCTTTCGTGCGGACTGTAAATGGGAGGTCCAAAGATGCTATCCACATTTTTCTCTATATATCTAGGGCGCAATTGAATTATTGTGACAATAGATGACACCTATATATTGAAAAGTTACGCTATTTTTTCGGGGGTAGGGGTGGCGTTTGCTAATACAGGATCTCCAGATTTGTTGTTGTGCTTGCTGTGACGTTATTATACATTGGTGCTCACGAAGAGGCTCCCGCTGGAGCTCCTATATAATGGTTATGTATATCTACTTGTATGAATTTTCCTCTGTGCATTGATTTCTACTTTATCTTCTTTTCAGTTAACTACTTTGTTAAATTTACACCAGGCTTGGAATCTGGCCCATTGCATTCTTGTTTTATCATTGTTTTCAACTCTGTAAAATATTTTGCACTTTCAAAACTTATCTTTGTACTGGCTGGGTGGAGTAGAGGTAACATCCCTGCTCTATAACCGTGGAGACACATGTTCACATTCCGGCAAGAGCACCTCTCCAGTAAGTGTCCTTGGACAAGACACCAAGTGGTACATACGTGCCACCCAGAACATACTTGTAAACGAGAGAAATCTCAATGTATCCTTCCTGGTAAAATACTTTCTCAAAAAATAAATACTGTAGATACTTGAGTATACCACTAGATTTTTGTGACAAAAATTTACCTTAAAATTGGAGGGGTCACGTTATATTCGAGACATCTGCATCGCGTGTAAAATTTAACCAAAAATTTGCCTTGCTCTGGATCCCGTCTCCCTGGAAGTTCTGGTAGTCTCGCTGAAGTGAATGCGTGCTCCCTGATGCTCACAAACATTTCAGGAACTCTCGGATTCAGGAGAGGTGAGATCCATCACGGCCAGAGGGCACGCTCGGTTTAAGCCAATCATTCACCACGCTCGCCTCCGCCAGCCATCTAATCGCTAGTAAAGAAGACGGGTGGTCGGCAGCTTCATACTTAGTAACAATTGCAATCATTCTAGTGCAGAGCACCCTGGCCTGAGGGGAAGCCTGACTGTGTTAAGAAAACCTGGAAGGATTTTAATTGTTTACCGGTACAGTATACTTTTATAATTTTGCTCCTCGCGTTATATTCGAGTCTTGAGTATTCTCTCATTTCCATAATAAATCTCTATCCATTGCGTTATATTCGGGTCGCGTTATACTCGAGTATCTACGGTAAATAATAAATTAGGTATATTGTGTAAATCAGAAGAGAAAAAAATGTCAAATTCTAATTTTAAACTGCATATTCACACTAAAACAATTGTTAAATCAGACTTGAGAGATGTCTTTTGTAAAGCATCTGTAACTGTACAAATAAATATATGTGTGTCTGAGTTCTATTTGACATTATTCATATCTGCACAAATATCCTTGATGAACATTTAATAAACATTTTATTTATTTTTCATATTACATCAGAATCCGAGGATAGCAACTAAAAGATTCATCTACTTGCCTCACTCATGTCATCAATAATTATGTTGGAACACATCAGAATCTAAAAATAAACTATCCATTTGTTCCTTAATTCCGTTTGACACTATTAATGTACTGAAATGAAAGGATTTGACATGGTATTTAAAATCAGAAGTGCTAGGGGCTAAAGCAGTGATGTATTTCCACTTTAATTCCAGCCATTGATGCTAGAAATGTTATCACAAAATTAATGGAAAATATATAAGAAAATTACATGTTTTGCATAATGTGGTGATTAATAATCATCTACACCACATTCATTTACTAGTAATGCTTTGTCTGCTGTACTAATTAAAGTCACCTTTAAGTCTTGTAAGGAAGGGAAATCACTGCAGGGTAAATGGTCTTTTATCCAATGGTGAAATAGATTTAGGTTGCTTCTGAAAATAATTTCCTAATAGTAACTGCATATTTAAAAGAGATATAAAAAAAATCAAATATATGATAGTAATGCAATTTCAGCTAAAATAATCAGAGAAAATTAAAAATGCTTGAACTTTGTTCATCTGAGAAAAATGCTTGTGAGATATACACTAGTGAACCTATAGAATTAAATGTCTTAAATACATTTATCAAAAATAATGACATTATTATTGTTATATATCAAGTGCAAACACAATCTACAGTTCTACACATAGGTATAATTTTTATGGATAAAGGTAAATACATCTGAAAAAGAAGTTGAAATTTCACAAATAGATACAGTAGGGATGTAGGACACTATACCCATTGGAACCTCCAAATAGATGGATAAGCAGCAAGAAAAACAGGAGGTGAGGTCTGAGAGAGTGAGTATGATGATAACACATATTGAGATGAGGACAGTTAAAGGGATACTCTATTAAAAATTAAGTTCCCCTTTTTTGCGCTGAACCTCTTCCTGCCGGGACTTGCCTCATGACAGGTAGGTTTAAACGCTGCGGGGTGGCATTGCACGTCCCGCTGGCTCCCCATACCCGCCTATGTCTCGCCCCCAAAGCACATGTGCTGAGTGCCTCATTGTGTGCTGTGGGACTGCCTGAAATATTTGAGGACCGCCTTGCTGCCAGAAGGTCCCCAGCAGCCAGGGGTTAAAAAATTGGGCAGATGCTGCTGACAGACTCTGCCCAATTATATATTTTAAAGGTTTTTTGAGTTGGTTAAATTTACTCACCTTTGTGTTCCTCGCCACATGTAGCTCCTTCTCTTCAGCTCAGAGACTTCAAAACCTGGAAGTCCCTAAAGCTTTATTTTGCAACTTGCACTCCTACGGAACCTGTGAAGCATAGGAACGGCAAATTGTGCACCGCTACAAGACTTGCTCACTTTACGTATTCAAATTCTGTAGCACCTGCGCAGAATGAAGAATCAGAACTGCATGCACGCACATCCCAGCTTTCGTGGATAGTCTTAGAGGGTGATGTTGGCACATTCTCTGTGTGCAGATGTCACTAGTGAGTAATCTGGTGACTGCCAGGAGATTCAAAATCCCGGCTGCAATCGACACTAGGTGGGGTGGAGGAAACTCCTCCCTTCGCTTTACCCAATGATTTCTCCAGTTTGGTGCTGAAGAGGGGGAGCTCGATTGGGAAGGCATGTCATGCACAGGCATGGTTCTTGTGCTGTGCCAGCAGAATTTGTGTTTTTTTTTCCTGGTTTCTTTTCAAAGGAGTTGGAGTTGGTGCAGTGGACAAGCAAATAGCGTATTTATGACTCCTTATCTGATAATCTGCTCTCTTTTCTGGTCTCTCATGGTTGGGGGAAGTGGGTGGGGGTTGGTGGGAGAAGGGCTTCTTTATACAGGATGCTCACCAGAACATGTATTGTATTTCGCAAGGATTGTGGTTGAAGAAACATCTAAGAACCTTCTGGGGATTTACAATCTGAGATACCCATGGAAGAGCTATCTATGTGAGTTAGGCTTCTGTGTTTTGTTTAAGTCCCACTTTATTTCAAGAACTGTATTTGCACATTTTATTATATTTTGTATGTCTTGTTTTTATGTGATATTGGCATTGTGTAAAGTTATATTTTTGCCTTTTTCAATTTAAACTTTGTAACCCAGTACTGTCTTTGCTCTAGATGATTCATGTTCTCCTGTAAGCTTTGGTCAGCATAGAATTTTACCATTTGGGAGATATATTAGCTCTATATTGTTAGACTCCTCAATTGGTGTGCTATACAGTTACAGGGGTTTCGAAAATGCTTTCCTGGTGGCAGCATATTTTCGCGAGGGTGTTTGCGGTTTTGGGGGTTAGGTTGGCATAACGTGGGGCCTTGAGAGGGGGTAGATTTAGTAAATCCAGAGGCCTGGAGCTGTTAACACCTGGTACACCCTCCTCCCACACATGACGACTGGGCAGTCAGCGAGTGGACGTCACAGGGCACTCCTCACATTATAACAACTTTAAAAAGATAGATAAATTTAATAAGGTAGTGAAATACATGTGTTACTGATTTTGTAAGTTTGGTGGTAGGCCTCCGTGAAGAGGAATGTGTTCAGGGACTAATTGAAAGAAGGCAGATTTGGGGAAATTTGGAGAGCAGGATGCCTTTGTAAAGTTTGTAGTAATGTTACCATGAATGGGGAGCCTTGAAGTTACTGACATAGAGACAGAGCCACAGGTAAGTTGGATTAGCCTGACAGAGCCATTTATGATGGACTCAAGAGGGAGAGGTGAGAAGGAAAGATTTATTATATTATGATTAGGGATGCACCGATACTATTTTGTTAAGACCGAGCACAAGTACCGATACCTTTATATATATATATAAAATAAAAAACAGCAAAAGTTTGCACTCAACCTCAAATCTAAGACATCAAATACAAAACACCAAGAAAGAGCACTCCATATTATTGACCACCTTCTTCCATCATTTTCTGTGAAAAAAAACACAGTTTTAAAAATGTTCAAAAAACCTGACTGTTTTTTTTTCACAGAAAATTATGGAAGAAGGTGGTCAATAATATGGAGTGCTCTTTCTTGGTGTTCTGTATTTGATGTCTTAGATGCACCCGCTTAGTTTTGAGGTTGAGTGCAACCTTTTGCTGTTTTTTATTTTATATATAGGGAGCTGACAACTCCCATTTGGTATGCACCCCTCCCTGTTCACAGGTGCTCCACCATGACAGCCTATGAAGGCCTCGAGCTGCCGGGGAGCTCCAGGGTAGAGTAGATCCTGTAAGTGTGGACTCTGTCAAGTTAGGTAGGACCTGTCAAAGATGGGGTACATTGGCAACTGTGACAGGCTTAAGCAAATTATGATCATAACTTTGTGAACTGAATCCCCATCATTTTACCTCAGTTAGGTTTTTTGAGCATTTTTAAAACTGTGTTTTTTTCACAGAAAATGATGGAAGAAGGTGGTCAATAATATGGAGTGCTCTTTCTTGGTGTTTTGTGTATATATACATATATATATATATATATATATATATATATAGGCCACCAGCTCACAGATATATATTGGCCCCCAGCTCACAGATATTTTGGCCCCAGCTCACAGATACAGTATGTATTGGCTCCAGCTCATACATACATATTGACCCCCAGTTCACAGATATATATTGGCCCCCCAGCTCAGATATATATTGGCGAGTGAAAAACCTAAAAGGTGAGTGTATAGGCGCTAGATATTATAGTAGATCAATATAAATTGCAGCTCACCAGATGAGTGTATCCTCCACTCCTAGCTATTTGTAGATATTACACCAAGGTATATGGGAACGCATATAAACATATATACAGTAAAATATAATAGGCAAATAAATATCACCAAATGGATAGTTGGTTTAGTCACAGATGAATGAATAGTCCGTGAGTCCTATAAAAAAGAAGAGAAGACCATCGCGCAATATATACTGTTGGAATGAATAAGCACACACAGCTTGTATATGGCACTCACAAACGAGGAGTCTTCAGGACACCAAATGTACGCCTTTAAGTCTCTTATGGGGGACTCCTTCCATGCAACAATTCCTTTTTCTGTGATGATAGGTGTATCTCAAAAGGAGAAAGAAGGATACATAGTACAGTTCTGTAGTCCAGAGATAAATTTATGTAAAAAGGAGAGAGACACACTCATGTGTTCTAGAACCTCCTTTATAGGTGGTTCTGTAGTGGCGCCTAGGACCTCTTATCACCTGAGGGGGTCCCACCTCGTAACTCCTGATCGAATCCAAATTCCGCCGAGCTTAATAATAAATTCGTATCTCCTGTTCAATTTAAAAAGATTTATTGCACAACACCGAAACGCGTTTCGCCCGCTACTGCAGGCCTTATCAATCGGATTTAGTTTGATGTCAGAAGTCTCCGTTTTTATACTTTCAACCAAATTGAGTAAAAAGGCGCGTGAATTGGCGTGCGGGTCACGGTGCCGAGCATTGTGCGTTCCAGACGCCATTTTAATGATGTACTTCCGTTTCCGTCTTCTTCTCATAACAGTGAGATCATGCTGTTCCGAGGGTCGAATTACTTTCGTTTTCATTTGTGAAAGCTATTTCCGCTGGTGGAACAACCGGATTGCTTTCATTTTCACTTGATGATTTGTGATCTATTTCCGCTTCCGTTGTTTAGCTATCATCAATGAGCTAAATGGTTTCACTTTCATTACCAGAAAAAGTCTGCATTATAGAGAAATTCCATTAAGCTCCTCAAAGCATCCTGTTCTGTACAGCCCAAAATAAAGACGCGTATATCACAAAAAACAGAGAATAGGTCATAAAATACATAATAGAATAAAAAAAATATATAAAAATGGGTAAATGAATAAATAAATATATAATTATAATAATATATTGACCCCCAGCTCACAGATAGATATATATTGGCACCCAGCTCACAGATATATATATTGACCCCAGCTCAAATATATATTGGCCCCCCAGCTCAGATATATATTGGCCCCCAGCTCGCAGATATATATATATTGGCCCCCAGCTCACAGATATATATTGGCCCCAGATATATATTGGCCCCCAGCTCACAGATATATATTGGCCCCCAGCTCACAGATATATATTGGCCCCAGCTCACAGATATGTATTGGCCCCAGCTCATACATACATATTGACCCCCAGTTCACAGATATATATTGGCCCCAGCTCACAAATATATATTGGCCCCCAGCTCAGATATATATTGGCCCCCAGCTCACAGATATAAATATTGGCCCCAGCTCTATTATATATTAGCCCCCAGCTCAGATATATATTGGCCCCAGCTCACAGATATATATATATATATATATATATATTGGTCCCCAGCTCACAGATATATATCTGAGCTGGGGGCCAATATATATATTAGCCCCCAGCTCAGATATATATTGGCCCCAGCTCACAGATATATATTGGCCCCCAACTCACAGATATATATTGGCCTCAGCTCATACATACATATATTTTGACCCCAGCTCACAGATATATTGACCCCCAGCTCACCAATATTGCCCCCCTGCATTCTTTCCCCTTCTGCCAGACTCTCCTCCAGGTACTCTTTAGTGTTCATCCTTCGAGCAGCTGCCGGAAAAGGGATGTTGCTCGGCCGCTCGTTGGGAACCACCAGCCGCGATCTCGTGAGCTACAGCCCTTTTCCGGCAGCCGCTCGAAGGATGAACACTGAACAGTACCCGGAGGAGAGCCTGGCACAGGGGAGAGAACGCACTGCCAGCAGGAAACCGGCCGGCGAGCTAGGCCAGCGCTGGCTTCCAGTATCAGTTTTTGTAACGGGGGCATCTGCACGAGTACCAAGTACTCACGCAGAGCCCTGTATCAGCACCCCTATGATTGTTTTATATATTTTTATATTTTAATAGTCTGTGTAAGTGCAATATAATAATGTAATTTTACTTTTATGAATGGATTTTAATATTAGGCTTCATTGTTTTAATTGCTACTAGAATTAAAGTGCTTGGATTGGTATTGGGTTTCCGTTATATTTTCCATTCCTATGCTCAAGTGCCAATGTCATTATCATTTAAGTGTCATTGAAATTACAGAGAGCATTCATAAGGTAAGTCCAGCCTGGCACTTTAATAAAGGTTATGTGTATAAAAGATCAAAGGATTAAAATGAGATGGGAATACAAATGTAGTTAGGATAGGGCTAATGATTAACCCTTTCATCCCCCCATTTTAACCATACAGTATCCTCTTAAATCTTAGACCCGAACTTGACAGACTAATATTAAAAGTAAACTCACAATTGGGATTTGTATTTACAGTGAACCAACCCATGGATAATACTGTATTGTAAATCTCACCAGTGGAAGTAACTGCACAATATGTTGGATCAGCTCAATAGCTTAGTGATACATTTAATGTACAGAAGAATCCTGCCATTTACAATAGATGGTAAGTCTCGCCATAAGGCATTGTGAAATCTTGCTATGGAAGACACAACAATAGAGGATTCTGTATGTCAAGCTATAGAGAAATGTTATCACACATGTGCCCCATCAGGGACATTTTACACTATTAGCAATTACCTGGTTTCCACTGCCATTGCGCCCCTCCCAAGGATGGCCACAAACTGTTTCCGAATCTCCTATGCTATGCTATGGTACTAAAATACACCCATCTCCTTTGATGACATAGAAATTGTGAGTCTGCATTTTATTTTGAAAGGGTTTTCAAAACTTTGGCGCACATAATGCTGCAGGAAGACGTAAGTCCTTATCAGCGGTATATTCCACACAGATGAGGCAAATCATAAACTGAATCTCTCATCACCCAAACACATTTTAGGTTTCTTCAAGAGGGTCTAGATCAGTGATGGCGAACCTTGGCAATGCAGACGGTTTGGAACTACATGTTCCATGAAGTCTAGGCAGCCTTAAACCTGTCGGGGCATCATGGGACATCTAGTTTCAAAACATCTGGGTTGCCAAGGTTCGCCATCACTGGTCTAGATAGTCTGGGCCTTCGCAATTTTAAGATACATTGATTACATGTCTCAGACATATTATGTCATAGACGAGCCTTGAGCCTTGAATCCTGATATGATACAGCCTATGACGGCAGAGCTGCAGATTCTGCTTCTGGTTAAGGTGTCCTCTCCAGTATGTCATTGCCATCTTCTATACAAATCCAACATTCAGAAGAAACTAGTTTTTATTTATATTTTTAATTTGAAACATAAGGTTATTCTATCCGCTTTGAGCCCATGGTGGCATAATCTAGACCCCAGTTTTAAGCAAACCTACATGGAAAAACAATATATTTGAAATATATATTTTTTTTTTTTTTGTATTCAAAGTTTTTTATTTTTGAAATATGTCATCATACAAGTAAACATATAGTGTGGGCCTCGCAGGGCCGCACAGGCATCAAAGTAAAGATCTATTTATCCAGGAAGCACTGCGATAAAAAATCAAGAAAAAAAGTTCGCTGAAAAAACATCCTAAGTAGTGCTTATGTGGGGGAAGGGGGGAACAGAGGGGGAATAACAAGATAGACATATATACCATACTCATTTAAGAGGCCCTCAAAAACAATGCCGTAGATAGCTAAGAAGTGTCCTCAAAATCATCCCCGATTGGGGGGTCTCATCAGAAACTGAAAAGCGAGAATGTCTTCAGAAGTCATCTGCAAAAACGCACGAAAGGCATATGCTAAAAAACAAAAATGCAACATGACAAATAAACGACTGCATGAAAGTACAGCTGTGGTTAACGACCAAAAAGGGGGAGGGGGGTTAAAAGGGGAAAACTGACATAGGCCAAAATTGTGCCTGCCCTGGCAGGTTCCCGTGTGGCTATGAAACCATGGGGGGGACCAGGGGGGGGTAATGGCACCAGGCCCGGGCGGTTGGGGGGGTCAAGCTGGGCACCAAGTCACTGTAGCACCTCCAAGATATCCCGGATATGCCAGGGAGAGAAAAAAAAAAAAAAAAAAAAAAACACATATATACATTTATTTCGAAGGGGGAGACATCATGTCAACAATAAAAGAGAGTTCCACATAGGTTTAAGGGGGTAAGTCACTTCAGCCCGCATCCAAGAACTGGATCGGGACTACAAAACAGAAAGGGAGGGGTGGCACTCAGCCTGGGCAGTCTCTGGCCACAGCCCGGGAGAGACCTATTCCAGACAACATGGTCCAAGCCTCCTCAGGATCCACAATGGTGCATGGTACATTACCATGGGTCACCTCGAGCGAGCCCGCCAGTCCCCACCGGTACTTGATCCCCTCGGAACGGAGGAAGGTCGCCACATCTCGGAATCTGCGGCGAGCCACCAGAGTCACAAAGGGCAAATCGCGGTAGAGCAGTAGTCTCTCCTCTTCGAATTTTATGGCCACCCGCGCTCCCGGAGCTGTCATGAGCTGCTCTCTTTTAGCGTAATCCACAGCCACCGCAATTACGTCCCTGGGGGTCTCCGGAGGGGCCGCAGCGGCCTTACGAATGCGGTACACCGAGGCGAAGATCACTGATGATTCCGACGGCAGGTCTAAGACCTGGGTCCCCAGGCGGTTCACATAGGTCAGCAAGTCAGCAGGAGGCAATGACTCCGGTATGCCTCGGATCCGCACGTTGCGGCGGCGATGCCTTGTCTCGAAGACCTCCACGGAACGAGTGAGAAGTGCCACTTGGGATCTTAGCTCCATTACCTGGGCAGAGAGGTGGGTTTGTGCAGTCGCTACCTCATCAGACTGGGTCCGCACCTCCAGCACTTGCGTGCGAATCGTTGCCACCTCAGCCCTCAGCCCCGTCACCTCAGCTCGCCATACCGACCTCATCTCGTCCATGAACCGACGTAGGTCACCCTTTGTTGAGGGGAGTGCATCATCACCGTCGATGGTACGTGCGTCCGGGGCCCCGTCCGACGAAGCAGGCGGTGTAGCCCTCTGCGACTGTCCCGATGCAGCAAGTGGTTGAGTGGTCGAGGATGGAGCCTTCAGAAGCCCCGGGCCGCTTTGTAGCGATGCGGGGACATCAGTCACCAAGGGCTGGGGGTCAGCATCTGAGCTCTCTTGTGATGCCTCGGGGGCCGTGGGTAATCCAGGGCAGGTCTCCAACAGCGCCCCTGCCAGGGCTCGGCGTTTTGCCTGGGCCCTCTTCTTTGCCGCCTTGCCAGGCGACTTCCGACCCGTCGTAGAGCGCAGTGGGGTAAGTTGCTGTATGCCTGAAGCCCCTCCATGCGGCCAATAACAGTCTCCCTCTTCAGAGGACCCATAATCAGACATAAGGGTAGGGGATGTGGGGGTCACCGTCCGCAGAGCATTCCTTCCCCCCATGGACTCCCGGATATCTCGCTGGCGGGAGGGGTCTGCTGCCTCTGGCCGTCTGTGGGATTTCTTACCCATCGATGCGCCAATAGGTTTAAGACAGGCGAAGAGAGAGTCCGCGGCAGTAATACTGGATGCTGGGGATCCAAGATGGCCGACCTTACTAGGCCGCAGCAACAGGCCCGGGCTCCCGTGGGTCCGATAGTCTGCCAGCCGGTAAATGTGAGGTGCTGCTGGAACTGCCGCAAGTCCGAGCACTTAATAGAGGCCACTTCGAGGGTCGTTGTCAGCCGGGGATGTAAGAAAAAAAACAGGTTTGCAAGTCATCGACAGCGGAGCTCGGCAGCATGCGACTTCTCTTCCCGGCAGTTGGCTCCGCCCCTCTGAAATATATTTTTAAAATACATTCTTAATACATTCTTCCCAAATATATTGACATATATTTGAAATACTACAATTGTGGTCATATTCAATATATTTAAAAAATATATTTCAATATATATTATTGAATATATGTTTGGAATGCACTAAAATATATTTCAAACTGTATTTTAGATTGCATAGTGAAATATGCTGTGAATATATTCTGGAATATATGTGAAATGTTCATCAAAATGCAAAATATGTGGCAGATAAATAAAAAAAATACAATACTGTTATATTCCAGTGGCTATGTTGAACCCACTTCGCGTAAAGTCAAGACTTGCTTCTACACAGTTGTACTGGAGGAATGTGCTGAATGGGATTTGACTTGCTTCTCTATAGTTAAAGAGCAGAAACGTACCGTGAGGTAACTTGCCCAAGGATGCTTACTGGAGAGGAGTTTTGGCCAGGGGTCTAACCTGGGTTTTCACGGTTATAGAGAAGTGATACTTATCTCTACTCCATCCAACCAGTGCAATTCTGTTGTGTTACTGCCATATAGAAATGTGAAAACTGGCTCATATTTCAAATATTTTTCTTTTCCATGTGGGAACTGTTGCCTTTTAGGGATCATTCAAAGGAAGAAGGAAAAAGGAGACTGGGGAGATGATGGAACTTGGTGAGATAATGGAACATGTCACAGTATACATACAGTGTTATTCAGAGAGCGTGAAAAGCAGGAGAATGACTGGAGAATGAAAAATTTGAGGTCAAAATAGCCGATTTGGAAAATGAGATGAAAGGGAGAATTTTTCTGGTTTGGCTATGTTGACCTTGAATTTTTCATTCTCCAGTCATTCTCCTGCTTTTCACGCTATCTGAATAACCCTGATAGTCTGTATGCCCATAGGAAGATTTTTTAAAGAGGTTTATTTTGCTATTCAGTGTAACTCAACATTTTATCAGGTGGTTATTGTGACCTAAAATTTGCAATTCTACTTTCGTCTCTCTGCAATACTCTAATCGTATTTTGCTATAACATAAGAGAAATTAAAATTATGTGGGACCCATACAGATCACTTATTATGTTTTTGAAATTTGTGAATAAAAGAAAAAGTATACTATGGCCTCTAAACCAATTTTCCGTTAGCAGCTAAATGTTGTAAATTTAGCAAAGCAACTACAACAGAAAAGAAGTTATAAATAAAAAAAAGTTTTACTACTGTAAATGTCTGATGAACACACTTGTTTTATAGTTGATTTCTATTTGAAGCAGTTGGAAAACTTTTCCAAAATTAGTGGGGTTGAAATAGTCTGTATATGTTATGATTAAACGGAGTTTCTTTTAACATCACTTAACCCTTATAAAAGGCCTACTAATCCTTAATATTCTGCTTGTCAAGCAAAGAAAAAAAATCTCCATCTTTAAATAACCTTTAGTTATATGGTAAAAGGTTGTTTAGAATGGGGCCATTGATGTCAAATTGCTCTGTGCCCTTTCTTCTGCATAAAAGCTTTAAATGTACACACTTCATCTAGTACTTAGAATTTTTAATCTGACTTGTGAACCAATGTTATTAATTATTGCACAAAGAGAAACTTTAAGGGTGTTGTGGAGAATGGAGACTTTTGCGATAACATTCAACTATAATGCAGGCTTTCACATTCCCTATTATTTGAATAGAACATTATCCATCAAGTACAATAAAAAAATTATACATACAGGGTTATTCAGAGAGCGTGAAAAGCAGGAGAATGACTGGAGAATGAAAAATTCTAGGTCAAAATAGCCGATTTGGAAAGTGAGATGAAAGGGAGAATTTTTCTGGTTTGGCTATTTTGACCTAGAATTTTTCATTCTCCAGTCATTCTCCTGCTTTTCACGCTCTCTGAATAACCCTGATAATGTTCCTGGAGATTGTGTGTGCTCGTGTTGCCAATACAAATATCATTATTATAGAATATATTAAATTATTTAACCATGTAGGACATGCTAGTGCTCAAATATATCTTTTGGTTTACATAACATCTCAAAAGGCAGCTATTTTATAGCCCACAGATGGACGTAAACCTGAGATGCCCCCGTGTGGGAAAGAGGATGGTGGGCCACGTAGACTCTCTCTAGATCCACTTGAGGAGAAGCAGGAGCCTTAGGCAACAGTACCTTGATTGAAGGTTAACCTCCTTGGAGAGAGCTTGAGGGCTAGAAGTCACCTTAGAGCAGTGTTTCTCAACTCGTATCCTCAGGACCCACTAACAGGCCTGGTTTGTGGGATATCCAAAGCACAGCACAGGTGATCTAATTAGCTGCTCAGTGATTGCAGTATTCAGTCTGCATTTCCCCAAGGTGATCTGCAAAATCTGGCCTGTAGTGGGTCCCGAGGACTGGAGTCGAGAAACCCTGCCTTAGAGTCTCTGGACCAACTGGATAGTGGGCCACGCAGTAGATAGTCCAGCCAGCAGGAACCAACTAATGTAAACACAGCGAGGATAGAAAATACTGGTATACACAGTAGAGCAGGTGACTCAAGAGACATGAAATAACAAGAGGGGGCTCTCAGGACCTCTAGCAGGAAGGGAAATTAACCAAAATGGAAGAGCGAGGCTAGGAGGGCGTAATCAGGTTATATGCAAACTCAGGCTCAGACACAGGAGTTAACCCATGAATGGAATGCAGACATGGTATAGTAGTGACCCAGACTAGCCACAGCAGGCAGCAAGGGCTGGGGCATGACACTGTGCTTTTTTGCTGGATGGTTGGAATTGGCTAGATGCCTTCCCCTCATGCTGACAGCCAATCAGATGCCTCTCAATATAGAAGCATTGGGATGCACTGAAAGATTGTGTGGGTTGAAATAATTCAAAACGGATTCAAGCCCCCAGAGGGCTAATTCCTTCCTCTGAGTTGCCCTCGATATAAATACTGGTAAAAGGGGATCACGAACCCTAGATATAAGAATGTAAAATGACTACATGAGCACAATTGATCTTGTGTTAAAGATTATCAAATAATTTGAATATTTACCAAGATTAATAACAGATTGTCGTAATACTGTGTGCAAATCACTGAAAGTATGTTTTGATCCAAGATGCTTTCCATTTTTTCTCTATTTTGTTTATACATACGTAAATGTATTTACAAGTACATCAACAAAATAATAGTAGATACAAAGTAATGAAAATGTTATAGAAAGAATATTGTATTCCTGGAACCCATTGAAAAATTTAGTAAAAATAAACCGCTGTGTTTCGGTGTCAGAGTACAGCCACTGTAATCCTATTACAGCAACACAATGTTAGTGCTTTGGTCAAATGCTTATTTTCATAATACTTCCCTCTAAGACTGATTTAATACATTATTTTGTTTCCAGTGCTACCTAGAAGCCCCTTAACCCCTAAACTACTACTTTTTATTATATAATGGAATTCCATAATATTACAAATAAATATTTTTTCATAAATTATCATTTTTATTTACTTATTATTTACAAGCATGCTTGCTTATTCTTGCACACAATTTTTTTCTTCAAAGATATGGGCATCCTCAATGAGAGGGAATATCAGTACTTAAAAATAGAGCATCCCCGTGTACCTGTCATTTATTATTTGCCCAAATTACATAAGAACAAAATCAATCCCCGAGGTCACCCTATAGTGTCGGGCATTGATTCGATAACATCCAGAATTTCCGAGTACATTGATTTATTGTTACAGCCCTTAGTGGTCGGTACCCGTGCCTACCTCAAAGACACCATGTCGTTATTATGTCTCCTAGAAAAAATCAAATGGAAAGACAACTACATCATAGCAATATGTGACGTAAACTCTCTATATGTTATAATCCCCCATAATGTGGGATGTGAGGCCTCTGAGACTTTTCTATCTGACTCGGGGCGCTTTGAGATCAATCAGATCAAATTCATAATTGAGGGTATACGACTCATATTGAATAACAATTATTTTTGGTATAATGGGGAGTTCTATCTCCAGATAAATGGTATAGCTATGGGGACGAGGTTCGCCCCCAGTTATGCAAATTTATTCATGTCCCATTGGGAAAATCAAATAGTTTGGGCTGGTCATGACTGGGGACGTAACCTCGTCCTTTATCGCAGGTATATAGATGATGTTCTGATTATATGGGAGGGCAGTCATACTGACTTGGAACTTTTTATCACCCACCTTAACGCCAACTCGTTTGGCATTAAATTAGATTCTACTATTGACAAAGATAGAGTCTATTTTCTTGATCTCACCCTCTATATAGACAATGGAAAGGTCTGCACTAAAACCCATTTCAAGGATGTCCATGTGAATGGATACATCGATAAAAGAAGCGATCACTATCCACCTTGGCTTAATGGTATCCCTAAGGGACAGATGGTTAGGGTTCGTCGAAATTGTTCTGATGTTGAACAATATCAGGCACAGTCTCAGAAACTCATTCATGAATTTGCCACCAAGGGATATCAAAAGCGAACTCTCAACACTATCAAGGAGGACGTATTGCAAATGGAGAGATCAACTCTTCTGACCAATAAACAACGAGCAAGAACCCAAGAAAATGCTGTGTCCTTCATCCTGGATTACAACGCATATAATAGAGAGATCAGGAAATCGATAGAGAAGCATTGGTCTGTTTTGAAAAGAGATCCCATCCTTAACTCAATGCTGCCTTATAAACCATCTATTATTTACAGAGGTGGAAGAAGTTCAGGACGCCAATTGGTTAAAAATCATATTATAAAAAAGAAAGCCACACCTGAGAATCCTTTTGGAGTGCAAGCTGGTTTTTATGGATGCGGTAAATGCATTGCATGTAGGAAGACGTCGAACAGTAGGAGAACGATTTGTGAATTTGCTCCATCTAGAACTAGTTCCGTCCATAAAATCCAGCAGCTCATCACCTGTCACTCCAAGAATGTGGTCTATTTACTGAAATGCCCATGTGGCAAAAATTATGTAGGCCAGACGTCAAGACCTTTGTACGTAAGAATTAATGAACATTTGTGCAATATAACGAGGGGTTACGAAAAACACAGTGTGTCCCTTCACGTTCGGGACACACATGGTTGTAACCTAAAAGATATTAAATTTTTCGCAATAGAGGCCGTTAAACGTAATTGGAGGGGTGAGGACCTGACTAGAAAATTAATCATGACCGAGATGAGGTGGATCTATATATTAGATACCCTCATTCCAGGCGACTTAAATGCCGATTTCGAGATTAGTCATTTTTTAAAATAACTGTGTCCTGCATTTTTCCTAAATGTGTCTATTGTATATCTTTCACATATTGTTCTCACTTTGTGCACCCCTTTTTCTTGACGTTAGCTCTATTTGATGTACACGAATGGGGCTATTCTGCCACAATATAGCAAGTTTCTGAATAAGAAACAGTGATAAACCTGTTAACTGTTGCCCAAAACCGGAAGATTTATCAAACCGGATGTACTGATGATGGGACGCAAGCGGAAACACTCTAGATGAAACGCTTGCGGAAGTGATCCGGATGGAGAACACATGGAAGGGCCCAAGGTGGAACGCACGCTATATGTTGCGGCATGGACTTTTTTGGAGGCTATTTATTGCAGTTACACAACCGTGGGGGACCATTCGACTGAAGAAGCTTACAGACTCGGTAAGGGAAACGCGTCTCGACGATCCCCCACTTTTAATATGTTTTAAAATAAAGCATCCTTTTTATTTAAACCTCTCCACGCCTTTATGTTAAATGCCCTATCCATTGCCCAATATACCATACCGTGATCCATCCACCCACATATTGGAATCCACCTACTCATCCATCTAGTGGTTGGGACCCCCTGGGAAGTGGTCCACTGCTGACAATACGGAACCACCTAATTAGGAGGTTCTGAAGCATGTGAGTACCTCTCCATAGACACCATATGTTCCTTTATTTGTTACGGTATCAGACTATCATTTGTCTCTTCTGAGGTCCTTTTGGTGTATATACACTGTGATGTAATCGATTGAAGTGAACAGGAAAACAGAAACCAGCATGACCAAAGGGTGGAGTCCCCCATAGAGACTCGACTGCGTATGGTATTGAGCTATCTAGCTCTACACTTGTGAGTTTTTTTCTTATTCATTTTTCAATTAACGAGTCACATGATATTGCCCAATGGTTTTTTTCCCTTTCTTTTTTCCTTCTCTGATTCGGTACTTCCATCATTCAATTGGAGAATATTGAACTATCTTCAAAAGAGATTTCTCTCGGAGATTCCTGAGATTCCATAATCTTAAAAAGACTTATTTGCGCTCCCGAATGTACTGCGGTACTTTTCCTTTCTCTTTTCTATGTATGTGTATTTATACTGTAAATAAAATGTTATTAATTGAAAAAGTTCTCATACTCACCTCTCCTCGCTCCCTCGCTGTGCTTTTCTGTCCTCCGCTTTCTTTTTCCCCGTACTTTCAGTTTTCTGGCTGGTGTGTGTGTGATTCCCTATACAGACAGCAGGGGCAGCACTGAGCCAGCATAGCCTATGCAATTTGCGCAGCTGAATGCTACGCTAATTGCGTAGCTCTGTCACGGTTCCCAGATCCCACCACGCAGTACTTAACACCCCACACTCCACAGAGCCCAGAAGCTACCAACAGAGTAGCCGTGAAAGATCTCTAACTGTCTGGTCCTTAGAATTGGCCAGGTAAACTAGCTAGACAGAAAGGGTTAACAACACGGGGAGTAGTCAGCCGAGCCAGAATCAGGAATACAGAGTTCAGAATGGTCAAATGGAATAGCCGGGTCGATATCAGAGCAGTGGCGTAGTACAAGAAAATGGTCTAGGGCAACAGAAGGCAGAATAGTCAGAAACAAGCAGAGGTCAATAACGGTTAATTCAATATAGCAGTCAGGTAAAAGGAGCTCAGGTATGGATAACCACGATCTGGCAACTGCTGAGAATACACTGAGGGTTTTTAAAGACCTTCACCAGGCCACGCCCCCCACTCAAGCCGCGCCTCATGCAACCACCATGCCTGTCTCCATTTAAACCAGGCATTGGTCAGCGAGCAGCATCAGACATGCTGCCCTCAAGCACACAGGTAGGGCTGGAAGCTCCCAACATTACAAGCTCAAGCTGACTTCCTGGTTCTAATCTCTTCAGTGCCTCCAGAGGCACTGAGAGCAAGTGCAAGCTTGAGCCAATGGGAAAGCTCCATTGGTCTCAAGCAATTCTTTTTTTAAAAAAAAAAAACGCCACCCATGGGAGGCAGAGCGATACAGTATATGGTGGGAGTGAGCGCACACCAGCAGCATCAGAAGGCAAACACAACAGGCAGGGATACAGGCAGATACAGAGAGAGAATCGTCATTTGGCAAGCAAAGTCGGCAACAGATTGGGTCCTCAGAACAAAGCAGGGGTCAGTAACGATATACACAACAAAACAGCAAAAGGAGCGATGCGGGAAATGAAACGGCAAGGCAAGGCGTACAGCGTGTGCTCCTGATTTAAAGGTCCCGGCAGCTGCACATCATCCCACCGAGCCCGCCCCCTGATCAGGCACAGCTGCACCGGGTGCCGCCAGAACTCCTGGCACTCGGCCAGCTGGCGGCACTACGCGTCTGGGGCCCTCCTGATCACCGCCCAGGGCCCTGGATGTCACAGGGGGGCCCCATCATGAGGTTCAGGACGGGGCCCCATCATTGGCTGCCCTGGCAGCTTTTAATGCTTTGGCCAAAGCAACTATGTGTTCCAGCACTCAGTATGTGTATCATATTCTCAAGCCTGATAGTGCTGCAGCTGCTTCCCTCCAGGAAAAAGTTCAGTTTGCACAAATGGAGGTGATAAACATGTTAAACCAATTGTTGCAGAGGACATCGCAGTTCCACCTGCTCCAATGTCTGCTGTGACAACTGCATCACGCAACCCTCCAGCAGAAACCTGAGCAGATGCTGCTCTTGCCGCGTCGATCCCTGCCGCAGTAAGTCCTATTCTGGCTGTCCCCATCACGTCTGAGGAAGCCAAACACCCTAGCCCTAAACCTTCATCTGGAACAAAGACATCAGCACCTGGGTCACTAGATAAAATCATTTTCCTTGCGACTTCCAGTTTTGCTCTTCCAGTCGTATATTCTAGCCCTGAGGATGTTAGGCGCCTTTTCAAACCTGCTGCTCAGAAAAATGTTTTGATGACAACAAAACAACAATCTATGTTTGCTGACCAATCAAATAGCAAAAATCCATCGGTCCCAGTAGTCACCAGTTAGATCCCTGCAGGTCAGTATCCACCAGCAGTGACCAAGAAAGATCTGGCTCCTCCTGCAAAACTTTCATCTGGGCCCAAAACATCAACTGCCCGGGCAAATCACTCCTGCAACTTTCAGATTTGTTTCTCCAGCAGTGGCTTCCAGCACGGAGGACGGTGGATGGAAATTGATCTGATCTGTGGGAACAATTAGGAAGAATGAGGCCTGTGTCCAAAGAATCAGCGGTCAGTGCAGGTGTCAAACATCCACCTGCTCCTGTTGTCGCGATGCGAGATCCTGCAGGTCACATGACTGACAGCAGAAGCCTCAATTGAGTCCTATGGACTCCATGGAGGGGATGCTCGCGGCACCGTTAAGTGACGCGAGCATCCTGAGGTTTAGCGAAGTGTTACGGTGCAGGCTGCTGGTTTAGCGCCTGCATAGTAATATCACGCTAAAATGGGGATGCTAAGGAGAAACCTGCAGGTGCAGGTTTTTCTCCTTAGCGTCCCTGTGATAATTGCTATATAGCCAAATATTTCCAGCAACGCGTGCACTAGTGTCATATATCTGGACCCCTGGTTATGATCCGTATTTTCTTTTTTACCCATATAATACAGGTGATATGTAAAAGGGAATTATTTGGGCAGTGTCGGTTTTGCACAACATATGGATATTGCCTTAATAAATAGTAATAAAGGACAAAGGAGTGCGCAGGGGGTCTGTCTGGTGTGCCTAGGCACACCCTAATGTTGTGTGAAGAGGTCTTCTTTCACCTCCTACATTGACATTTTAGATGTCCCTTATTTGGTTCATGATGAAAAGCATAAAAACCGACTGTATCTCCGATAACAGACTTCTTATTGCTAATGAAAAATGTCTATTTTGAATAAAGTCTTCTAAATTTAAGTTTTAAATTAATAATTGTTCCATTGGTGCACACCCTAATGTAACGCTCTGTGAACGCCAGTGTTACCAGTATTTTTCTACAGCTGTTTCCTTGGCTCCTGTGCACCCCTGCTCAAGTTAACTTACTCAGAGCTCAGTGATGTGCGAACATGGTGCTCTATTGACTGTAGTGCTGGTCATGCAGCGTCCCCAAGATTCCCATTTACTGGAGCACCTGGTATGAAAGTGGACATTGAGCATGACAACCCCATGGCATACTTGCAATTATTTCTGACCGATGAGGTTATTGAAAAGATAGTTACGGTTACGGAGACAAACTGGTACCAAGAGCAACAATTGGATAATCTGCAGCGGACGTTTTCAAGAAGCAGAATGTGGGAACCAGTGACCATAGATGACATTTGGAAATTTCTTCGCTTAATAATACTTCAGGGAGTGGTGGGGAAACCCCTGCAGAAGTGGTATTGGACAACTAATAAATTGCTTGCCACTCCATTCTTTGGCACGGTAATGTCAGAGTACAGATTTTCCCTGATAATGAAATTTCTTCACTTCGAAAACAACGAAGCATTTGATGAAACTACTCATCCTTCACCAAAACTGAAGAAAATTTGGGAAGTATCGCAAATGATTCTAAAGAATTTCCAACAGAGCTATGTACCAAAAAGGGATATCAGCATAGATGAAAGTCTAATGGCCTACAAGCGAAGGCTAAGCTGGGTGTAATATATTGCATCAAAGAGAGCATGATTTGGTGTAAGATCCTACATGCTATGCGAATCATCAACTGGCTACATTTGGAATTCAGTCATATACACTGGAAAAGGAACAAAATTCAATCCAAAATACAGCAACTATGGAATGGCAACATCTTCCGTTCTGTCACTCATGGAGCCATTGCCAAAACATGGCTATTGTGTAGCAACAGACAACTTTTATACATCTCCTGAACTTTATGAGTGTCTTTTGCAAAACAAGACAGATGCCTATGGAACTGTTAGGGCTAACCGGCGCGACATGCAGCCTATCTTTCGCAATAAGACTCTGAAGACTGGAGAAATGGTTGCTGGGCAGAAAGGCAAAATGATGGCACTGCGATGGTGTGACAAAAAAGATGTGTGTCTAATGAGTGCAGTTTATAACACCTCCACTTTTATGGTACTCATGAAAGTTGGGGAAGACATCATGAAGCCACAAGTAGTGACAGACTACAGCAACACCATGGGAGGTGTGGACAGAGCCGACCACGCAATGACATTCTACCCAGCACTGAGGAAACATTAGAAGAAATATTACAAGAAGATCTTCAGGCATCTTCTTGAGCAATGCTTGTGGAATGCCTACATTCTGCTAAAAAAAAGCTGACAAGCTTACGATTCATTCGGACTTCAATTGGAAAGTTGCCAAATGTATCTTTGTGAACCACCAAACACCATCAATGGCTGTGAATAGAGCTGGACGTCGTATTGTTGGCATCGTCAACCCAGAAAGCCTGACTAGTTGTCACTTCGTGGACTACATCCCACCAACTGAGAAGTCAGTACCTACAAGGAAGTGTGTGGTTTGTTGCTTGAAGCGTGATGACAAGGGAAAGAAAATTCAAAAAGGAAACCAGGTTCCATTGTCCGGATTGTGACATCGGACTTTGTGCAATCCCATGTTTTAAAATTTTCCATACCCGGGATGTTTACTGAAGCACTATGCAGTGACTAATAATATTGCACCCTTGTTTTCTATAAATTTCAGTGTTTTTGGTTTGATTGTATTATTGAATATTATTTATTATATTAATAATTTATTATATAATAAATAATTATAAAAAAATTATATTTTGTGTTTCAAACTTTATCAGACCCGGTGTGTTTACTAGACTCTTGTTTGGACAAATTTTAAGTGAGTTATTCCCAAGAATTACAGGCCTACAATATAAAACAACAAATTTCCATGCAAAACAATGTATTTGACACTCAAAATATTGACATAATCAGACCACCAGGGAGGTTAATGGCTAGGTTGAGATCTAGCACAAAGTCTATGGAGTTGCTATACTGCAATATTTTGAGCCATGGAATACAGCTTGTTGTGTTTCTCTATGACAGCTCAAAAACACTTCTGCAGAGCCATAATTCAGGCTCCCGAGTCCCGACATGTACCTTAGATTTAAATTCATACTTTTTGAATCTTTCCAATGCACCCCAACATCTTGGGCCTGATTCCATCTGTACCATTAGCGTAGTAGCTTGAAGTGCTATTCCAACTGAGTTGAGAGTAATTTATTACATTAAAAACGAATTGAATGTACAAAATAACTCAAACTCTTACAGGGTTATTCAAAGAGAATCGAAAAGTCACCGCAAGTTCGGTGACTTTTCGTTCTCTTAAATTCGGCACGATTTGGCAATCCCATTTCGGCGACCCTGCGGTGTATTCAGCAAGCACCACAGGGCCGCCGTAATGCAGGGAAAAGTTGCCGAAAACTCACCACAAAACCCGCAAAAACATCTGGATTAACCCCGCCGAAAACACCGGAAAAACCCGAGCAGGAGCCGATCACATGCAGCGCAGCCGCCGGAAAAACCAGACACCGCAGAAAAATGGAGTGAAAAAAAATAAAACAGTTTGCTTGAATGTTTGAAAAGTGAAACGCTGTTTGCAAAGAAACTACTGAACGAAAATGTCTGAAATTTACATATGAGGTCCAAGGAATGATAGTAAAAAGGTCTGTTACAAAAAAAGAACAAGTGTTTAAAAAAAAAAAATCGGAAAAAAGTTTTTGGCAAAAAAATCCCAAAAGATGCAGAAAATATAACAAAAAATCTAAAAGTAAAGAGACTCTTTACTGCAGAAAATTATAATCAACAGTTTATTAGATATTGAATTAAAATGGGAATATTTTTAACATTGAAGCCTATGGGATTCACCTGAATAAATCTGCCGCATGAAGCAACCGAATGGCAGGGCGATTCGGCAACTTTTCACTGCTGGTTTTTGTTCTCTGAATGAGTGAAGCTATGGGGATTTCACTGCCCTCGAACAGGCACCAAACAGGCACCGTATGTGCAGGCAATTCGCCAACATTTGGTGAATTGCCTGCTCTCTGGATAGCCAAATGGTCAAGAAAGGTAACCGAATGCTGATTTTCAGCGTTCGGTTACCTTTCGGCAGCCATTCGGATCTCTTTGAATAACCCTGTTAATATATGTGTGATGAGAATTAATAATTTGAACTGTGGAAAATAAAGAAATTATTATGAATAAAGTCCTATGGACATCCCAGTATCTCTATTTTCAGAGGTTTCTAATTGGTGGTACCTTTAATTGGTGTTAGGTGGGGACCTGAGCTGCTGTGAGTTATCTTTGAATGCAGCAATCAGCTGCAGCAATAATAAATGAAAATCTATTTTATTTCCTAATATTTGCACATTAGCATTTTCTGGACATTTATACATTACCAGTGTAACAGAAAAGAACTGATCCCTCATTTAAAGAGCATGAAAACTGACAGAATATCTATATACACTTGGTTATTGCTAAGAGAACATGGATTCTTTTTGTTCTGAGTTTGCTATGAATATGTTTGTAATTAATAGATGTCCCATGAGTGCACACTCTTCTGTCATGGGCTGCTATCATAGCGCATTTCCATTTTAAATTCGTAGGTAAAGCTTTAATAGCTGATTTTATTACCAGAAAAGCTGATACATGATTGGAACTTCTGCTGGGGTCTGAAACACAAAACAGGGTTAGTTTAATATAAGGGTCATCCTGGCAGATTCAGAGAGGGGGTATTTGTCGCCCCCCTTCCCAGCTACAATCCCATTGTAGGAAATAAAGGTGATTTTTGGACCTTTGTGTCTCCAGCTCCATACAACCCACATAGTCAAGTGAGGTGTCATTGGAAAGGCCAGAATCTGGCCTTGTGAAATTTGTAAAGGAAAAAATAGAAGAAATAATATATGACATTTTTTTTTCCCAAATGTGGTTAAAATTGTGTATTTCCTTAATAAACGCATAAATGCAGTAACAGGTTCTCTACATCAGTTTTTTTTTGTTTGTTTTTTAAACGATGGTTTGTGCTTTAACCTATATCTTTGCTTTTCAGCAGCTGCTTTCTTTGGCCCATATGGGCCTCCACCCCTTTCGGGCAGATACCCCCGACGTATTGTACAATGTTGTTCTATTGTTCTGCTTTACATTTTTGTGTTCTACCCCTGTTTTGTGTTTCCCTCCCCCCATTCCTTATATCCAGGTCATGATGGTGTTCCCTACGGCTTAGGTATTTACTATCAGGGTTATTCAAAGAGATCCGAATGGCTGGAGAAAGGTAACCGAACGCTGAAATTCAGCGTTTGGTTACCTTTCTTGGCCATTCGGCTATCCAGAGAGCAGGCAATACGCCAAATCCTGGCGAATTGCCTGCACATACGGTGCCTGTTCGTTGCCTGTTCGAGGGCAGTGAATTCCCCATAGAGAAGCAGTGGTTCGTCTATTCAGAGAACACAAACCAGCAGGGAAATGTTGCCGAAATGCCCTGCTGTTCGGTGGTTTCATTCGACAGGTTTATTCAGGTGAATCCCATAGGCTTCAATGTTAAAAATATTCCCGTTTTAATTCAATATCTAATAAACCGTTCATTATAATATTCTGCAGTAAAGAGTCTCTTTATTTATAGATTTTTTTGAATATTTTAAGCATTTTTCTGGATATTTTTTTAAAAAGTCTGATTTTTTTTTTTAAGTTTACTTATTTTTTCTGTTTACAGCCCTTTTTATTATCATTCCTTGGACCTCATATGTAAATTTCAGACATTTTTGCTCAGTAGTTTCTTTGCAAACAGCGTTTCACTTTTCAAACATTCAAGCAAACTGTTTTGCTAATTTATTCACTCCATTCGTCTGCGGTGTCGGCTTTTTCTGGCGGCTTCGCCGCGTGTGATCGGCTCCTGCTCGGGTTTTTCTGTTGTTTTCTGCGGGTTAATCCAGATGTTTTTGCGGGTTTTCGGCGTGCATTCGCCAGGTTTTGCGGCTAGTTTTTGTCGGGTCTGCGCCGGCCTTTCCCTGCAATTCGGGGACCCTGTGGTGCTTGCTGAATATACTGCCAAAATGGGATTGGCAAAACAAATCGAATTGAAGAGAACGAAAAGTCACCAAACCTGCGGTGACTTTTCAATTCTCTTTGAATTACCCTGATAGTTTAACCCTTTCGCTGCTGAGGCTTTTCACACTTCTGTGCTGAGGTCATTTTTACCGGTTTTGCTCATCATGTTTAAACGCGTTTTGAAGGCTTATTTTAGTATATGACCCAGACATATTATATATCGTTCTTTCCGACAGACTCGGTAGATTCATAATATGTCATTATTATATGTATACGTCATGACCTGTCTGTTTATTATAACAAAAAATGCAATAAAATATGTATTTTCAATAATTTACAATCTGTAAAGTGTTTTTTTTCACATTTTAACATGCGAGCAATTGCGGTTATATTTTGTATGGGGTGTGCTTGTTAAAAAAATTAGAGATGGGGTCTCGTTACATTTTTTTTTGGGGAAAATTACGCGATTTTTAACAAACGCACCGCATACAAAAATCGTTAGTGCAGCATCATTGTTCACATTATAATTGAAATGGGAACAATATTGCTTCATTAACGAATTTATTATTATTTTTTCTATAATTTGCTTTTAAATATATTTTTATTTTTAATTTTTATTTTTTTTAAAAAAACTTTTTTCACATTCGAGTTTGGTATCATTGGAACGGCCATGCTCTGGCCGATCCAACCATACCAAACTTTAACCCCTAGCTGTCACGGATCAGGAGATAGGGAGTTCATTGGAACTCCCTATCTCCACCGTTGGTGGCAGTTAGGGGTTAACTCTAGGACTGGCGTCATCGTGCTACGCACGATGACGCCAGTCCTCAGGGGGAGTTCCCGGAGGCTTGGCCGACATCCAAGATGTCGGCCAGCTCCGGGAAAGGATCACGAACCGGCGCTTTTCAGCGCCGATTCGCGATCCAGCTCCCCAGGGGTTAATGCCAGGCACCATTTGGTAGGGCAGGCTGTGCCCTTCCAAATGGTGCCTGGGTTAACCCCCGCAACGCCGCCGATCGGGAGGGAGAGAGGTCCAAAGGACCTCCCCCCCTCCCTTTCAGGCGCCTCCTCCGCACATGCGGGGGGGGCGCCTGAATTAGGTGTCATCGCGCTGCCGCGATGACACCTAATTTCAGCAGCTGCGGTTCCGGATGCTGGGCTGACATCGAGGATGTCAGCCCGCACCGGGGGGGCCAGCGATCGTCCGGAACCCGGCCGAACGCTGGCCCCAAAGGGAGGACGCGCTCAGCGCGTCCTCCGCATACCAGCAGCCATGCGGAGGACGCGCTCAGCGCGTCCTCCGCATTGAAGTGGTTAATAAATTTAAATATTGAAAATGAATTTTACTTTAAATAAGTCAAACCCGAAATATTCTCCCATTTAGTCTAGATTCTAGATTATTTGTTCTCTTCTCCTACAAATTATCCTGAGTTTCAACTTTTGTAAATAGACCTAATTGTAATGATATATTTTGAGCCATCAAGGTTCTCTGAAAAACATGATATATAATTTATCTGGGTCCTTCAATAGACCATGACTTCAAATATGGTTTAAATGGCATGAGCATAAATGGTCAAAATTAGCTCAACACAAGGGAAGGGAATGACTCAGTATAGAGGTTAACCTCCAGGGGTCGAGTGCAGTGGGAAAGCACTGGAACAGCATTCTCGAACTACTCCACCAGCAGGAACACCGTTCCTGCTGTGCTGAATGCCGGCACAGGGTCTCCCATTTAATCGTCAGCGTGCGGGATCAAACTCACACACACTGCGCCAGAACTAAAAGGCCCCGTGGGGGGAAGAAGAGGAGGAAGACGGAGGCTGCAAGCCCACAGCTCACATGGGAACATGCTGACCTTGCCACGCCCATTCCCCTCACAGCCACGAAGCAGAGCCTCCCCTGCTGTGCTGCAAGTGTACAGCATATGTAAATGGACTGGGGAAGACGCTAACTGGGGGGAGAAATTAACTGGGGGCTGAAATGGACTGGGCTGGGGGAGAAATTAACAGGGGGCAGAAATGGGCTGGGAAGAAATTAAATTAACAGGGGGAGAAATTAATTGGCGAGGCTGAAATAGACTGGGCTGGGGGGATTAACTGGTATTCGCTGAAATGGACTGGGCTGGGGGAAAAAATGAACTGGAGGAGAAATTTACTGGGGGGGCTGAAATTGGCTGGGGCAAGAACTGAAATTAACTGGCGGAGAAATTAACTGAGGTGACTTAAATGGACTGGACTGGGGGAATTAACTGGTAGAGGCTGAAATGGACTGGGCTGGAGGGAGAAATGAACTGGGGAAGAAATTTACTGGGGACTGAACTCGACCGGACGGGTGGAATAATATGAACTGATGGATGCAGAGGGGGACATTTTTGTCTGCCTTCTCTGGCTGTTTGTACACTGATAATAAAGCTGGTAATAGAGAGCCGCTATGGGTTAACTGATCCCTATTACCACCTCAGCTGGAATAGGGCCCACATGAGAATTTTTTGGGAGTTCCTGTACTTCTTTTATTAGAACTTGACCCCTGTAAACCTGTTTGTATCTAGTCTCAGGAGTTTACTTGACAAGGCTATTTTCTGGCTACACTCAAAATCTATAAACCTCTATAGTGTGTATACTGTATGTCCAAGCATGTGTGTATCTTTGTATGTGTAAGTATCTGGTGTATATATATTGGTGTGTAATTAGCTATGTATATGCCCTTTTTGTGTGTATGAGTGTCTGTCTGGATGTTTGTATACAGCTGTGTGGTGCTCAGTTCTCAGTGACAGGTAAAGCATGTGCCAGAATGCAGACTGCAGAACATTGCTGTGCAGGATCTGTCAGGAGGACAGACCCAGTGCGGCATTGTTCTGGAGTGAGTGAGCATAATGAGCACAGCCTATGATTTGGCACTCTGTGCATGGCGCTACGGACTGAAAACCAACTCTTAGCCAAAATTGGTAGAGTGCCCCTCCAGAAACGTGCCTGTATCCACCCCTGGAGGATCTGGATAGTGAAGCTGTGCATGCCCCAAAATACACCCAGTGAAAAGTTAACTATGGCACAATTGCTACCAATATGAGATTAAGAGGGGTGGGACAGTGGCAATAAGAGGATGTGTGTGTGAGAAGAATGAGACAAAGGCACAGTGGAGCTGAGAGAGATGCAAAAGAAGAACACCAAAATCACCAACTCGAGGCTCACAAATCCCTTAATACAGCAACGCCATGGGGAACTTACTCATGCAGATACATGATACATGATGAATTAAGCATTCACAGCAAGGACCCCGAAGTGCGGCGAATCGGCTGCCGAACACCACTGCCGAACCGCAGGATAGCCACCACAAATCCGCAGGACAGCCGACGCAGCCGGCGCAGCTGACGAGCCACTGTACACAGCGCGACCCAGCTGTGTAATAAAGCCGACAAGCTCCTGGATGTGAAAAAAAAGTGTCATATTTCAAATGCTGGTTTAAAAAAAAATACTGGAGAAAATGTCTGTAATTAACATATAAGGTCCTATGAATAATAATAAAAAGTTGTGTTACAGAAAAAAGAAAAACGCTATTTAAAATTTGTTTGGAAAAAAAATATTTTGGTGAAAAAATCCTTACATTGCAACCTATGGGATTTGCCTGTTTAAACCTGCCGAATGAAATCATCGAACATCAGGGCATTTCACTGACATTTCTCTCCTGTACAGTGTTCTCTGAATAGGTTAACCATTGCTTCTCTCTGAGGACTTTAACTGCCGCGGAACAGCACCGTATTTTGCTAGCAATTCGCCAAAATTTGGCGAACTGCCTGCTTTCTGAATAGCCACAAAATTTCACTGTATGGGGAAATCCCCTGTTCGGTGCTATCCAAGTATTCATGTTATTTTCAAGCCATCTTGAAAAAAGGTCCCTGCGTTAAATATCTTAAATTGACTTAAGTAACGCCCTTTGTCACCTGTTGTGCAGAACATTTTATTATTTTTTTCTTAAAGACGTGAGGTCAGAAAATGACTCCTCTGTTTCAAACAAATGGAGTGCAGATCCTGAGAAAAACATTGGTACAAAAGAACTTTTAAAGGAAGAATAAGGTTTTTCTTCTGGCCAAAACAATGTATAGTCATGTGTGAAAGGTGACACTTTGTGGCATAAGGAAGTAATTTACTATGAAAAAGCCATTATTTACAGATATAAAAAACACCTCAACCCATACAGGGCTTCGCTTAATGCGTACTTTTGTTACTTGAAATAAAACAGTGATTTTCTCCATTAGAAAGCACAGATGTGGAGGAAAACCAAATGCACGGCTTTGTATGAGTTACAATTCTTGTCATTCTAATTCATAACATAAAACCCACATACTTACATTTTGACATGACTAGAGTGACAATGCACAGAGATCGTCTGGATTTTATGTGACTGCTTCAGAAAGATATGGTCTACATAAACTAATATAGAAACGAGAAACTGACAGCATAATCCGAGGAAAGAGGATTTGTGCAGACTTTCTGAGATTTCTAGGAACATTCATTCAAATCTGACATGTGTAAATGAATTCCACATTACGACAAATTATTCATTCATTAAAATATATTTTACACTGTTTACAATAAAAGCCATCAATGAATATAGGCAACAAAAATTAGATCAATGCATCACATCTGGCATGAAGTTACCATTATCTAAGCAAGACATATTTTCTGTATTTTAAATACAAATGCATTTTTCATTTGCTCTAATATTACTGGAATATAGAGTTCATTGCTCATTCATCAGAGTGTAAAATTCAAAAGATTATAGTGAACACAATGAATTATTATATTTATTAAGACAACATTAAACGATAACTGAATATTCAAATGACTTTTTGTATGGCTAAAAAATAAAAATAAATAATAAAAAAGTAACAAACTACTATTTTGCACTTGCATAATCTGGGCACCATAATATCAGTGAAAAGTGTAATAGAGTGATGGTGGTGCAAGGAGTAAGTACCTGAATCGGCACCCTGTGGAAAAGTCAATAACTTGTGGACGCCACCTGTTAGGATGAGGGGAAAATTTTGGGCCCCCGATATCAACGTGGTCCACAAAGGTGGCATAGCATGCCCTGCATGCTCTGAGGCCCTCCTTTGCCCACCTCCCATCCCTGACTTCGGGCAGTCTGGCGGCAGCCAATGATGCGTTTGGCGTACATACAGGGCAGTTGGGATGTAGACAGTTATAGGGAGTCAACGGGGCATGCTATGCCAGCCCGTGGCATTTAGACCCACTGCAAGGACGGCATAACATGATGACCAGTGGTGGGAAAGTGTTAAAAAAATTCTAGATTCAGCAGGCAAGGGAAAAGAAAGTTGTATTTGATGCGAAAAAATGGTGCGCTAGCACCGTTCTTTTGGTCAAAGAGTACTACAGTAGCATCATTTTACTGACACCACTAAGGTGGAAAATTGGTTTAGGGTTAGAGTAACTATTTTAACCTCAACCATCAGATTTTTTGCTTAATTTTTAGGCAAAAAGGAGCCTAATCCCACAAATGACTATAACTTTAAAACTAACACCAGCACCAGTAAAATGATGCCAGTATGGTACTGATTTCCACCAGCCATTTTTACGTCAAGCACAGCTTTTTCCCCTAATATCCTAATGCTAGGTAACATTTTTAAACCGCAACTTTTTTGATGTGCTCTAACGTATGGTTTCCACAATGTGGCATTGTTTTGATGGTAGACCACCTGAAAACCAACAATTACCAGAACACACTGAAGAAATTAGGCAAATGGTTTTATGTTCTTCTTTTACTTCAACTACAACAACCGGAATACAAACAAACATTCCCAATATTTATGTATATTTCCCAATGCAAACTGCAGTTATAAAGGCTTCTCTAAATACCAAGTTATTTAAGATAAATAGCATAATTACCATTATTTCTACACTTTTTCAGTATATTGTTAATTCATTACATTACATACAGAAGAAACATAGGGTGACTACTTTCAGTAAGTCATATTGGCCACAATTTTCCAAGATCTGTGTTATCCATCAGTTGAACATTGTGTTGTTCTTCAATTTGCTACTTGAACAAGATGCATAAAGGATTATTCCCTGCATCAGCTTTATGTCAGATCTGCTCTGGTAAGCTGTCTAAAAAACATGACATCAAAAGACCTCATCTTGAAAGAAATCCCAAGGGCAGACCGAAGAATGTCTAAATATGCCAAAGCTGTAAAGTCAAAGTCGTGACTTACAGTCTCATTCACATAACTCCTCATTTTTTCTGTTGAGGGGGGGTTGTTGTTTTTGTCTTTAATTTTCGCAACTCAGGGGATTATGTAATGTTGGCTGTGCAAGGAAACAAAAGACAGTTTTAAATATTAAATTAATAGGATGAATGTCTTAACCGCTTCACTGCTGAGCCATTTCACGTCTGTGTGCTGAGCTCATTTTCACCGCTTTTGCTCATCATGTTTAAACGCGATTTGAAGCCACATTTTATTATATGACCCAGACATATTATATATCGTTCTATCCGGCAGACTCGGCAGATTCATAATATATCATTATTATATGTATACGTCATGCTCTGCCTGTATATTATACCAAAAAATGCAATAAAATTAGAATTTTTAATCATCTACAGAGTGTAAAGTGTTATTTTTTCACATTTTATCATGCGAGTCTTTGCTTTTATATTTTCTATGGGGTGCGCTTGTTAAAAAAATTAGAAATGGGGACTCGTTACATTTTTTGGGGGGAATTACGTGCTTTTTAGCAAACGCACCCCATAGAAAAAAATCATTAGTGCAGCGTCATTGTTCACATTATAATTGAAATGTGAATAATATTGCTGCATTAATAAAAACAACACACAAAAAAATACATTTTTATTTTTAAGATTTTTATTTATTTATTTTTTATTTATTTTTATTTATTTTTGTTATGTTGAACATGGTCATGTTAGATGTCATTCGAACGGCCATGCTCTGGCCTTTCAAATGATACCCTCCATGACTCCCTAGATACCACCATTGTGCAGATATGGCAGTTCAAATGAACCCCCTATCTCCACCAGGGAGAAATCCCCGGGCAGCTAGGGGTTCCCCGGCTAACTGACATCATCGCGCCATGCGGGATGACGTCTGGTAGCGAGTGGGGACCCAGAGGTGACAACAGAGCTAGATCGCAATCCGTCACTCAAGGGGTTGAAAACAGGCATCACTTTAAAGGGCAGACACTGCCCTTCAAAGCGGTGCCTGTTTTTTTTTGTAAACCCTCCCAATCGGGAGGGAGAGGGATCCGAAAGGATCACCCCCCTCCCTTTCAGACGATCTCTCTGCATTGCAGGGGGGTCGCCTGAAAATGATGTCATCGCGCATGGCACAATGACGTCATTGACGTCGGGAGGGGTTTAAATACAGCATCTGACTTCCTTGAATTCAGAACGCCGTGGGACCCCGGAGAGAGAGGGGAGTATCTCGCCCAGGCTCCCGATTGCGGGTGACGTGTGGGGAATGTCCCTCACATATAGTGGGAGTCAATGAGGATGTTTGCCACACGTCACTCGCAGTGAAAGGGTTAAAAGGAAAAAACAAAATAAACCTATTTCAAAGCTGCCAATTTATATTACACTGTATAAAAGTGACAGTGCACTCAGCCTGTATGAGAGGTATAGTATAGATGTACCACAGGTGCCAATACAAAGAAGGGTCACCCAAATACCTACCCACGCAACACTGGAAACCAAATATTAGATTGGGCACAGCTTGTCCCCATTACAATCTTTAGTTTCCAAGCTATATTTCTCTGCCATAATTGAAATCTGAGTGACTAGCAGGATATGCTCTGGGGCACACCTTAATTCAAGGTGTACTGGTCCTCAATTTTTATTGTGTATACTGTGAGAAAATAGGTAAGTTCATAATGTATCAAAGCTCCACCATCGATTGTGCAACCAGTGCTCACAAGTGTTATACACGTACACGAGTGACAATTTTATCCATTTCAAAAGACCATCGTCTTTTACTGATTGTGATCAAAAAATAGTGCAAAATAATATATGAAGCAATTTCACATTGTGCCGAGGAAAGTGGGGGAAATGTAAAAGTAGTGTTGCTAGAGTTCTTAAGAGGCTGGAGTCCCAGATATGGAGTGGCAAAGCCCTGGGTGCAGAAACGTACGTTTCGTATTGCTCAGCCCTGGACCTCTTCATGTCTGCGTCTCAGGAAAAAGTAATCTTTGCAATGAAATAGGTTGAATACTCAGACATATTAACAACCTACTCTTGGGGAGTACCAACTCTGTGGGAGTGCTGAGGTATGAGGTGCAGGTGGTCTCTTAGACCCTCTTTCTCCTCATACAGTAATGCCTCCAGGTATCTGCACTTCATGGATTGTAGAGGGGTAGACACAGGAGCTTATGTCCCTTAGCAATTAGAGCTGGATGAAAGGGAGGGGAACAGCGTGAGTTACACTGAAATAAAGAAACATAATTCGGTCTCATTCGAAATATTGTAGGCTTCCGATATTCTGTGTCAGAATATTTCAGAATATTTCAGAATGGGAAATGTTTGGATACCAAAATATTTTGAACCAAACAAATTTTTTTTGTCAGTGCACAAGTCTATGATTTCTTGTTTTAAAACCATGAAATTAATCACACGTAGTACGCCCTGGTTTAACCTCCATCTCTCCTTCAGCATTGCTTCCCAGAGGTGATCATTTTTTGGTTTAAGTTTTGTGATTTTGTTTGTTTCATAAGGTTTATTTAGATTCTTACTAATTTTATTGGCATTTGATTGACTATGCTTGGTGGTCTACACCAGTGGTTCCCAACCGTGGTCCTCAAGTACCCAACCAACAGGTCAGGTTTTCCAGATATCTGAAACAAAGCACAGGTGATATGATTTGCTGCTCAGTGATTGCAGGATTCAGTCTGCATTTCTCCAAGGAAATCCTTAAAACCTGACCTGTTAGAAGTACTTGAGGACCGTGGTTGGGAACCACTGGTCTACATGACTGCTCCTTGTCCAATCTTAATGTTTTTTTCAGCCTAATACGATCTGCCTTCTTACAGTATTTGCGCCTTCTTTATTTTGTTCCTTGTTCTATGCCTTCTGTTGTACTGGTATGACAATATTGTTTACCTGGACATATTTATTTTATTTTTTTCAAAATGGAAGATCTTTCAATAAAATGTCTTTTGGGAAAAAAAAATCTATATTAAAAAGTAAATCTATTTCAATGTTTAGGTAGAATTCCACTACACAGACGTAGAGGGCAACGGAGAGGGTGGAGATCACAGTGGAAACTAATATATAAACATTTGCTAGGCTTAGGTTAGAAGACTGAGAAGATATGAGGGAAAGTTTGTTTGACAAGGAGGAGGGCAGAGGTGAATGAACAAAGGATAAAATCAGGTTTCAATGTGATGCCCTCCACAGATGTTCCGCAGCAAATAGCAGGTGTTATTGTGTCTAGAATGAATTGGAATATATATTATTTAGCTAAAATTAGAGAAAGCAATATGCCACTTTTTCTTAATTGATTATGTTTTTATATATCTACATGCAAACAAACAAAATGCAATATATGTACAGTATGTTAAAATGAATTAACTACTAAAGTGTAAAATACAGTCATTGTTAATTACAATTAAATTGACCAGTATGCATGCCAGTAACTTAAAGAAATATGCAAAACTATAAAGTGGATATCACTAAATCTATGCACTGTTATCATGTAAAGGTTCTAGCTTTAAACCCGTATTTAAAGATTATTTTAATCTCATGCTTTTAGGTTCAATTTTGTCTTTTGTGTTTTTCATTACATTCTGATTAACTCTTTTTTTTTAATATAGATTGAGAGTCATTATGTTCCATTGCATTCTGAATGTATTATTAACTCAGTACTTTAAATTAATGTTAAGTGTTATATAATTTGTAACAAATGATCAATCTGATAGAGTTGTTTTTTGTTATGTTTAGATATTATAGTTATGGCAATAACTGTTCAGAGCATTTATCATCTTTCTGATTTGCACCTGCTATTTGAGTGAATATTAATCCAATCTCCATTACTCTGGATTCTGTTTTCTTGCATTAAGTCATTTTACTTACCATGAGCGGTTCAGCCATGCTCATAGCTGCTATAGTTGCTACCATAGCGTAAGCTAGACATTTGCCTAGACAGCTGACCAGATCGGGGTGATGAAACCTCGTTCAGAAGAGCTACGAATAGCAACATAACACCATAGTTCACTATTGTTGCAAATAACAGACTATAACAGTAACGGAACAAAATTCAAACAGCCGCAGGAGAAGTTTCACCAATCAATCTTTCCTGCCACTGTTTGAATTTCCCTCACAGGAATGCCAAATGGCCAACTAAGGTGATCTCGTGGCGAGAACAATGGCCCGATCCACCGCTTCTTGTGGCCAGGAGCAGAGCGACACTGGGAAGAAATAGTTTCCAGTCTCCCTTTGCGATCACTGTGACTCTGCGCGATCTCGCAGCGCGTAAGTGCAAGCCTCATTGGTGTCCTATGGACTCCAGGAGGTGATACTCGTGATGGTGTGGAAGCACTTCTGAGAGTATTACTGCGTGTAGCTCTGCATTCCAGGGCAAGGTGCCGAGGAAGCACCTGCCATGGAATCTCACGCTAAAATGGGGAGTGCTACGGGGAAACCAACAAGGAATTTTGATAGATTGGGGGACAGGGCACTCAAATGGCAGATGAAATTTAATGTAGAGAAATAGGTAAATAGTCATAACCTTCAAACTATGCAACACTATCCAATGTCAAACAGCAGTCGTCAAGGCTAACAAGGTATTGGTTGTCATACCCGGCAGACTGTGCAGCGTCTCTGCAGCTGGGACCCATCATGCACCGCGCATGCGTGATCGTGCTCCCACTTACAACAGCTTAATAGCGCCTCCGAGACCTCTAATCTCTGCTCCTCTGCCTTTTACGGCCCACACATGTGCACTGCAGCAGCCAATCACAACTGTGGCGCACATTTAAAATCATCTAGCAACACTTCCTGGTGCCCTGTCGTGGTTGTCGATCCCTTGGATCCTCTGCAGCATGTCTTTGTGGTTTTTGACCCTAGACTTGCTTATTTCCCACTTTCATAGTACCTTTTGCCTTGCCTAATTTTTGTTACTTGGTTGTCCACTATTTATCCCTTCTGATACTGTGATAATGTGTGTATATATATATATATATATATATATATAGTATATATACATACATACAAACACACACGTTAAGTTTTCAAAACTTGGCTCTTGTATTGACCTTGCTATCGCTTTAACCCTTCAGATAATGTGTAATATAGATCTTGTCCTTAGGTGTACAGAACCCAGCTATTGCGACAATCCTAGCACCATTTGTGGTTTTCTTGTAGTCTAGATCCGGCCATTTTAAGGTTCGGCGTGTCAGATTAGGATCTCTTTTTGCTTGGGATTATCCGCGTGTTGGGCTACACGAAACCTTTACATTGGCATCCATTAAAAGGGGAATTCATTCTTGGGATGAAAACATAATTTTGCCTCTTTGTAAATCAATGGAACGCACCTTGAAGATGACGTGCCGTTTTGGGCACCTGTTTTTAAAAAAGATGTTATGGTGCTAGAAAAATTAAAGAGGTGGGTAACTAAATTAATAAGGGGAATGGAAGATTTAAGTTATGAGGAAAGGCTAATAAGCTTAAACCTGTTTAGTTTATAAAAACTGAGCCTAAGAGGTGATTTGATAACTTTATATAAATATATACTGGGGCCATTATAAACCATTGTATGGGAACCTATTATTTAACCCCTTCACTGCTGAAGAAATGTGGGGAACGTTCTAGGAGTCTCCCGCTGTACACGGAGGATGTTCCCCACATGTCTTCCGCTACCCAGGAGCCCCTCCGCATACTCACCTCTCTACTCCAGGGTTTCTCAGCGTTCTGACTTCCTCGAAGTCAGATGCTGGTTTTGAGACCCCTCCTGGCATAATGACGTCATTGCGTCAGACGCGATGATGTCAATTTCTGGCGGCCACCCGGCAAAGCCGGAAGATCGCCTGAAAGGAGGGGGGTCCTTTCAGATCCCTCTCCCTCCTGATTGGGAGGTGGTAAGGGGTAAACCCAAGCACTGCTGAAAAGGGGAGAGTCTCCCCTTTCGAATGATGCCTGACATTTACCCCTGAGGTGCCGGTCCATGAT
Source organism: Leptobrachium leishanense (assembly GCA_009667805.1). NCBI lineage: Eukaryota > Metazoa > Chordata > Amphibia > Anura > Megophryidae > Leptobrachium > Leptobrachium leishanense. Next base: position 280,917,036 of record CM019063.1, read on the forward strand.
CTGGTGCCATTCGGCGATGGATCACAAGCTAGATGCGGTGGGGGTCACCATCTTGGATGGCAGGTCCACCTCCGGGTCCCCCTCATCTGACATCATCATGCATGGCGCAATGATGTCAGTTAGCCGGGAAACCCCTAGCTGCCTGGGGATTTCCTAAGGAAATCCTATGGTGGAGATGGGGGGTTTCAAAGGAACCCCTATCTCCCGATCACTGGCAGCTGGATGGAGCATGTTTGGTATCATTGGAAAGGCCAGAGCATGGCCTTTCCAAAGACACCAGACATGACGATGTTGAAAGTAAAAACAAAATATTAAAAATAAAAACGTCTTTTTTGTGTGTGTTTTTTTCTTTTATTAATGCAGCAATATTGTTCCCATTTCAATAATAATGTGAACAATGATGCTGCACTAACGTTTTTTTCTATGGGGGGGGGGGTTTAAGCTAAAAATCACGTAATTCCCCCCCCCCAAAAAGTAACGAGTTCCCATTTCTAATTTAACAAGCATACCCCATAGATTATATAACCGCAAAGGCTCGGATGATAAAATATGGAAAAAGAAAATCACTTAACATGCTGTAGATGATTGAAAATTCAAATTTCATTGCATTTTTTGTTATAATATTCAGGCAGGGAATGACAAATACATATAATAATGATATATTATGAATCTGCCGAAAAAAAGAATATGGAAAAATAAAAAATCTAGGCGCACCTTAACAATTCAGACACTGTCAAAGTCTTACCAGCATATATATGTGCAATATATAATGTGTATCTCACGGTGAAATATTGACAAATAAAACAGTGTGACATGTGTTATGATGTAATAAACATTTTTTTTATTACATCAAGTTTATTACATCATAACACATATCACACTGTTTTATTTGTCAATAATTAACCATGAGATACACATTATATTGTCATTGCATTATATATTGCACATATATGTGCTGGTAAGACTTTGACAGTGTCTGAATTGTTAAGGTGCGTCCAGATTAGTTTTTTTCTATTTTCCATTTTAACAGTGTTTTTGAGGTTGTAAACACACATGTATTTCTGTAACAACTGTAACATTTCAATGTTCTTGAACCCAGGAAGTACTTGAAACTGAGAGAAATCTCAATGTTTCCTTCCTGGTAAAATACTTTATAAATAAATAAAAATTCTGGCCTGCAGCACCAGCCTATATTGAGCACATCCCACATATCACATATTAAGACAAGCGCCACACTCACACTGTTGCCTTGAAAAATAGGATATAACAATACAGGGTTATTCAAAGAGATCCGAATTGGGGCCGGAAGGTAACCAAACGCTGAAATTCAGCGTTCGGTTAACTTTCCTGGCCATTCGGCTATCCAGAGTGCAGGCAATTCGCCAAATACTGGCGAATTTCCTGCACATACGGTGCCTTTTCGTTGCCTTTTCGAGGGCAGTGAATCCCAATAGAGAAGCAATGCTTCGACTATTCAGAGAACAAAACCCAGCAGTGAAAAGTTGCCAAATTGCCCTGTCATTCGGTGGTTTAATTCGGCAGGTTTATTCAGGCGAATCCCATAGACTTCAATGTTAAAAATATTCCTGTTTTAATTCAATATCTAATAAACCGTTCATTATAATATTCTGCAGTAAAAAGTTTCTTTATTTTCAGATTTTTTTAGGACCTTTTTAGGCATTTTTTTCCTCTTTTTTTTTTAAAGCGTTTTTTCTTTTTTCTGTAACAGACCTTTTTATTATCATTCATTGGATCTTATATGTAAATTCCAGACATTTTCGCTCAGTAGTTTGTTGCAAACAGCGTTTCACTTTTCAAACATTCAAGCGTACTGTTTTTTTTTTCCTCACTTCCTTCGTCTGCGGTGTCGGGTTTTTTCGCCGGCTGCTCTGCGCGGTGATCGGCTCCTGCTCGAGTTTCTCTGGCGTGTTAATCCAGATGTTTTTGCGGGTTTCGGTGTGCGTTCGCCCTCGTTTTGCGGTGAGTTTTCGGCCGGTTTGCGGCGACTTTTCCCTGCACTACAACGGCCCTGTGGTGCTTGCTGAATACACTGCAGGGTCGCCGAAATGGGATCGCCAAATCTCACCGAATTGAAGAGAACGAAAAGTCACTGTACGTGCTGTGACTTTTCAATTCTCTTTGAATAACCCCGATAATATGTCTGGGTCGTATAATAAAATGTGACTTCAAATCACATTAAAACATGATGAGCAAAAACGGTAAAAATGAGCTCAGCACACAGACGTGAAATGGCTCAGCAGTGAAGGGGTTAATAGGACTATACACAGAACACAAGGTCATCCATTTAGACTGGACGAAAGGAAATTCAGCATAAAGCATAGGGTGGGCTTTTTTACAGTGAGATCAATAAAGCTGTGGAGTTCTCTGCTTGTTGAGGTGGTCGGGTCAGAGTCTGGACTTTTAAACGACTAGATGACTTGCTGCAAAACATAAAAATTTAAGGTTATACTATTTAATATGTGAGTAAAAGCTGATTGATCCAAGGAGGAATTCATGAAATAATGAGTAACTGCAGCACTCTTCAATATTATAATGTGGATTTATCCTCAACAAGGAAACAACGTTTCGACCCTTGCGGGTCTTTGTCAAGTCTAAAGTGAAAGGTCTACTTACAACATATAAATTTTGTTACAAATCAATAACATCACTATCCTAATTGGTTTATACAATCATCAACTGCTCCTGTGAATGAGCGTTTGGCTCTTGCACCATTGTTAATGGAAATACAATTAAAGACAAATTCCCAGTATATTGAGCATACATTTAATCTACGTTTTTGCATACTTTTACCACTGATGAGACAAAACTAGTCATTATATAAATATTATATCAATTTTATTAAACCAATATATGCTCTCATGTCTGGGAATGATGTAAGACTAAGATGGGGTTCAGGGAACAGGTTATAAATACTTATAGCCGCCTAGATTACAAAAAATTATAAAAACGGGGAGAGATCAAATTCCCTTACGTTGCAATGGCCATTGAAACTAACAAAAACCTCAGTTTTGTTGTACATGGAACACATAGAAACGAGCGCAGATGACACCTTTTTTCCTTGTTATGTTATATATATAATTATGGTTTTTTTTGGCATTGAATCCTATGGGATTCGCTGTTTAAACCTGTGAAACTGAACCACTGAAAATCAGGGCATTTTACTGACACTTCGGTGCAGTTCAGCATTCTCTGAATAGATTAACCATTACTTTTCTATGAGACAATTTTGCTGCTGCCTTAAGCTAATATCAGACGAACGCAGTCTGAGCGCACTCTGCGTGCGTGCATAACAGACGGACGTACTGATGGAAGATACTGTAGACACCACACGGTCCGTTTTTTTTTTGAAGGATGTAGAAAAAAAGGGAAATATGGGAATCAAAATTAATTAAAATTAAAAGACAGGTACAGTCAGCCAGACCAAAAAAACATCTGAGCGCCAACTTGATGGACGTCGCAAATGCGCTGCGTCTGACATTGCATCATCACGCACACAGGCCGCTATGTGGACGCGGCGCACTCTGGGTGTCTATCGTAGCGCTTTTACATCAAGGCCTAAATGGTGTCCATTGTCACCTGTGTGGTGCGTGCGCACGTACTTCGTGTTTTGGTCTTTATTGATCACAAATCAATGCTATGACGGACGTTAAACTGTGCAGCGACACGGACGTGATGACTGCGTTTTTTTGACGCTAGCCTAAGATCGGCAATCTGCAACGAATGTCACCGTATTTCGCCAGTATTTGGCGAATTGACAGCTTAGTGAATAGATGAACTGCCACGAAATTGCACCGTACAGTGAAATTCACTGTTCAATGAAATTCGGTGGCAAGTTCGCCGCGTACTGAAAAAACCCATAAGTTATACCTAAAAGTTTGCATGCCGCTCTCCTGAAATTCCATAAAAATGGTCAGAGAAAACCTATGATGAATACATCTAAACACTCAGGAATAATGATATTATGATTATTTGTTAAAGTGTTGGATGTGTTCTAGACATTTTTTTTTATTTGAGATAGGATTTTACCAGGAAGGATACATTGAGATTTCTCTCGTTTTCAAGTATGTCCTGGGTGGCGAGTATGTACCGTTAGGTGTCTTCTTGCCCAAGGACACTTACTGGAGAGGTTGCTCGCTGGGATTGAACCCATGACTCCACAAGCTCTCTCCACGCAGAGCAGTGATGTTACCTCTACTCCACCCAGCCGGCAAAAAACCTACTTGTTTGTTCAAATTATGCCTAGGACATTCAATCACTGTGATTTTCTTTTTCCACATTACTCTATGTCAGCCAAAATAAATGTGAGAGTTCAATTTAAATTTGCTATCTTTTCCATTAAAGACCAACTACAAAGTGATCTTTTATAACGACTGATGTTTGAGTCACATAATCACAAGCTTATGTTGCCATCTAGTGGCTGTAGAGCATGACACATGTTTATGAATTAAATGTCGAATATTCCTGAATAAATTAATCAGGGTTATTCAGAAAGCGGTGAAAAGCAGGAGAGTAACTGGAGAATGGAAAATTCTAGGTCGAAACAGCCGATTTGAAAAAGGGAGATGAATGGGAGAATTTTTCTGGTTTGGCTATTTTGACCTAGAATTTTCCATTCTCCAGTCATTCTCCTGCTTTTCACCGCTCTCTGAATAACCCTGAATGTTTTTTTACAATATGTTAACATATCAAGAACAAATAGTTATGAAAATCATAAACAATATTGTGAACTATAATGAAATCTTGTTACAATATAAAATTTCTTCCAACATGTCTATAGGGTTTACAAGATTGTTTTTGTGCATGGTTTGGTTTTCCTGTAATATGGGTTAGGGGAAATGGAAGAGAAAGAGACAATAGAGGTGAGGAAGATAGGAGGGAGAGAATCATTGATGAACATTTAAATACGTAAAGGGAATCCACAAGGTAGAGGAAGGGAGTATATTTAAAAGGAAACAAAATAGCAAAACAAGAGGACATAGTCTTAGATTAGAGGGGCAAAGGTTTAAAAGTAACATCAGGAAGCATTATTTTACTGAGAGGGTGGTGGATACATGGAACAGTCCTCCAGTAGAAGTGGTAGAGGCCAAAACAGTAATTGAATTTAAGCAAGCATGGGATAGGCATAAGGCTATCCTAAACAAAAGCTAAATCCAGGTTAAGTATCCATGTAATTGGGCAGACTAGATGGGCCGAAAGGTTCTTATCTGCCGACATTTTTCTATGTTTCTATGACCAGTGGCGTCACTAGGGTTGGTGTCACCCGGTGCGGTAACTTATGGTGTCACCCCCCCCCCCCCGAGTTTTACAGATTTTTTAACTACTCTTACTCCTAAATCAGTACTCCCATATAACACTGAATGCTCATACACACAGCGCACATTACTGTGAGGTTTATTGCTGTGGAGCTCTCTCATATGCTCACACAAATTTTTGCAAACTGCCAGCAAGTACGTTGCCTGTTCGAAGGCAGTGAAAGCACACATGGATGTATATTGCCCCCAGCAGCTCTGGATATATATTGCCCCCAGCAGCTCATCCATGGATATATATTGCCCCCAGCTCACATATCTATATATTGCCCCAGTTCACAGTTATATATTGCCCCCAGCAGCTCACCCATGGATATATATTGCCCCAGCTCACATATGGATAAATTGCGCCTCAGCTCACACCTGGATATATTGCCCCAGACCAGCTAACACATGGATTTTGCCCCAGCTCTCATGGATACTGCTCTCAGCACACATGGATATGCCCCAGCTCCTCTCATGGATATTGCCCCAGCTCCTCTCATGGATATACTGCCCCAGCTCCTCTCATGGATATACTGCCCCAGCTGCTCTCATGCATATACTGCCCCAGCTGCTCTCATTGATAATGCCGCAGCTGCTCTCATTGATAATGCCCCAGCTGCTCTCATGGATTTTGCCCCAGCTCCTCTCATGGATTTTGCCCCAGCTCATGGATATGCCCCAGCTCATGGATATGCCCCAGCACATGGATATGCCCCAGCTCATGGATACTGCCCCAGCTCATGGATACTGTCCCAGCTCATGGATATACTGCCCCAGCTCATGGATATACTGCCCCAGCTCAAGGATATACTGCCCCAGCTGCTCTCATTGATAATGCCCCAGCTGCTCTCATGGATTTTGCCCCAGCTCCTCTCATGGATTTTGCCCCAGCTCATGGATATGCCCCAGCACATGGATATGCCCCAGCTCATGGATATTGCCCCAGCTCATGGATATTGCCCCAGCTCATGGATGTACTGCCCCAGCTCATGGATATACTGCCCCAGCAGCTCATGGATACTGCCCCAGCTCATGGATATTGCCCCAGCTCATGGATATGCCCCAGCTCATGGATAATGCCGCAGCTCATGGATACTGCCCCAGCACATGGATACTACCCCAGCACATGGATACTGCCCCAGCACATGGAATGCCCCAGCAGCTCATGGATATGCCCCAGCACCTCATGGATATGCCCCAGCACCTCATGGATTTGCCCCAGCAGCTCATGGATATGCCCCAGCACCTCATGGATATGCCCCAGCACCTCATGGATATACCCCAGCACCTCATGGCTATGCCGCAGCACCTCATGGATATGCCCCAGCACCTCATGGATATGCCCCAGCTGCTCTCATGGATTTTGCCCCAGCTCCTCTCATGGATTTTGCCCCAGCTCATGGATATGCCCCAGCTCATGGATACTGCCCCAGCTCATGGATATACTGCCCCAGCTCATGGATATACTGCCCCAGCACAAGGGTATACTGCCCCAGCTCATGGATATACTGCCCCAGCAGCTCATGGATATACTGCCCCAGCTCATGGATACTGCCCCAGCTCATGGATATTGCCCCAGCTCATGGATATTGCCCCAGCTCATGGATACTGTTTTTTAGTGCCTCTACTACCCGTCCTTTCATCCATACTAGAAAGGCGCCCCTCCACCAGTTACCCACCTTTAGGGTACGAATTTACACCTCTCCCTTAGTCAAGGTCCTTATACTTCCCCATTTTATTTGCTCACACTACCCATTAGAGGGTTCAACGTCATATCACTCCCACCCTGCTATCCATCTGCCCAGGAATCATATCGCTGGTTGACAAAGGTTAAGATCTCCCTAGGTCATTCATCTCCACCTTTTTTCTTAGGAGACCCACTATTTTATATATATGTCTAAACCATTTCTATTCAGCTTATGGACATCTACAGATCATTTTGAACGCAGTCTGTTATCTCTCAAAAGCGAAGGTTAATCAACAGAGACCTTTTTGATCCATCTCGGCATCTAGATCGCCCTTTCTCCGCGGAGAAACCGAAACCGACGAACTGATTGGCCGATCGCGGACATGTGACCGGACAACCTGAGGACCAATTATTTCCACCGCAACGCGCATGCGCAATAACGGTTAAACCAAAACGAAAGTAAAAAGACACTACCGAATATTGCATAAAAGCCGGACACAGCAAAAGGGGTTATCCAGCTGAAGAGGCCAGTTCTACCTGGCGAAACGCGTCCTGGACCCCCTTTATTTGATTTTATTTTTGTTGTTATACCCTGTACAACCTTTGTTGTCACTTTATTTTATTTAGCCATTAAAAACCTTTTTTTCCCTCAAACCCTGTATCCTAGTCCTTCCAGGCCCGGTTTTTTCTCCTGCAGGACAGAATCCAGCTTCTGCACAGCGAGGACTTCAGCCCAGCGGAGGCCGCAAGCCTAAGGCATAAACAAGGAACAAATCAGCAGTGGGAAAAGAAGGGAGCCCAGCCGCCTTTACAGGCTGGGGAGGCTTTCTCGAGTGAGCGTGGTACATAGGCGTGCGCAGCCATAAAACTCAGCAGTATATGTGTATCACAGAATCCACAGCCATAAAACTCAGCAGTATTTGTGTATCACAGAATCCACAGCCATAAAACTCAGCAGTATTTGTGTATCACAGAATCCACAGCCATAAAACTCAGCAGTATTTGTGTATCACAGAATCCACAGCCATAAAACTCAGCAGTATGTGTATCACAGAATCCACAGCCATAAAACTCAGCAGTATTTGTGTATCACAGAATCCACAGCCATAAAACTCAGCAGTATATGTGTATCACAGAATCCATAGCCATAAAACTCACACAAATACTGCTGAGTTTTATGGCTATGGATTCTGTGATACACATATACTGCTGAGTTTTATGGCTGTGGATTCTGTGATACACATATACTGCTGATTTTTATGGCTGTGGATTCTGTGATACACATATAATGCTGAGTTTTATGGCTGTGGATTCTGTGATACACATATACTGCTGAGTTTTATGGCTGTGGATTCTGTGATACACATATACTGCTGAGTTCTATGGCTGTGGATTCTGTGATACACATATACTGCTGAGTTTTATGGCTGTGGATTCTGTGATACACAAATACTGCTGAGTTTTATGGCTGTGGATTCTGTGATACACAAATACTGCTATCACAGAATCCACAGCCATAAAACTCAGCAGTATATGTGTATCACAGAATCCACAGCCATAAAACTGTTTAAATATTTAAAAATACACTATTAAAAAATATTTTTCATATATGAAAATTGCCCCCTCTCCTGCTTACCTTTGTTTTTTTTTTTGCTTGCAGGGAGGGGGTTGAATATGTATCATTGGTGGTCCAGTGGCACAGATGGGGGGGAGGTCAAAGAGGGGTAACCCGGCTGGCCGCATCTGATGGATAGCCGCCGGGACCCCTCATTTCCGCGGGCCTGGCAGCCCCCGCTTCCCTGGTGGTCCCTGTGATTCGTGGGGTGCTGCACTGCGCTCTGTGCATGGCGCACAGACCGCACAGCACATCCCTCACTGACACGAGCGGCGGCGATCTCTGATGACCTGTCACCTGACCGCCGGCGCTTACTGTCTGTGTCAGAGCGCCGGCGGTCAGGTGACAGGTCATCAGAGATCGCCGGCCGCTCGTGTCAGTGAGGGATGTGCTGTGCGGTCTGTGCGCCATGCACAGAGCGCAGTGCAGCACCCCACGAACCACAGGGACCACCAGGGAAGCGGAGGCTGCCGCCAGGCCCGCGGAGACAAGGGGTCCCGGCGGCTATCCATCGGATGCGGCCAGCCGGGACCCAGAATGTGCCGCGGGCCGGCATTAGGGTGTGCCTAGGCACACCCGGCACACCCCGTGCACACGCCTATGGCGTGGTATCATTACCGGCTCAGGACCATGTGAGTTGCCATCGTTTTACCTATACCCATTTAGTTATTTGTTTAATGCACTATTCCGCTACTCTATCCCTTCCCCCGAGGTCCTGCTCCGACTAGGAAAGGGAGAGGAAGAAAGAAAGAAAGAAGATAATTTTTCCACATTCTGGCCACAAGGTGGCAGCAGAGGATAAAAGAACAATTTTCCTTCACCCCTCAAGCTATTCACCAGGAGACACTGACTACTGTTCTCCTTTAACCACAAGGTGGCACTAATCATTGAAGGATTATCATCTTTTTAATACTCTCGGACCTTCTTTTTTGTACAATCCCCCTGGACATACTTATTTTGTACGCTGAAAAGGATTTATTTCCTAATACGCTACCATAGCACACACAGTATTTGCTGCCGTAGCACGTATCTCTTACCGGACGTCCCCTATTCTAGAGCGTCATTTATCCACGTCATTAGGAGTATACCCCTATGCTCAAAATAATTGTTTGATTTCACCTATGTATTTGACCATATATATTATGCATCTGTGTCTACCAACATATGGTTTTGTATAAACTCCGTGTTATTACTGTATAAATCGTTATCACAGTTTCTATCAAGAGCTTGTTATCATTGCTAGCTGTATATCCACGACATTCACTTCTACTTAACCTACGGATGGTTTATTAACCATTGTATTAGAGTTTGTTCAACCAGGAACATTCACCCGAATTTCTCCATTCAGAGAAATTCCTAAGTGCAGCGCCCATTCAGGATTACCCCTCTTTTTTCTAATACTTCTCGGTAGATTCAGGCACTACCTACATATCCTTGAAAGTCAGCAGCACTACTATACTTACCTCAGTGACAGGCGCCATCTGTAGTTTCCTACCCAAGTTCCCACATTCACACCTTGCCTCACCGAACTACCGGCTGCCAGTCACAGGTTTCCAATCCTTAGTACACATAAGGGCACAACACCATGGATTTCAGGAAAACATTCGGAAATCCAAAGATCGATGCATTCGCAGACACAATCAACCATGCAGAAGACTCCACCACACCTATCAATAAAGACGAGATCAGGAGAGATCTGGAAAAAATGCTGAAAAAAGAGTTGAGATTGAAATGGGAGGTTATATCTCTAGAAAAATATAACAAAGAAAAAATAGTTCCCAGAGGACTACGGTTCCTCAAAGGACCTGCCCTGGGGAACGAAAGAGAACCCTTCCTGGATAAGTGGAGCCACATGCTGGAAAGTTTTTCCACACATGCTTTAAACATACTTATAGAAGAGAGAAAATATAACCTTGAGGAGACTAACCAACAGATTGAACTAAAGTCAAAAGAGTTCTTGGGACCCACACAAGAAGGTGTAGAACAAGCCTTCACGGAGAAAATGGAGAAAGCCCTGACCAAACTTGAAGAAGAACTGATTAAGAAAAAAAGGAAAAAATACATTAGGGATAAACAGGATTATGAGAAGGGCAATGTATGGAGATTAGAAATTAAGACGATTAAGGCAACAGAAGAAGATGAACAGGACGTTTTCGAAGACGATCCTGATCACATGGAAAACCAGAATAACAACGAACTTACCCCTAGAAATCCCGCCAGACATCTATCTTACCGACGATTCAGAGGGACACCACCCCGGGATCGTATACGATCATACAGAAACAACCGAGTCTATGACAAAAGACCATGGATCAATAACTTGCAGAGGAATAACCAAAGACGATATAACGGACCGAGAGAAATCAACCAATATGAAACATACGGGGGATACAGAGGAAAAGCAATGCAACAGTAGAATTGGAAACCTGAATATAGACACCCCAGAAATAATCACACATACAGACAGAACAGACAGATAAGAGGAACACCCTATAAAAGAAGGATCTTCCAATCCCCTAAAGTGAGTGTCTATCAATCTAATAGATACAACAGCATTAGGAATAATGCAACAGAGGAACGCAAGGACCTTAATGAGGTTTTTCACCCGGCCACGCCAAAAGACCAGAGGAAGAGGAGGCTGGAACAAACCCAGCAAGATTGGCATCCAGAACTAAGAAAAATGGGAGAAAAAAGAGACATGGACTCATCCAGATCCCCAAGCAAAAAGGCCAGGATAGATTAAGAGGCAAAAGAGGAGGAAGGAAGAGAAAAAGAACCCTAACTAGATCCAAACCTGAACCACAACCAAAAGAAAATGAAGGTATTTTCAACCTATCAGAAAAAATCCTCACGACAGATCAACAGCGAGTTCTAAGTAAAGGGCTTAAATTTGCACCCACGCAAAAATTTAACCACTTCTCCACCTACATCGACTTACAGAAGTTCAAAAGAAAACTCTGTTTAAAGAAATACTTTCTTAAAAACCCACTCAAAAGGACACCACAATTACAATACTACAAACACACAGATCTAAAGGAGAAATCCAAATTTTATCCTAGATCAATGATATCACCAGAAATCTCAACTTTTGAGAAGATGGTCACTAGAGAAATGGAACAAATCAAGATGGGTACTAAAAACAACCTCTCAAAAAAAGAGAGAAAAGCCTTAGACGAACTCAGAGAGGACGATTCCATTGTAATCAAACCGGCAGACAAGGGAGGAGGCATTGTTATCCAAAGCGCAGAACGCTACGAAAGAGAATCCCTAAAAATCCTTGATGACACAGATACGTATAGAAAATTAAACAAAGACCCCACGTATGATATTACAGTCAAATTCCACCAATACCTGGATGAAGGAGAAGCAACGGGTATCCTCAATGATAAAGAACATAAGTATCTGAAGATTCTACATCTGCAGAGACCTACCTTTTACCACCTCCCGAAAGTCCACAAAAACAAAGAGAACCCTCCTGGGAGACCCATCATCTCCGGCGTGGATTCCATATCCAGCAGAGTTTCTGAATATATAGACAAGTTACTACAGCCCCTAGTGCTTAAAACCAGATACCACCTCAAGGACACCCTTAGTATCATAAAGGAACTGAAAATGACACCATGGCAGGAGGGTTTTATCCTCGTCACATGTGATGTGAAAGCCCTTTACAGTAACATTCCGCACAAAGAAGGAATAGAATCCATTAGCAAATACCTTAAGGAAGAAAATGACATCCCCACCGAGCAAAAGGATTTTATACTGGAAGGGATCAAACTCATATTAGAGAATAATTATTTCTCCTTTAATAAAGATTTCTATCTCCAAACGAAGGGCACAGCGATGGGAACGAGGTTCGCCCCCAGCTTCGCTAATCTTTATATGAGCAACTGGGAGGAGAATATTACCGAAGGGCGAGAAAACAATATCATCTTATATCGAAGATATATAGATGATATTTTCATGATGTGGAAAGGAGGAGAGGAGGACCTTACTGCCTTCTTAGGCGAATTGAACATGAAAGATCATAACATCCAATTAGAAAGCACCTGGAGTCACACTACCATAGACTATTTAGATCTCATCATCTTCATAGAAGGGAACGCCCTCAATACCAAGACCTTCTTCAAAAAGGTGGATACTAATAGTTATATCAACAAGAATAGTTGCCACTTAAAAAGATGGTTGGAAGGAGTCCCTAGGGGTCAATTTATAAGAATCAAAAGAAATTGCTCCAAACAAACCGACTTCCATTCCCAAGTAAGTAGACTCAAATCACAATTCATTGAAAAAGGCTATGACAAAACCCAACTGGAGACAACGGAAAATGAAATTGCACTCATCAACAGAGAAGAATTTTTGAAATACAAGGATAAAACCACCACAGGTCCTGACTATTCGACTGTACCGTTTATTTTTTCCTATAGCCAGCAGGACAGAGATTTTCGCAATATCATTAAGAAATTCTGGCCGATCCTACGTGAGGATCCCCTATTGCAGGATATTTTACCCTCACAACCAAGAGTCATCTGTAGAGGAGCAAAAAACTTACGATCAAAACTCACCACCAGTGAATATGTGGCTAGAAGAACACAACACTTGAATAACCCTTTCAAACAAAATAGTGGCTTTTTTGGTTGCGGAAATTGCATCAGCTGCAGAAGCACAGGCAATAAAAAAAAAAGGCACATTACCACCGTCGAAAACAGGCGAGGGGTTTGAAAGATAAGGGATATTCTCACATGTTTCACATCCAATGTGATTTACCTGCTCATTTGCCCATGTGGGCTGAAATACATTGGGAGGACAACAAGAGCCCTCGGAGTAAGGATTAGGGAGCACATACGGAACATCGAAAAAGGCATTGAGACGCACAGTGTCCCAGCCCATTTCAAAAAATCCCATAACTGCGACCCACAAAATCTACAGTTTATGGCCATCAAACGAATTAAGAACAACAGAAGAGGAGGAGACCTGGCTAAAAAAATAGGGCAAGAGGAGATGAAATGTATTTATGAGTTTAATACACTACATCCCACAGGTTTAAACATGGACTTCGAACTTTGCCATTTTCTCTGACACCATTAGCAGTCCCCGCAAACACATACAGTACCACTCCCTTCTCCTATAGTGCCTCCACTACCTGTTTTTTAGTGCCTCTACTACCCGTCCTTTCATCCATACTAGAAAGGCGCCCCTCCACCAGTTACCCACCTTTAGGGTACGAATTTACACCTCTCCCTTAGTCAAGGTCCTTATACTTCCCCATTTTATTTGCTCACACTACCCATTAGAGGGTTCAACGTCATATCACTCCCACCCTGCTATCCATCTGCCCAGGAATCATATCGCTGATTGACAAAGGTTAAGATCTCCCTAGGTCATTCATCTCTAATAAGGATACTGAACTAATTTCCTTTTCACACAGAAACACACGGGACAAACTTCTTTCAAACACTGATCTGTGATTCAGTGATTCAGTGTTTGAAAGAAGTTTGTCCCGTGTGTTTCTGTGTGAAAAGGAAATTAGTTCAGTATCCTTATCTGGCGAATCCTGGAGAAGTCGTTTGAAGGTTTTATGGGCACCCAACATAAAGTCCCTGCTCGCCTTATTCCTGAGAGCCGGTTGTGGGCTCCACAGAATGTGAGTTGATTATTGATATATAATACTCTCACTCTGGGTACTGTCCTACTGCGCAATTTTGGTCCTTTGTGTTTGTGCTTCTTCCCTACAGTACGACTCCATCGACATCGTTTTGAGAAGATCAACTCTTAAAGACAATTACTTCAGTTTAAGGACATATTGAGTGTCTACCCCACTGTCTTCTTTTGGACTTTTTGTCTTTTGAAGCGCTGTGTTGTTTTCCTGTTCATATTGTTACCTCATGGATATGCCCCAGCACCTCATGGATATGCCCCAGCAGCTCATGGATATGCCCCAGCACCTCATGGATATGCCCCAGCACCTCATGTATATGCCCCAGCAGCTCATGGATTTGCCCAGCACCTCATGGATATGCCCCAGCACCTCATGAATATGCCCCAGCTCCTCATGGATATGCCCCAGCACATGGAATGCCCCAGCAAATGGATACTGCCCCAGCAAATGGATATGCCCCAACACCTCATGGATATGCCCCAGCTCACGTCCGCCGCGTGTTCGCTCCCTCTGAGCGTCCGGCGGCGCACAGCTTGGGCGCTCGCCTGGGGGAGCCACGTGACCAGCCGCAATTGGCTGGTGACGTGTTTCCCCCAGGAGAGCGCCCAAGCTGCATGCTTCGGACGCTCGCAGGGAGCGAATACGCAGCGGAGGGTGAGACACCCGCCCTTAGGGTGACGTGTCACCCTAAAGGCGGGTGTCACCTGGTTCGGGCCGCACCCCCCGCCCCCACGTTACAACGCCACTGTTGATGACAAGTGTGATAATATACTCTAGTTAGAAGGTAAGAAATGCATAAGTGGTTAATATGGATATACCTACAGGAATGAAAGTAATGGGAACATGACAAAGCAATGACAAAGTAAAAAACAAAAAGCTAAATATAAATGATACATTTAGAAAAACACAAATATGATGTGCGTACAAATGTAATACATTCAAACATAATTTACTCAAGTCATATTTAGTGGCTGCACACTAATGAAGGTTTAATATTTTACTTTCAGACTCATCTAATGAACAAACTGATGTTAAGTAGACATGTGCATCTCGTTTCGTTCCGAATACAAATTTGGACGAAAATCATCGTTTTCGTTATTGTATTCTTTTTTGGAATACGAAAATCGACTGTCCGAATTAATGAATCAGTCCAAAATTACAAATTACGGTGCCATAATGAAATAACCTAAACGAAAATATCGGATCGAAAATTATCTGAAAATGATTCAAACGATAAAAAATGAAATGACCCGAAACTAAAAAAAACCGAACAAAAATGAACCAAAACTAAAAAAACTTAATGAAATGATCTGAAACGAAAAAACACAGAACAAGTTGATCTGAAAGAAGAAAAACGGAACAAAATGATCCAAAATGATTTTTTTTGCCGTGCACATTTACGCAGTAACAGCTTTATATGTGCATTCTAATGAAGTGATAAATATATAGGGGTAGTGTAGGCGTGATAGTGATAAATTATTGATATTATGAGGATGATATAGTATGTACTAAACTAGGGATGGGCTGGCGGTTTGATGCGAACATGAGTTCGCATCAAACGTTGGACGTTCGAAAGTTCGCGAACTTCGAACTGTTCAGGCCGTTCGCAAAAAGTTCGGGAAAAAAATTTTTTGATTTTTTTTTAAAAAATGCTTAAAAATCCTAAAAAATCTAAAAATAAAAAGACTCTTTACTGCAGAATATTATAAGCAACGGTTTATTAGATATTGAATAAAAATGGAAATATTTTTAGCATTGAAGCCTATGGGATAAAACAATCTTGTTGCTAAAACATCAGGCAGACAAGGCCCTCTAATCAGGCACTGTAGAGGGCAGCCCGCCGGGGCCTCCCAAGGATCCCTTGAGGAGCATGCGGCCGCCGGATGACAGAGCTGCGACTGTGCAGGCAGAGAGGTGGCGCAGAGAAGGAGCCACTGTACCTGCGGCCATGGCAGACTCCCCCCCCACAACCAGGATCCGGGGAGCCTCCACTGACTGACCACCAGGCTAAGGTAAGGCGACACATTTCTAACAAAAATAAAATCCGAGGATATTTTTAAATGTCCCAAGGAACATAAAATAAAACTTTTTTTTCTTTCTTTCTAATACTCACCTGATTCCTGGATCTACCAACAAGCGCAGCCTCCCGTCTCCCACGCTGTTAGACGCTGCATACACCGGCGCGCTGTGTGCAGCTTCTGAGAAGATATGCTATTAGTGTAGAGGGAGCGGTGCAAAATGCGCAGCCGGCTTCCTCGCTACACTAATAGCGTATTTTCTCAGAAGCTGCACACAGCGCGCCAGTTAAAGCTAACATCAGACTGTAGAGGTGCTGCGCGGCAGTGTGAGGGTTCATATGATGCATTAATTATTCTTCTTACAAATTTGGTTACTTAACCGGTTTGCGTTTGGATTGTAATATTGTGACATCCAGGGCCCCGGGTGGTGATCGGGGGGCCCCCGAACACATGGTGCCGCCAGCTGGCTGAATGCCAGGAGCTCCGTTGGCACCTGGCGCAGCTGTGAGTGATCAGGGGGCAGGGCGCTGCGTGATGTCGTGGAGCCGCCGGGACCTTAAAATCAGGAGCGCACGCTTACACCTCGCCTTGCCGTGGAGTTTCATTCCCGCATCGCTAGCTTACCGAATCAGTTTGTATACTTGTTACTTACCCTGCTTGTTCTGAGGACCCGATCTGTTGCTGGCTTTGCCTGCCATTTGACTATTCTCTCTGTGTACTCCCTGCCTGTTCTGTTTGCCTCCTGTTGCTACTGGTGTGTGTAACGTTGGGGGCTTCCAGTCTTTCCGGTGTGCTTGAAGGCAGCATGTCTGATGCTGCTCACTCACCAACGCCTGGTTTAAATTGAAACAGGCAGGGAGGTGGCTGCATGAGGTGCGGCTTGAGAGCGGGGCGCGGTCTGGTGAAGGTCTTTTAAAAACCAACAGTTCCTTCTAAGCAGTGCCAGATCGTGGTTATCCATACCTGAGCTCCTTGTACCTGAATTCTCTCGTGATTTAAACTGTTATTGACAATTCACAGAGGTAGAAAAGTGGATCAAACACAACAAACTTTTTTTAAATAATGACAAAACTGTAATGATGCTCTTTGGAACAAAACCTAAACTACACAAATTGCAAAATCCCCACTTATGTGTTGGGACAAAATCAAATGGCACGCTGACCACAGTCACTTCTCTCAAATATCTAGGTATATAATCTATCCTTTGGCCCTCACATCGAAAAACTCTCATCTAAACTTTTCCCCAGGTGCCCTGTACAGAAACAAATCCTGCCTGAGCCCCACGGTAAGAAAGCAGATTGTACAACAAATGCTTATGCCGGCTATTGATTACGGAGATGTAGTGTACGCAGCCGCCCCGCAAACACATCTTCAGAAACTTACTACATTGTATAACTCATTCTGCCGCTTTGCATTACAATGTAACTACATGACCCACCATTGTGACATGTTAAAAGAGCTAAACTGGCCATCGCTGGAATCTAGACGCACCCTTCACCTTTCCAGCCTGGTGTTTAAGAGCTTTTCTGGGAAGCTGCCACCCTACCTGAATAGACTGCTTCTCCCAGCAGCTCCCTCATCCTATAACCTCCGACCCAGGACCAGCACCTTGCTTGCAATACCACAATACAAAAAGACAGTGGCTTGATCCTCATTTTCCTACAGAGCACCACAATTATGGAATAACCTCCCAGACACCATCAAATCTTCCACCAGTCTTAAGTCACTCAAGAGCTCCTTACTAACATACCTCAATACAGAATGCACCTGTAAACATGTAACATAATGACTATTTCCTACATACCGTATATACTCGCGTATAAGCCGAGTTTTTTGACTCAGATTTTGAGTAAAAAAAACGCGATTCGGCTTATACGCGAGTCCGTCCGTGTTGAAGGGGATGCGGCTGCGGGCAGGCGCAGCCGGTCACGTGGTCCAGCTAATCAGGTGGTACTGAGTCTCTGTACCACCTGACTGGCCGGACCGCGTGACCTGCGCACGCACGCAGCCGCATCCCCTTCAACACGGACGGACTCACGCTGTTCAGGACCAGGCAGGCACTCCCGCTGTCCGGCATCTGGGCCCCCTCAACCCCTGCTGGATCCGGAGCTGGGGCAAGTATCCATGTGAGAGCTGGCTGCCGCTGGGGCAATATCCAGGTGAGCTGGGGCAAATCCATGAGCTGGGGGCAAATCCATGTGTGAGCTGGGGCATATCCATGAGCTGGGGCAAATCCATGTGTGAGCTGGGGCATATCCATGAGCTGGGGGCAAATCCATGAGCTGGGGCAAATCCATGAGCTGGGGCATATCCATGAGCTGGGGCAAATCCATGAGCTGGGACAAATCCATGAGCTGGGGGCAAATCCATGAGCTGGGGCAAATCCATGAGCTGGGGGCAAATCCATGAGCTGGGGCAGATCCATGAGCTGGGGGCAAATCCATGAGCTGAGGCAAATCCATGAGCTGGGACAAATCCATGAGCTGGGGCAAATCCATTATTTGAGCTGGGGCAAATCCATTGTTTGAGCTGGGGCATATCCATGTGTGAGCTGGGGCAATATCCATGTGTGAGCTGGGGCAATATCCATGTGTGAGCTGGGGCAATATCCCACTTAGGCTTATACGCGAGTCAATAAGTTTTCACAGGTTTTTTGGGAAAAAGTAGGGGGGTCGGCTTATACACGGGTCGGCTTATACCCGAGTATATACGGTATTTATTTTCTGTTTATCTGTATATTTGTGTTGTTTTTTAATATCTTGCATTGTATTACTTTATATTTCTGTAACTCTAACACTTCAATGTTCTTGAACCCAGGACATACTTGAAAATGAGAGAAATCTCAATGTATCCTTCCTGGTAAAATCCTTTATAAATAAATAAATAAATATTGACCTCTGCTTGTTTTCTGACTATTCTGCCTTCCGTTGCCCTAGACTATTTCCTTGTACTACGCTTCTGCACTGATATCGACCCGGCTATTCCATTTGACTATTCTATACTCTGTATTCCTGATTCTGGCTCATCTGACTACCCCCGTGTTGCTGACCTGGTTTTGTATTATGACATTGTCTTTGATTAACCCTTTCTGTCTAGCTAGTATACCTGGCCAATTCTAAGGACCAGACAGTTAGGGATTCTTCCACGGCTACCCTGTTGGTGGCTTTTGGGCTCTGTTGAGTGTTGGGCTTTAAGGACTGCGTGGTGGGATCCGGGAACCGTGACATTGTGCGCCAATTCTCACCATATACAGTAGCGCAGTACAAGTGCCTAAACATTTCTGACTCGGTTTTGTTATAACAACTACTCTTGCTCTGTGCCCCTGTCTGGTATATTCCGCTGCTTGTTACTGCTGGTGCGCTTCTATCCTGCCATATACTATAGCGCAGTACAAACATATATTGATCTCAGTCTGTGGTGTATAATGTTGGTGCTGTCTCCCTGGCCTGTGTGGCTGCTAGAGGTTAGGTTTAGTGGTCCCGAGTCCCGACCATCCTAAGGATCGGAGGGTTAGAGGTCTGTTACAGGGATCCTACCAGGTCGGTCCTGGGGAATCGTTACAAATATGCGGTGAACGCCGCAGCAAATGTTAATGCTCATGCAAGTGAGCGTTATCGTTTGCGTTAAGATCTTAATTTTTCCCACTTGTTGTTGCTCAAACATTTCCCATGGCTTCAAATCACGTTTAAACATGAACAGAAGTGGTAAAAATTAGCTCAGTGCACAGCGGTGAAATGGCTCAAAACAACGTTTTTTTGGATCAAGTGTGGGAAAAACATCAGACGCTTGGGTACCACGTGCTTGAAGCGACATATGACCACCTGCCACGCATCCCGTTGGCACAACACTTTGCATAGGTCCTCCTCCTCCTCATCTGTCTCTACCCCCACTATATGTCCTGCCATGTCATTGCCTACAGCCTCCACTGACAGGGATGATGCTACAGTAATGGGTGTACCAGGTCTTTCCTCAGAATGTGACAGCATCCCATCAGCTGCAGATTTACGCAGTCAGATTTCGTTGCCCCAGCTGCTGCAGCGTAAGAAAAAATATAGTCCCAACCATCCCCTGGCACAGCGTCTAAATGCCAGCTTGGCAAAATTACTGGCATTACAGCTGCTGCCTTTCCAGCTGGTGGACTCTGCCTCCTTCCGTGAATTTGCCGTATGTGCTGTACCACAGTGGCAGTTTCCAAAACACCAGTTCTTTTCACAAAAGGCCATTCCAGCACTATACCAGCACGTGGAAGACAATGTTATGGAGTCATTGGGAAAGGCAGTGTTACGCCTCGGCGGCTGGTGCAGCTCCGGCGTCCGTCCCCGCGGTTCCGGGGCCAGCGTCTCCCTCGCGTTCCGTCCCTGCGCTGTATGCGAGCGCGCTGCCGGTCTCTCCGGATTTAAGCTCCACCGGCGGCGCGACGTCATTATGCCTCCACTATGGGTCTCCCTGCAGCATGTGATCCGGTGGGCCAATCAGATGGCAGGGCGCGAGATTTAAACTTGCTCTTGCCATTCCTCTCTGCCCTTTCGTGGTTCTGCTTGGCTGACCCTTAAGTGCTTATTCATTACACCTTTGACAGATATTCTGTGTATGACCTGGCTTTCTATTTCGACTTGTGTACTTCTAATCCCCTTTGACTCGGCTATTGGTACTCGACTTTGCTTTCTTGATACTCCCTACTTTGGGTCGTAGTTGACCACTCTATTTGATCACTCCATACCTACCTGTCTTAATACCAGCCACTCTAAGGACTGGTTTCTGTCCTCCTTGCTTGTGTGTCCCTGCCTTATAGGTTCACCTCCCGCTATTGCGGAACCCAGCCACCTTAAGGACTGGTATCGCATTTAGGTTTAGGGTTGCCTATTGTTGCATTAGCACTACCGAAGCACACCTTTGAATTTACGTGTGCTAGCTTTACATCACGAAAGGGCCATGGACCTAGCAGGGACTGCCCAACAATTATCAGGTTTAGAGAGTCGTTTGGAGGATCAGGATCACCGACTTGATCAATTTGCCCAAGCCCTCCAAACTTTGTTAGCTCATACTGCACCTACACCATTAGAGGTGCCTCCTCCTGTTAATCCGCCTATTCCTGAACCGTTTACCACGCCGAACCCGTGTCCTAATTTGCTTCCACCGGTACGTTATGGTGGCGACCCTATTGCCTGTAGAGGATTTATCAGCCAGATCTCTATCCACTTTGAGCTAAATCCTTGGTCTTACCCCACAGATCGTGCGAAGGTAGCCTTTGTTATTATTCATCTGACTGATACAGCATTGTGTTGGGCTAACTCTCTCTGGGATACTGACAAACCCATTGTGTATAACTATCGGGAATTCATGACCGCTTTCCACAGAGTGTTTGACCCCCCTGGTCGTAAGACTAATGCCGCTAAATCCTTGTTACGCCTGCGCCAGGGTGCTAAATCCCTGGGTGATTATGCACTGGAGTTTAGATCCTTGGCTTCTGAATTGAATTGGAATAATGAGGCTTTGATAGCAGTGTTCTTAGAAGGTTTGAATGATGAGCTCCAGGACGAAGTAGCGGCCCGAGTCCTTCCAGACGAGCTGGAGGATCTGATCACCTACTTGTCCTTCATAGATGAACGTATTCGCCATCGTAAGAATACCAAAGACAAAGCTAGAAAACTACCTCTTAGGGTGCCTCCCCGACCCCCTTTTCTCACACTTCCAGAGTCTACTTCTCTTCCCGAGCCCATGCAGGTAGACAGCACTAAACTCCCTGAAACCAAAAAGCAACGCTGCCGACGTGAGGGATTGTGTTTATATTGTGGTTTAGGGGGCCATTTGCTTAAAGGGTGCCCCAAACGCCCTCAGGGTCCTGCGGGAAACTTGCATGCCTAAGAGCCCCTGGGGGACAGCTCTTAGGTTCCTTTCCCTCGTCCCCCAAACTCGAGAATAGACTTCGGGTTCCGGTCACTCTCTGTTTTGAGAGTCCCCTTAACCCGGTGAATGTCTATGCCCTGGTTGACTCCGGTGCTGCCGATAACTTTATCAATCTTGTTTTTGCTCGTAAACATGCTATTCCTCTGTTAGAAAAGGAACCACCTCTACTTGTACAAGCCATTTACAGCAGACCTCTTGAAACCCCTTTTGTCCTCTTCGAGACTCCGGACATTACTGTTAAGATAGGATTATGTCATAAAGAAAAAATGTTCTTCCATGTCATTTCTTCACCTTCCTATCCCATCGTCCTGGGGTACCCATGGTTAACTCGTCATAACCCTGTAATAGATTGGAGAGCTCGTCAAATCGCTAAGTGGGATAAAGATTGCATGTCTTCCTGTATAGAGGTCCCCTTATCTGTCAACACCTTAAATTTACCCATGGCCCCTCCTTTGACGACTACTATACCTCCTCCATACTCTGATTTGGCACCTGTATTTGATAAGAAAGAGGCTGATAGACTGCCCCCACATCGTTCGTACGCTTGCGCTATCAACCTTCTTCCCGGTACCACTCCTCCCCGAGGGGTTGTCTATCCATTATCTGAGAAGGAGCATAAGGTATTGGAGGAGTATATTACTTATTCCCTTAACAAAGGGTTTATTCGTCCTTCTTCCTCTCCTGCGGGAGCAGGATTCTTCTTTGTTCAGAAAAAAGAGGTAGACCTCAGACCCTTCATAGATTTTCGCGGGTTGAACAAAATTACCGTAAAGAATGCCTACCCTATTCCACTCATCTCCGAGTTGTTTGATCGCCTGAAATATTCTAAAATTTTCTCTAAGTTGGATCTCAGAGGAGCGTACAACCTTATTAGAATCAGACACGGGGATGAGTGGAAAACGACGTTCAATACTAGATTAGGGCATTATGAGTACCTAGTTATGCCCTTTGGTTTATGCAACGCACCAGCAGTGTTTCAGGCGTTTATTAATGATGTCTTACGGGAATACACTCCCTGTTTTGTCGTTGTCTACCTTGACGATGTTTTGATACATTCTCCTGACTTGAAAACCCACCATCTACATGTACGACTCGTCTTGTCTAAACTGTTGTCCAACGGCCTTTATTGTAAACTCGAGAAATGCTTATTTGACGTCCCACAGGTACAATTTTTAGGCTATGTAATCTCCTCTTCTGGCTTCATGATGGACCCCAAGAAACTAGATGCTATCGTTCATTGGCCTCTTCCCAAGGGTCTCAAGGCCATTCAAAGATTTATAGGCTTCTCTAACTATTATAGAAGATTTATCAAGGGTTTCTTGTCCATCATAGCACCTATTACAGCATTGACTAAAAACATAGAAACATAGAAAAATGCCGGCAGATAAGAACCTTTCGGCCCATCTAGTCTGCCCAATTACATGGATACTTTACCTGGATTTATCTTTTGTTTAGGATAGCCTTATGCCTATCCCATGCTTGCTTAAATTCAATTACTGTTTTGGCCTCTACCACTTCAACTGGAAGACTATTCCATGTATCCACCACCCTCTCAGTAAAATAATGCTTTCTGATATTACTTTTAAACCTTTGCCCCTCTAATCTAAGACTATGTCCTCTTGTTTTGCTACTTTGTTCCTTTTAAATATACTCCCTTCCTCTACCTTGTGGATCCCTTTACGTATTTAAATGTTTCTATCATATCTCCTCTGTCTCGTCTTTTTTCCAAGCTGTACATGTTAGATCATTAAGCCTTTCCTGACTTTTCTCCTTCAAGCCGTACACCATTTTAGTAGCCCTTCTCTGAACTCTCTCTAAGATATCTATATCCTTCTGGAGATACGGTCTCCAGTACTGCACACAAAAAGGGAATAGACACTCAGAATTGGCCCTCCACTGCATTGGAGGCTTTCGGGAGGTTAAAAGCAGCATTTTCCACTGCACCCATCCTTCATCACCCCGATCCAGCTAGACCCTTCGTGTTAGAAGTGGACGCCTCAGAGACTGGGGTGGGAGCTGTGTTGTCCCAACGTCTGGCCGACGACAAACCCATGCAACCTTGTGGTTTTTATTCTATAAAATTGTCACCCACCGAGGCCCGTTACAACATTGGAGACAGGGAACTGTTAGCTATTATACTCGCCTTAAAGGAATGGCGCCATCTCTTGGAGGGTTCTAAATGTCCGTTCTCCATAATTACTGACCATAAGAATCCGATTTACCTGTCCGAGGCCAAGAGATTGAACCCCAGACAAGCTCGATGGGCTCTATTTCTTACCCGATTTGATTTCGTCATTTCTTACAGACCCGGGTCAAAAAATATTAAGACTGATGCACTCTCCAGACAGCACGAGCCCCTATCCGCTCAAGTATCAGTACCAGTTCCCATGGTTCCCGAAAAGAAAATCTTAGCCTCCCTGAGTACTCAGGTCGACTCACCTCTATGGAATCTTTTACTATCGAAACAACCACTAGCGCCTATGTCAAAACCGCCTAATAAACTTTTTGTTCCTCCTGAAGAGGTACACACTGTCTTACGACTATTTCACGAATCCAAATTTGCTGGACATTTTGGAGTAGAAAAAACTCTAACCCTGATCAAAAGAAACCTTTGGTGGCCTACACTTACCAATGATGTGAAAGAATACGTAACCACCTGTTTTGTTTGTACGAGTTCTAAACCCTCCCGTCTTAGACCTACTGGTCTTCTCCAGCCTCTACCTGTTCCTGAATGTCCTTGGTCCCATTTAGCAATGGACTTCTTGGTAGAATTAGCACCTTCGTTTGGCCATACGGTAATTTTTGTCGTTGTCGATCGCTTCTCCAAAATGGCACATTTTATTCCATTAAAGAGTCTCTCCTCCTCTAGCGAGCTAGTACAGATCTTTACTAAAGAGATATTTAGACTTCATGGTGTTCCGAATGTTCTCGTCTCTGATCGTGGTTCCCAATTCATCTCAAAGTTTTGGAGAGGCTTCTGTCACCAGTTGGGTGTCAAACTGTCTTTTTCCTCCGCGTAACACCCGCAAACAAACGGATTAGCCGAAAGAACCAATCAAACACTCGAAACTTATTTAAGGTGTTTTATTTCAGACGCGCAGGATGATTGGGTCACTCTATTACCATGGGCGGAGTTTGCGTATAACAATGCCACATCTCAGTCGACCAAGTATTCTCCTTTTGAAATAGTCACTGGTATGCATCCCACCATCTTCCTGTCCTAGTTTATACCTCAGGATATTCCTGCTCTAGAGGACCACCTCTGTAATCTATGTGTGATTTGGGAAAAGACTAAATTGAATCTTGAATCCGCTTCTTTGGCTCAGAAGCGTTCGGCAGACCGCAGGCGCAGACCTCCACAAGTTTATCATGTAGGGGACAAAGTCTGGCTCAGCACACGTCACATCCGGTTGAAGGTCCCCTCCATGAAATTCGCACCTCGGTTCATAGGGCCTTATACGATTCTTAGGTGTATTAATCCCGTCTCGTACACTCTGCAGTTGCCTGCATCTCTTCATATCCCTAACACCTTTCATGTCTCCTTACTGAAGCCCCTCCTGTGCAACCGTTTTACCCGTCCTGACTCTCTTCCCCCTCCTCCGGTAGTGGTAGACGGGAACCCCGAGTATGAAGTTGAGTCCGTTCTGGATTCCCGACGTTCTCGTAATCGGTTGCAATATCTAGTTCATTGGAAGGGTTATGGTCCCGCGGATCGTACATGGGTATCATCGCATGACATTCATGCTCCCCGTTTAGTGTCTGCTTTTCATCGTCGTTTTCCCGATAAACTGGCTCCTGGCCGCCCGGTGGGCGTTCCTCGAGTAGGGGGTGCTGTTACACCTCGGCGGCTGGTGCGGCTCCGGCGTCCTTCCACGCGGTTCCGGGGCCAGCGTCTCCCTCGCGTTCCATCCCTGCGCTGTATGCGCGCGCGCCGCCGGTCTCTCCGGATTTAAGCTCCACCAGCGGTGCGACGTCATTACGCCTCCACTATGGGTCTCCCTGCAGCATGTGATCCGGTGGGCCAATCAGATGGCAGGACGCAAGATTTAAACTTGCTCTTGCCATTCCTCTCTGCCCTTTCGTGGTTCTGCTTGGCTGACCCTTAAGTGCTTATTCATTACACCTTTGACAGATATTCTGTGTATGACCTGGCTTTCTATTTCGACTTGTGTACTTCTAATCCCCTTTGACTCGGCTATTGGTACTCGACTTTGCTTTCTTGATACTCCCTACTTTGGGTCATAGTTGACCACTCTATTTGATTACTCCATACCTACCTGTCTTAATACCAGCCACTCTAAGGACTGGTTTCTGTCCTCCTTGCTTGTGTGTCCCTGCCTTATAGGTTCACCTCCCTCTATTGCGGAACCCAGCCACCTTAAGGACTGGTATCGCATCTAGGTTTAGGGTTGCCTATTGTTGCATTAGCACTACCAAAGCACACCTTTGAATTTACGTGTGCTAGCTTGACAGGCAGTCAGCAGCAAGGTGCACATTACTTTAGACATGTGGTCCAGCAAGCATGGACAGGGCCGTTACATTCCTTCACAGTACACTGGGTAACTCTGCTTGCAGCTGGGAGGATCCAGACGGGGCTCTGTGCTGGAAACTTGTTCATCCACCATGCCTTCCAGAAAGCATGTTATTATGAGTCTGTCTGCTAACCACCACCTCTTCCTCTTCCTCCTCTTATCTCTGGTGAAGCGGCAGTTAAACGATGCGTTGGCAGGGGCTTTGCCAATGGCTCAAGCAAAAAGATGCCATACTGTGCTTGAGCTGGTTTGTTTAGGGGACAGGAGCCACACCGGACCAGAAATTCGTCAGCTCTGCGGC
Organism: Leptobrachium leishanense; assembly: GCA_009667805.1. Taxonomy (NCBI): domain Eukaryota; kingdom Metazoa; phylum Chordata; class Amphibia; order Anura; family Megophryidae; genus Leptobrachium; species Leptobrachium leishanense. The sequence goes on from CM019063.1 coordinate 280,944,067, forward strand.
AGGCCAGAGATTGGTAACACCACGCCAGCTTGAGCTGGGAATGGTCATGTCACGGTAGCCCCCGCACCCCGGCGCCTGGCAGCAGCTTCCTCGCTGCTCGCTGGCCAGGCGCCGAATGATATTGCGGTCGCTTCCGCACACGTGGGGAAGCCGGGGGGCGGGGCCTGGCGGGCTGACGCGGACCCGCCGGGTTTAAAGCCCAGGCTCTCAGAAATGCCGGTGCCCTGACGTGGTAGTTACTTCCCGCAGAGCTCTTGTATATTTGGCAAACAACTATTCTGTGTATTGACCCCTTGGCATTGGCAAACGACTATTCTGTGTATTGACCCCTTGGCATTGGCAAACGACTATTCTGTGTATTGACCCCTTGGCATTGGCAAACGACTATTCTGTGTATTGACCCCTTGGCATTGGCAAACGACTATTCTGTGTATTGACCCCTTGGCATTGGCAAACGACTATTCTGTGTATGACCCCTGGCATTGGCGAACGAACCACTCTGTGTATGATCCCTGGCATTGGCGAACGAACCATTCTGTGCATAACCCCTGGTATTGGCATCAACTCTTCTAATTCTGGTATTGAGGTCAGTCTGTGTGGCACCCTAAGCACACATCAGACTACCCCTTGTGTTGTTAGGGTCTTGGGAAGAGCTAATTATTCTAACTTCTTGTGTATCATTCTGTGTCTGTCTAGTCGTGCCGACCACTCTAAGGATCGGAAGGGTAGAGACTGTTCTGTGTCTAGAAACCACTAGTCAGATAAAGCAGAGGGATCCGTGACGTCTCTCTTGTACGTGCTCTGTACTGCCATTCTTGTAGTCTGTCTAGTCGTGCCGACCACTCTAAGGATCGGAAGGGTAGAGAGTGTCCTGCGTATAGGGACCACCACTCTAGTATCAGGGGGATCCGTGACATTACGTCAGGGCCATGGATCCCGCAGACCTCTCTAATCAATTGACACGTATTGCAGCCAGACAAGAAGAGCAGGACCATAGAATGGACCAGATTGCTCTTGCCCTGCAAACCCTGCTAAACCGATCCAGTTCTGGTACTGCAAGCCCGCCAGACCCAGTAGTGCCTAGGGTCAGTTCGGCCGCTCTCGAGGGTTGTAGGCTCAGTATGAAAGCACCCGTACGTTATGACGGAACACCGAACTTATGCCGGGGCTTTCTGACCCAACTCGAGATCTTATTCGAAAACAATCCCGGGTCCTGTATGTCTGATAAAGCCAAAGTAGGCTATCTGATTAATCACTTGACCGAAAAAGCTTTATTATGGGCCACGCCCTTGTGGGAGAACAAGAAACCCATCATATATGACTATGAGGGTTTTACCTCCGAGTTAAAGCGTACTTTTGATCCCTCTAGACGGGCTACCAATGCGGGTAGATCCCTGTTTCACATCAAACAAGGTAATAGGAGGGTTTCCGACTATGCCATAGAATTTAAGACTTTGTCTTCTGAGGTACACTGGGCCGAACGACGTTTTAACCCTGGCCTTTACCGAAGGTCTGAACGAGGCGTTTATGTTTGAATTGGCTCCCCTAAAATTACCAGAACATCTGGATCATTTGGTTGATTTCTGCATCGCCATGGACGATCAAATCAGGGAAAGGAGACACACCAGAGACAGACCCAGAAGGGTCCTACCTCCTTTACCCTTAGTACCCAGGCATACCACTGCATCAGGTAACCTGGAGACCGTTAAGACCGATGTACCGGCCATTGAACCTATGCAGATAGGTAAAACGGGTATTTCAGAGGCAGAGAGAGCTCACCGGAGAGAAAGGGGGCTCTGTTTTTATTGTGCCGGGGCAGATCATTTCCGCCTTCAATGTCCTCAGAGACCCAGGGGTAGCAGGGGTGAGAGTGGCAAATCAGGTCAAAAGACAAGTAATACCCAGGTTATTGGTTCTCTGTATGCCTCCTTTGTGGATGATGAAAAAAAAAAAAACTCGGATTCTGTTACCCATCTCCCTCACCTGGGAGGGGGTTCACCTCGAGACTGAGGCATTCCTAGACTCTGGAGCCTCAGGTAATTTTATGGATAGATGTTTTGCTGCCAACCACCTCTTACCTCTGGTTCTAAAGGAGAGGCCTCTTATGGTAGAAGCCATAGACGGGAAACCCCTGTCATGTCCCCATATCACACACGACACTATCGATGTGTGCATGACTACAGGAGTTCTGCACTGTGAAACCATACGATTCCAGGTTATCGACTCTCCCTCATGTCCTGTCGTTCTAGGGTTCCCATGGTTGACAGAACATAACCCGGTGATTGACTGGGCCCAGCGAGATATAATGTGTTGGGGTCCTAGTTGCCAGTCAAAGTGCCTGGGCAGGGTTAATGTGATTGGTAGTCTCAACATTGCCACAGCACCTCCTTTGTCCACTGAAGTCCCAGAATGTTATATGGCGCTAAAGGAGGTGTTCTCTAAAACCAGGACTGAGGTCCTACCACCGCATCGTCCTTATGACTGTGCTATAGAGTTACTCCCTGGTACTATGCCTCCTAGAGGACACGTATACCCCTTGTCTCAAAGGAAAATGACATTATGGAGGAATATATAGGGGAGAATCTAGAGCGAGGATTCATCAGACGATCCTCCTCTCCAGCAGGAGCAGGTTTCTTTTTCGTTTCCAAAAAAGAGGGTGACCTGCGACCTTGCATCGATTATAGAGGTTTAAATAGGATTACCATAAGAAATGCATACCCAATACCTCTTATAACAGAATTGTTCGACCGTTTAAAAGGGGCCCGTATTTATACGAAACTTGATTTACGCGGAGCGTACAACCTGGTCAGGGTTAAGAAGGGGACGAATGGAAAACGGCTTTTAATACACGTAGCGGGCATTATGAATACCTGGTGATGCCCTTTGGGTTATGCAATGCGCCAGCCGTTTTCCAGGACCTCATAAACGACACCCTAAGGGATTTTCTGCAAACGTTCGTTATAGTATATCTGGACGACATCCTGATATACTCTCCTGATAAGGAGACTCATCACGCCCACGTGAGACAAGTGTTGAAGAGACTATGAGGGCTGGGTTATATTGTAAGCTAGAGAAATGCTTATTCGACATAGAGACAGTGCACTTCCTTGGGTATATAATAAACCCTGAAGGTTTCCAAATGGATCCTAAAAAACTCTCAGCGATTCTTGACTGGCCTTTACCCCAAGGGCTTAAAGCCATCCAGAGGTTTTTGGGGTTTACTAACTACTACCGGAGGTTCATTAAAAATTTCTCGGCCTTGATAGCTCCCCTCACGGCTATGACTAAAAAGGGGTGGTGAATCAGAAGTGGACACCCCAGGCCAGTCAAGCCTTTGAGGCACTTAAACAGGCTTTCACCACTGCCCCTGTTCTCCGACATCCTGATCCGGCTCTGCCTTTCCAGGTTGAAGTTGACGCCTCCGAGCTAGGTCTTGGTGCAGTCTTGTCCCAAAGGGAGGCACCCGACAAGCCCTTGCATCCATGCGGCTTCTATTCCCGAAAGTTGTCCCCGGCAGAGAGGAACTATGATATCGGAAACAGAGAATTGTTAGCAGTTATTGCAGCCTTGACGGAATGGAGATACTTATTAGAGGGGTCTAGGGACCCCATTGTCATCATAACCGATCATAAGAATCTCACGTACATTGGAGACGCTAAACGGTTGAATGCCAGGCAAGCGAGATGGTCATTGTTTCTTTCCAGCTTTAATTTCGTCCTCACATACAGACCTGGGTCGAGAAACATTAAAGCAGACGCATTGTCAAGACAGTACGAGTCATACGAACATAACATCCAAGATCAACATCCCATTGTACCCCAGGAAAGGATTATAGCACTTACCACGATTAGTGTCTCGTCTCCTCTAATGTTAAGATTGCAGACCGCCCAGGGCACAGCTCCTGGGGGGAGACCTCCTGCGAAACTCTTTGTACCTGAGAACGAAAGGGAAGAGGTATTAAAACTGTATCATGATAACAAAATCTCTGGGCACATGGGGATCACCAAAACAGTGTCTAGTATACGTAAACTCCTTTGGTGGCCCACGGTGCGCCGTGACGTTAAAGATTACATAACCGTGTGTGAAGTGTGCACAAGACATAAAAGTCCCAAAACAGCGCCTATTGGTTTACTCCAGCCTCTGCCAATCCCCGAACGACCATGGTCGCATTTAGCTATGGATTTTATAGTAGAGTTACCTGAGTCTAGAGGGAATACTGTAATACTCACGGTCATAGATCGATTCTCCAAAATGGGTCACTATGTTCCTCTTCGGAAACTTCCTTCGGCAGCCGAACTGGTGCCCATTTTTGTTTCCAATGTGGTCCGCTTACACGGTATTCCTCTTGGGATTGTCTCGGATAGGGGGACCCAATTCGTCTCCAGATTCTGGAAAGGGTTTTGCAAGAGTGTGGGGATAGACCTATCCTTCTCTTCGGCCTATCACCCCCAGACCAACGGGGCGGCGGAACGAGCCAACCAAAATATAGAAAAATATCTCAGGTGCTTTATATCCGAACGACAAGATAACTGGTCAGACCTGATACCGTGGGCAGAGTATGCCTTGAACAGTGCAGTAAGCGAAGCCACAGGACGTTCCCCCTTCTTCACTGTTTACGGTTTTGATCCTCCCGTGCTCCCTGCTACGTTTCCTGATACCGCGATTCCTGCTCTGGATGAGCATTTAGTGTCATTGAAAGAAACCTGGGGAAGGGTTAAACGGGCACTGGAGGATAGTAGTGTTACCCAGAAGATCAAAGCCGACAGACACAGGAGGCCGGCACCCGTGTATCAAGTTGGGGACAGGGTTTGGCTTTCTTCACGCAACATTAAGCTTTTAGTACCCTCCATGAAACTGGCACCCAGGTACATAGGCCCCTATAAGGTTCTGCGGCGAATCAATCCGGTCTCCTATGCTCTGGCTCTGCCCTCCCATATCAAGATACACAATGTGTTTCACGTGAGCCTTTTGAAACCACTTTTGTGTAATCGGTACACCAGGGCCCGTGTCCCCCCTCCTCCGGTCTCTGTGGAGGGCGAGGAGGAGTTTGAAGTTGAGGCCATTCTGGACGCCAGGGTTTCTAGGGGGGTCCTTCAGTACTTGGTTGACTGGGTGGGCTACGGCCCAGAGGATCGCTCTTGGCTTCCGGCTACTGAGGTTCATGCTCCTCGGTTGGTGAGGGCTTTCTATTTGGCTCATCCCCGCGCCCCTGGGGGTCGTCCAGTGGCCGCCCGTAGAGGGGGGGTTCTGTCACGGTGGCCCCCGCACCCCGGCGCCTGGCAGCAGCTTCCTCGCTGCTCGCTGGCCAGGCGCCGAATGATATTGCGGTCGCTTCCGCACACGTGGGGAAGCCGGGGGGCGGGGCCTGGCGGGCTGACGCGGACCCGCCGGGTTTAAAGCCCAGGCTCTCAGAAATGCCGGTGCCCTGACGTGGTAGTTACTTCCCGCAGAGCTCTTGTATATTGGCTAACAACTATTCTGTGTATTGACCCCTTGGCATTGGCAAACGACTATTCTGTGTATTGACCCCTTGGCATTGGCAAACGACTATTCTGTGTATTGACCCCTTGGCATTGGCAAACGACTATTCTGTGTATTGACCCCTTGGCATTGGCAAACGACTATTCTGTGTATTGACCCCTTGGCATTGGCAAACGACTATTCTGTGTATTGACCCCTTGGCATTGGCAAACGACTATTCTGTGTATGACCCCTGGCATTGGCGAACGAACCACTCTGTGTATGATCCCTGGCATTGGCGAACGAACCATTCTGTGCATAACCCCTGGTATTGGCATCAACTCTTCTAATTCTGGTATTGAGGTCAGTCTGTGTGGCACCCTAAGCACACATCAGACTACCCCTTGTGTTGTTAGGGTCTTGGGAAGAGCTAATTATTCTAACTTCTTGTGTATCATTCTGTGTCTGTCTAGTCGTGCCGACCACTCTAAGGATCGGAAGGGTAGAGACTGTTCTGTGTCTAGAAACCACTAGTCAGATAAAGCAGAGGGATCCGTGACGTCTCTCTTGTACGTGCTCTGTACTGCCATTCTTGTAGTCTGTCTAGTCGTGCCGACCACTCTAAGGATCGGAAGGGTAGAGAGTGTCCTGCGTATAGGGACCACCACTCTAGTATCAGGGGGATCCGTGACGTCATCAGTGATAATTGGCACAACCTTCTCTCCGCCCTACGCCTGGGTAACTGATGCATGTACCATGCCTAGCACACGGTCCTAAATCTGTGTACAGCGTTTCCTAACCAGGGTTACCAGGGCTGGCAAGAGCTTCTCAGCCAGACTAGAAAAGTCTGCAGCCACTTCAGACGCGTCATTCCAGCAAGTGTTCGCCTGGCAGAAATTCAAAGAGAATCCACCTTCCCACAAACCATCTGATCTGTGACATGCCCACCAGGTGGAACTCGACATTGACAATGCTGCAGCATCTGTACAAGCAGCAGAGGGCCATCAATGAGTACCTGTGTGAGTATGGCTCAAGGACAGGTTCAGGTCAACTTGGTTTCTCCCCCCCCGCAATGGCTGATGATCAAGGATGCATGCACTGTACTGTCACCATTTGAGGAGGCAACGAGGATGGTGAGCAGGGACAGTGCATGCATCAGTGACACAATTCCTTTAGTGTTCCTGCTGGAGCGCACTCTGTGGGGAATTACAGATGTGGCACTAGAGGCAGAGCAGAGGGAGGAAGAGGAGGACTTCCCTAGCTCTCAAGGCCCCAGTATTTACGCAGACAGCATTCCTGCGGGTCCTCAGATTAGACAAGAGGAGGATGATGAGGAGGAGGTATATTTAAGTTGTGGGGGCATTGAAGGTGGAGATTCCTCAAGGGAGGGTTTTGTTACCCCAGAAACCCAAGGACTAGTATGTGGCTGGGAGGAGATAGTGCACGTTAGGGTCATCCTCAGCGACCAGGAAGACTCGGAAGCTAATGCCACCTCCAACCTATGCTGCATGGGCTCCCTTATCCTGAAAAGCCTGCTATGGGACACCAGGATTCGTGCTATGAAGGAGAGGTATCATTACTGGTTGGCAACCCTTCTTGATCCACGATACAAGGGTAAGATTGCAGAGGGGGGCATGTCCTGACCTTCGACCACGATGGCCGCATTCTAAACGAGCTCTTGAATCCCCTCCAACTTTTCTGCTCTCCCCCAGTATTGAACGGGACATGGTTCGAGGAAAAGGGAAGATATCCACCCCGAAAGCTCCTGCCCACCCCCCCGCGAGATCCGCGGGCTCCTTGGACGCCTTTTTCATCCCGCCCGGGACGACACTAACCCCGCCGGAGCCACCTAACATGGCGGACGGGCCTTCCCCACCACCCCGAGCGGCGGACCACAAGGAGGTTACACGCCGACTGGAACGCCTCATATCTGCGCTCCCCACCAAAGCGGACCTTTCCGACATGGTGGCCGACCTCCGGGAGAGCTTCGGACGGGAGGTCCGGGAGGTCCGCACCGACGTCTCGGCCCTGTCGTCCAGAGTGGGCGCCCTGGAAGAAGTTGCGCAACAGCCTCCCCCCGAGATGATGACCGCTTCACCTACAGCCTTCTCGGAGCTCCAACGCCGGGTGGACGACCTCGATAATAGAGGTAGGAGGCATAACATCAGAGTCTGCGGCCTGCTTGAAGTGGAGGGGCCGGAAGATCTCCATACCATCCTAACCGAGCTGTTCAACCACATCCTGAATAGGACGCTCGATACCCCCATCCACATCGATAGAGCTCACAGAGCCCTGCGTCCCCGGCCTCCACCGACAGCACCTCCCAGGGATGTGATCTGCCACCTGACCGAGTTCGCACTTAAGGAATCTATCATGCTTAAAGCCAGATCCTCGAAGCAATGGGATTTCCATCACTGCAGCATTGAACTTTATCAGGACTTGTCTCCGTTTACCCTGGCGGCTCGACGATGCCTACAGCCGGTCACGCAGGCGCTCAGGCGGGCTAATCTGCCCTACAGGTGGGGATTCCCCTTCACTTTACTCGCACTGAATAACGGGGTTTGGCACACGATTTGTTACCCGACGGATGTCCCGGCCTTCCTGGAGGCCTTGGAGCTACCGGAGGTCTCCGTTCGCAGCTGGGAGGACACGGCTCGTCCGGGCCCGGACCTTCCTCGCCCCCATAGACGTCGGTCGCGCAGATGCGGCCGGGCATCTCCAGACAGAGTCCTCGCCAGGGAGCTGTCACCTCCTCGTTCCCCGCACCGAGTTGATATTTGACTTCCCACCTTGAACCCACACTGAAGTTCCCTTGCTGGTTCTGCAGACTCTTGTGGCATACCGTTTTGCTAGGTCTCCCACCCCAGGTTCCTAGCTCGTCCCTATAACTTGTGGGACTGATTCTCCCGCTTTTCTGACGGACGTGCCCACCCTCCACCCCAGGGCCGCCCGCGAGTAACTTTTGTCCTGATATCGCTAGCTCCTCAAGGACGTTCTACAACCTCTGCTAAGATGGGGTTCGATGGGAGGAATACTCCCCCCCCCTTTTTTTTTTTTTCTTTTTATCTCTCCCCTCTTCCTCTCTCCCCTCTCCTAAAGTTGATCTACCACGCTTACAGGGCTTGAGAGGCCCCTCACCTGGACTCTCCGGCGGATGAAGATAGGTTTGGCACAGTACCTCAGGAGTTCCCCTCCGTGTAGGTCCGTTAACGACACCATAGCACCGTAATCACGGAGGACGTGGACACCCTTCGAACGGCACCTCTGTCTACCTCCCTATTCGACCGCTCTAGCTACTTTTTATCTGGACTCTTTTGCAGGAGACAGTCGACTCAACACTTCACTCATGGAGCTCCCACTCACATGAATTCCAATGCATCGAGCCCACGGCGGAGCCCTCTTTCAACGTCTGGGTTAACTCACCGCCCCAACAGCGACATCCTCATGCCAAGCCCGGGGAGGTAACGGAGAATTTTTTTTTTGGGGGGGGTGAGGGGGGGCCGCCATCGGGCGGTTTTCAGAACCCGGTGGCCGAGGCGAGCCCGGCTCCGGGAACTTTCCGTTTCACACTCCTATGATGTGGACTATGTTTTTTCCTTTCTATACTGGTGTTTGCACTTTTTCAATTTCCCTCATACAGTTGGAGGGGCCTCAGTTTTACTCGTTATTACCTGTTTAATTTGTTTTTTAAGACCTAGATACCTGACCGTCGTCGGTTCAGTTTTCTTCTCCTCGTTTTCTGTTCACAGTCGGTCTCAGCGGCCTCTAGAGTCTAGGTCTGTCGCCCACGAGGGTCGGTCGTCGATTTTTCTACAAGAAGGTATTTGGCCTCTAGCCAGGCTGATATAGCCTCTCTTGGCGACGTATCACTCCTCATTCATTTTCTGTCTTTCTTCTCGAACCTATCTCTCCATCTTTTTTCTGTCATTCTCTCCTTACTCTCTTTGCCCCCCATATACCCTTCTCTCCCTCACCCTCTCCTCCCCTGTTTGTCTCTTTGTTTGTCTGTTTGTTGGTTGGTGAGCTATGTCTACAATGCCAGGCTTCTCCCCGAAGTCCCTCCATTTCCTCACGTATAACGTTAATGGACTTAACACGCCCGAACGGCGTAAGCGACTGTTTCGGGAGCTCCGGGCGCTGCGATCTTCGGTGGCCTTCCTCCAGGAAACACACTTTAAGACGGGAGCCTCCCCGATTCTCAGAGACCCGGCCTTCCCGGTGGGACACTTTAGTGACCCTTACCAAAACAAAAGCCGAGGGGTGGCGATCCTTTTCGCTAAAGATATACCCGTGACCGTAGATGCAGTCCTCCCTGATAAGGAGGGTCGCTTCCTATTTGTCAAATGCACTATAGTTGACGTGGTGTACACGTTTGCGTCTATATACCTCCCAAACACTAACCAGCACCGATGTCTCGCCTCCATACTTCGCCGTCTCGATTCCTTTAAATCCGGGACCTTGGTGGTCGCTGGAGACTTTAACGCCCCCCTTGACCCACGGATGGACACGTCTGCTGGCCGATCCTCGATCCCGCTCAATGTGCTTCGACACATGCGTCGATCCCTGGATAGTCTACAACTGGTGGATGTATGGAGGGCCTTTCATACAGGCGAGCGGGACTATACATTCTTTTCTCCCATGCATTCCTCGTACTCGAGACTGGATTATGTGTTTGTCCAACAAGGCATGTTGCTTAACGTGGTGGATTCGACTATACAAGCGCAATCTTGGTCGGATCATTGCCCATTGCTGATCACTTTTTCCTCCCCCTTATCCCGACCCTCGGAGCGTCAGTGGCGCCTAAACTTGACCCTGCTACAGAACCCTGCTATCTGCCAAGACGTTGCAGCATGTTTACGCAACTACTTCTCGGACAACGAACACGCGGAGGTACCATTCCCTACCACGTGGGAAGCCCACAAAGCAGTCCTCAGGGGACTGCTCATTAGCAAAGCCACCGCTCTTAAAAAGGAAAGTTCGGGGAAACTCCGTGAGTTATATAAGGAAATTAGAGATCTTGAGCTCTTACATCACTCCTCTGCCCTCCCTTCCGATTATGCCCTATTAGCGTCCAAACGAAGAGTGCTTAACGATCTGCTAGACGCGAATATTAGTTTTGCTGCTCAGCGCACTAAGTGCTACTTCGCCCTCAGAGAGAACAAGCCGGGGAGATATCTGGCTCATATGCTCCGCAAGCAACGGGAGGCAAACTACATCGCTAGAATCAAGACTTCCACGGGGACACTAACGTCACGCCCGGACCAGATCCTTGAGGAATTCCGGAGCTTTTATGAAAAGCTCTACCATATGGATGATGGCTCGGATCGGGTCCCGTCTACCACCGAGATTGACGCCTACCTTACTGGCAAACTCAATCATAATCTAACCCCCATGGCGATGGAAACCTTGGATGCACCGATTCCCGTGGAAGAAATTAAATGGGTTATCACCGCTCTTAAAACTGGGAAATGCCCGGGCCCTGATGGGCTCCCGGCAGAGTATTATAAAGCCTTCCCGGATGAGTTGCTTCCTCATCCGACTTCCCTTTTCTCCCGGCTGAGGGATGGAGAGCAGTTTCATCCCCATACCCTTTCCGCTACCATTTCGGTGATCGGCAAACCAGGGAAAGATGTTTCGGATGTACGCAACTATCGCCCCATTTCCCTTCTGAACACAGACCTGAAAATCCTATCCAAGATCCTGGCGGACCGGCTCGCACCCCTCCTGCCCGCTCTAATCCACTCAGACCAAGTAGGCTTTATTCAGGGCCGCGAAGCCAGAGACGCGACGACACGCGTGCTGGGTGCGATTGGACTGGCTAGGGCCTCGAGCACGGGCCTTCTCCTGCTGTCCACGGACGCGGAGAAGGCCTTTGACAGGGTTCGTTGGAGCTTCATGTTCTCGGCCCTACAGCGTACCGGAGTGGGAGACTCATTCCTGCACTGGACGAAAGCACTTTACAATAATCCCACGGCGAGGGTGCGCGCCAATGGAGCCTTGTCACACGACTTGGACATAAGAAATGGTACGCGCCAAGGCTGCCCCTTATCCCCTCTTCTATTTGCTATTTCCCTTGAGCCTTTATTAGTTGCAATCCGTCTTAATGCCGATATCACTGGCATCCGAGGTCACTCCTCTGAACACAAGGTTTCGGCCTACGCGGATGACCTGTTGTTCCTTGTCACGGACCCTGACTCTTCCCTGCCGGCGATTGTTCGGACGCTGGATGACTATGGAGCGATGGCGGGATATCGGATAAACCGGGACAAGTCAGAATTTTTGAACATTTCCCTTCATCCCACATCGGTCTCCTCGATCAGGAGAACATACCCATTCAGACACTGCCCGGAGCAGATGAAGTACCTTGGGGTATGGTTAGCTGCTACCTCCAGACAAATCTTTGAGCTAAACTTTTTGGCAATCCTCGGCAACTTTGTCAAAGACCTAACGGATTGGAATGGTAAGACCTTTACAACAGATTATCCACTGGTTTACTGGGTGTTGAGATTGGATCACTGGCCAGAACTTAGCCAATATGCTATGCAGCTACTAGGTTGCCCTTCATCCAGCATGCTTTCTGAAAGGATGTTCAGTGCCGCTGGAGGTTTTGTCACAGACAAAAGAGTGTGTCTGTCCACCGTCTCAGTAGACCGGCTGAAATTTATAAAAATTAATCAGTCCTGATCAGCAGCTATCACTCCCCTGATGCTGATGTAACTGAATAGATTGGGGATCTCTTTTGCATTGCCAAAACCTCCACCACTGCACTCTTCCACAATAGGGATGAGCCGAACACTCCCTGAGTTCGGTTCGGAGCCGAACCCGAACTTCCCAAATGTTCGTATCCGAGCCCGAACCCGAACTCGAACTCAATACAAGTCAATGGGGCTGAAAATTCAGTTTTTAGAGTGCACTCCAAGAGGGCATATATGCTAGATATTTGCCATAAAAGGTGTATGGGGGTCCGGGTAGTGCCCTGGGGGACAGGAAAGAAGGACAAAAAGTTAAAAAAAAACGTTTTTAAAGGGACAGCGAGTTTTCCATGAAATAAGGGTTAAAAATAAAAATGAAAAATTCCTTCAAATATCGTGCCTAGGAGGTCCCCATAACCTGCCCGTGAAGTGGCGGATTTCTAGGATGTATAGAAATATGTAAAAACCCAAAAATTACATTTCAAATGATGGTAAATGCTTTTCCTTTAATCTATCCATAAACAACTGCTTGGGGCGGCAGTCTGTATAAAAAAAGGAGACATTTTCGGACACGCAGAAAAAGTTTACTGATTTTTTGGCGGTGAAAAGCAGGAGAATGACTGGAGAATGGAAAATTCTAGACCAAATAGCCGATTTGGAAAGTGAGATAAATGGGAGAATTTTTCTGGTTTGGCTATTTTGACCTAGAATTTTCTCTTCAGTCATTCTCCTGAGTTTCACCTTACTCTGAATAACCCTGTCAGGGTTATTCAGAGAGCGGTGAAGAGCAGGAGAATGACTGGAGAATGGAAAATTCTAGGTCAAAATAGCCAAACCAGAAAAATTCTTCCATTTAGGCTAGGGTCAGACTAGCGAATTTTTAACGTGCGTTAAGGCTAGGGTCAGACGAACGCATTTTCGCGTTGTCTGTGAAAAAGTGCGTTCGAACGAATGGACGCATTTTTTCACGGAGTACGCGATAGCGGTCATACGATGCGCATTTGCATCCGTGATTTTGTACGGATCATCAATAAAACACTTTGTGCATCTGGACGTTATGTTGGCCGGACATTAGCAGTGTCTGACATCTCCAATTCACGCACACACGCCGCTAGCGGGCGCAGCGCACTCTGTACGTCAGTACTAGCAGTTTAACGTTCTCGAAAAAATGCGTTTGTTTTCCACTTGCGTTGCGCAGCCGGACTTTTGTGCGACCGTACTTCGTATATTGGCCGTCATTGCCTGGCACTTGCTGCTAGTGCGGCCGTGATTAAGTGCGCCTGCACGCGCGTTCGCACTGCGCTTGTCTGACCCTAGCCTTAGGCGCACTTAATCACGGCCGCACTAGCAGCAAATGACGGGCAATGACGGCCAATATACGAAGTACGGTCGCACGTAAGTCCGGCTGCGCAAAGCAAGTGGAAAATGAACGCATTTTTTCGAGAACGCAGAACCGCTAGTATAGACGTACAGAGATGACCGTTTTCGCGCATTCCATGAAAAAATACGGCAATGCGTTCGGACGCACTTTTTGACAGTCGCTGCGTAAAATGCGTTAGTCTGACCCTAGCCTTATCTCACTTTCCAAATCGGCTATTTGGTCCAGATTGTTCTCTTTTCCTGCCATTCTCCTGGTTTTCACCTTTCTCTGAACAACCCTGAGAGAGAGGTGAAAGCCAGGAGAACTGGCAGGAGAAGAGAACAATCTAGACCAAATAGCCGATTTGGAAAGTGAGTTAAATGGGAGAATTTTTCTGGTTTGGCTATTTTGAGCTAGAATTTTCACTTCTCCAGTTATTCTCCTGCTTTTCACCGCTCTCTGAATAACCCTGTGAATGTTTAATCCCAAGGTGAAAAATAACATTGCTTTAGATGTTATTTTGAATTTTTTTCAAACACCAGTTAAATGCAGCATATTAGGATGTTTTAGGAGGGAAATTAATTCTCAAATCTCAATCAGAAGCAGACACCACCCCACCCCCTCAATATAGTGTACAATGTATCAAATTGATTACCAGACTAAAAACACCTGGTGTTATGCCCGTTTGTGAACAGAGGTCATTTAGAGTTGATAATCTTTCCACGTACACATTAGTTTCTAATTCAATATCTAATAAACCGTTGCTTATAATATTCTGCAGTAAAGAGTCTCTTTATTTCTAGATTCTTTCTTTTAGTATTTTTTTAAGCATTTTCTATACTTTTTTCAAAATTTCATTTTTTTTTTAACTCGAACAGAACACAACCAAAAAGTTCGAAGTTCGCGAACTTTCGAACTGCCAAAGTTCGGGCCGAACTCAGAACCGTCCGAACCCGAACAGCTCATCCCTATTCCACAATACCTCAGAGGGGTTACATTGTGAAGGCACTAGCTGGCACCAAAGGCCCAATATTTCGGTGCACTAGCGCTTGTACCAGATTCATATCATTTTAATATTTGACGGTATGGTCCACCCCTGCACTCTTCCACAATACCTCAGACGGGTTACGGTGTGAAGGCGCTAGCTGGCACCAAAGGTCCACTTTTAATGCACCTGTTGTTACTTTCATCCAAAGCCTGCATAAGTTTAACCATAATGTAGCCAAAAAAATCACTAAACTTGTTCTGCGTGTCCTAAAACGTCTCCTCTTTTCATACAGACTGCCGACCCAAGCAGTTGTTTATGAATAGATTAAAGGAAAACCATTTACCGTCATTTGAAGTGTAATTTTTTTCTTTTTAAATGTTTCTATACATCCTACAAATCCGCCACTTCACAGGCAGGTTATGGGGACCTCCTAGGCACGATATTTGAAGGAATTTTTCGTTTTTATTCTTAACCTTTATGTCATGGAAAAATCACTGTTCCTTGAAAAAATGTTTTTTTTAAAACTTTTTGTCCTTGTTTCCTGTCCCCCAGGGCACTACCCGGACCCCCATACACCTTTTATGGCAAATATCTTGCATATATGCCCTCTTGGAGGGCACTCTAAAAATCGAACGTTCGAGTCCCATTGACTTTTTTTTTTAGAAAGGATTTTACCAGGAAGGATACATTGAGATTTCTCGTTTTCAAGTATGTCCTGGGTGGCGAGTATGTACAGTTAGGTGTCTTGCCCAAGGACACTTACTGGAGAGGTGCTCGTCGGGATCGAACCCATGACTCCACAGGCTCTCTCCATGCAGAGCAGTGATGTTACCTCTACTCCACACAGCCGGTGTTTGTGTTCGAATTCGAACTTTTTCAAATGTTCGTGTTCGAATGCGAACCGTACACGGGGGGTGTTCGGCCCATCACTATACTAAGCGCGGGAATGAATAAATATGTGAATGCTGCCCAGAGTGAAATACAATAAGGTACAAGAGAAACAGCAAATTCTTCGCCAAGAGATAATGAAATGCAGTAAAAAGTATCTGACACGGCGCACAAGGTTGCTATACCAGCGCGTACACTTATATCACACCTATGTGCTACAATTATGAATCATAAAAAGCATGCAACAATGCAGAAAAAAGTCCAGATAATGGTGATGAAATCACGTAAAGAATAATGGTGTCTGAATCCCAAGAGTGAAAATAAAGTTCAGTGAGAATAAATAAATAAATATCCAGTAGTGGATGGTGATCCTCCTGTCTTCTCAGCGTATTCCCTAGAGCCTGATATGTCTTGTTCTGGGAAGCAGGTGCCTATGGCCAAATAGAGGGTTGCGCTCACTTTCTTTATTGGTGCAGGGTACTTGAAATAAAACACAGAAAACAGAGAGATGGCACTCCCATAGTAAAGTACAGGAAGATCTTTAAATCACGTGCACTGTTATTGGTTGCACTCACCAATTAGATGTTCGATATTCATTCATCCTGAAGTGCCATGAATCCCCTCTTGCAGTGGATGCAGAGCCTTCTGCTGCTGGAGACAATGTGCAAAAGGATAGGAGCATAAAATATAATGACATGCCAATTAAAATTAAAATAAAATTTAATTAGAATAACAATGGATAAAAGATATCACTAAAAAACAGGTGCCGAGACCCGTTTCGACTTCGAAAGCCTTTCTCAGTCAGTAATCCTTAGAGTCCATAACGGTAGCTTTTAAAACATCCTAAATTGGGACTAAAGTGTCCTGGTGCAAGGTGAAAGCAAAAGTAAAGTATTTATCTAGGCGTGTTCATTTTACACCTCGACGATTCAATAGAGGGAGAGATGCAATGAGGTATTCCTTCCAGCTCTTGTGGTGAGGAAAATGGTGTCCTATCTCCCACAATTTCCTGCAGTCTTTTGGAGAAGTGAAAATTCTAGGTCAAAATAGCTGATTTGGAAAGTGAGATAAATGGGGGAGTTATTCTGGTTTGGCTATTTTGTGCTAAAATTTTCACTTCTCCAAAGGTTCTCCTTGTTTTCACCTTTCTCTGAATAGACCTGCTAGAATTTTCACTTCTCCAAAAGTTCTCCACAGTTTCACCTTTCTCTGAATAACCCTGTCAGTATCATTCATTGTCAAAAAAGCTTTGTTGCTTTAAAATGAATTAGGAACCCTTAAAATTAACCCCAAAATCCCCAAAAATTGCAAAAAATACAAAAAAATGGATGGAAGAGGAGTGGTCGGTTCCAGATTACATTCCATTCTTCAAGGGCCCTGAGCATTCAGGAGACCAACTACAAATTGTTAGCACGTTGGTACCCCAGCCCCTGTAAATTTAATGCTATATACCCCAAAGTGCCCCGGGAGTGTTTAAGGTGTCGGAGGGCGCAAGTCACTTTTCTACACATATTGTTACACCCTCTGCCCCTGCTGTGCTTCCTGGTGGGTCTGGGCATGGTTCGGTGCCACTGGCTGGTTGAGTGCCAGCACCTTGTGATGGCCGAGCGGCGTCT
This sequence comes from Leptobrachium leishanense, assembly GCA_009667805.1. Taxonomy (NCBI): domain Eukaryota; kingdom Metazoa; phylum Chordata; class Amphibia; order Anura; family Megophryidae; genus Leptobrachium; species Leptobrachium leishanense. The sequence continues at coordinate 280,961,071 of CM019063.1, forward strand.
GAGGGGGCGGCCCAGCCGTGGTCACGAGGAGCCGCCGGATTTAAAGCAGGGCGCGAAGAGTTGCCTCGTCGCCCTGACGTGGAGTTCTGATCACGCATCACTTCCTATTGTATTCATTGCTGTTCTGTTGCCGACCCATGTACGTCTACGATTCCTGCTCCTGATTTTGACCCGGGTTGTCTTTGACCTGTTAGAGATTATTGACTTCTTTAATAGGTCAGGGATATAATAATTATGACGTATATTTTTCTTATTGTAGATATATATAGATATATATATTATTGACAGTGCCTCCAATACCAGTGGTATAAATTGGTATTTTACCCTTAAGAAAATAAGATAATAACCAATCAATGAATATACGTCTTAACAAATATATGGCACGTTATCCCGAGTTCTTTTGATGCTATCTAGATATTTTTAAACACAATAAAATCAATAAAGATGATATGAGACTGCGTAACGGTAAAACAATTCAAACCAAAATTTATTCACACGTCAAGTTTCATACAATCATATGTTATCAACGGATTAGCAAGATACAATTTCACAAGTGATTATAGATTGTGATTAGTAGCGATACTGTGACACGCAATAATCTAATGGACAAATATTTTAGGTTTATAGACCGCACCACAGATATACACGCCTCAGCTCTTAAACACCAAGCTCTAGTCTATTCACTTAAACCTTTCCCATTATAAACCAATCCTCCATCAGCTAAAATAAACACTGAGTTACTGGGCTTCACCTGCAGCACAATTTATTATTGTGGGGGCCTATTCACTAAATGCAACATCCTTCAGGGAAATACATAACACACTCGATAGGTAGACTATCTCTTCCACAGATCAATCACAGCACTTCATTCAATAAACGTTAACCCAAAGCTTCTTATTGACTTACATGCAATCAATCGAAAGGGCTGCAAGATGGATATGGAAGGAGTTATGCTAGTTTTACGAATGGGGCTGACGGCACTTGACATATAAAATCTATTTCACGGTCCCAGCGTATCTCACTATAGGTATACAATTGATCTTTAGATGTCCACAACCAGTATTCTTGGAATATAAATAATTTCACTAAATTATGGCTCAAGTATTTAGCCGGTAACAGTTTTCTTTCTTGGCATTCCTCTGCAGTGGAATGTAAAGGCGGAATTACTACTTACTAGTCTACTGATTATTAGGCTTCAACAGTAAAACAATTCATTTATATTCCTTTAATTTGTGATGGACATCTAAAGTAAGGACTATGCAATTTTATAGATATCAAGTTATTCAGGCATACTTTACCATCCGGTTAGTGAAGATAGAGTGGTGGAAGATTAGGGTGTGGTCACGTCTTAAGGGGGGGCTGATGATATTTGCCCTTTCTCCCCTCCAAGCGTCCCTCAGGTCTCTCCCCAAGCTTTTCTCAGTGTGTCCCTCCTTCTGCTCTGAATTGTCCCCTCTATATAGTGGTCTTCCGCCCAGTTTTAGATCTAGCCCATCACTATGTGGCCTCATTTGATTGGAGGATATATATATTCATCAACTCCAGGGGTCTGTCCAGGTGTTATATTACCTGGCCAGCAGATGGCGCTCTCAGATCAACCATCAACCTTCTGCAGGAATTAATTTATGTATTTGGCCAATCTTTTACTGGTTTGGGGTCGTTTTATTCCTACATCCCGGGACTCCATAGATTTTATTAACAAATCAAAATTTATTTCTATTGTGGCATCCCCGGCATACTTCGCCACGGCGTGTGTGCATTTCATACCCCCTTTTACTTAAATCCACAGGGATGTGTATATGAGAGGATCCTGCAGACATACATTAATTCATTCATTCGTGATATCGTCTTTAACATTCACAATTACCAGACTTAATCTGTTTAGGCATGATACTACACAAGACATTTGTAATAATCAACTGAATGTGGTATGGCCTCTGTTTTATATAAGACGCCAAGGTTATCTATTCTAACTGACCACATAAATTAAATATTCAAATACCATATAGTGTTAGATCATATCGCCGAATGGCATAGCATTACAAGCTGGTTTATCCAAGCCATTTAACCTTCTCTGGGGTTTTTTTCTTTATTGGGCAACCCATTGTTCAATGTTTACGTCACTTTCAGAGTTTCGATCTGACAAAATAAACACAATACTGAGATACCTATCCTAGGGTAAGATCAGCTGTCATTGTGTTCCCTTACTTTTAAACCATTTGGTCTAACATCTGGTTATTTTTCTTACAACCAGAATTAATTAAGGGCAATGGATGTTTGCTAATCGATAACAAGTTTCGCTTGTTACATTGTCTTTAGAACGCATATTCTTGTTATATATTAACGACGCAGACGAGTTGTCTGTGTGAAGCAATTGCTGGCCCCAAATTTAAACAGTCCTGTGAAATATAATGCAGGACTTAAATTTCATATCTGAAAAGGTCTGACAGACCATTCTCATGTTACATGCCATAGCGGTTGCTAGTGCTGTGCTTCGTTGGTTTAACCCTATGCCGGCTGCTTGGGGTTTTACTCGCTTCTTGGGGATATTCCCATCTCGCTCTGTTGTACTATCTACAGCCTTATCGGGGTTCTGCTCCAGGTCTAAGGTTCATGATATACGATTGTGTATTAATGTACAATCCGCAATAACGAAATACCATTTGTTTTCTGCTTATGTTCATCATGCTCAGTTTGCCATTTGTACCCGGGCTTGTTCAAGCCTTAAGCTTTTAGGTCTGTCAATAGACCCTGGTGATTACAAGGTACAACATACCCGTTTATGGTTCTCAGAAAACGCTAAGTCTGTCCGTTCATTGACAGTCTGCACAATACATTGAATGTCGAACGAACTACCTCGGTACACCCACTCAAGTCTCGAAGCCTGCTGTATTGTTGTGTGCTCTAAGTTGTCCGTTGGTCTCAAAACCTTCGGAACTTAGTAGCAGTTCAGTTGTCCTGTTATACTCCTTGGCTTTGGAGTATAAGTCTGAAAATACTGTGTATTTTGCTACCATCAAGCAGATATTTCTGTCCAACAAGATCCCAACCTCGCTACTCTTGTGTGAGCGCTACAGCACCCGTTACATCACGTCAGGGCCTGATATGGATCTGACAGATTTATCTGTATTCAAGTCTAAACTGGGTGAAATCATGACTAAGCAGGAGGAGCAAGAAAATTGTATGGATCAATTTGCTCAGGCTTTGGGCCTACTCATGAATCAGTTTAAACAGTTTGGCAAGGCGTCACCGCCCTCCTCTCCTGCAGTTAATGTGGCTTCCCAAACTGTGACTGTTTTTTCTATGATCGCTACTGAAGTATCTCATGTGAGTTTAAAGACACCTACGTGTTTCAGTGGGAATGCTGGTTTATGTAAAGGGTTCTTAACCCAAATTGATATATTTTAAGGAATGGAGTTAATGCCTGGTTTGGCGCTGCTTACATCAATGGGATAATTTATATCACATTTACTGAATATTAGCTCAGTGTACACAAATGGGATCACGTTTATTAACAATGAATTGGTGCAATGTGAACAATAATGGATCCTTTCGGGCAGTGTTGCCCGAAAGGATCCATTATTGTTCACATTGCACTGATTCATTGTTAATAAACATGATCCCATTTGTGTACACTGAGCTAATATTCAGTAAATGTGATATAAATTATCCCATTGATGTAAGCAGCACCTAACCAGGGATTAACTCCATTCCTTAAATTGATACTGAGCAATAGCAAAGCATTGCCTCTCTATCCCAGGAAGGCAGCAGCATACACCCTACACATGCTGTATCACGAAACAGGCGCCATTCAAGGGCAACCCCCCCTTTTTCATATCCAAATTGATATAATGTTTGAATTAAATCCAGGAATGTGTCCCACAGATAGAGCTAAGGTGGGTTATGTCATTAACCACCTAACTGAGAAAGCTCTGCTGTGGGCAACCACTTTATGGGAATTGAAGAAACCATTGGTGTTTTTAATTATGATGAATTTATGAATGAATTAAGAGGTACTTTTGACCCTGCTAGGAGGGCAACTGGGGCAGCCAGAGCTTTGTGGCGTATATCCCAGGGAAACTGCCGAGTTGCAGACAATGCCATAGAGTTTAAAACAATGGCTTCTGAATTGCAATGGCCTAATGAGGTGCTTATTACAGCGTTTCTCGAAGGAATATCCTAGACTATCATGCATGACTTAGCTCCTATGTCACTACCCGAGAAGCTAGATAACCTGATAGACTATTGTATAGCTCTTGATGATCAGATGCGTGACAGGAGGTTTGGTCGTAGCAAATCACATAGACCAACCCAGTGTGCCTGTTCTACTCCAGGGTCAGTTCATGCTGTCTCTCCTCCTAGATCTGTACCTACTGAACCAGAGCCTATGCAGCTAGGACGTTCTAGCATATCATGAGAGGAGAGACAATATCGCCTCGAGAGAAGGCCTCTGTTTCTATTGTGCAGAAAGAGGGCATTTTTGTTTACAATGCCCCAAGAGAACTAAGAGGTCTAACGTGTCACAGGCAAACCTAGTATCCCCTGAGAGACAGGTTCTAGGTGCTACTGTAGTGTCTCTCGTGTCTAATAAGAAAAGAAAGAAAAAATCTCGTGTTGTGGTGCCTGTGTCCATTGGTTGGGAGAAAGTCAAGTTGAACACAGAAGCACTAATTGATTCTGGGTCTGCAGGCAATTTCTTAGATTCTGGTTTTGCTGCCATTCACCAAGTGCCTCTGGTGGAAAGAGAAGTACCCCTCATTGAAAGTATCAATGGCAGGAAATTGCTGAGACCTCATTGTACATGTGATACTGTGCCTTTTCTCTTTATGTACAGGTGTCCCGCATAAGGAAAAAAAATCAAATTTCAAATAATTGAATCACCCATAGTACTCATTGTATTGGGGTATCCTTGGTTGGCGAAACACAACCCAGTCGTTAACTGGTCTATGGGAGAGTTGGAGTCATGGGGATCTAAATGCTGGTCTAGATGTCTGGGTATGAGTACTCTGGTGGGCAGTCTGTATGTGGCCACTGCTGTATGTGGCCACCCGCAGAGAGCAACTATGACATAGGGAACAGAGAATTACTAGCAGTCATAGCAGCCCTCTAAGAATGGCGCTATTTGCTTGAAGGTACCAAGGACCCCGTGATTATCATAACAGATCACAAAAATCTTGTTTACATGGGAGACGCTAAACGTTTGAATTCCAGGCAAGCCAGGTGGTCACTGTTCCTGTCCAGTTTTAACTTCCTGTTGACCTATCATCCTGGTTCAAAGAATACCAAAGCTGACACTTTGTCCAGGCAGTTCGAGTCATATGAACAACACCCGTTCGACCACAGTCCTATAATTCCTCAAGAGAGGATATTAGGTAACACTGTCCTGACTGTATCTTCTCCTCTGTTGGAAAGAATTCAGGCGGTTCAGGGTGTTGCTCCTCTTGAGAAACCTACTGGTAAGGTCCTGGTAAGCCATGATTGAAAAACAGTTCTGGTGGGCAGGTATGCAAAGGGATATAAAGGACTATATAGCCAACATGTGAAGTATGTTGTAGAAGCAAGAATCCCAGTCCTTACCTATTGGTCTGTTGCAGCCTTTGCCGGTGCCTGAGAGACCTTGGTCCCACCTCTCTATGGACTTCATTACGGATCTACCTATGTCCCAGGGTCATACGGTGATCCTTACCATGGTAGACAGATTCTCTAAAATGGTGCACTTTGTGCCTCTGGTCAAGCTTCCTTCAGCTATTGAGCTGGTGCCAGTGTTCATACAAAATATTGTAAGACTCCATGGGTTTCCTCTGGGAATAGTATCCGACAGAGGAACCCAGTTTGTTTACGATTGAAAAAGAAAGAGGTTTAGATGATGTGGGCCGTTCATTACTCTGGTCTAAACATCGGTGTTATGTAGGTGCCAACAAGGCAGATACTATGTTGGATAGGATATTACGCCCTAGGCACCCTACAACAATGATTCTCGTGATTAGGGATGAACAGGATAAGGTACAGCGATCTCCGGAGTCCATTAGGGATGCGTTTACGGCGTATTTTGCAAATTTGTATAGGCATTCTACTCCGATACAAATGGCAGAAATTAAATATTTAGGAATATGTCTACCAACATGCCCAAATAAACTGTATGATGCAAATTAGACCAGATTAATAAAGAATGTAAAACAGGACCTTGAGTCCTGGGATAAACATAATATTTCGTGGATAGGGAGGTTTAATTGCATCAAAATGAATATGCTTCCTCGGTTGTTATATTTTTTCCAAACTTTACCTATTACTCTCGTTATTACTGAATTCGATATGTTACAGCGTGCAATAGACCAGTTTGTATGGGCTGGGAGGCGCCATCGGGTGGCGAGACATACACTCTATTGCTCGAGAGCATTGGGTGGGCTAGGGTTGCCCTCACTCCTTTCATATTATTATGCCACCCAACTGGCCCAAATTGTAGCATGGCATTCCCCGAGAGGCTCTCGAAGATGGGTGGACTTGGAGTCGGGCCTTATGAGGCCCAATGCTCTCGATCACTGGTTATGGATCAATATAATCCAACGCGTTTCGTCATGTGACTTTTTCAAGGATCTTTGAAAAAGTCACATGACGAAACGCGTTGGATTATATTGATTTAATGTTTTTTTTATTATTTTAATAAATGTTTTGATACCCAGATCTTTGCCTTTTGGCGTAAATTCCTTGCCAAAAAACCCCCGAATATTTAAAACGTTCACCCATTAGAACCTCCAGCAAAAGTGTACCACTTTCCGGGAGAAAATAAACACGGGAGAAGAATACCTGGAAGTCATTTATACTGACCTTGGAACAAACAGCTTTCTTAAAAGATTAGTACTCCCATGTGTGTTTATCTATATCCATGAGTGCACTCGTATCTCTTTTTCAATAGTTTATGTGGGGTGAATAGGAGGAACCACCCAGGGTAGCACCATCCTTTAGTGCAATAGCACAGTTATTATATAGTTTTACTTTTCATGAGAATAGATTAATGGCAAAAATCACATTGGCTGCTAGACGAGCGGTGGCAGAAGTTTGGCGACAGCCACAAGTACCAAAGATGGCTAAAGTCTATGCTAAAATTAGGGATACCCGGGTTATGGACGAGCTGACTGCGTTGGTCCACTTTACATTACCTTCCTATAATAAAACCTGGGGGCCATGGCTGGAGTCAGGACTGTAGCGGGTTTATATTTTTTATTTTGCCTATTTTTCTGTTTTGGGTTGTATTTATACATATGTCTATAATATTATAGTATATAGTGTATACATATTATATATTTAGATGTGTGTTATTTTTGTTATCTGGCTTGGGCTGAGCCTCTTTCTCCATTTTTTTTATTTATTTTTCTTTATTTCTCTCTTTCTTTACGCTATTTCTTTAGTGATGTTAAAAAATGGATGCTTATGATGTGCTTTTTGTAAGATAGTATGAATTATTATACTAAGGCAGGGTGATGTTTGTATACAAGTGATGTACTTTGATATGAAGTGCATTCAATAAATTATGTTGAAAAAAAAAAAGAAAGAGAAAAAGGTCGACCTTGATTTACATGGACTATTTCTCTCCGTTTATCATTGGAAAAAACAAGTACCCAGAGGCTTTAGGATTAATAACATTCCCACCCTTGGCCGGTTAAAACCTGAGGTCTGTCGGAAATGGATTTCAGTCCTCAACAAATGCTCATTTGACCTCATCCTAATTGCTATAGAGGATGTTATAGTGGAACTGGTTGAAATTAGGAGGCAAATAATGGAAATACAACAAATGGAAACTGTGTTACTAACTTCTCAGGAAGCGAAAGCCACCTTGTTGAGATTGGAGGAAGAGGTGCTAAAATATAAGAATGAACTACTAGCCTACAAAAGAGCGAAAATGGAGAGAATGAATCACGATTACGTGATCACAGGGTTTACAGGTGGTTAAGCGGAGATAACTCTCAGAGGAACACATTCAATAGACGCAAACGTATCCGCCGCCCAAATATTCCCACTATTGATACCACCTCGTCTGAATCTGGTTCAGAAGTTGAACAAACCGTGTGGAGGGAGCACCTTTTTTGGAAGGTACTTCGGATGTTTCGGTGCAGAATATAGACCAGCAAGCAGACCAAGGAGAGCCCCTGCGAGGAGGGGGTAGAGGGGCAGGTTACACTGGTCTAAGAGGACGTCCTCCCAAAAATCGGAGATAAAGGCTGACTTTAATTTGTCAAACCTCTGACATATGTGGAGAAATCCATCCTTGAGAGGGGATTATCTTTTGTTCCTACCTCTTTCCCACGTATGCTAGATGTTGAAGTGGATATGTACTGGTTTAGCCGTAATCTACAGCTAAAATAACATTTCAGTGACTCTACCATGCCCGCTACGACAAACCAGTTTAAGGTCAAAAGTTTTTTTGACCCTCCCAACAATCATGCCTCCATTAAAACCTTTCTATGAAAAACTCAGGATGAGGTCACAACAATTTTGAAACAAAATAGACATATCCACTTGAATCTGAATAAACAAGAACGACAGGCCATCACATCTTTGGCTAAAGATAACAGCAATGTAATAAGACCTGCTGAAAAGGGTGGTGCAGTTGTGGTCAGGATAGGAACTACAAGGATTATAGAGCTGAGATCTTGGGTCATTTACAGGATGTACATACGTACAGAGTACTGGATGCAGATCTTACATGTCTGATTAGAAACAAAATGAAAGTGGTCCTCATGAGGGGACTGGAAATGGGATGTATAACACAGGACCTCTTTGATTATCTACTACCCAAGTATCCCAAAACACCGGTTCTGTATACCCGACCAAAAATACATAAGGATGCATTGCACCCCCCTGGACGTCCAATTGTGTCTGGATTACCTCTTTAAAGAATCCGTGATGAGGCTGGATACGTGTTTGAAAGATACACCCAAGCTAATTAAAGAATTAAAGCATATAACTTTGCCCGAAGGCCCAGTGGTTTTTATGACTTGTGATGTCAAAAGTTTGTATACAGTAATTGCAACGGATGCAGGGATTGAAGCCATGCGTCTACTCTTGGCTCACTCAGAGGTTTATCGGGGACCACCTATCGAATTTGTTTTGGAATTACTGGAGATAGTGTTAAACTATAATTATTTTCGATTTGAATCTCAGTGGTTCCAACAAGTGATGGAGACTTCCATGGGTGCAGCGGTAGCCGCTATGTATGCTAACTCGTTCATGTACTCTTTTGAACAGCAGAAAATTATCTCTAAGTATGGGACCAAAATCTTGTACTATAAGAGATTTATTGATGATGTGTTCATTATCTTGTCAGATACAGTACAGGGGGCACGACAACTCGTAGAACAGATCAATGGACTTGACTCACCAATTCAAATTACAGCAGACATTAATTATTATTATTATTATTATTATTCTTTATTTATAAAGCGCCAGCATATTCCGCAGCGCTGTACAATAGGCACAGTATAGACAGGGTTACAATACATTGAGCAACATTTGACAAACAGTACAGGAGGAGATGAGGGCCCTATTCCCGTAGGAACTCACAATCTGGGAGGGTTGGGGTTGGAAACAGGAGGAGAGGACTGTAAGGTGAGAGTGATTGATGGTTGCGTCAGTGAGTTGGGTGGTAGGCTTCCCTAAATAGGAATGTTTTAAGGGAGCGTTTGAAGGAAGAGAAGTTAGGGGAAAGTCTGACAGTACGAGGGAGAGCGTTCCAGAGAGTGGGGGCTGCGCGTGAGAAATCCTGCAGTCTATCATGGGAAGAGGTGATGTGGGGAGAAGCTAGGCGCAGGTCACTGTTTGACCTTAGGGAGCGGGCTGGGGTGTATTTGGTGATTAGTGAGGACAGGTAGTGGGGAGCTGAGTTAGTGAGGGTTTTGTAGGTAAGGATAAGGATTTTGAACTTAATTCTGCAGTGGATGGGAAGCCAGTGAAGGGACTCGCAGAGGGGAGCGGCAGAGACAGAGCGGCGGGTGAGGTGAATTAGCCTGGCGGAGGTGTTCAGGATGGATTGTAGGGGGGAGAGGCGGGACAGAGGGAGGCCAGATAAGAGATTATTGCAATAGTCGAGTCGGGAGATTACCAGAGCGTGTATGAGTTGTTTTGTGGTAACAGCAGTAAGAAATGGCCGAATTCTGGAAATATTACGCAGTTGGTATCGGCAGGAGGAGGAAAGAGACTTGATGTGGGGGATGAAGGAAAGAGCAGAGTCAAGTGTAACTCCAAGACAGCGAACTTGGTTTGATGGGGAGATGGTGATACCCTCCACCGTGATAGAGAAGTCAGGAGGTGGGGAGGCATTGGAGGGAGGAATAAGTAGGAGTTCAGTCTTTGACATGTTGATCTTTAGGTGGTGGGAGGCCATCCAGGAGGAGATGCCAGATAAACAGTCACTGACTTTTGAAAGGACGGGGGAGAGAGATCAGGAAGTGCCCACGAATCTGGAATCAGTGGATTTTTTGGATTTGCGCATCTATCGCAATGGAGACTCTTTGGAATACACTCTATTTCAGAAACCAACAGATCGCAATATGATCGAAAAAGATCGAAAAAAAAAAGAAAGTCAGGGGGAGGGAAACAGCGAAAGTCTGCAGGTACATTCCAAGATATATAAAATCAGCAAAAACTCCTCGCATAAGAGACAAATAAAAATAAAAGGAAACAGCTTCCGAAAAAAGAAAAAGGAAACTCTGCAGAAAATCAAAAGAAAGAGATGTCCTTCTATAGTGTCGCAGTGGAGAGCAAGAAAGAAAAGCCGAACACAAAAAAGAATGTGCCACGAGTCTCATCATCATCCTGTCAGAAATCCAGGGACAAAAACCTCACGGTAGCAGACAGTCAACCAGGATCTGAAGAGGACGAATTCGAGGTGCCAGCCAGTATAGGAACCGATCCCCGGCCGATCCACAGAGAGGCAAAAACATGCCACACCTCACCCGGGTCTCCGAAAACATACGTTATGTTGTCAAAAATAAAATGCAATGTGCACCCCTACACCCCATCTATATCGAATCTCTTTAACTCAGAGACAGGCCACCACCTCCCAAAATCTCCGGCTAGCCGCCAGGGTCTGGAACGGCAAGTCATTATACAGGAATATCTCAGTGGATTCAAAAGCAAAAAAATCCCTAGCCGTGGCTAAAGACATCAGCCGTTGTTTCGTGGGCACTTCCCGGCCCACTGCAAGGATATCCCTGTGTGTCAACTCCGGAGCCGTCACTGACTTCCGAACACGCACCGCCAAGCCGAATACCTCCGAAGCCTCACGTGTGAGTCCTAACAGGTGTGCCGCCAAGTGGTTAGCATACGCCAAGACCTCTGCAGGCTGCACCGACTCTGGTACTCCTGGAATACGCGCATTGCGTCGGCGGTGCCGGGTGTCTAACATCTCCACTGATCGGGACAAAGTCTCAACTTGTAGTGGAAGGGAGTCTACCTTACGAGAAAGGTGTGTATGTGCGTCCTCAATGGTCTTCGTACGGTCCGTAATTTCCACCAGATTCTCTTGCACCTGGGTCACCTCGGCTTTGACACCCACCACATCAGCACTCCACATGGCCCGCATCTCGTTCATCATCTGCTTAATATCGCCTTTGGTTGCCAGTTGTACATCCTCACCCGAGGCAGCAGCCAGGAAGGCGGTCGAAGCAGCCTGGATAGCCGCAGCATCAGAAGACGCCGATAAAGCAGCCCGCCGATGAGCCGCCTTTGCCGCCCTCTTCACAGAGACCTTCCTGGGTTTCTGATCCAGCAGCAGGGGCTCAGAAGAGAGCTGGTCCACGTCTTCCCCACTCTCCATCGACCAAGTAAGGCCGTCTTCATCGGAGGAGCCGTATCCTGGAGGCAGCGTGGATGAGGGAAGACCCGAGGTGCATAATCTCCCGCCCCCCAAAGAATCGCGGATGTCCTGCTGTCCCCCACCCAGCAGCAGCTTGGTCTGCTTCGCTGTCTTCTTCCCCATCTGGAGCATAGACGGAGCCAGGGCACCTCTCGGCAATTGGGTAGGTTTTAGGGTCGCAAAAATACCTCCTCTGGCTCTCAAGATGGCCGTCCTCACCAGGCCATAACTGCCTCCCTGAGGATTCCCGCTCTCACCGGGCAACCGCCAAGCACGACACAGAGCTCTCCAGCACGGCCCTCGAGTCTGCAAGAGTGCATGGTCCCTACAGCCCGGATTCTCAAGGCAAAAAGTGGTTATATCACTCAAAATGTCTCTGTGGCGGAGCTCTCGGAAAACGCGTCCGATTGTGTCCGAGTCTAGCTCCGCCCCCCACCATACATGCAGTTTTTTTGGGTTTTGCGAAACAATTCAAATGATGACAAAGCACAGGTTTAAATCAATTGAAATCAACAAAATGTGGTCTCGATTCAGTACAAGAGGTTATTCCACACATGTGTTGAAGGAAGCCTTGGAACGTTGTCAACATGAACAGGAAAACAGAAGAATTGTGCAACCCTCATTCATTGTTTCAACTGCTTACACACTAAGGTCCAATGATATTAATTGTATCCTAAGGAAGAATTGGCCTATTTTAGCCAATGATCGCACTCTCCCTAAGAATTTTCAGAACTTTCCTCTTTTTAGCCATCGGAGATCACGCAATTTATGAGACCTTCTGGTGAATACGGACCCAGTACATTCCTATTCGAATACAAAGACAGTTCAACATCCTGGCTGTTTTAGATGTTTAAGTTGTGTAAAGTGCAGCCATATGATTGCTTGCACCTCTTTTTGCCATCCACATACTGGACGCAAATATACCATCAAACATCGAATTACGTGTACTACGGACCACGTGATCTATACAAGATTTCCTGTCCCTGTGGACTTTGTTATGTGGGCAAGACAGATACCACCCTTACAGAGGGAATCAGGGGTCAACGGTCCTCCATACGCTTAGCATATCGAGATGGGGTAAACCGGTGGCGCAACATTTTTTGGAGAAGGGACACCAGCTACCGATGATGAAATTTATTGCTATCAACCATGTACCAATTCCAAGGAGAGGGGGAGACTGGAGCAACATGCTTCTAAGAAGAGAGACCTATTGGATTAGAGAATTAGATACCATCTTCCCCCAAGGTCTTAATGAGAGACTGGTTTTACAAGCCTTTATGTGATAAATTTATAAGTATTTATAAAATTTTTGGTTGATTTTTTTATATCTCTACTAGCAGAGGTGCTAGTTGGATTCTGTAACCTTCAAGAGATTTTTCTCTTTCTTTTTCAGAGAGATTTGTTCTTCATTTTGTTTATTTTTTGTCATATTCTTTTTGATTTTTGTCACAATTTTGGCTTATTTATTCCATGGGGGTTATTATCCAGTCCTGATAGGGTGTTAAGTCCGTATTTAAGTCGTAGTATAGTCCTCATTGAGTTCATAAGGTTGAGTTTATATGACAGAGGTCTTTCTTCCCTTTCTCTATGAGTACCTTTATTTTGGGCATTTCTGGGTCCAATGTAAGTACATAATGCCTATTGTCTACTTACCAGCATTGTTCCGGTGACTTGGTAAATATGTTTGGTACCATTAATTTATTTTATATTTCTCTCTATCTACAATCATAAAGGAGATCCATAGGACTCCATTGAGTTCCTCCCTGCCGGTCACGTGACCAGCCGGATCTCGCCTCGCGAGATCCGGCCGATCGGTGTAGTGATACGCAGGGAGAGACTGGGGGGGACTTTTTCCCCCAGTCTTTCCCTGCTCCCGTCGGCCGGAGGAGGCGATCGGAGCCGCGGTCCTCGCCGCGGGACAGGAAGTGAGTATCTGTTCTGTTTTTTTTATTTTTAAAGCTGGTGTTAACGGATTCTGCAGAAGCGGAATCTGGTAACACCAAGTCCTGGCTCTGGTTACCTTTGCGCTGACCAGAGCCAGGCGTTAATCAGCGCTGGGACTTTGTAATACCAGAGCTGATTAACACTTTGCGCTCCCCATTTTAAACATACGAAGCGCAAAGTACAGTAACCTCGCGCAGAGGAGCACAAGGTACCAAACGCAAATGGTTTTTTTAACCCGTTTGCGTTTGGATTATAATATGTGGTAAATACCGCAGCAAACGCAGGGTCGGCCCGACAATAGTGCAGAGCGTAGCAGCGGCGCCGGTGGCTGAAATTTGCCCCAACTGGTATCCTCACAGCCTCTCTCAAAGGTAACAAATGATTCCAGTGCCAGTTCTTAAGAGGCCCAGCCTTTCCATCCGGCCGGATTTGATACACCGGCAGACCAGGCAGTTGCTTGCAGACAATGTAGACTTGAGAACTCCATCTATCCGCCAACTTGTGTCTCGCAGCAGCACCCAAGTTCTTCAACAAAACCCTATCACCTGGTTGTAGATCTTCTATCCGAACTTTCAAGTCATAATTCCTTTTGTTCCTTTGCTCCCTGTTTCCTGAGGTCAAACGGGCCTGTTCAAATGCAGAAGCCAGGTTCTTCCGAAGTCTATCCACGTAGTTTCTATGGGAAGCTACCGACGTCTGGTCTAGAGATAACCCAAACGCCAAATCAACCGGCAGTCGGGCTTCTCTTCCGAACATAAGACGGTACGGTGAATATCCAGTCGCATCACTCTCCGTACTGTTATATGCATGCACCAGAGTAGCTATGTGACGACTCCAACTCTGCTTCTCTATGTTCGACAAAGTCCCCAGCATATTCAGCAGCGTGCGATTAAACCTTTCAGGCTGAGCATAACCTTGAGGGTGATATGGTGTAGTTCGGGTCTTTTGGATTCCCAACAGTTCCAACAATTGCCCAACAAGTCGGCTTTCAAAGTCTCTACCCTGATCAGAGTGTATTCTCCTTGGCAGGCCGTAGTGAACAAAGAACTTTTCCATCAGAACCTTGGCTACTGTCGGAGCGCGTTGATCTTTCGTGGAAAAGGCTTGGGCGTAACGAGTGAAATGATCAGTCACTATTAGAATATTCCCTTGCCCGCTAGCATCCGGCTCTAAGCACAGGAAGTCAATGCACACCAAATCCATGGGTCCCTGACTCTGTAGATGGCTCATTGGAGCGGTTCGGGTCGGTAGAGTCTTCCTCTGAATACACCTCAGACAGGAATGGCAGTAACTTTCCACCTCAGCTCTCATGCAAGGCCAATAGAATCTGTCTCGCACCAGCTTAAAAGTTCTTTCAGCACCCAAATGTCCATGCTCATCATGTAACGATCGCAGCACACTCTCTCTATGCCTAGTGGGAAGGAATAGCTGTTGAGTCTCTTCAGCATTTGTTGAGGGGCCCCTTCGGTAGACCACCCCATCCAACATCTTCAACCGTTCCCACTCTTTGTAGACCAATCTGGCTCCATCCGGGGAATTGGTCAGCAGAATTTCCCGCTGGTTCGCAGTTAGGGCCTTTATGGTCAATGCAATTAAAGGGTCTCTGGCCTGATCCGCCTTCAGGTCTTGTTTTGAAAAGGTAGGTAGACTTTCATCCCTCAATTGCGTAGGGTTGCAGTAGAACTCAGGAACAGCCGCAGCCATGACTCCTATGGCCTCCACTTCAATCCCTCCTTTGACCCGGCACTCTGCTCCTTGACACAAAGCTTGCACCCCGTCTGGAGTCAACTGAGTCCATTCTGTAGTGTAGGGTCTTCTCGATAAAGCATCAGCATCTCGATTATTCACCCCAGGGCGATACTTCAGGCTGAACCGAAACCCTGACAGAGCGGCCAACCACCGATGTCCCGTTGCGTCCAGTTTCGCAGTAGTAAGAACGTAGGTAAGAGGATTGTTATCCGTTTTTATCACAAACTCGGCTCCATACAGATAGTCTTTTAACTTGTCTACCACTGCCCACTTTAAGGCTAGGAACTCCAACTTGTGGGTAGGATAGTTCTTTTCTGAAGGCGTAAGGCTCCGACTCACGTACGCTACAGGCCTCAGCAATCCACCATACTCCTGATACAGGACTCCACCTAGCCCTTCTCTGCTGGCATCCACATGTAACTCATACGGCTTGTGAGGGTCCGCGTAGGCCAAGACAGGAGCTTGAGTTAGACTCTCTTTTAGCTTCAAGAAAGCACCTTCACACTGACTAGTCCATTCGCCCTGTATGGAGTCTCAAGCTTTCCTTGGTCCTGGAGCTGACGGGTTTCGGTCAGAGACCTTGCAGCCTTCTTCGGTGTTTTCCTTCTGTAGGAGTTTGTTCAGTGGTTGAGCTATCTTTGCGAATCCTCCTACAAATCTTCGATAATAGGAACAGAACCCCAAGAAAGATCTAAGTTCAGTGACGTTTCTGGGTCTGGGCCAAGAAGCTACGGCCTCCAACTTCCGAGGATCTGTCGAAACACCTTCTGCTGAGACCACATGTCCCAGATACGTAACAGACGGTAGACAGAATTGGCATTTCTCCAGAGACAGCTTCAATCCCTCTTCATGGAGTCTCTTCAAGACCTTCTCCAAACGTTGCTCATGCTCTTCCAGAGTCTTCCCAAACACAATTATGTCATCCAGGTACACTAATACTTCGATCAGATTCATGTCCCCGACTGTCTTCTCCATCAACCGTTGGAACGTGGCTGGAGCCCCCGTAAGGCCTTGAGGCATTCTGTTAAATTCAAAGAACCCCAGTGGACAGATGAACGCAGTTTTCTCTTTGTCTTCAGGATGCATTGGTATCTGGTGATACCCACTTCGCAGGTCTAGTACACTAAACCATTTTGCTCCAGACAAACACTGTAAGGCATCTTCTATCCGAGGAGTAGCATATTGGTCTGGGATGGTTCTCCGGTTCAACGTGCGGTAGTCTATGCATAGGCGGACAGAACCGTTCTTGTTCCGGACCATCACTATTGGAGATGCGTATGGACTCCTGGACTCTTGGATCACCTTGGTTCTTTGCAATTCATTCAGCTGTTCTCGCAGATCATCCAAGTCTCCCAGCGGAACTCGCCTTGACCTTTCACGAAACGGCTTGTCTTCTTGTAATCGAATGCGGTGCTCAGTACTTTTAGCTAGGCCTACGTCGAACTCATCTTTCGAGAACAATTCTCTCCACCTTAGAACTTGAGACTGAAGACGTTTCTTCCACTCGGATGAAATGGGAGCGTCCTTGGGGTAGAATCTTTCATCTGGAATCTCTTTATCCACTCCCCCTCCTAAATCGGTGGAGAGGGGCGTAGCGGACTCTACTTGCCCGATAGGCATTCGTGCTTTAAGGACTACTGGAGAATCAGACACATTGCACACGCTGACTGAGACTCTTCCTCGTGTTCTTTTCAAAGCTTTAGTGGAGATTATTTCCGGGATTACTTCGACTCCAGCTTCACTCCCATGATTAAAATCGGTTTCCAGCACCACATAGGGACCTGGTTGCGAACCGTTCAACTTGACTGAAGCCCGGAAACTTGCTACTTCTCCTGCTTGCAGAACCCTCTCTGTTCCTTCTAATCTCCATAGGCGCCCCACTTCGGCAGGTGCCTTCTGTTCTTCGACCATCCTCTGATAGACCGGACGTAACATTGGGTGTACTCCTTGAGTAGAACCTTCTTCCAATACGATAGGTGTCAGGAGATGCCGCACCAAATCAGTATTCGTCCCCACTATCATGGAACTTCTGTTTGCACCTGAGGGTCGAGGACACACAATGGCCAATGCATCACAACCTCCGGACTGTCCGATGACTTCGGATCCGATCTCCAATTTCACCTGTAGGTACCCGTCATAGGGGAGTTTCTCAGTTCCGATACCCCAGATTTCCAGGTCCTTCAATTTCTGTAGAGGAATGTGCTTCAAATGTTTCTCATAGAAGTCTCGGTAGATCAATGTCACTTGAGCCTCTGAATCCAACAAGGCTTTAGTGTAGACTCCCTCCACTTGGATTGGCACAATAGGAGAAGGACCTATCAGTTGGTCAGGAAACTTGGTGGCGGTATCAGGACACTTAGACCCAGTTTGCTGTACCCTGGCCTTTTTCTTGGCCCGTGTAGGTTTTGGGTGTGCATTGCTTCCCCATGACATAGGTCCGGACGCTAAGGGAGTGACTCTTTCAGTCCTGGCAGGCTCAGCAGTTGGCCGGACTTTGGGCCCTCTCGCCCTCTTAGTCCTGGCTTAATTTTTGGAGCGGGGTTCAACCTTCGGGCACCCAGGTTGCTCCTTCACTGGCGCCCTCTGGCGTTTCCCGCCGGTGAGGTAGATAATAGTCCTTCTAAGACCTTTAACAACTCATCAACTCTATTCCTCTCAGGCTTCCGGTCTTTGCATTGTGCGCGGAAGTGGCCCATTTCTCCACAACCGAAACATCTCTTCTTAGAAAGTGGAGACGCAGTCGCCTGTTGTGATTCAGTTAAAGGACCTTGGCTAGACGCCACAGCAACTCCGGTTGTCTGCATGCCTGTAAGGAACTTCTGCATCTCGGCCTGCATCTCTGTCACCTTCATCAACACTCGGCACAGTTCCGCGTGCGCCTGCTGCAATTCAGCTTGAGCTTCCTGTACTTTCTTAACATTTTTGTGCAACTCACCACATTCAGAGAGGTGTAATTCTTTGGCAGCCCTCTCTGTGGATTTAAAAGCGATCAGGTGCTCTTGCTCGTCCACGTCGGACCCGTAAGTGTCCAGCGAGTCGCTTTCAGGCTGCAGACCGTCGTTATGCCTTACAGGTTGTGCGTAAGCTCTTTCCCCTCGCCTGAAGGATTTTTCCTCCAGCAAAGCCTCCTCCTCTCTGACAGCTCGGATCAGTTCCAGGTACTTCAGTTCTTGATTACCTGCTCTGCTTCTCAGCTGCAGCATCACTGGATCTAGAGGTTGAGAGCCCCTCAGAATCTGTTTTATTCGGATCTTATCCACTTTGGCCGGCTCGGCCCCTTTCTTGAGGAGTATCTGGTGCAGAATCTTATCTAGGCGCCTCATGTATTCGGTCATTCTCTCACCTTTCCGCTGATAGGTGTGTTCATACTGATATACAAGCTCTGCGGCCTTTTCTGTTTGCCCAAAAACTTCCTCCAAGACGTTCAAATAATCTAAAGCAGTACAGTCTTTTCTACTCAGTTTTAGGTTTCTCACCGCTTCTGACGCAGGTCCCTTTAAACTCTCGGTGATCCTTTGCTTTTTCTGAGCTTCAGGGACGTCCCACTCATCCAGAGCCTGCATCGCCTGTTCCACCCATTCCTCAAAGGTTTCTTCTCCCGCCGGAGTTGGTACGTTTCCTGTAAAATTTCTCAACCGTCGATAACTGAAATTAGTGTGCGGAGGGCTTGTTCTCTGACACTTAGTCAGCAAATCTCCAATAGCCACTATGAATTCAGGCCCGATCATGGCCAACGGACTGGGCGCGGGAACACTTGCGGATTCGCCACGTGGCGCACTTGGCTGAATCAGTAGGACTTACACACTCATCGGTCAGCTTCACGCTTGCGCCCTGAAAACACACTGGAACACCCTTTCTCCATTCAAAAAGAACATACGTGTGAGAGGTATCTGTGTTCTTTTTAATGTCCAGGATTAACCCCCGATGGTCTGGTGTCAGCGCGGCCACGGCCTGGCGAATCTGATCTTCGGCCCAAGTGTCTGCAGCAATATCCATGACTATACAACATTCTAACTGACTACTGTGCTCCTCACACCATTCGGCAACAGTGTCTGGATCCATATTTAGCCCTTTAGATGCGGTTTTTCCAGAGACTGGATCCCGGAAACGAGCCCCCACGTGTAGCGCTCACTCCCAGAGGAGCCGCTGAAAATGAACCACGGGTCAGTCTCCCCGCACTAGGGAATAAATATACTCCAGCATCGTTGTGGATTTTATAAATTATATAGTTTACTGAAGTAAAAGGCATATAATAAGACGCGGTGTTCGTAGATATATTTACAGTATTTCGTATCGCGGTAAACACGTAGCGGGAAAAAAGAAATGCGAGACTTCGTATTTCTGAAAAATACGCGACCGAACAGAAAAATACAATGCTTCGTAATTACGAGAAACGCGCAGCGGAAAACAAAATAAGATGCGAATCTTTGCTCCTCTTTCGGATACTAGGGAGTGAGTCCCGAACAGGTTAAGTCCCGAACTGTGAGTGTATGTGTGTGTTATGGTACCCGGGTACTATTCAACTGGCCAGTGAATCTTTTAAGCGATGTCTTCGACTAGTCAAGTTGGGGCCCTGTGGGTTTCAGAAATAAACAACAGCGTGCTTGCTTGAGCTTTTGTACAACCGGCCTTGGAGGCCTCTCACCCATCCGTTCGATCACCAAGGCTCCACTGACCCAGGACGTCTCTCCGCTCGTTTCCTCGCTGGGATACCGGCTACTGGATAGGTGGTCAGGCTTTCTGTGCTCCGGCCCGGACTTGTCCAGCTACCGCCTGCTCTCCCATCCAATGGACTTGCGGTACTCCTCACTCGAGGTCCTCAGCTTGTCTGGATAACAACTTGGGTGATGTCTATCAATGAGTAAGGCTCCTTTTGGCAAGGCAGGATGACCCCACTCGAATCCTGATAGGCCACACTTGCGCTCCGGCCTAGTCACGGTTCCGCTCTGCAGCACTGCGTCCTCTCTCATGCACTCCCTGGCGCGCTCTGCCGCGCTCTCCATGAGGCTCAGGTTGTACAGCGTCTGTGTCCCACCCACTTCCTGTCTGTTTGCAAAGCATGCCGGGAAATGTAGTCCCAATGTTCAGTGTCTTCTTATCGCGCTTGTCTCCCTCCGGTGGCCAAAAATAGGTACTGCCACAGTAAGAGTTTAAACACAGCGCTACAGTACGGTGTGTATGAGTGTTTGAATTTTATTGCTGTGGCGCACTGTGATACGCTCATACACACTGCGTGTTTGTTTGTTTTTTTGGGGGGGCAGCATTTCATCCTTCGCTCCAGGCAGCACAATGTCTTGGGCCGGCCCTGAGCAAACATTAATGCTCACGCAAGTGAGCATTAACGTTTGCGTTAGGAACGTAATAGTGCCCATAATGTGGAAAAAAACAAAATTACAAAATGAGGTTATTCTTTTTCTCTGCTCTAAAAGTACTGCACTGTAGTACCATTAGATGTGAAAGGTCACAAGACACATATCATACATATCATACATGATGCAAAATAGAAAATGTTTTATTTTATTAATTTAATCTGAAATGGTAACTATGAAATATAAAAAATAAATAACCCTATATTTTTCATAGTGCATTGCTATTTGCTAATGCACCGCCTGTTACTGACCGCAGAATATATAAAAAAAATTTTTTAGTCATACCAACAAGTAACACAGATAATCAGGGGCAGACTGACAACTAATGGGGCCCCCGGGCAGTTGGAGATCATGGGGCCCCCTTGTGCTGCACCCACACAAAACCCATCCCCTACAACGCAACATCCACATGTACATTATTGTACTAAAGAATTTATTTCTTAACTCATTAAAATAATCTGTTTGAAAATTGTGTAAAAAAAAAAAAAATACAGTGTCCCCTCCAGACTTACAGCTGGCCAGCGCTCTGCCACAGCAGCCATCACCCACTCATTGCATCTAAGCCTGTACCACGGCACAGAAAGTCCCTGTGGCAAGTGAAGGAAACTGACGATCACTTTAAAAGATACTGTACATTCCTGACACACTGCACATTACAGAGCTCCACAGAAATAAAACTCACAGTAATGTGCGGTGTGTATGAGCGTATCACAGAGCTGCACAGCAATAAAACTCACAGTAATGTGCGGTGTCTATGAGCGTATCCCAGAGCTCCACAACAATAAAACTCACAGTAATGTGCAGTGTGTATGAGTGTATCACAGAGCTCCACAGCAATAAAACTCACAGTAATGTGTGGTGTATATGAGCGTATCACAGAGCTCCACAGCAATAAAACTCACAGTAATGTGCAGTGTGTATAAGTGTATCACAGAGCTCCACAGCCTTTTTGACAGCCCCGGCCAATCTCATTTTTCATTACGTCCCCATGGCCTCCTCCAGTCTTTTTACACAGGTCCCCCATTTTTGTTTTTACGCAAGTTCCTCTTTTTAATTTCTAGGCAGGTCCCCTTTTTGTTTCTGTGCAGGTCTCCTTTTTGTTTCTGTGCAGGTCCCATTTTTTTCTAGGCAGGTCCCCCTTTTTATTTCTAGGCAGGTCTCCTCTGTTTCTAGGCAGGTCCCCTTTTTGTTAATATGCAGGTCCCATTTTTTCTAGGCAGGTCTCGTTTTTCATTTCTAGGCAGATCCCCTTTTTGTTTTTACGTAGGTCCCGTTTTTTCTAGGCAGGTCCCCTTTTTGTTTATATGCAGGTCCTGTTTTTACTGGACAGGTTCCCTTTTTGTTTATATGCAGGTCTCCTTTTTGTGTATATGCAGGTCCTGTTTTTTCAAGGCAGATCCCCTGTTTTAAATATGCAGGTCCCATTTCTTTTCTAGGCAGGTCCCCTTTTTTTAATATGCAGGTCCCATTTTTCTAGGCAGCTCCCTTTTTTTAATATGCAGGCTGTCGGATATAATCTCTGCACGTGAATACAACACGTTTGTATATATTGGACTTATCAGCCAAGCCTCCAATATGTCTATATTGGATTTACTGGACCTATCTCGGCAGTTGCCTCCAATATATCAGGGATTATTATTTCATAAGAAACTTATACGAGACACAAATATCAATCGTTTATATTTCCTATAAATTCTCCTGAATTCTTTTAATTGTCTGTGTTTTGCTTGGAAAAATACAATAATCAATAATCGGATAAATATATATATATATTTATTACGTATACAAAAAAGTTTAAAATCTCATATCATAAACAAAAATTTACAAACCACAATCCATCAGCATATAAAAACTAGCTTCACAATATATGTATCTCCGGTTAGTAACTGCATATATGATTAATATCATTTACCTTATCAGTTAGTAACTAATACACAAATTGTTTATAAACATTTCTGCTTAATACAACCTGCATTTCCCAGCAAACAATGTTTAACCAGCCAGCTCTTATAGATATATATATCTCTATGCTACATGAATCAACAAAAGATGAGATAATTTAATGATAAGTAATAAAAACTTATTTAGTGAATCCTCCCCTAATCTCGAGAATCAAACCTCTAATCTTTTGCTTTTTATTTTGTAGTTATATAATTCCTTGCTTATTAATTTTTATTTTTTTTGTAATTCAAGGTTTTTATTTTGTTAGAATAAACACATAGTAAATCAACAGAAGTGGCCTTGCAGGGCCAGAAGAACTCGCATACGTAATACATATGACACAAAAGATCCATCGACATAAAAATGTCTCAGAAAATAAGGGTGGGTGTAGGATAATAGGGAAGAAGGGGTTATACATGCAACGCTGCCAAAAAGATGGTGATCCAAATAACCGTAGAAAGGGAAAGGAAGAAAAACAAATATAGGAGGAAAAAAAAAAAAAAGGGGGGGGGTGGGGGGAATGGCAAAGGCCATCTCCGTGACGCTCCTGGCACGCTCCCGAAAGAGGCCATGGAGGGACAATGTCACGAGGCCCGGGATCCTAAGGGCCAATCATAACAAATAGTCATGTGGCACACCTCAGGCAACCCAGTATTGCCAAAAATATAAAAATAAAAATAAAATAATAAAAAAAAATGGGAGGAGGGGAATGAATACACCATCTCCAGCAGAACGAGTATCTAACATACCAACTAAGATAGAAGGGGAAAGGAAAGCGCACATCTAGTCTCAAAAGTAAAACAAGTCTTCGGGGTACATCGAGATAAAGCAGGAGTCCTCAGACACAAAACAGTAGGGGGGTCACATAAGTGCGCCGCAAGAAATGTGAAAAAACAGGGGGGGTTAATAAAGATCCCATCAAAAAGCAAGAGTCCTCAGAAAGCGACATAAGTAACATCAAGCAAGGTCTCATAAAAGAAAAAAAAAGGATAAACTAAAATAAAAATAAAGTCAGCCGAAAGAGGAACACAGCAATCAGCGGCAAGGCCATCTCAGCCGGCATCCCTTAGTGGAATCTCACGTGCAGCAGGCAGGTTACTGCGTAGGCCAAGGTCCACAGTGTCGACAAACCTGTTACCACAAAACAACTCGCCAAGTATATCCAAGGCCCGGGTCATCTTAGGCAGTCCAGCGTCGCCAGCTCGATGTAGGGCCGGTCGTAGTGCCAATAGACACAGCCACGCCATCTTCTTACCCCGTTGAGGGAAGTTCTCCACTAACCTCGGGTAGCCCTGTGCGCACACCCAGGTATCCATCTTTACATGCGTCGCTATCCTCTGCTCGACTGCAGCATTTTCTGAGACCGCCACTCAGGCCGATCTGATGGTCGCCGTGCTAGTAATGCTCGAATAAGCAGTCTCTCCCTTGCTCACTCGCGGTCCAGGGGTCCCCCCCAAACACGGAGAACTCCAGCACAGTATGGGATCCCCCATCTCCTCAGACTCCTCCACCGCTGCGCAGCTAGGCTCCTCTGCTGCCTTCTGGTCTCCCTCAGGCACAGGCAAGTTCAAGGCAGCCGCCTCTCTGTAGCTCTGCAGGACCGCTGTGAAGCACCTCATGTCTCCCCTCGTCAGCGGGCGATCAGCCTCTCCCTCCTCCAATAGCAGGGTGTCCAGGCGCAGGAATAGTGCCTCCATGCCAGTCAGCGGGGGTAGCGTCAGGGCATCCTCCTGATGCCGCGTGTGCACTCCACTCTCCCCCTCCACCAGGGCAGTCACTTGTGCTGGGAGACGGGGGCCCTCCGTCTTCCCGGCATTCATCCAGGCAGTGGTTGGCAGGAACAGCAGAGGTGCTGCGGAGTGGGGCAAGGTCCCGAAATGGTAGCCAGAGGGACACCCCGGCCGGAAGTACTCAAGGCTCCCGGTCCAGGGATCTGCCCGATGGTAGGCCGCAAGATGGCCGACGGCATCTTCCTCAAATTTTCTAGTCTCTGGTCCGGAGGGGGAGAACCAAGCGGCCTCCGGACAGTGTTAAACCGATAGCCAGCCGCTCAGGAGCACTTCAAAGGGGAATCTCTGTAGAAAAAGTCTGCTAATTGTCCCTATACCGAGCAGACATGCGGAGCTCCTGGAGAACACGTCTGCTCCTGTGAACAGCCGGCCACGCCCCCCCCCTTGCTTATTAATTTTAATCACAGTAATTTCCAAATTCAATATATATATTGGTATCAATCTTACAACATTTCTTTTAGGAATAAATCCTTATATCCACTTCTTCATATTTCTATCTGCAGAATAGAAAATACTTAGAATTTGGATCTAACCCCAAGTATCTGAGAAATCTCAGTCTACGTTGCAAGAATATCTACAAATATATATAATTACATTAATTCTTTTTTTTTTCATACATTACCTGTCCAATTTGGATGTTGATAAGTCTGCCTTGGAATTCCTGATGTAATAATTTTGGAATGTGTGAAGATTATCGATCAGATAATCAATGCATGTGAGTTAGAGATTTGGTGAGAGTCAGAAATTTGGTGAGAATCTTGATTGCCTCATGTCTTGGGATCTGCCTGCATCGTGGTGTGAGTCTGAGTGTTGGAATCTTGGACTCTCAGAGTGTCATGAGTAATGCATTGCAGTGTGAGTCTGAATGCTGGAATCTCGGACTCTCAGAGGGTCATGTGTAATGCATGGCAGTGTGAGTCTGAATGCTGGAATCTCCGACTCTCAGAGTGTCAGGTGTACTGGACATCTGAATGCATTGCGGTGAGTCTGAATGCTGGAATCTCCGACTGACTTGCAAATAACATTGCCGCTTATTATAGTCAATTTGACGTCACTGGCAATATTATTGATACATCAAATCTAATATTTACTATCCTCTAGAGGGCAGTATTGCACTTTTTAATTAATTCCACCATTTCTTTTTAATATTCTTATCTCGGGTCAAAAGATCAATCTACACAAAGACCTTCTCTTCTCCCATTAGACACGATGTCTCCATCTGATTTATATCCCTACTCCCTTTTGAAATTACTTACTATCAGCTAAATTCTTTTCTGGTTAACTCAACAAAATCTATTCTTTAGTAAGTTTTATTATTTACCAATTATATACTTTCTACAATATTTATTGGAGTATACATATTTCCTACTGTAAATATAATAAAATATACCTTGATTATAAACATATATTTTGTAAATATAAATCTATATTACAGAATATTAACTCTTATTCCTATACCCAAAAGACAAAATATCTTTTGTTTTAAAACTTAAGACAGACCAATAAATTTAATTATGACACGTCTTAGCACTTAAATCTAGCCTTATCACACACAAACATTCTAGGTTCCTTCATGTCTGGCACTTCTTAAAAAAAATATAAAAGACTTCACCCAGGAATGAACTCTGTAAAAAAAAATCTCGTTCATTTCTAAACCTAGAGAAAATTTTAAAGAAAAGAAACTGTCTTTAAAAACAAAATGGCTACAGGCATCCATTTTAAAATTTCTTTGTGTAATATACCTGACATAACCCCCCTTTGGTTTCATCTATATTTATTGATCAAAAAAATTTTGAGGAAAACATACAATATCTCCCCCCTTTACCAATTAGGCTAGGTTTCCACCTTTCGCAACACGTTTTTCTTCTTTCATCCATTTAATAATTGAAGATGCAGTGTTTTTAAACTTCAATGTACGTACTTTCTTTGTTAGTACAATCATCCAGACAGTTAGAAACATAATTACTATACAAATCACAATCTCTGTAATCTTTGACCCGTTATAAGCAGATAGCAATTGATGATCAATCTGTGAATACATTGGAGCATAAATTGTTAGATTATTTTTTTATTAGAAGTTCAATAGTATGGTCATGCTAGTTCTTTAGCAAAGATTTCAAATCTGGATTCATAGGGATCTCTTGCCCTTGGAATACGACAACGATTTGTTCTCGTCATACCAGACTTCATTTATAAAAAAAAATAACTTCTCGATAACAACTCTTGATTCTTTAGGAACTTTCACGAGAATCACTGGTGTGGGTATGAACACTCTCTTGTTTTGTACCAGATCCTTCCGGTAAACATTTGCTTCTCTCTCTGTAATAAAACAGCGGTTGCAATAAAATATGCGGCAAATCTTTTCCTTCGGTGGTTCTTGTACATAGCAATCAACGGTATCCTGGCTTTATCCAGCATGTCTTTCAGGCTTGCATGAGCTTGATTCGCATGGGACTTGAGCATTGGATCCGCTTGGAATTGAAGCGTGCACATCATATGGGGGGCGGCGTCAATGCAAGGTGCACGTGGGGCCCAGGAAGGCACGCTGGCGCACCACCGACGAGCTGCTGGGGTCAGTATATATCCATGTGTGAGCTGGGAATTATACATCTATGTGTGAGTTGGGCACTATACATCCATGTGTGAGCTGGGCATTATACATCCATGTGTGAGCTGGGCACTATACATCCATGTGTGAGCTGGGCATTATACATCCATGTGTGAGCTGGGCACTATACATCCATGTGTGAACTGGGCACTATACATCCATGTGTGAGCTGGGCATTATACATCCATGTGTGAGCTGGGCACTATACATCCATGTGTGAGCTGGGCATTATACATCCATGTGTGAGCTGGGCACTATACATCCATGTGTGAGCAGGGGCACTATACATGCATGTGTGAGCTGGGGCACTATACATCCATATGTGCGCTGGGGCAATATATATCAATGTGTGAGCTACTGTGGCAATATATATCCATGTTTGAGCTGCTGGGGGCAATATATATCCATGTGTGAGCTGCTGGGGCAATATATATCCATGTGTGAGCTGCTGGGGGCAATATATATCCATGTGTGAGCTGCACATTACTGTGGGTTTTATTGCTGTGGAGCTCTGTGATACGCTCATACACACTGCACATTACTGTGAGTTTTTTTGCTGTGCAGCTCTGTAATACGCTCATGCACTCTACACATTACTGGGAGTTTTATTGCTGTGGATCTCTGTAATGTGCAGTGTGTCAGGATTGTACAGTATCTGTTAAAGTGATCAGCAGTTTCCCACATTTTCCACAGGGACTTTCTGTGCCGGGGTGCAACCTTAGCTGCAATGAATGGGTGATGGCTGCTGCAGCAGTGCGGTGGCCATCTGTAAATATGGAGGGGGCACAATTCGCTGCTGGGTCCAAGTCGATTTTCAAAAAAGTTATTTTTAGGAGTTCAGAAATGAATTCTTTAGCACAATAATGTACATGTGGGTGTTGCGTTGTAGGGGGTGTTTTTTTTTGGGTGTGGCCTCCTGTGGGTGCAGAACAAGGGGGCCCCATGACCTCCTATTGCCGGGGGCCCCATTAGTTGTCAGTCCGCCCCTGCTGAGGTCTACAATGAACAACTGCAGCACAAACTATGGTGGAGGGTAGCAGAACATAGCACTGAGAAGAACGACAGAATACTAGCTGAGGTCCTCCAAATTTCTTTCTAATCCAGCAGTTTCACAGCGTACCCCTTCTCTGATTGCAGCTTTTTAAGCTCAGTGAAGCAGCAATATTGCAACTCTGATTTACAGAGCGTGGGATCAGTAGCCTACCAGCTCTGATAAATGGATGGAAACTTTTTCCACAAAATGAGGAACTGTATGAGTTGTCCACCCCCCCAAGGCCCCTCTCCTGCCACCAACCCAATTACCCAATAAAGCACACTGACACAGGATGTCGGAGTTAAAATTATTTCTGGCCACAGTTTATTGACAACCACTTAATCAGTGGTGTCACTAGGGTTGGTGTCACCCAGTGCGGTAACTGATGGTGCCCCCCCCCCGAGTTTTATGTTTTCTTTTTTTAACTACTCTTACTCAGAAATCTGTGCTCCCATATAACACTGAATGCTCGTACACGGCGCACAATACTGTGACGTTTATTGCTGTGGAGCTCTGTGATATGCTCATACACACATTACTGAGTTTTATTGCTGTGGATTCTGTGATACACTCATGCACACCGCACATTACTGTGAGGTTTATTGCTGTGGAGCTCTCTCATATGCTCGCACACAAATTTTGGCGAACTGCCAGCAAGTATGGTGCCTGTTCAAAGGCAGTAAAAGTCCCCATAGAGAAATAATGGTTAATCTGTTCAGAGACACCGAACAGCAGAGAAATGTCCTGTTGTCTGGTGGTTTCATTTGGCAGGTTTGTTCAGGCGAACACCATAGGTTTCAATGTTAAAAATATTCCAGTTTTTATTCATTATCTAATAAACCTTTTATTCCTTTAATCTGTAGTAAAAAGTCTCTTTATTTATTGATTTTTTTTGTATCTTTTAGGCATTTTGCAAAAAATAAAAAAATAAAAATTTCTAATAGTGTTTTTTTTCTGTAAGAGACCTTTTTATTATCATTCATAGGACCTTATATGTTAATTCTAGACATTTTTGTTAAATAGTTTTTTTTAAAACAGTGAGTGATGGATTTGTGGAGGCATTCAGTGGCTGATTCCCTGCACTTCAGGGACCCTGCAGTGAATTCACTGGGGAAATTTCGGTGCTCTGTGAATATCCCCTTTAGTGGTGGTTCTATCACCGCCCCCTGGAAAGTGCCAGCCTAGGCCTAGTCTACCCAGGACATACTTGAAGATGAGTGAAATCAGAAATCTCAATGTATCCTTCCTGGTAAAATATATATTTTTTAACCTCCCTGGCGGTCTAATTTTTTCAAAATTTTGTTTCTAAAAGCGTATCAATTTTTTTTTTAAAGGAAACGTGTTTTTGTACATAGTTAGCCTCTAATAATTAGGAATCACGCACTGAAATCCGTGTAATCAAGAGTTCTTACTGGTAAAATCCTTTATAAATTAATTAATTAATTAATTTAAAAAAAATAGTAAATACACGGAGTCCGATAAAGTTTGAAACACGAAATAATAATTTATTATCCCAAAAATAATTATCCAAAATAATGCAAATAAATGATATTCAATAAAATACAACAAAAAACACTGAAATCTGTCTGAGAACAAGGGTGAGACGATGTATGGTCTATTTCTTATCCTGTACTGCCAACTAGTGGCCGTTCATAAACATTTCCATTTGTATTGAGTGAGTTTTGTGAATGAAATTTGCTGCGGTCCAGCCCCTCTGCATCATGTGACTCGCAGGGAGCCATCCAGGAAGCAGCTCGCTGCGATCACACTGCGGGGACAGCGAGGGAGCCAGGACGAGGTGAGTAAACATCCAGCCCGAGTGTGGCTCGGGGTTACCGTTCGCAGTAGCGAAATTTAACCCCGAGTCACACTCGGGAATACCGGCAGGGAGGTTAAACAATATATTTTTATTGTGAGATTGAAGCATGTAAATTGCATAAAATAAGCAGCGTGCACGTTGCAAGCATGACATAAGCATACGCCTGAAATGCAAGTCAGGAATGGATATCATAAGGCTAATGCATACGCAGTGCGAGAGTGTGTATCACGAATTTAATACTGCATTGATAATAACATAACAAACAAAAACGAATAGAGGAACGGGGCGTGGTTTGGACGCGAGGCAAGATGGCCGCTTGATTCTGCAGCTCTGCCCCCGGCCGCACCACACAATCTTTTTTGAATGTCTGCACGACGTCCCACGAGACAAAAAAAGCGAGCCGCTACCTCCCTGAGTCACCCCCATACCCCGGCGCTAACCGGGAGCTCCCCGATACGGCATTATCTTCGCGGGTCACAGGCTGCTCCCTCACAAGGCCGCTAATCCAAGATGGCAGTGGCCGGAGACCGCATGGCTGAATCGGAGGACGATCTGCAAGATAGCCGGGCTTCCTCTCTGAGCGACATACCAACTGTGGAGGTAAGGGAGACCCTGCACCATCTACCCACTAAGAGGGACCTTCTTGGAGGTGAAATACAGCAGATTGCGTCCACTGTGTCATTCTCTGAAGTTTTGCCTGTGCATAACATTCAAGATAGGCAGATGCGCAATAGGGAATTCAATTTATGGCTTCGGGAATGGTGTCGGGAGCAAGGATTTGGCTTTGTGTCCCATGATAGCTCTAATTGGAGCAGAAAGGAACTGTATAAAAAAGATGGTTTGCATCTTACTCATGGGGGAACATATGTTCTCAGTGAGAAGTTCAAAGGTTTCGCAAAGAAATATTTAAACTAGGAGGGGGGGACAAAAGGGTAAAAAACAATCTGCCCGATTGTCCCCCAAAACTAAATCGGAGGGTGCAAGCAACATGCGAGGTAAAAAATGACAAGCTCAGAGTCGTGTCTACAAATGCTCGCAGTTTAGTCAATAAAATCAATGAACTAGAGGCAACGATGGCAGCTGAAAAAGTAGATTTAGTGGCGGTTACTGAGACATGGTTCAGTGAGAAAAATAACTGGGACATAACAATACCGGGGTACTCTTTATATAGAAAAGACAGAGAAGGTAGGAAAGGAGGAGGAGTGGCCCTGTATGTGAAAAACAACATAAAAACGAACCAAATTAAAGTGAGCGAGGTGAACATAGAGTCAGTTTGGGTTACGCTAACATTTGGCAATCATACAGTAGCTCGTGTAGGTGTGATCTATAGACCCCCTGGACAAGCAGAAGAACTAGATAATCTGCTGGTTGAGGAAATAGCCAAAATGGCAATGAAGGGGGAGGTTATTATCATGGGGACTTTAATCTTCCTGATGTGAACTGGAAAACCAAAACAGCTGGGTGCACCAGGAGTACAAATATTCTAAACTCCCTACTGGGATTATCTCTAACACAAGTAGTTGAGGAGCCGACCCGTAAAGAGGCCATATTGGATTTAATACTCACAAATGGAGGTTTGGTATCGGACGTTGTTGTAGGTGAAAATTTGGGATCTAGTGATCACCAGTCAGTATGGTTTAATATAACAACAGGGATGGAGCCGCACCACACAAGAACGAAAGTTTTAGACTTTAAAAAAAAAGATTTTTCTAAAATGAGATTTTGTGTGAAGGAGTCATTATCAGACTGGAGGAGTTTAACCCTTTCGCTGCTGAGGCTTTTCCCGCCCCTGTGCTGAGGTCATTTTTACCGGTTTTGCTCATCATGTTTAAACGTGTTTTTAAGGCTTATTTTAGTATATGACCCAGACATATTATATATCGTTCTTTCCGTCAGACTCGGTAGATTCATAATATGTCATTATTATATGTATACGTTATGTCATGTCTGTATATTATAACAAAAAATGCAATAAAATATGTATTTTCAATAATTTACAATGTGTAAAGTGTTTTTTTTTTCACATTTTAACATGTGAGCAATTGCGTTATATTTTGTATGGGGTGCGCTTGTTAAAAAAAATAGAGATGGGGTCTCGTTACATTTTTTTTTGGGGAAAATTACACTATTTTAAAACGCACGCACCGCATACAAAAATCGTTAGTGCAGCATCATTGTTCACATTATAATTGAAATGGGAACAATATTGCTGCATTAACAAACCAAAAAAAAAAAAAAAGTGTTTATTTTTTTTTATATTTTTTTTTTAATTTTTTTTTTTTTTTTTTTTTTGACAACATTTTTCACAGTAGTGTTTGGTATCGTTGGAACGGCCATGCTCTGGCCGATCCAACCATACCAAACTTTAACCCATAACTGCCACGGATCGGGAGATAGGGAGTTCATTGGAACTCCCTATCTCCACAGTTGGTGGCAGTTAGGGGTTAAGTCCAGGACTGGCGTCATCGTGCTACGCACGATGACGCCAGTCCTCAGGGGGAGTTCCCGGAGGCTTGGCCGACATCCAAGATGTCGGTCAGCTCCGGGAAAGGATCGCGAACCGGCGCTTTTCAGCGCCGATTCGCGATCCAGCTCCCCAGGGGTTAATGCCAGGCACCATTTGGAAGGGCAGGCTATGCCCTTCCAAATGATGCCTGGGTTAACCCCTGCAGAGCCGCCGATCAGGAGGGAGAGAGGTCCGAAGGACCTCACCCCCTCCCTTTCAGGCGCCTCCTCCGCACATGCGGGGGGGGCGCCTGAATTAGGTGTCATCGCGCAGCCGCGATGACACCTAATTCCGGCGGCTGTGGTCCCGGATGCCGGGCTGACATCGAGGATGTCAGCCCGCACCGGGGGGGCCAGCGATCGGCCGGAACCCGGCCGAACGCTGACCCCAATGGGAGGACGCGCTCAGCGCGTCCTCCGCACACCAGCGGGAAGCGCGTCCTCAGCATTGAAGTGGTTAAAGGGAGTCCAGGAGAAATGGGATTATTTAAAGGAAGCATTATTGAAGGCCACAGGAAATTGCATTCAGCTTGTTAGCAAAAACAAAAAAGGGAAGAAACCACTGTGGTACTCTGCAGAAGTGGCCAAAATAGTGAAGAACAAAAAGATAGCATTCAATAATTATAAAAAAACTCAGAGTGAAGAAGATAGGCAAACCTATAAAATTAGGCAGAAAGAGGCAAAGCAATTTATAAGAGCTTCCAAAGCACACGCAGAAGAGAAAATAGCTCAGTCAGTAAAAAAGGGGGACAAAACATTTTTTAGATACATAAACGAGAAAAGAAAAGTAAAACAAGGATTAGTTAGATTAAAAACAAAGGAAGGAAGGTATGTAGAAGAGGATAAAAATCTCGCTGACTGCCTCAATGAATATTTTTGTTCAGTCTTTGCAGAAGAAAAGGAAGGAAAGGGACCTCAGTTAGGAGAGAACACTAAAGAGACATTTACATATCAGTTTACAGAGGAGGAGGTTCTACAGCAGCTGTCTAAAGTAAAGACAAATAAGTCAATGGGGCCTGATGGGATCCACCCTAAATTATTAAAAGAGCTCAGTGATGTAATAGCAAAACCGTTAACAGATTTATTTAACCAATCCTTGTTAACGGGAGTCGTCCCAGAAGACTGGAAATTAGCAAATGTTGTGCCCATTTACAAGAAGGGTGGTAGGGAGGAATCAGGGAACTATAGGCCAGTTATTCTTACATCAGTAGTGGGGAAATTAATGGAAACCATGTTAAAGGAAAGGATTGTTGAACATCTAAAAACACATAGATTACAGGATCAGAAACAACATGGGTTTACCTCAGGGAGATCATGCCAAACTAATCTTATTGATTTTTTTGATTGGGTAACAAAAATAATAGACACAGGTGGTGCAGTAGACATTGCTTATTTAGATTTCAGTAAGGCTTTTGATACTGTTCCGCATAGAAGGCTTATCAATAAATTGCAATCTTTGAGCTTGGATTCCAATATTGTTGACTGGATTAGGCAGTGGCTGAGTGACAGACAACAGAGGGTTGTGGTAAATGGAGTTTATTCGGCGCAAGGTCTTGTTACCAGTGGGGTACCTCAGGGGTCAGTACTTGGACCCATTCTCTTTAATATTTTTATTAGTGATATTGCAGAAGGTATTAATGGAAAAGTATGTCTTTTTGCTGATGACACAAAGATTTGCAACAGGGTTGACGTTCCTGGAGGGATCAGCCAAATGACAAATGATTTAGGTAAACTAAAAAAATGGTCGGAGTTGTGGCAATTGAGTTTTAATGTGGATAAGTGCAAGATAATGCACCTGGGACGTAAAAACCCAAGGGCTGAATATAGAATATTTGATACAGTCCTAACCTCAACATCTGAGGAAAGGGATTTAGGGGTCATTATTTCAGAGGATCTAAGGGTAAGTAGTCAATGTAATAGAGCAGCAGGAAATGCTAGCAGAATGCTTGGTTGTGTAGGGAGAGGTATTAGCAGTAGGAAAAGGGAAGTGCTCATGCCACTGTACAGAGCACTGGTGAGACCTCACTTGGAGTACTGTGTGCAGTACTGGAGACCGTATCTCCAGAAGGATATAGACATCTTAGAGAGAGTTCAGAGAAGGGCTACTAAAATGGTGTACGGCTTGAAGGAGAAAAGTTACCAGGAAAGGCTTAATGATCTTAACATGTACAGCTTGGAAAAAAACGAGACAGAGGAGATATGATAGAAACATTTAAATACGTAAAGGGAATCCACAAGGTAGAGGAAGGGAGTATATTTAAAAGGAAACAAAATAGCAAAACAAGAGGACATAGTCTTAGATTAGAGGGGCAAAGGTTTAAAAGTAACATCAGGAAGCATTATTTTACTGAGAGGGTGGTGGATACATGGAACAGTCTTCCAGGAGAAGTGGTAGAGGCCAAAACAGTAATTGAATTTAAGCAAGCATGGGATAGGCATAAGGCTATCCTAAACAAAAGATAAATCCAGGTAAAGTATCCATGTAATTGGGCAGACTAGATGGGCCGAAAGGTTGTTATCTGCCAACATTTTTCTATGTTTCTATGAATCTCTTTTCTCCCACATGGAGGCAAAATTTGATGCAAAATTCGCTGAATTAGGGGCTGATGTGCGGCAATTGGGAGGCAGAGTGCAAGATTTGGAAGATGATAGAGACGCTTCCGTGGCCCACCTTGACAGATTACAGACCCAACTAAACGAACAGTCCCAATATGTTACTGAACTATGCAGCTCAGTAGACGATTTAGATAATAGAGGGCGCCACAATAATGTCCGAATTAGAGGCGTCCCTGAACCAGAAGACACAGAAGATATACCCCTCATTTTGCAGACTTTATTCAATGTGCTCCTCGAACGTCCACCTGATACACCGATATTGCGCCCACGTGGAGCCCCTTCAACACCCCCGAGAGATATCACCTGCCGCATACACCATTTCCCGCTCAAGGAAGAGATCATGCAAGTGGCCAGAAAGAAACGCTTGATCACTCACGACGGACACGTGGTGGAAGTCTACCAAGACCTCTCCAGATTCACTTTGCAAGCCCGGAGACACCTTAAACCAATCACGGATGTCCTCAGAGCTCGAGACATTAGATATCGTTGGGGCTATCCTTTTGCTCTTAACCACTTCAATGCTGAGGACGCGCTCAGCTGGTGTGCTCAGCGCGTCCTCCCATTGGGGTCAGCGTTCGGCCGGGTTCCGGCCGATCGCTGGCCCCTCCGGTGCGGGCTGACATCCTGGATGTCAGCCCGGCATCCGGAACAGCAGCCGCCGGAATTAGGTGTCATCGCGGCAGCGCGATGACACCTAATTCAGGCGCCCCCCCCACATGTGCGGAGGAGGCGCCTGAAAGGGAGGGGGGGAGGTCCTTCGGACCTCTCTCCCTCCCGATCGGCGGCTCTGCGGGGGTTAACCCAGGCATCATTTGGAAGGGCACAGCCTGCCCTTCCAAATGGTGCCTGGCATTAACCCCTGGGGAGCTGGATCGCGAATCGGCGCTGAAAAGCGCCGGTTCGCGATCCTTTCCCGGAGCTGGTCGACATCTTGGATGTCGGCCAAGCCTCCGGGAACTCCCCCTGAGGACTGGCGTCATCGTGTGTAGCACGATGACGCCAGTCCTGGAGTTAACCTCTAACTGCCACCAACTGTGGAGATAGGGAGTTCCAATGAACTCCCTATCTCCCGATCCGTGGCAGTTAGGGGTTAAAGTTTGGTATGGTTGGATCGGCCAGAGCATGGCCGTTCCAACGATACCAAACACTACTGTGAAAAATGTTGTCAAAAAAATAAAAAAAAAAATTATAAAAAAAAATAAACACTTTTTTTTTTTTTTTTTTTGGTTTGTTAATGCAGCAATATTGTTCCCATTTCAATTATAATGTGAACAATGATGCTGCACTAACGATTTTTGTATGCGGTGCGTTTGTTAAAAATAGTGTAATTTTCCCCAAAAAAAAATGTAACGAGACCCCATCTCTAATTTTTTTAACAAGCGCACCCCATACAAAATATAACCGCAATTGCTCGCATGTTAAAATGTGAAAAAAAACACTTTACACATTGTAAATTATTGAAAATACATATTTTATTGCATTTTTTGTTATAATATACAGACATGACATAACGTATACATATAATAATGACATATTATGAATCTACCGAGTCTGACGGAAAGAACGATATATAATATGTCTGGGTCATATACTAAAATAAGCCTTAAAAACACGTTTAAACATGATGAGCAAAACCGGTAAAAATGACCTCAGCACAGGGGCGGGAAAAGCCTCAGCAGCGAAAGGGTTAATGTACACAAGGACAATCGGCTCATGACAATCATGGAACCAGGAGATGTGCCTGAATTCATACGCGCCCTGGATTTACCGCAGGTGGAAGTGGCGAACTGGCATGGAGGCGACTTTTTGGATTTCCCCCCTCCCAAACCACAAAGGCAAAAGTGGCAAGCAGCCCGTAGACAAAAACACCGCCAATCACTCAGGGATGAGGCAACGAATCCGGGACTCCACTCGACCTGACACGGCAGGACCCCTGAGAGGTTCCAAGGTCCACAGCTCTTGAGACCGTCCACATTTCTCTTTCCCATTGCAACAAGCGACTGGACAACCGGACGAGTCCTGAGGTTGCGTCCGTCTGTTGAAGACGACATTCGAAGGCTACGCTTAATTCATGTTTGCCCGGGTGCGGCAGAATTAGGAGGCTGATAGCCTAATTTTATTGTAGTGTTTTACATAGTTCATTATACCCCTACCACGGTTTCTATGTTAAGTACTTTACTTGTGATCCACACCATCCCCCCTGCGGTGTTTGAATTTATCCAGTATGCCAGGAACG
This sequence comes from Leptobrachium leishanense, assembly GCA_009667805.1. Classification (NCBI taxonomy): domain Eukaryota; kingdom Metazoa; phylum Chordata; class Amphibia; order Anura; family Megophryidae; genus Leptobrachium; species Leptobrachium leishanense. The sequence goes on from CM019063.1 coordinate 280,998,532, forward strand.
GCTGTTCCTTATTCCCGTCTCGCTGGCTCGACCCCATATGGGTCTGTACCCTATTCAGGTACCCACACCGATCTTTGCTATGTGTTATGCACTGTAAGGTGCGGTTTATGATTTTATTTTTGTTTGTATTTTTGTTTCAATTTCTGTTTGTCTATTTGGGACTACGCAACTTGCACATTCTGTACATGTCCGAACCGCTTGAGTTGAGCTCGCACAGGGGAATGCATTCTCTCCAACACTGCTATTTTTTTAGGGACAATTTTTTAGATTATGGCTAGGATGCGACTTATATCCCTGAACGTCAGGGGACTGAACCAACTGTCTAAACGACGAATCGCTATGGCTGATTTTTGTAAACAAAAATGTGATTTTGCCTTCTTGCAGGAAACCCACTTTAGGTCAGATAGTGCTCCAACTTTGCACTCAAATTACTTTACCCAGAGCTTCTATAGTAACTTTGAGACTTCCAAATCTAGAGGGGTGGCCATTCTGGTGGCCTCACACATTCCTTTCACATGCACCTCTCAGATTGAAGACCCACAGGGCCGTTTCATATTCTTGAAGGGACATATAGGTTCTAGATTGGTTACGTTAGCGAAAACATATCTCCCTAACACTCACCAGTGCGCTGCGTTCAGTAGAATTTTGAGTAAGCTCGCTAAGTTTGCTGAAGGGCTTCTGTTATGTGGAGAAGATTTTAACATCTCTCCGGACTCCCCGAAGGAGGCTGCCCCTTCCTCTGGCACCCCACAACCATCTAAAAGACGTAGATTCCACCAATTATTACAGACGTTTCAATTAGTAGACTGTTGGAGAGCGATGCATCCCACTGGGCATGACTACACATTTTACTCTCACGCTGCCCAGGTTTACTCCCGTCTAGACCTTTTCCTCATGTCTCACCATACACTTCACTTAATCCGCTCAGTGTCCATAGGGAGTATTACTTGGTCGGACCATGCCCTGGTGCTACTGGACCTCGACATTCCTGACCTACCCTCTAGACGTTACCAATGGCGTCTTAACGAATCCCTACTGAAAGATGTGGTTCACCAAGAGTATCTCTCGGATGCCATTACTCAATATTTTGCTGTAAATGATAATGGGGAAGTCTCTGATACCATACTGTGGGAGGCGCACAAGAGCGTACTCCGGGGACAGCTGATCCAATTGGGGGCCCGATGTAAAAGGGAAAGGGGAGACAAGATTCAATCCTTGCTCACGGATATACAGACCTTTGAGACTCTTCATAAGGCCACGCCGTCCACTGAACACCCTTATCCTCTCTTCGATCAGAACTGAGGCAATTGCTGCAACACCACTGCAGGTCGCTCCTCCTTACTAAACGATCTTATTACCTTCACGGTAACAGATGTGGCAAACTCCTAGCGAGAGCCCTACGCCAAAAATACCAGTCTACCTACATCCCTAAGCTTAGACACCCTGATGGCTCAATCACACATCTTAACGACGAAATTTTAGCTGAGTTCCATACCTACTACCATTCTCTTTATAATATTAGGGACTCACCTCACCTAAGCTCATGGCTGATTATTTGGCTAAATCCCTGAATGTGGTTGGTATAAATGGGGATACCCTTATGGCGCTTCCCGAGTTCGTGTGTAGATGAATAGCATGTGTGCTGCCAATAGGGGGTTGCAGCAGAGCCCTGTAACTGCTACCAGAATAATGAAGCGAAGGAGGGGGGGGTCCCGCTATATGGCGCTCCTCGCAAGAGAAAGGGTGGATATGTCTGAAAAATCCCCTAATGGTTTCGTGACGGTTCGTGATGTTTAGAGGAAATGGCAGATTTCAAAGTCCATATTGAGACCGGCGGGATGTTGGGTTCCAAATTCATATATAAGTCTGATCTCTTCTTTGCCTAATAATTTGAAAATCACATAATTGCGATCCAAAGAACCTCGAATTCCTACCTCTCAAAAAAATCCACCCGCAAAGAAGAGGGGGAGATACAAGCAAATTATTAGGCAAAGAAGAGATGAGACTTATATATGAATTTGGAACCCTACATCCCGCCGGTCTCAATATGGACTTTGAAATCTGCCATTTCCTCTAAACATCACCAACTAGACAACCCACCTCACCGGACCACACACAGCATAAAACATTACATAACCTCTCATTTCAATAGGACACCATTCCAACCCCTCTCTCAAAGACCACACATACTAATCTTATGTACAAATATCCAATGTATGTGAACGGAACAATGTTTTTTTGTACAAATTAAACATGTACAAGACACAGGGTAATGTGCAATACCCCAACTATGCAATCCATTTATAATGAAATGCAGTAACAGGTATAAAGATCGAATGGAATATTGACCCATATATCCAACCAATATAGGATAATGTTCAATTGTGCCTTTTACCCGAATGGGACACGATTTCACGCACACTTTATCCAATATATATGCAATACAGGGAATGTGCAATATTATTCACTGTATATACCACATCCCGTAATGAAGCACTATACTATGCACTAATATTTTAAAACCACATTACACCCATCGAAATATAGGGCAAGATGCCATCTAACTCGAGACTGAAAGATGGACATGAGGGTAAAGCATGTGACCCCACCTCCGGATCTCTAGAGTAGGAAACATAGGAGATGTATCCATCCCGGATTTTGAAAGCATTTTAGATATTTTTTATTATTATTTATTATTCTTCTTTATTTATAAAGCGCCAGCATATTCCGCAGCGCTGTACAATAGGCACAGTATAGACGGGTTACAATACATTGAACAACATTTGACAAACAGTACAAGAGGGGATGAGGCCCTATTCCCGTAGGAACTCACAATCTAGAGGGGTTGGGGTTGGAAACAGGAGGAGAGGACTGCAAGGTGAGAGTGATTGATGGTTGCATCAGTGAGTTGGGTGGTAGGCTTCCCTAAATAGGAATGTTTTAAGGGAGCGTTTGAAGGAAGAGAAATTAGGGGAAAGTCCAGTGTGGAACTCTATACACCATTGTAGCTATTCACTTTGGATAAAAGTATTGCTTGCAAGGTTTGAGATGGAGGCGGACCACCTTACCCCTCCCTCCCCCTAATAATATACTTTGGCGAATTCCTATACATGAACTTTGTCAAGATGTGTAACTATGGTTTTTCTACAGTAAGCCCATTTTCCATGTTTCCAGACCTAGAGGCACTTTTTATCAAACATATGTTTTAAATAGTTTTAAAATTTTATGTAAAAGCGCACGTTGGTCCCTCAAGAAGAATACAACGAACACCCCTCACTCGGAGGAAGAACACAGCTGGAATAGAGGACAACCAGGATGATGTCATCACCTGGGGACGAAAAGACGCACCCACAGTAAAACGGATCTTCGCGCATGCGCACGAGATCCATAAAACGAAAGTGAAAGACTCGCGCCCTTTTTCCTCTGTATAAATTCCTGTGTTACAAAAAAGAGTCTATCCAACTGATGAAGCTAGTGGCAACCTAGCGAAACGCGTTTTGGAAGACTACTTTTTATTCACCCGTTCATATTCTCCTTTACTGAACACTTACTGCCTGACCCCATTATTTTATTGTGATTACCGAGAATAAACCCCCTTTTTTAGCCGCATCCCTGCATCCAGCGTTTTCATTCTAAAGAAACCCTAGACCCCACTAACATCCTGGTACCCAGAGAAGGGCAACGTTGGATCCGTGGAGGTCTGACTTCACAAAGGAACATCGCAGGAGCAGAGGAAGGCGAACCAGAAAGGGGCACATCGGTGAAACAATTTAAAGATCTTTTGGGAGACAGAGCAAAACGTTAAGTGCTTTTGAGAAACGTATCCAGTTTCCCATTTTTCAAGATTTAATCTTCCCCACCTAACCCCCACTCTCTGTCTTGGAGGCACAAGACCAAGAGAGGGTAACCAGGATACAAGGAGGAAGAACAGATGCCCTTTTCCAGAAGGAGAAAACCAAAGACTTTTTTCTTCTTCTTCTTCATTTTTTCCTTTTTCCAAAGACACTGTTATACACCAATAAGCCACTAGATGGCAATCTTGGATAAGGACTAACATCCACAGTACCGTTTCCATATACTCTGACAGTCACTGTATGTATTGTTGTATATAAACCCATACGGTTTACACTACAGGGGCTTTATACATTGTCACTGTATGTTCTGTTGTATTTTAACTTATACGGTCTACACTGCAGGGGCTTTATACATTGTCCTTGAGACACCTACTGAAAATAGGAGCCTAAACCATCAGGGGATTTTTCAGACATATCCACCCTTTCTCTTGCGAGGAGCGCCATATAGCGAAATCCCTGAATGTCTCTATTTCCCCAGAACAAGCTGAGGCGCTAGACGTCCCCTTCACCTCTAAGGAGCTGGAGGAGGCACTTAAGGCTACCCCGTCAGGGAAGAGCCCGGGCCCGGATGGCTTCTCCATCGGGTACTATCGGACCTTTCTGAAGCTATTGGGCCCTTACCTTCTCCGCTCCTTCAATGCTATTGGAAAAGAGACTAGTTTCCCCACAGAAGCTCTCCGAGCAACAATTTTGCTTATACCAAAACCAGGTAAAGACCCTTTATTATGTTCTAACTATCGTCCCATCTCTCTAATAAATAATGACATAAAGCTTATGGCCAAGATGTTAGCTCGGAGACTTAACCCCCTACTCCCCTGTATGATCCACCCCGACCAAGTGTGATTTGTCCCACTTAGAGGTGCTCGGGATAACACTCTGAGAGCCATAAATCTTCTCCACATAGCCCGGGTCAACTCTACCCCTATGCTATTTCTTTCGGTGGACGCCGAAAAGGCGTTTGACCTAGTAGATTGGTCGTTTTTAATAATGGTACTAGCGAAACTGGGTCTAGGCCCCCGCTGGCTAGCCTGGGTTTCTGCCCTTTATAGTAATCCGACCGCCCTCCTTCGAGTAAATGGCACTCTCTCCGGCCCCATATCGGTCCATAATGGAACGCGTCAGAGATGCCCACTCTCCCCGCTACTGTTTATTCTTACGCTAGAACCCTTTCTACTGAGACTGCGGGACGATGACTGCATTAAAGGATACAATACCCCCCTACATGAATATAAAGTGTTTGCTTTTGCGGACGACATATTATTAACGATCACGGATCCCCTACACTCCCTCCATGCATTCCTGCAGGAAGTCCATTCATATGCCACAGTCTCCAACTTTAAAATTAACACTACTAAGTGTGAGGCACTTGGAGTGGGCATCCCTGACGCCATTCGCATTCAGATCCAATCCCTCTTCTCCTTCTCGTGGCAATCAGAAGCTATTACATATCTAGGCCTTCGACTCCCTTCTGATCTTACTCTACTATACACTCTTAACTATGATCCGCTTCTACCCAAGGTACGGAGTGACTTGCAGGAATGGGACAAGCCCCACTTCTCTTGGTTTGGAAGGATTAATATAATAAAGATGTCCATTTTACCTAAATTCCTCTACCTATTCCAAACTCTCCCTATTCACATTGCAACTTCTTTCTTCAGCACGCTGAGAAGTCTATTTGGAAAGTTTATTTGGGCTGGCAAACCTCCCCTTGGCCTTTCACTTGTGACTCGCCCTAAACACCGAGGAGGATTAAGTGCACCTCACATGGAATACTACTATGCGGCGGCACTGCTCCTCCGCCTGTCAGACTGGTCTATGTCAACTCCCCATAAACTGTTTGTTGCGCTCAAGCAAAAATTCCTTCGAATCCCTATTGTTTCCACACCCTGGCAAACGGCCTCTCACACGACTATATGTCCAATGTCCCACCCGACAATATCTCCGACCTTAAGGTTATGGCGTCGCTATCGCCATAGACTGGGTCTATCTCCGCTCCCCTCTCCCCTTACTCCCGTGACCAGCAACCCTGACTTTCCACCTGGCCGCCAATCCTCTTTCCTGGAAATCACCTATGACGGCCCGTACTTACCGATCCAGACGTGTACTGCAGAGAGATCACTTTTGCCTCTTGAGAAACTGGTGCCACAACGGGAGTCGTTCCCCTTGGCTACATATCATTACCTTCAGCTCAAACACTTCTGGTCCAGCTTGACAGCACACCAACCATACAGATCTACCCTATCCGCCTTTGAACGCCTTTGTACTACAGACCCCCTCCCCCACATCTCCTCTCCCTAATATATGCCCTCTTGATGGCCGCGGAATACCCGGACCTACCCTCTTACACTGCTAAATGGGATATCGAGACACCCCCTCCTTTGGCTGAGCGCACATGGTTAGATGTATTCCATATCACTTTCCATTCCTCTAGAGACCTGAAAGTACAAGAGATGAATTATAAATTGCTCTCACGATGGTACCTCATCCCTAATAGAAACATAGAAAAATGTCGGCAGATAAGAACCTTTCGGCCCATCTAGTCTGCCCAATTACATGGATACTTTACCTGGATTTATCTTTTGTTTAGGATAGCCTTATGCCTATCCCATGCTTGCTTAAATTCAATTACTGTTTTGGCCTCTACCACTTCTACTGGAAGACTGTTCCATGTATCCACCACCCTCTCAGTAAAATAATGCTTCCTGATGTTACTTTTAAACCTTTGCCCCTCTAATCTAAGACTATGTCCTCTTGTTTTGCTATTTTGTTTCCTTTTAAATATACTCCCTTCCTCTACCTTGTGGATTCCCTTTACGTATTTAAATGTTTCTATCATATCTCCTCTGTCTCGTCTTTTTTCCAAGCTGTACATGTTAAGATCATTAAGCCTTTCCTGGTAACTTTTCTCCTTCAAGCCGTACACCATTTTAGTAGCCCTTCTCTGAACTCTCTCTAAGATGTCTATATCCTTCTGGAGATACGGTCTCCAGTACTGCACACAGTACTCCAAGTGAGGTCTCACCAGTGCTCTGTACAGTGGCATGAGCACTTCCCTTTTCCTACTGCTAATACCTCTCCCTACACAACCAAGCATTCTGCTAGCATTTCCTGCTGCTCTATTACATTGACTACTTACCCTTAGATCCTCTGAAATAATGACCCCTAAATCCCTTTCCTCAGATGTTGAGGTTAGGACTGTATCAAATATTCTATATTCAGCCCTTGGGTTTTTACGTCCCAGGTGCATTATCTTGCACTTATCCACATTAAAACTCAATTGCCACAACTCCGACCATTTTTTTAGTTTACCTAAATCATTTGTCATTTGGCTGATCCCTCCAGGAACGTCAACCCTGTTGCAAATCTTTGTGTCATCAGCAAAAAGACATACTTTTCCATTAATAGCTTCTGCAATATCACTAATAAAAATATTAAAGAGAATGGGTCCAAGTACTGACCCCTGAGGTACCCCACTGGTAACAAGACCTTGCGCCAAATAAACTCCATTTACCACAACCCTCTGTTGTCTGTCACTCAGCCACTGCCTAATCCAGTCAACAATACTGGAATCCAAGCTCAAAGATTGCAATTTATTGATAAGCCTTCTATGCGGAACAGTATCAAAAGCCTTACTGAAATCTAAATAAGCAATGTCTACTGCACCACCTGTGTCTATTATTTTTGTTACCCAATCAAAAAAATCAATAAGATTAGTTTGGCATGATCTCCCTGAGGTAAACCCATGTTGTTTCTGATCCTGTAATCTATATGTTTTTAGATGTTCAACAATCCTTTCCTTTAACATGGTTTCCATTAATTTCCCCACTACTGACGTAAGACTAACTGGCCTATAGTTCCCTGATTCCTCCCTACTACCCTTCTTGTAAATGGGCACAACATTTGCTAATTTCCAGTCTTCTGGGACGACTCCCGTTAACAAGGATTGGTTAAATAAATCTGTTAATGGTTTTGCTATTACATCACTGAGCTCTTAATAATTTAGGGTGGATCCCATCAGGCCCCATTGACTTATTTGTCTTTACTTTAGACAGCTGCTGTAGAACCTCCTCCTCTGTAAACTGATATGTAAATGTCTCTTTAGTGTTCTCTCCTAACTGAGGTCCCTTTCCTTCCTTTTCTTCTGCAAAGACTGAACAAAAATATTCATTGAGGCAGTCAGCGAGACTTTTATCCTCTTCTACATACCTTCCTTCCTTTGTTTTTAATCTAACTAATCCTTGTTTTACTTTTCTTTTCTCGTTTATGTATCTAAAAAATGTTTTGTCCCCCTTTTTTACTGACTGAGCTATTTTCTCTTCTGCGTGTGCTTTGGAAGCTCTTATAAATTGCTTTGCCTCTTTCTGCCTAATTTTATAGGTTTGCCTATCTTCTTCACTCTGAGTTTTTTTATAATTATTGAATGCTGTCTTTTTGTTCTTCACTATTTTGGCCACTTCTGCAGAGTACCACAGTGGTTTCTTCCCTTTTTTGTTTTTACTAACAAGCTGAATGCAATTTCCTGTGGCCTTCAATAATGCTTCCTTTAAATAATCCCATTTCTCCTGGACTCCCTTTAAACTCCTCCAGTCTGATAATGACTCCTTCACACAAAGTCTCATTTTAGAAAAATCTGTTTTTTTAAAGTCTAAAACTTTCGTTCTTGTGTGGTGCGGCTCCATCCCTGTTGTTATATTAAACCATACTGACTGGTGATCACTTGATCCCAAATTTTCACCTACAACAACGTCCGATACCAAACCTCCATTTGTGAGTATTAAATCCAATATGGCCTCTTTACGGGTCGGCTCCTCAACTACTTGTGTTAGAGATAATCCCAGTAGGGAGTTTAGAATATTTGTACTCCTGGTGCACCCAGCTGTTTTGGTTTTCCAGTTCACATCAGGAAGATTAAAGTCCCCCATGATAATAACCTCCCCTTCATTGCCATTTTGGCTATTTCCTCAACCAGCAGATTATCTAGTTCTTCTGCTTGTCCAGGGGGTCTATAGATCACACCTACACGAGCTACTGTATGATTGCCAAATGTTAGCGTAACCCAAACTGACTCTATGTTCACCTCGCTCACTTTTATTTGGTTCGTTTTTATGTTGTTTTTCACATACAGGGCCACTCCTCCTCCTTTCCTACCTTCTCTGTCTTTTCTATATAAAGAGTACCCCGGTATTGTTATGTCCCAGTTATTTTTCTCACTGAACCATGTCTCAGTAACCGCCACTAAATCTACTTTTTCAGCTGCCATCATTCATTGATTTTATTGACTAAACTGCGAGCATTTGTAGACACGACTCTGAGCTTGTCATTTTTTACCTCGCATGTTGCTTGCACCCTCCGATTTAGTTTTGGGGGACAATCGGGCAGATTGTTTTTTACCCTTTTGTCCCCCCCTCCTAGTTTAAATATTTCTTTGCGAAACCTTTGAACTTCTCACTGAGAACATATGTTCCCCTATGAGTAAGATGCAAACCATCTTTTTTATACAGTTCCTTTCTGCTCCAATTAGAGCTATCATGGGACACAAAGCCAAATCCTTGCTCCCGACACCATTCCCGAAGCCACAAATTGAATTCCCTATTGCGCATCTGCCTATCTTGAATGTTATGCACAGGCAAAACTTCAGAGAATGACACAGTGGACGCAATCTGCTGTATTTCACCTCCAAGAACACAAAAATCTTCCTTAATCTCAGAAACCTCATTGCTAGCCAAGTCATTTGTCCCTAGATGGGCTAGAACGTCTATGATAGAATCACCCAGCAACAATTGCCTTTTATTAAGTCCCACCTTTTCATTTTTGTCCTTGGTTGCAGTGCTGCATACCTTAGGCATAGTGGATGGTGGTTCCTCAACTATGGTGTCTGAGCCTACATAAGTAATACCTTACTTATCCTAACGCTAATTACTGATTGTGCTATTTTTTATGGTTTGGCTATTTTGACCTAGAATTTTCACTTCTCCAGTCATTCTCCTGGTTTTCAGCTTTCTCTGAATAACCCTGAAAGTAATAATGTTTGACTTAAAGGGACACTCTAGCAAAAAATCACCCCCCTTTTTTAATCCTAACCTATCCCTATTCCCTTAATAAATAGTTTTTGTTTTTTTTGTGTTTTTAACCGTAATACTTACCCTAAAATCCTCTTGTTTCCAGCGCTGTTTTTTTTTTTTATACTCACCTCCCTCCTCTTCCGCTCTCCCATCCTTCTTTCTTCTTCTTGCCTTCTGGTTTACGTGAGAAGCGCGCATGCGCGCCTCTCACGTAAGCCAGCCAATCGGCAGGCTTCCTCCCGGGTCCCTCTGAGGATTAACCCTCAGAGGGAGCCGCCAGCTTCTGCGGTGAGTAGGAGACGTCATCGCGCTGAAAGCGCGATGACGTCTCCTACTCGGCAAAAGTCGGCAGAAGCGGGAAATATGAATCCCGCTCTACTGACTGACAGCTGGGAGGGCGGAGTAAAGTTCTTAAAATAGCTTAGGTGGTCATGTTGCTTAGAGTATCCCTTTAAGTTCACCATAGTTGCAAATTGCAGTAATAATTAAAGAAGCAAAATTAAAGAACAGGCAAAGCTGATACAAAGTTGATCACTACTGAACAATACGACATTATAATTCCATAATATAATTAAACTGTGACTATTCTCCGTTTATTATTGTTTCAGCTTTGTTTGCAAAAGTACTTTCCGGTCTTTTCACAAAACTCCGAAATTGCTTGCAATTTCGGTCCTTTGCTTCCCCCACATCTCAGCGCACTTTTTTGATTCCATTTCGTCAAAAACATGGTGAATTCACTATTTAGAAAATGTTCAAATTGCTATGATAGCCGCCAAATTGCACTGAATTGCGCCGATATCCATCAAATTGGCATCAGCAAATTCCACGAAACTGAAAAAAGAAGGAAGTCTCCTATTCTCCTAATAGAAGTTTAAATCAATAAAAAATGTAGTAAAATGTGTCCAAATAATAAAAAAGGTCCTTTAAAAATAATAAAAAGGTCTGTTCCAAAATAAAAAAGTCTTCTAAAAAATACAAAATGTCCTTTTAAAAAAATAATAAAATGAAAATGGTCTTTAACCACTTCGCTGCGGAGGATACGCTCAGCGCGTCCTGCCGCAGGAAGGGTTGGCTGCGGAGGACGCGCTGAGCGCGTCCTCCCGAAGCAGCCTGCGATCGGCCGGATTCCGGCCGATCGCTGTGCCCCCCGGTGTGGGCTGACATCTTGGATGTCAGCCTGTCACTCCGGGACTGCCGCGGGCACAATAGATGTCATTGCGGTGGCGCGATGACATCTATTTCAGGCGCCCCCCCCGCGTGTGCGGAGGAGGCGCCTGAAAGGGAGGGGGGAGGTCCTTCGGACCTCTCTCCCTCCCGATCGCAGAGGTCCTGAGCTTAATGCCAGGCACCGTTTGGAAGGGCACAGCCTGCCCTTCCAAACGGTGGCTGTCATTAACCCCTGGGGAGCCGGATCACGAATCAGCGCTGAAAAGCGCCGGTTCGTGATCCTTTCCCGGAGCTTGCCGACATCTTGGATGTTGGCCAAGCCTCCGGGAACTCCCCCTGAGGACTGGCGTCATTGTGCATAGCACGATGACGCCAGTCCTGGAGTTAACCCCTAGCTGCCACCAATGGTGGAGATAGAGGGTTCATTGGAACCCCCTATCTCCCGATCCGTGGCAGCTAGGGGTTAAAGTTTGTGCATTCTGTTAATGCAGCAATATTGTTCCCATTTCAATTATAATGTGAACAATGATGCTGCACTACTGATTTTTGTATGCGGTGCGTTTTTTAAGAATCGCGTAATTTTCCCCAAAAAAAAATGTAACGAGACCCCATTTCTAATTTTTTTAACAAGCGCACCCCATACAAAATATAACCGCAATTGCTCGCAAGTTAAAATGTGGAAGAAATACACTTTACACGTTGTAAATTATTGAACATTCATATTTTATTGCATTTTTTGTTATAATATACAGACAGGTCATGACGTATACATATAATAATGACATATTATGAATCTTCCGAGTCTGCCGGAAAGAACGATATATAATATGTCTGGGTAATATACTAAAATAAGCCTTCAAAACACGTTTAAACATGATGAGCAAAACCGGTAAAAATGACCTCAGCACAGAGGCGGGAAGGGTTAAAAATTTTTTGGATTTATTGCATTGAAATCTATTGGATTTGTCTGTTTCAACCTGTCAAATTGAAACACCAATAATCAGGGCATTTCGCTACAATTTTGGTGCAATAGTCTGTGAATAGAAGGCAGGACAGTCTTCTGCAGGGCAATTCCAGTGCGGCCGCATGCCGCCGAATTGCACCATATTTTTCTGTTAATATAACTGTATTTGGCAAATGGACAGCTTTGCGAATAGACGAACTGCCCCAAAATTGCACCTTCAGGGAAATTCACCATTTGGTCCAATTTCGGCACCAATTCGGAGGTTAATTAATAACCCCATTTGACTTTAAACTCTTGTCTTCAACAATGCTAGATATGGATATCTTCAACTGGAAAAAGGGTGAAAACAACCTCCAGGACACAGTTTAGGCAAATCCTGTTGTGGAAACTCTGCTGGACATTATACTGAGGTCTACAATGAACAACTGCAGCAGAAACTATGGCGGAGGGGAGCAGAACAGAGCACTTAGACGAACGACAGAATACTAGCTGAGGTCCTCTAAATTTCTTTCTAATCCAGCAGTTTCACAGCGTACCCCTTCTCTGATTGCAGCTTTTTAAGCGCAGCGAAGCAGCAATATTGCAACTCTGATTTACAGAGCGTGGGATCAGTAGCCTACCAGCTCTGATAAATGGATGGAAACTTTTTCCACAAAATGAGGAACTGTATGAGTTGTCCACCCCCCCAAGCCCCCCCCCCCTGTCACCAACCCAATTACCCAATAAAGCACACTGACACAGGGTGTTGGAGTTAAAATTATTTCTGGCCACAGTTTATTGACAACCACTTAATCAGTAGCGTCACTAGGGTTGGTGTCACCAGGTACGGTAACTCATGGTGTCACCCCTCCCCCGAGTTCTACGTTTTCTTTTTTTAACTACTCTTACTCAGAAATCAGTGCTCCCATATAACAAATCAAATCAAATCAAATCAAATCAAAATAAGCTTTATTGGCAGGACCAAATACATTTTAGCATTGCCAAAGCATATGGGGTGGAGGGGGGGGGGTAGTGGGACATATATGGGGGGGAATGGGCAAGTCCATGGACATTATCAGGGGTAAGGGATAATGTGAGGTCGGATGGGGGTGAGTCCGTGTTGGGGATTTAGAAGTCTGGGATCTCTCATGTTCCTCTCAGTCTGTGACATTCTGTGACGCATTGGGCAGATATTTTCACCGCCGGCTCCTCTTCTCCCAGTATGATGTGGAGTTTCCTCATCTCTTCTATAGAGGTGAAGGCCGGGATGAGAGCGGAGAGTCTCTGGAAGTGAATTTCCCTCAGTGCTGAGTACTTGGGGCACTGTAGGAGGAAGTGGACCTCATCTTCCAGGGCCCCCTGGTCACAATGCTGGCACAGTCTATTCTCCCTGGGCTTGTAGGTCTGTCTATGCCGCCCTGATTCGATTTCTAGGCTGTGGGCGCTCAGTCTGTACCGGCTCAGGATCTGTCTGTCCTTGGGGTCTTGTAGTAGCTCCAGGTATGGGGCCAGTTTGTATTCGCTCTGTAGGGATTGGTAAATGGTGAGTTTCTGGGAGTTTGTTATATCATGTCTCCATTCTCTGATATAGTTTTCCCTGGAATCGTTAATTAGGGCCTTTATTTGATATTTTGTCAGGTTGCTTTCATGGGGGCTTTGGATGATCAGGGTGGATATGAGTTGTTGCAGCCCACATGGTTTGGGGTGGTCCTTGTTGGCCATTAGGGCTTTATGGTGGTATGAGTTGAGGCTGCTGATGTTTAGGTGGTCCCAGTATGATAGCGCCCTCTTCTGTACTGCAAGAAGTAAGGGGAGTCTGCCCAGCTCGGCCCTGCAAGCATTGTTAGAGGTGCTCCGATGGACTTGGAGGAGGTGTTTGCAGAATTCCAGATGGAATATTTCTGTTGGGCTGGTGTCCCATTTGGGTTGGTCAGGGTAGGTGATGGGGCCCCAAACTTCACTGCCATAAAGGAGGATTGGAGCGATGACGCTATCAAAGATTTTAAGCCAGACTTTTACAGGCGGTTTTAGTTTGTAGAGGTTTCTCCTGATGGCATAGAAGGTTCTACACACCTTGTCTCTTAGGGCCTCTATGGCTGGTTTGAAATTTCCCGATCGGTTTGTTTCTAGGCCGAGGTATGTGTAGCTGTTGGCTTCCTCAAGAGTGCAGTCATTAAGTGTGAAAGAGGAACTCATGGTTTTTGCGTTCTTCCTTTGGAAAACCATGACCTTTGTTTTCTTTTGGTTGATGGGTAGTGCCCATGCCGCACTGTATTTTTCCAGCACTTCCAGGCTGACTTGTAGACCTCTTTCTTTTTTTTTTGTATTCAAAATTTTTATTTTGAAAAAAAAAAAAGTCAGCGGTACAATCAGACAGTTAAAATAAATGAAAGCAATAACGCGGGATAAGCATACAATTAGTCAGCAAGTAAGAAAACAAAAATCAAATAACAAAGAGGGGGGGACATTCCAAAAAGTGCTCCAGAGAGGGGAAAGAGAGGAGAAAAAAAAAAAAAAAAGGGCGGCAAGGCCAAATGTGACTGTCCTGGCTCACTCCTAAAATAGGAGGCCATGGAGACGTGCAGGTCACCAGGCCGGGGTACTCGGGGGCCAAGTATGGTGGGCAGAGCCATGGTGGCCACCACAATGGCACGCCCCGAGGTGGCCCCAAACGCCTTAAAAAAAAAAAAAAAAAAAAAAAAAAGGGGGGGAGAGAGGGGGGGAAAGGGAATCTGCAGCACGAGGTGGTGTGTAAAAATAAGGGGAAGGGGAGGAAAAATGAGGGGGGGGGGAGAGTTAAAGTAATCTGCTCATACAGAATGTCCTCTTGTCGCTTAAGCGCGGCAAAGAAAAATAGGTGTCCACAGAACCGACATAGGGCAGAGCGACCACTAGAAAGAAAAAAAAAAAAAAAAAAAAGGGGGAAAGGGGGTACAAACGAAAATAAACTGCTAACATCTGCAGGGTCTATCGGCCTCAACCCGGGTCGACGGAAGCAGCGTCTGCAGCAGACAGGTTAGACCCAGAAGTAGCTGGCAAGTGTTGTAGGTGAGATTCCACAAAGGCCCGGGCCTCCTCAGGGGTAGCCGTAGGATATGTCCGACCATCAAGGGATATCACTAGAGATCCAGAAGGCCCCCAGCGATACCGGACCCCATGTTCCCTCATGAGGCTCGTAATGTCCCGAAAGCGGCGTCTCGCGATCAGCGTAAGAAACGGTAAGTCTCTGTAGACTGAAATTCGGGCACCTCCATACGGCACTGCAGGTACGTTCCCCGCTTCCCTCAGAATCCTTTTTCCCCATCAGGGTTGTCAAAGCAGACCGCGTGGTCGTGGTAGGCCGCACCTAAAATGGCCGCCGCCAGTCAGGTCGAGGGACCAAACAAGCTGGTGAGACACCTCCTGGGGGGATCAGAGGTGCCAACTGTCTGCATAAAACTGTCCTCTATCGTTTCCGGTACCAAGCTCAGCTAATATGCGGGGATAAACGGCAATATAATCCTCAAAACGGCCTGCACGCTCAGGAGCCTCTCTGTAGACCTCTTTCTGTTGGTGACAGTAATAGGAGGTCATCTGCATACAACAGGAACGTCACCTCGGTGTCATGTAGAGTTAGTCCTGGTGCTGAGGTGGATTCTAGAGCTTCAGCCAGTCCATTGATGTAGATGTTAAAGAGGGTTGGACTTAAGCTGCAGCCTTGTCTGACTCCACGAGCCTGCCGGAAGTACTCTGTTCTCTTCCCATTCACCTTTATGCTGCAGAAGTTCTCATTATATGAGCTCTTGATGACATCATATGTTTTCCCTCCTATTCTAATCTCCAGTAGTTTAAGAAACAGGCCTGGGTGCCACACTGAGTCAAAGGCCTTCTTAAAGTCCACAAAGCAGGCAAATATTTTCCCATGTTTTGTATTGTGGACATGGTCCTTGATAAGACTGTGCAGGGTGTAGATGTGACCTGTAGTGCGATGGTTTGGCATGAACCCCGCTCGGCTTCTGTTGAGGACGTTATGCTGTGTCAGGAAGGTGAGGATTCTTTTGTTCTGGATGCTATGGAACAGTTTTCCCAGTGTGCTGCTGACACATATCCCTCTGTAGTTGGCTGGATCAGATTGGTCGCCACTCTTATGGATGGGTGTTATGAGGCCTTGGTTCCATACTTGAGGGTAGAATCCAATGCTCAGAACCAGGTTGAAAACTTTACGTATTGCGGTGTGTACTTCTGGAGAGCCGTGTTTAATCATCTCTGGAAGAATTCCATCCATCCCGCTGGCTTTTTTACTTCGCAGATCTTGAATTTTTTCTGCTACTTCTTGGGCTGTAATGGGTGTATCTAAAGGGTTTTGGAAATCCTTGATTTTTTCCTGTAGTCTTCTGATGATGTGTTCCTGTTCCCCAGTTAGCTCCTCTTTGGTAATATCTTTGTACAGGCTCTTGAAGTAGTTGAGCCAGATGTTGCCATTTTGGATGTGGAGGTGTTTTTTCTTGGATCCTGAGCCGATTTGACTCCAGGTTTCCCAGAAAGAATTTTCCTAAAGAGCCTCTTCCAGTTGTTGAAGGTTTTGGGAGAGGAAGTTTTGTTTTTTCTTTTTGAGGATTTGTTTATAGTTTTTCTGCAGGACACCATGAGTGATCCTCAGGTCGATGTTGTCGGGGTCTCTGTGTTTTTTATTTGAGACTGTTCGTAGGTTGTATCTTAGTGTTCTGCATTCCTTGTCAAACCATTTATTGGGTTGTTTATTGGATGATTTCTTGAAGTTGACTTTTTTAATGTTGGAGGTCTCTGCGATGGTGTGTAGTATGCTGTGGAGGTCCTTTGCTGCTCGGTTCACCCTCTGGGGACTTGGTACATAGGTATGGTTTTGAAAGTCTGTTAGCTGATCTTTGATGTTGGGTCTGTTGATGACCTCTCTGTAGGCTATGGTAGAGTGTCTGGTCCATTTGAACAATGGTGGAAGGTTGTACAGTCCACTCTGATGGGGTTTTGAGGATGGTTTGTTTGAGGATTTAACCCCTTAAGGACCTCTGACGTACCCTGTACGTCCTGTACTCGGGTCTCCCTTAGACCCGCGGACGTACAGGGTACGTCAGCGGCGCCAAATCCCCCTCCCGCCCGATACTCACCTCCCTCGTCGGATCCCACAGCGATCTGGCAGGGAGGAAGCCTGCCCATGTGATTTACATGGGCAGGCGAGGCTGATGACGTCGCCACGCTGCGTGGTGACGTCATCAGAAGGTGCCCCCATGTGTTTCAATGGAGGGGAGGGGGGGGCTCCTTCGGAGCCCTCTATCTCCCCAACCATTGAAGCTAGGGAGATGCCGTTTGCACCACTGGAGAGGGGAGAGCATTAACAGTTTCGCCGCCGGATCGCTTTTCGGCGCCAATTGGCGCCAAAACGCGATTCAAACCTGGAGGGGGGCTGACATCTTGGATGTCAGCCAAGCCTCCAGGTCCCCCCCACCCACTGACAACCTCACCATATGTGTGAGGATGTCAGTGGGCCAGTTAACCCTCTAGCTGCCATGTAGAGATAAGGGGATCCTAAGGATCCCTTTATCTCCCGATCCATGGCAGCTGGATGGTCATATTTGCCATCATTTAAAAGGCCTGATTATGGCCTTTCAAATGATACCAAACATGACCAGGTTTGGTTTTAAAAAAAATTTAAAAAAAAAAATTAAATAAAAAAAATAATAAAAAAATTAAATAAAATAAAAAAATGTTTTTTTTTTTAAAAGTTTTTTTTGTCTGGGGGGAGTTTAATTAAATAGGACCTAGGCTGTCATCTAAAAATAATTAGCACAAAATGGTCAGAATGAGCGCAGCGCACATAGGTGAACTGTCTCAGCAGTGAAGGGGTTAAAAAGCAAACGCATGTTAAAATTGGGTATTTCTAGTCTCGGGACAAAATTTTGAACCTATTTAGCCAGGGTCTTTTTGGGTGGTTGTAGATTTTGGGGATTAAATTACGAAAAAGTGTTTTTACCATTTTTTTCCTCATATTTCATATTTTTTTTATAGTAAATTATTCGATATGATGGAAATAATGGTATTTCTAGAAAGTCCATTTAATGGCGGGAAAAAGGGTGTATAATATGTGTGGGTCGAATAAACGAGTAAGAGGAAAAATTGTCCTAAACACTAACAGCGGAGAAACGTAAAAACAGCAGCGGTCACTAAAAGGCGGATTTTAGGCTTGTGCACCGTTTTTTTTTTCGGTTCGATTTTTCGGATTTTTAAACTTTTCGATTCGGCCCGTTTCGACCGATTTCGGTTTCGATTCGATTCGGTTCGGCACGTTTTTCGGGTACATTTTTTTTTCGGAATTTCGACCATTTTTCGTATTTTCATGTCACTGTGCTCGGTTTTTGTATCGACTTTTCGTAATTTCGGAAATTTTCGTTTTTCGGAATTGCAAATTTTTCGGAATATCGACCATTTTTCGTATTTTTCGTGTCATTTTGCCCGTTTTTTGTATCGACTTTTCGTTTTTTCGAAAAATTATCGTTTTTCAGAAATTTTCGTTTTTACAAAATTTTCGTTTTTCAGAAATTTTCGTTTTTACAAAATTTTCGTTTTTCAGAAAATTTTCGTTTTTCGGAAAATTTCCGTTTTTTGGAAAATCTGTTCTCCTCGTTTGACACATTTCAAGTCCATTCGAAAAATCCGAAAATTTTCGTTTCGGCTCAGAAAACATTTCGGATCTGAAATTTTCGGATCTAAACTTTTTCGGAAATTCGGCCGCATCCGAAAACACGAATCGGGAAATTTCGTGAAAATTCCGAAATTCCGAAACCCGAAACGCACATCCCTAGCGGATTTGTGTAAAACCGCCCGGTCACTAAGGGGTTAATATAAAGCAGTAGTTGGCTGTGGTCTGACAGGTGTGTTTGTGGGGTGACGGTGAAGGCGTTGATGTGAGTGGAGTTCATATCTGTGACTGCATAGTCTACCACACTGTTTCCTACATGGGAGCTTAATGTATACCTTCCCAGAGAGTCTCCCTTGGTACAGCCATTAAGGATGTAGAGCCCGAGACTCCGACACAAATTCAGCAATTTTCTTCCACTCCTGTTGGTTGTATTGTCATAGCTGTTTCTTTGTGCCTGTATTGATTCCTGACAGTAGTTTGCGGCTCCCAAAATGTATGTGTTCCCATCTGAGGTCACATAGTCCTTTTCTCTTCCTGTCCTGGCGTTGAGGTCTCCATAGAGAAGCACGTGTCCTAGGGACTGGAAGTGGGTGGCCTCACTCTGTACAACCTCATAGGTGTCTGTTTTGGAGTATGGAGACTCTGGTGGTGCAATGTAAGCTGCACATAGGAAGATGTCTGACTGAGAGGTGAGGATGGAGCTACTTATTTTTATCCAGATGTGGCTCTCTCCTTTCTTGATTGTTTTGATGTTCTCGTGTAGCTCCTCCTTATACCAGATTAATATTCCTCCTGAATGGCGACCCTGTTTGATGCTTTTATCCTTCTGGGCGGGGACGGAAAATTCTCTGTAGCCAACAGGTGTTTGTGGGTCATCCTGTGCCCAGCTCCATGTTTCCAGCAGGATTTGTATGTCCACGTTGTGGAGTCTATGTTTGAAGTCTGGATCGTTTACTTTGGATCCAAAGGCTGAAGCATTCAGACCCTGAATGTTCCAGCTACTGATTGTTAGTGATGTCATTTTATGTTGTTATACCTTGTAATGAGCAAAATTACATGGGACAACCAGGTTGTGGATGGTTGTCATTGTAGTTCATTATGAGATCAATTCACATTAATTTGTTGTATAGTGTGTCGAGAAGGGTCCGTATTTCCTCCAAGTCTCTGTTCTGTGGAGGTCTTGATGTCCATCTTGGGGCGGGTGGTTTCTGCCATTCCTGCCATCTGTTTTGTCCTATTCATGGTTTAAATGTGGTGTTCTTGTCTTGGTGCGGTGCGGTTTGAGGTCGTCTTGTGGTGGTTGTTGTTGTGTTAGTTTGGTTTGTGCCAGGTTCGGGGATATGGGTTCTGTTCAGTACAATGTCTTTAAATTCTCTTGCCAGGTGACTCACCCCTTGTTTGTTGAGGTGTTTGTTATCGTAGAGGTGTTCAGGGGTTATGGAAGGGTGTAGGGCCAGATGAATGTTGGGCTTTGAGCTAGTTTTAGGCGCCAGTTCTGTGTTGATGTTCTGGTGATGTGATTCGATAGGTGCTTCCTTGGAAGTAGGCAGGATAGGATTATTTTGGAGTGGGGGAACTTTTGCTGTGCAGTGTCTGTTAGTTGTGACAGTTTGTCTGCAATGCCTTTCTGTTGTGTCTGAATGTTGTTCGTACCTGTGTGTATGATGATTTGTTTGGGGTTCGTGAAGTGTGGATTTGTGAGGACTTCCATTGTCTGTTTAATGGTAGCACAATGGATTTTGGTGACTTTCTTTCCTGGGAAGAGCCTTCTTGTGTTTAAGTACTTCCCATTTGAATCCATTATTATTACAGTTTCAGGAGTTTGTTGTCTGGGATTTGTTGGCCGGCTGGTTCTGGGTTCAGGATTTTGTGAGTGGTTTTGGCTGTCACTGATCTCTGTGTTGTTGATGTATGGAGTTTTATTTGTCTCGTGTTCATTTTCAGGCACTTTGTCTATATTAATCATTGTTGATTCTCTCTCCTGGTTGATGGGCTGTGTTTGTGTTTTAAGTTTCGCCATCTCTTCTCTCAGCTGGATATTTTCCTCTTGAAGTTCTTGGATCTTCATTTGCATGTCCTGTATGGCAGACCTGTGTTCAGATTTCAGGGTGTTTATTTCTTCTCTGAGTTGGTAATCTGCATTTCTGTCACCTGGTTCCCTTTGAAGCTGTTCCTTGAATTGAATGAAGTCTCTTTCTAATTGGGATATGCAGTCTCTGAGGATTTCGGGTGAGGGGAGATCTTGACTGGGGCATAATGCAGACATGACTCTGGGGGATTTCTTTGCTGTAATGTGTTCCTCACAGGTCTTACTAGCTGGACTTTCAAGGTCCTTGAAGTCCTTGGCTTGTTCTTTAATTTGAGGGAAGAGTTGCTCAAATTCCTCTAAATGGGTCTCAGTGCCTTGTACCATGATGGTGCCATTGTGATAAATATTTACGGCGAGTACATTACACTCTTTATTTTCCTCATCCCTGACCGTGATCTGGCGGCCCCTGTACAGTAGATGCTTCCTTTTGTAATATTATTGTAGTATTTGCAGAAAGCTCTATGCCAGGCCTCAGTATTCTCCGTATAAAATAATACATTTGTTTTCATCCTACCCTGATCATTATTTGAGAAGTCAGCAAACAGAGTCTCTGGATTTTGTTCAATTTGTACTTTTTTATGGCTTTTCTTGCCTGGTTGCTCTTTTCTGTCTTTGTGTAAACAAACTCCAAGCTGTCGGACCCCCTGCTGCCTGTGGCTTGTGTGCTGGAGTCTTTGTTCTGTCTTTTTAAAGTACAGTTTCCATGTTGAATGTATTTGTATGTTTCAAAAGTGATGTTTCTATATAAATTTGATAATCTTTTGTGTTATTGGTGTTGGGGGAGGATGGTCCTACCTCGTGCTGCTGTCTGCTGGAATCTGGTGCTTTCTGATGCTGGTCTTCTGGATGGACTTGTTGTTTTCCCTTGTTTAATTTTAATTTTATTTGATCTCTTCGTTGAATATTCTTTGCTTGTTTGTCATCTTGCATGAAGTCTTTGTTTTCCTGGTTTGTTTTTCTGGTTAAATCCTTCAATTCTGCTCATTATAAGGTATAAAATGTGGAAGTTTTCAGGAGCTCATTCTCAGTGCTGTTCCCATCACTGGTACTCGGCGCACAATACTGTGATGTTTATTGCTGTGGAGCTCTGTGATATGCTCATACACACATTACTGAGTTTTATTGCTGTGGATTCTGTGATACACTCACACACGGCGCACATTGCTGTGAGGTTTATTGCTGTGGAGCTCTCTCATATGCTCACACACAAATTTTGGTGAGCTGCCAGCAAGTATGGTGCCTGTTCGAAGGCAGTGAAAGTCCCCATAGAGAAGTAATGGTTAATCTGTTCAGAGGCACTGAACAGCAGAGAAATGTCCTGTTGTCTGGTGGTTTCATTTGGCAGGTTTATTCAGGCAAACACCATAGGTTTCAATGTTAAAAAATTCCAGTTTTTATCCAATATCTAATAAACTGTTTATTCCTTTAATCTGTAGTAAAAAGTCTCTTTTTTCTAATAGTGTTTTTTTTCTGTAACATACCTTTTTATTATCATTCATAGGACCATATATGTTAATTCCAGACATTTTTGTTCAATAGTTTTCTATAACAGCGAGTGACGGGTTCGTGGCGGCATTCGGTGGCTGATTCCTTGCACTTCAGGGACCCTGCAGTGAATTCACTAGGGAAATTTGATTCCCCAAAATGCGGGGAACAACAGAACACTGAAATGTCTGCGTCATTTCGGTGCTCTGTGAATATCCCCTTTAGTGTTGGTTCTATTGCCGCCCCCTGGAAAGTGCCAGCCTAGGCCTAGCCTATCCAGGACATACTTGAAGATGAGAAAAATCAGAAATATCAATGTATCCTTCCTGGTAAAATATTTTTGTGTAAAAAAAAAATTTTTTTTTTTTTTAGGATGTCACCCTAGGGGGTGGTGTCACCCGTTGTGGGCCACCCCCCACCCCCTTGTGACGCCGCTGCACTTAATAAACCATCAACTATACGAAGGATTTTATTGTGACAGCATATCCATTTTGAATTGATTGTAATAGAATGTAACATAACCCCCGATAGTTTTAAGGCTTCATGAAGCCTTATCCCCATTATTCTTTATTACATAATAAAACACCCAACTGTGAACTTTGCTTAACTCAATTATTTTCTCTGCTGCTACATCCCCCAGCCTTGCTGTGACACCAAGGTATGTACTGTTTCTCAAGAAATTAACACAGACTACCATGCACAATGAAAAACGACAAACTGGAATCCCATTATTTCAGTGCGGGAGGCTGGGCCGTTTCTTCTGCAGCTTCTTCACACCACACGGCTATCTCCCAACACTGGTCTCTTATCACTTTGTGTTGCCGCCCCCGACTCCTGCCTTCATCTGGTTGGGCCAGATAGTGGCAGGAGGAGCAAGTGGGGGCTAACTCAAGCCCCCTCCTTCCAAGGACTACAGGGGAATCATGAGTTGTCCATCCCCCAAGCCCCCTCCAGCCACAAACGCAATTACCAAATAATGCACGCTGACACAGGGTGTTGGAGTTGAAATTATTTCTAGCCACAGTTTATTGACAATCACTTAATAAACCATGACCTATACGAAGGATTTTATTGTGGCAGCATATCCATTTCGAATTGATTGTAATACAACGTAACATAACCCCCGATCGTTTTAAGGATACGTGAAGCCATATCCCCATTATTCTTTATTACATAATAAAACATCCAACTGGTGAACTTTGCTTAAATCAATTAAATTCTCCGCTGCCACATTCCCCAGCCATGAGCACATACCCTAACCCCTAAGCGGTATGAGCTCTCCCCACCACAACAGAAAAACTAGGCCTTCTCCAAACCCTCCTGCAAATCATTAAGGAATATATCAGTGCCCACATCTGTAAAATGCATGCCGGTGTGCCCAAACATATGGAAAGCAGCCTTTCCTTCCAAAAAAAGGATGCCGTAACAGCACACCATTCAGCCGTTTCACAAAGAGGCTCATCATTTTATTTATTTTAAGGCAAGATCTGGAGACAGCCTCCTGATCCCTGGTGGAATGCCAGTGCAGTCTTGGGATCATTTCGGACCACACTACCATTAGTTGCGGTATGCTCTCCCGCAGCAGTCTGACATCCCTCATAAGATGCAGAAGGTTACCTTGGGGGGATGACTCCCATGTTGTTGCCCCCGTTATGAACGACCAAGATGTCTGGCCTAGCATCGGCTCTGATGTACGCCTGCAAAAGAGGTACCAGACTCAACCACTGGAGGCCCTTCACCCAGATCCATCTCAAACAGAGGCGGCTTGCCGGAAAACCAAGTTGTAATCCCAGTTTTAGAAACTCTGCTCATCTCTTTGCCCACTTAATATGCGAGTTCCCAACGATCCATGCCTGCAGAGGTGCACCTAAGAACAAACAACAATTTGCTTATTGTTTTTGTTTTTTTAACCCCTGTTTGGTTCCTGTAACAATTTTTTTTAATCCACCAATAACTGTGGTTTGATATAAGATCTAAAACACCAAGATCTCCATCGACCAACCCTTTTAATGTGTGCCTCAGGCCAAATTGTGCCGACACTGTTGCTGTCCTTATTCTAGAAGAGTGGGAGCCAAATTCAGCAGGTTGGTACTTGGTTACCTGTAGAACCCGCTTGAGCACACTCACCAGCTGGAATCTGGACAGGTACGACCCATGCTCATGGCAAAGGAAGGATCCATCCCTATCCGTTCTGACAGCCAAATACCTACGTAATGCAAGTACGGGGCATAATGCGACATCACCATTTGGCTGCAGCAGCACCCACCTACCTTTGCACGTCACATCGGCTTTAGAATTCGAGATGAATAGCGACACTCCTTCATCCGCCACCTTCACATCGGTATTCAATAATACCCCCACCCTGTCTCTGACAATCTCACTCACCCGTAAGACCCCAAAAACATCATTATGAAAGCCGCCTTAAATAATAACTCCTCAAATATGGACACACAAACCAACCCCAATGCTCCACATAGGTTTCAAAGCGAAGAGAAATAGGTCTCTGACTATCCTTGATCTGCTGCCCCCTCCTAAAACCTTTCCATAACTAACTTTGAAACTTTGTGACATTATCTTCCCCATGCCACTGGAATAAAAACGACATGGCTGAAACTTAAACATCCACCCGTCGCCTCTTTGCTCTGTCCGATTTGCCGGCGCAGAAAAGAAATAAACACATCTCCAACATCCCTAGTGGAATCCCACATCAGTTGCCTATTCCAGGTGTGCCAATCCCTCCAAACGCCTGCATAAGCTTTCCATGTATTCGCTGCCAGAGACCCCTATGCTATTGATAATTTGTCCCACCTCCTAAAGGGATGTCCAAATTTAACATGGGACAATTCTCAATATAGAGGGGTGCGTGAATATTAAAATAACCTGAACAAAAAGGACTTCACTCATTGGATCAATATGCTGTCCATCAGTAGGGAAGGGAGCGCCGAAGCCTACAGCGCAGATGTTTCTAGTTGCAATCAACACTTTACCAAAATGACCCATATTACTCTTTTGTGTCAATGGCTCCTCATTAGAAAATACATAATTGTCAATAGCGTACAGGCTAAGATTCACACATCATGATACAAACTGACGTACCAGCGCAGATACCGAGATTATCAATTATGGATGGATACCTTTCCTAGAGGGGTGTTAAACACTGCACCGGTTCAAACAGATATAGTGTACACGGACAATCTACTGACGAGGAACACCATAAAGGGATATCTTATCAAAGTTGCTAAATGGCCCATATTACTCTTTTGTGTCAATGGCTCCTCATTAGCAAATACATAATTGTCAATGGCGTACAGGCAAAGATTCACACATCATGATACAAACTGATGTACCAGCGCAGATACTGAGATCAATTGATGGATACCTTTCCTAGAGGGGTGTTAAACACCACGCCGATTCAAACAGATATAGAGTATAGATTTGCTGCACAGTGATTGTAGGATTCAGTCTGTATTTCGCCCAAGGTGATCTGAAAAATCTGGCCTGGTTGAGGATCCCGAGGACAGGTTTGGGAAACACTGATTTAGGCTAATCCTTGTTTGTTTGGCTCACAAAATTATTAATTGGCTTTCAGATGCTCCTGCTGTATAGGGAATAGGCTTAACCCTGCTGCACTGGTCACCAGTGTCTCACACACCCGCAATTCTAGGTTGCTCCCTTTGTGGAGGCTCCATTTTTTATCGTTCTGGGTGGTGTCTGACACCGATATGTGTATATGTATTAGGGGTCGACCGATTATCGGTACCACCGATATTTGGGGCCGATATTCAGTATTTTTCCAGTTATCGATATCGGGCTGTTTCATTGCCGATATACCGATAACTCAAGAGAAGCCGAGATCCCTCTGAGCATGCATCAGATCCGAGCGTCTCCTTATGGGAGCGACTCTGGCCGGCAGTGATGAGGTCACTCCGAGGTCTCCCCCTCCCATCTGCTTGTCACAGTAAGAAACGGAGGGGGAGGAAGCTCATATAATTATAAAGCATCTTGTGTGTTTGTTTTTTTTACGAGGGTCCGTTCGTTGTGCTCCTCCCCTGATCTCTCCCTGTCTGCTCTTCCTTTCTTCCTTCGTGCTGTACAGCCAGTCTTTAAAACTCCCCTTCCTTCTTCAGAGTTCATAAATAAATCTTGCTAATCTCTACTGTCCGGACCCCCCCCCCGCCACTGATTAAATAAATAAATAGTTGACAGCACCCTTCATGTGCCTGCACACTGCAATGTAAAGCTCCATGCAATTTTCACTGCAGGTTACTGTGTAATACCAAAAAAAAAGAGAAAATAAAGTTAGAGATTGTGAAAGAAATGGGGTGGTTGCAATTCCTTAAAGGAACACTCTCCTCAAAAATCACCCCCCCCCGTTTTTTTATCCTAATCTATCCCTATTCCCTTAATAAATCTTTATTTTTTATTTTTTTACTTGTAACTGTAATACTTACCCTAAAATCCTCTTGTGTCCAGCGCTGTTTTTTTTTTTTTTATACTCACCTCCCTCCTCTTCCGCTCCCGTCCTTCTTCTTGCTTCTTGGCTTCTGGTTTACGTGAGAAGCGCGCATCTCACATAAGCCAGCCAATCGGCAGGCTTCCTCCCAGCTCCCTCTGAGGATTAGTGTTGCGCGCAACAGGATGCGCGCAACACTAACCCCGAAAACCCGCAAAAACATCTGGATTAACCCGCCGAAGACGCTGGAAAAACCCGAGCAGGAGCCGATCACACGCAGCAAAGCCTCCGGAAAAAGCCGACACCGCAGAAGAAGGCAGTGAATAAATTAGGAAAACAGTTTGCATGAATGATTGAAAAGTGAAACGCTGTTTGCAAAGAAACTACTGAGCGAAAATGTCTGAAATTTACATATGAGGTCCAGGGAATGATAATAAAAAGGGCTGTTACAGAAAAAATAAGTAAAGTTAAAAAAAAAAAAAAAAAAAACAGAAAAATGCTTATAATATCCTAAAAAATCTATAAATAAAGAGACTCTTTACTGCAGAATTTTATAATGAACGGTTTATTAGATATTGAATTAAAACGGGAATATTTTTAACATTGAAGCCTATGGGATTCTCCTGAATAAACCTGTTGAATTAAACCACCGAATGGCAGGGCATGTCGGGAACCTTTCACTGTTCTCTGAATAGCCGAAGCAGTGCTTTTTCATGGGGATTTCTCTGCCCTCGAACAGGCACCGAACAGGCACCGTATGTGCAGGCAATTCGCCAGGATTTGGCGAATTGCCTGCTCTCTGGATAGCCGAATGGCCAAGAAAGGTAACCGAACGCTGAAAATCAGCGTTCGGTTACCTTTCTCCAGCCATTCGGATCTCTTTGAATAACCCTGTTAGTAAAATATTTTCTTAACTAAAGATAAAAGAGAAAAACAGAGCACATGTAAGATATCAACATCAGAAAATAAACACAATAAGAACATTTCATTTTCTGGTGGTAGCGACCCTTTAATGTCTAATCCTTCTTCGTAGCAGCTCTGACTGCGTTTATCTTTTCTACCAAAAAAACAATCAAGCAAAAAACAGCCCAGAAATGTTGTACTGATATGTAACAGTAACTCATAGCTTTTACCTAAATCAGGAGATACCTATGAGGGGCCGTTAGGGACATTATTTTGAGTTTTTCTGCATATATCATATAGTGAAACTTATATATCATATACTGAAACGCATGTATCATATAGTGAAACTTATATATCATATACTGAAACACATATGTCATATACTGAAATTTTGCATATATCATATACTGAAACGCATATATCATATAGTGAAACACATATGTCATATACTGAAACGCATATATCATATAGTGAAACACATATGTCATATACTGAAACACATGTCATATACAAAATTTTTGCATATATCATATAGTGAAACTTAAATATCATATACTGAAACGCATATATGATATACTGAAATGTGTGTATCATATAGTGAAAATGTTCATATATCATATACTGAAACGCATATATCATATAATGAAACGCGTGTATCATATAGTGAAAATGTTCATATATCATTTACTGAAACGTATATATATCATATAGTGAAAGCATATCATATAATGAAACACATATGTCATATACTGAAATTTTACATATATCATATACTGAAACGCTTGTATCATATAGTGAAAATGTTCATATATCATTTACTGAAACGTATATATCATATAGTGAAAGCATAGATCATATAATGAAACACATGTCATATACTGAAATTTTACATATATCATATACTGAAAACAGATGGACTGAAAATTCACATATATTTATACTGAAAATGGTCATCAGTCACATGATCATGACTCCTCCTCCTTGAGCTCATTTTGACCTGACTGGCATGCAGGACAGAGCTCTCTCATCACTCTGGGTAAGTCAGGGAACAGGATGATGCTGTGAATTATTTAATGATCAATAGGAATTTATGTTGTTCCATTTCTGTAGGTGCTATTCATTTAACTAGTTTTAGTGTTTATTTTGCTGATCCAACTACTTTTTCCATGTCTTGGACTATAAAGAACTATATATCAGCCCATTGTTTGCTTGTTGGTTTGATTTACTATGAAATAGTTCTTTAATAAATGGACCACCTTTGTTTAATTTGTGATCATTTCCTGCAAATCAATACGTTTTTGTATTGCAATTGATAGATAACTTCTCTTTTTGTTTTCCTTTTTTTTACAGCTGTAAAGGCAACCTTCATTAACCATTAAACACTGGATCTGTTTTATTTAATATCTCATTTTCTGAAAAAGATTTACAAAAAAAATGTTTTTCTTAATTTTTATTTATTTTTTCCATTTTACTACATTTGTAAATGCAACCGATGATATTTTGGAATTTTTATTAGAGTTAAAGCAATGCTTGTCTGCGATACAAATACATGCTTTCTCAAATAATTGCATTCTTATTGAAAATCTAAGTAGGAAATTAGAAGATTACTTAAGAATTTTAAGCGCACTATTGTTTGTTTGCAATCAGTGTGATCATTCAATTCAGATATCAAATCAAAGCAGATCAAAATAAGCTTTATTGGCAGGACCAAATACATTTTAGCATTACCAAAGCATATGGGGAGGGGGGGGTAGTGGGACATATATATGGGGGGGAATGGGCAAGTCCATGGACATTATCAGGGGTAAGGGATAATGTGAAGGGGGATGGGGGCGAGTCCGTGTTGGGGATTTATAAGTCCAGGATCTGTCATGTTCCTCTCAGTCTGTGACATTCTGCGACGTATTGGGCAGATATTTTCACCGCCGGCTCCTCTTCTCCCAGTATGATGTGGAGTTTCCTCGTCTCTTCTATAGAGGTGAAGTCCGGGATGAGAGCGGAGAGTCTCTGGAAGTGAGTTTCCCTCAGTGCTGAGTACTTGGGGCACTGTAGGAGGAACTGGACATCATCTTCCAGGGCCTCCTGGTCACAATGCTGGCACAGTCTATGCCGCCCTGATTCAATTTCCAGGCTGTGGGCGCTCAGTCTGTACCGGCTCAGGATCTGTCTGTCCTCGGGGTCTTGTAGTACCTCCAGGTATGGGGCCAGTTTGTATTCCCTCTGTAAGGATTGGTAAATGGTGAGTTTCTTGGAGTTTGCTATAGCATGTCTCCATTCTCTGATATAGTTTTCCCTGGAATCGTTAATTAGGGCCTTTATTTGATATTTTGTCAGGTTGCCTTCATGGGGGCTTTGGATGATTAGGGTGGATATGAGTTGTTGCAGCCCACATGGTTTTGGATGGTCCTTGTTGGCCAGTAGGGCTTTATGGTGGTATGAGTTGAGGCTGCTGATGTTTAGGTGGTCCCAGTATGATAGCGCCCTCTTCTGTACTGCAAGAGGTAAGGGGAGTCTGCCCAGCTCGGCCCGGCAAGCATTGTTAGAGGTGCTCCGATGGACTTGGAATATTTCTGTTGGGCTGGTGTCCCATTTGGGTTGGTCAGGGTAGGTGATGGGGCCCCATACTTCACCGCCATAAAGGAGGATTGGAGTGATGACGCTATCAAAGATTTTAAGCCAGACTCTTACAGACGGGTTTAGTTTGTAGAGGTTTCTCCTGATGGCATAGAAGGTTCTACGTGCCTTGTCTCTTAGGGCCTCTATGGCTGGTTTGAAACTTCCCAATCAGTTTGTTTCTAGGCCGAGTTATGTGTAGCTGTTGGCTTCATCAAGAGTGCAGTCATTAAGTGTGAAACAGGAACTCTTGGTTTTTGCGTTCTTCCTTTGGAAAACCATGACCTTTGTTTTCTTGTTGTTGATGGGTAGTGCCCATGCTGCACTGTATTTTTCCAGCACTTCCAGGCTGTCTTGTAGACCTCTCTCTGTTGGTGACAGTAATAGGTCATCTGCATACAACAGGAACTTCACCTCGGTGTCATGTAGAGTTAGTCCTGGTGCTGAGGAGGATTCTAGAGCTTCAGCCAGTCCATTGATGTAGATGTTAAAGAGGGTTGGACTTAGGCTGCAGCCTTGTCTGACTCCACGAGCCTGCCGGAAGTACTCTGTTCTCTTCCCATTCACCTTTATGCTGCAGAAGTTCTCATTATATGAGCTCTTGATGACGTCATATGTTTTCCCTATTCCACTCTCCAGTAGTTTGAGGAGATATGTGAGCTATGTCCTATGCTAGAAGAATTGTATAATTTAATTTATCAGTCATTTTATTTCTTATTGGCTCAAAACTCCCCTATTGAAGACATACATTTCTCACCCCCTCGTTTAGTAATGTCTGGCAGGCGGGGACGGCCAAGATATGATATAAGCATAGAACATATGTCTGCTTGTTTAAATCTTGGTTTTCGATGGCAAACAATTGCTAGATGTTTTGGTATTAGCCGTCGGACGTTGTATCGCCATAGGCAAAGAATTGGATTTTTAAGACCCCCATTCTCAACTATTTCTGATTCTGAACTTCAAAATCTTATATATGAAATTCTTACCACTACTCCAAATGCAGGAGAAGCCTATATAATTGGTAGCTTAAAAGCAAGACAAACTCGTGTTCAAAGGTGGAGAGTTCGGCAGTGTTTAATGTTTATTGACCCTGTTGGAAGAGCAATCAGAAGAAGATCAACTATCAGGAGAAGAGTATATAATGTGCTGTGTTCTAATCAGTTATGGTAATTTTAATATATATTTATTATTATTTAACTCCTTACTGCACGTGCTCGAACCCCCGTTGAGCGCAGCAGACATGTCCATTCTGCACGCGCTCGATGGGAATTCAAGCAGCAGCTGTAGGCAGGGTTTATCGCAGCCCCACTGCTCGGCACCGATCTGACACCAATCGCGGGCTGCTCCTGGTGGGAGCCGACATCTTGGATGTCAGCCCTGCCCGGGACCTCCCCCGCACACTGACCTCACCGCGCATTGGCGTTTTGACATCAGTAAGGTATTTCCCCGCCTGCCGGGTAGGGAAATCCCCATAGAGGAGGTACAGGGATCTTTGCACATCTGTTTCTCCAGAACTGTAAAAGATATGAGGTCGTGTAAGGTATCGTTGGAAAGGCCAGAACATGGTCTTTCCAATGATACCAAGCATGTCAGTTTTCTTGTTAAAAAAATTAAATAAAAAAACATATTTCTTTTTTTTTCTCTTTTTTAACACTATTATTCCCTTTTTAATTATGAAGAGAACAATAGTGCCCCATGAGAATAGAGTGGAAAAAAAAATCGATATGTTTTTGACCGTTTTTTTGAAAAAAAATTCATGAATTAAGGGTTTAAATTAGCTAAATATTTATTTTTATATTATATAATATGTAAATTAATTTATTTTAATAATATACTATGCTCATGTTGTATCCATTTTCCCAATTATTATCTTTCTTAAAAGGGCCCTATCATGCCTCAAACAACTTTATTTAAAGTTGTCACTAAAGTGAAGCAATCTATAGATTTTCTAGAGAAATTGTTAGCAAACCTTTTAGATTTAGCAACATATTAAAATAAATATTTCGGGTTCCCCATCCCCCTAAGTGCAGCAGTATCCTCTGCTGTACTCAGCTACTTACAGCATTCCCCTCTGTGAATATTCCTCCTTCGTGGCCGATTCCTCCTACATGGGCAGCTGACTCCTCCAAAAAGAGGCAGCTGACTACTCTTTCCGGCGACGTCAAGAAGCACATGAGATAGTACAAACATATGGGAAATTAATACACAACATGGAGAAATGCACAGAGAAAAAATATAGCTGCTCTACAGAATTGTTCTGTATAAAACCCTACAGTAGAAAGTTCAATTTGGCCAATACGCTGTTAAATTATAATTTTTCCACTCCAAAATGTTAAAAAAAGTAAGAATTTAAAGACTTGGTCAAATATAACTGAAGTGGGCTTTGTTTTTTCCCTGTGCACTTCATCTTTTAACCTTTTTCAAGGTTATTTTTATATTCTCTATTCTTTGTTTGGCACTAACATTATACAGGATGATATTCCTATGTTGACACCTGCACATTTCCCAAGCATTATGGCTTCATGTGTCCTGTCTAATGTTGTGTATTCATTTTCCAGATGTTTCTACTCTCTTCATGTGCTTCTACTATATTATGAAAGAAAATGGAATTTATACTTACTGATAAATGTATTATTTTGTATGATAACTACGCAAGGCATCATCTTTATACAGTTGCAAGAAAAAGTATGTGAACCCTTTGGGATTACGTGGAGTTTTGCATGAATTGGTCATAAAATGTGCTCTGATCTTCATCTAAGTCACAACAATTTGAAAAACACAGTCTGCTTAAAATAATACAACACAAACATTATATGTTTTCATGTTTTTATTGAACAGAACATGTAAACATTCACAGTGCAGGGTGGAAAAAGTATGTGAACCTTTGGACTTAAAGGGACACTCTAATAAAAAAATCACCCCCCCCGCTTTTTAACCTTAATCTATCTCTACTCCCTTAATAAATCGTTTGTTTTTTGTTTTTTTTGTAACTGTAATACTTACCCTAAAATCCTCTTGTTTCCAGCAGCGTCTTTTTTTTTTTTTCATACTCACCTCCCTCCTCTTCCGCTCCCGTCCTTCTTGAGTCTTCTTGCCTTCTGGTTTACGTGAGAAGCGCGCATGCGCGCCTCTCACGTAAACCAGCCAATCGGCAGGCTTCCTCCCGGCTCCTTCTGAGGATTAGTGTTGCGCGCAGGAGGATGCGCGCAACACTAACCCTCAGAGGGAGCCGCCAGCTTCTGCGGTGAGTTGGAGACGTCTCCTTCGACAAAAGTCGGCAGAAGCGGGAAATATGATTTCCGCTCTGCTGACTGACAGCTGGGAGGGCGGAGTAAAGTTCTCCGCCTCTCTCAGCTGTTTTCAGCATTTACAGCTGAACCGCTGAGCGGAGGGAGGGGGGACAGAGGGTGGCATACTCTGGGCATCATGACCACCTAAAAAAGCTTAGGTGGTCATGTTGCCTAGAGTGTCCCTTTAATAACTGGTTGACCCTCCTTTGGCAGCAATAACCTCAACCAAACGTATCCTGTAGTTGCAGATCAGACCTGCACAACGATCTGGAGTAATTTTGGACCACTCCTCTTCACAAAACTGTTTCAGTGTAGCAATATTCTTGGGATGTCTGGTGTGAATCGCTTTCTTAAGGTCATGCCAAAGCATTTCAATCGGGTTGAGGTCAGGACTCTGACTGGGCCACTCCAGAAGGCGTATTTTGTTTTGTTGAAGCCATTCTTTTGTTGAATTACTTGTATGCTTTGGGTCATTGTCCTGTTGCATCACCCATCCTCAGCAATGGCTTCCTCCGTGGTGTCCTCCCATGTACTCCATTCTTGTTTAATGTTTTCCTTATTGTAGAAGTGTCAACAAAAATGTTAGCATGTGCCAGAGATTTCTGTAAGTCTTTAGCTGACACTCTAGGATTCTTCTTTACCTCATTAAGCATTCTGCGCTGTGCTCTTGCAGTCATATTTACAGGACGACCACGCCTAGGGAGAGTAGCAACAGTGCTGAACTTTCTCCATTTGTAGACAGTCTGTCTTACCATGGACACATGAACATCAAGGCTTTTGGAGATACTTTTGTAACCCTTTCCAGCTTCATGCAAGTCAACAATTCTTGATCGTAGGTCTTTTGAGAGCTCTTTTCTGCGAGGC
This sequence comes from Leptobrachium leishanense, assembly GCA_009667805.1. Taxonomy (NCBI): domain Eukaryota; kingdom Metazoa; phylum Chordata; class Amphibia; order Anura; family Megophryidae; genus Leptobrachium; species Leptobrachium leishanense. The sequence continues at coordinate 281,032,907 of CM019063.1, forward strand.
ATGGTTCACATCAGACAGTGCTTCTGAAAACCAGTAAACCCAAAACTGGTGTGTGTTTTTAAAGGGCAGGACAGCTTTCAGCAACACATCCAATAATATCACACTGATTGGACTCAAGGTTGGCTCACTCCTGGCTCCAATTAGCTCTTGGAGAAGTCATTAGGCTAGGGGTTCACATACTTTTTCCACCCTGCACTGTGAATGTTTACATGTTCTATTCAATAAAAACATGAAAACATATAAATGTTTGCGTTGTATTACTTTAAGCAGACTGTGTTTTTCAAATTGTTGTGATAGAAACATAGAAACATAGAAAAATGTCGGCAGATAAGAACCTTTCGGCCCATCTAGTCTGCCCAATTACATGGATACTTAACCTGGATTTATCTTTTGTTTAGGATAGCCTTATGCCTATCCCATGCTTGCTTAAATTCAATTACTGTTTTGGCCTCTACCACTTCTACTGGAAGACTGTTCCATGCATCCACCACCCTCTCAGTAAAATAATGCTTCCTGATGTTACTTTTAAACCTTTGCCCCTCTAATCTAAGACTACGTCCTCTTGTTTTGCTATTTTGTTTCCTTTTAAATATACTCCCTTCCTCTACCTTGTGGATTCCCTTTATGTATTTAAATGTTTCTATCATATCTCCTCTGTCTCGTCTTTTTTCCAAGCTGTACATGTTAAGATCATTAAGCCTTTCCTGGTAACTTTTCTCCTTCAAGCCGTACACCATTTTAGTAGCCCTTCTCTGAACTCTCTCTAATATGTCTATATCCTTCTGGAGATACGGTCTCCAGTACTGCACACAGTACTCCAAGTGAGGTCTCACCAGTGCTCTGTACAGTGGCATGAGCACTTCCCTTTTCCTACTGCTAATACCTTTCCCTACACAACCAAGCATTCTGCTAGCATTTCCTGCTGCTCTATTACATTGACTACTTACCCTTAGATCCTCTGAAATAATGACCCCTAAATCCCTTTCCTCAGATGTTGAGGTTAGGACTGTATCAAATATTCTATATTCAGCCCTTGGGTTTTTACGTCCCAGGTGCATTATCTTGCACTTATCCACATTAAAACTCAATTGCCACAACTCCGACCATTTTTTTAGTTTACCTAAATCATTTGTCATTTGGCTGATCCCTCCAGGAACGTCAACCCTGTTGCAAATCTTTGTGTCATCAGCAAAAAGACATACTTTTCCATTAATACCTTCTGCAATATCACTAATATAAATATTAAAGAGAATGGGTCCAAGTACTGACCTCTGAGGTACCCCACTGGTAACAAGACCTTGCGCCGAATAAACTCCATCTTTAGATGATTTAGATGAAGATCAGAGCACATTTTATGACCAATTCATGCAAAACTCCCCGTAATCCCAAAGGGTTCACATACTTTTCTTGCCACTGTATTTTCATGGGAGCTGGGGTCTACAGTAATGTGTTATTTACTTGGTACCTCTTATCTTTCCATTTTATTTTGCCACTCCTTTTATTCTTAACTATATGTGAACTGGGCTCACGGGAAAGTGACACTTTGAAATGTAGTAGCTAAACATTGTGGGTGTGTTATACCCCAATAAACTAAATGGACCTAATTCACATATCTGAGAACTCTCTTCTACCTTCTAATTAACTTAATTACCAAATGTGA